>JAGTYA010000027.1:3675165-4900220 GCA_024291935.2 Okapia johnstoni | reverse complement strand
AGTTGGTGATGGACAGGGAAGCCTGGCATGCTGCAGTTCATGGGGTCACAAAGAGTCAGACAAGACTGAGTAATTGAACTGAATAGAACTCTTATACCTGAAGAGATTGGACTCTTCTGTTGAACTATGAAAAAACACAGTGAGTACAACAGAAACATGCTCACAGACATAGAAAGCAAACTTGTGGTTACCAAAGGGGAAAGATGGAGAAGGATAAATTTGGAATTTGAGATTAATACCTATACATCAGTATATATATAGTAGATAATCTACATGGACCTATGGTATAGCACAGGGAACTCTACTCAGTACTCTGTAATAAACTACTTGGGGAAAGAATCTGAAAAAAAGCGTGGATATATGTATAACGGAATCATTTTGCTGTACCCCTGAAAGTAATACAGCATTTTAAATCAAGTATACTTCAATATAAAATAAAATTTTAAAAAGTGTAATAAGTAAACTGGGAATGAGGAAATGTATTCTTTATAAGAATGTAGTTCTATAGAAACCAGAATTAATCTCTTGCCTTCTAACTTCTTTACTTGAAAATGTCTGAAGCATGTTTTCTTAAATTCCCATAAGTGATGCCCTTGTTTTAGGAAACTACTGAGTCAGGACAGCTCAGTTTCTTCTGCTACTAGTTCACAGAAAAAAAGAAGACATCTGAATTAGAGCCTAGATCTCCTCCATTTATCATAGCAATGTTAAATACCTTCCATGGGTACAGTGGATCCTTCACATGGTCACAGCATCTTGGGCTCTCTTGACAAATCTCCAAGAGGGCCAGATCCTGGGGCAGGACCTGAGTTGTAACAGGCTGAGCACTACACGGCCTGTGGCAAGGCTTGGAGGGGGGAAGAAAAGAAAAGTTGTACTTCAAGAGGCTTTCCCAGGCCAGCAGAACTTGTAGGGGAAGACCCAGTTTTTGGTGACCCAGCAAATGTATTAGGACCACAAAATATGGAAGCAACAAAGAACCAGTCACTAGTAGGCAGACAAACAATGACAACCAACATTGTCACCATAGTCCCTACAGTCACCATCTTCACTGTGTGAGGCATGGGGCTTCGTGCACTGTTCTGTCAACAGGCACCAGCACCACTCCCCTCTGCCCCAGGAGAGGAAGGGAACTGGCGACCCTGGTGGAAGAGGGGGATCTCCGTCCTGTCCAGCCCTACTCTGAAGTGCTCAGCCTGACAGTGCTGGGGATGGAACAGGAGGGCTTTGAGTCAAATGTGAAATGGAAGTGTTTAAACGAACACGACCCAGGTTTTAATTACTGAAACAAGTCTCTTTTCATAACTAAAAGTATTAAAATTTTATGGGCTTGAGCTAAAATATCGTTAATGAACATGCCAAATACAAAAAGAGAAAGAGCTACAGAGAGCTTTGTTGTTGTTTAGTTGCTAAATCATGTCTGACTCTTTTGGGACCCCATGGACTATAGACCACCAGCCTCCTCTGTCCATGGGACTTCCCAGGCAATAATACTGATGTGGGTTGCCATTTCCTTTTTCCAAGGGATCTTCCCTACCCAGGGGTCAAACTTGAGTGTCCTGCATCTCCTGCATTGGCAGATTGATTCTTTACCACTGAGCCACCAGGAGAGCCCAAGCAGTAGCCTTTGCAGAAAAACTAAATATAATTGCTTTCATCAATGTATTGAGACTTTTAATTTAAACTAGTAATAAATTTTTAATATTCCAGTTAGGAATTTTGAAAGATTTTTAAAAAGTGCAATTATCATCACTTCTTTGTTCATAAATCTAGAGCATTCTTTTGCAAATGTATTATTTTTTTTCCATTTATCTGTATATAAGACCCAGTTCATGTCCAACTTCATATTCATATTCATATATTGTGAGGTATTGGTGTTTTAAACCATGAAATTTAGGGATAATTTGCGATACAGCAATATTTTGAAATAGTATTTTTTGTTTTCTTTTTCAAATAACACAAATCCTTGCTCTGTCAGGTAATTAGGGTGACAGTTGACCATTCTGATTTTTCCCCAACTTAAGTTGAGCTGAGGCTGAGTTTGCTTGTGTTCGTGGTTCAGCTGGACTGTGCAGGAAGAGCAGGGTGATGTGGTTTTCATTCACCTTATATTTCAACTCTAGAAACATAAGGAGTCCTAGAATCAAATGCCCTTATAATGTGTGGACTAAGCAG
Source organism: Okapia johnstoni (assembly GCA_024291935.2). Lineage (NCBI taxonomy): Eukaryota > Metazoa > Chordata > Mammalia > Artiodactyla > Giraffidae > Okapia > Okapia johnstoni. Next base: position 4,898,045 of record JAGTYA010000027.1, on the reverse strand, counting down.
TGATTCTCTACTGTCCTTCATCCCTGCCTCAGCCATGGATGCTAAATCTGAGTGTCCGTGTACAGAAAGAATTATTTGGCCGTTTGATTTGCTTTTGCACCTGGGCCTATCTTGACTGTGTTGCATTCTCCCTACTCAAGCCTCATCTAGGCTCATCTGACTTCTGTTTGTCTCTGCAAAAATGCTCCAGTGCAGGCTCAATCCTCAAGTTACCCTTTGAAGCACAAAAGTTGTAGCTCCTATTACTCATATCAGAAAGGCTTGTTTTTCTCTGAAATTAAGACAACAGAGGGTGAGATTGTGGATGGCATCACCAACTCAATGGACATGAGTCTAAGTAAACTTGGAGTTGGTGATGGACAGGGAGGCCTGGGGTGCTGCAGTCCACGGGGTCGCAAAGAGTTGGACCCGACTGAGCGACTGAACTGAACTGAACTGAAGTTCTTCAAGATTTTGTTGTGTTTGCTGATCTTCACTGGCCGCATAAACTACTATAATTATTATTTCTTCATGTGTTTTTAATTATCATGAGACAAATGTCTTTCCTATTCTTCTGCATTCCAACTAGAAGTCTAAACATTTATGTCTAGGGCTGTTGATAGCTATTTCATGTTTCGATTCTTCTTGCTAAAATAATCACATTTGCATTATAACTTCTACTTAAGTGATAATTTTGTTTCTTTTTTGATTCCAAAAGTTAAGCCACTTAGTTCAAATTTATGTCTACTACATTGATTAGAACTTTTAAAATGGAACAAAACAAAACACCTATAAAGTTAATTAACCATAGCTTATTTAATAACAGTATGCTGTGTTTTGACAACCAAATAGTGAAACTTCACTGTGCTCAACTTCTATTTTATCGGAATCAACAGAGAGAAGCCAAAAATAATTGATACATACTCTCTGATAATACCAATTAGCTAACATCATAAAGAAAATGCTGCAAATAAGAAGAGTGTTCCAGTCTGAGTAATGAATTATAAATTCTCAAATGGATTTTCTTATGCTTCTTCATTGACTTGAACCTTAAAAACATGCCATCAATTAAACAGGTCCTATATTGTAAATGATAAAGAGAAAGAAAACCCAAAAGACAGAAACAACAACAACAAAAATTGGCAATGCATTTATCTTAACAAGACTATTGGTAAAGGAATCTCCTCATTCATCATTTTCTAACCAATCCACTTATTGGAACTCATGTATTATTCCAAGCTATAATATATATGCCTGAAGAAGGCAATTACAACCCACTCGAGCATTATTGCCTGGAAAATCCTATGGACAGAGGAGCCTGGCTGGCTATAGTCCATGGGGTCACAAAAAGTCAGACACAACTGAGCAACTAACAGTTTCATAATATATGGCAAGTTGCAAGATATTTTGTAAAGGCAGGGGAAATCTTCAGAAGTAAGAGTGAACCATAAATTAGTTTATTTTTGTCTCTGCAAAAATTAAAGACACAAGAAGTACTTAAAATTCTTTTCCCTAAATATTTCATGTGAGAAATCTGGCTTCTCATTATTTTCTCACTCATTCACTTATTCATTATTTTAAATATGGATTGGATTCTTAGTACAATACCACACAGAATGCTATGTGCTGACTATTTTGAGATGGGTAAATAACAATAGTTCTTTCAATTAACTTATCAACTAGTAGAAGAAAAATAGATGAGGCTATCTATTAATGTAACAAAATGTGCTTAAAGCAAGAAAGGCATAGTGACAATACAAGCATGCTAAACCGCTTCAATTGAGTCCAACCCTGTGACCCCATTGACTGTAGCCTGTCAGGGTCCTCTGTCCATTGGATTCTCCTGGCAAGAATACTGGGGTGGGTTACCATGCTCTTCTCCAGGGGATCTTCCCAACCCAGGGATCTAACTCAAGTCTCTTAAGTCTTCTGTATTTCAGGTGGGTTATTTAGTGCCACCTGGGAAGCCCAATAATGAGAATAGAGGAGGATCATTAGTGGCACTAGAGGACCCAGATTCTTCTATCCATAGAATTCTCAAGGCAAGAATACTGGAGTAGGTTGTCATTCCCTCCTCCAAGGCATATTCTAGACCCAGGGATCAAACTCCAATCTCTCATACTGCAGGAAGATTCTTTACCATCTGAGCCACCAGTGGATGCTGGAGAAGACTCTTGAGAGTCCCTTGGACTGCAAGGAGATCAAATCAGTCAGTACTAAAGGAAATCAATCCTGAACATTCATTGGAAGGACTGATGCTGAAGCTCCAATACTTTAGACACCAGATGTGAAGAGCTGACTCACTGGAAAAGACCCTGATGCTGGGAAAGATTGAAAGCAGGAGGAGAAGGACAGAGGACGAGATGATTGGATGGCATCACTGACTCAATGGACATGAGTTTGAGCAAACTCTGGGAGATGATGAAGGATAGAGAAGCCTGGTGTGCTGCAGTCCGTGGGGTCACAAAGAGTTAGACATGACTGAGTGACTGAACAACAACAGCAGCATTCTGTGTGCTGGTGAAAGAAAGTACATTAGAAAGCATTTCCACCAGAAATCCAAAGGTAATTATCTTATATTCCTATTGAAAAGTTTTTTTCCTAAATATCTACCACAAAAGAGAATATTGGTGTGTAGAACACAAGCATGGGGTGAGATAAAAGTTAGGGAAGTGAAAAGATATAGATGCTTTTAGAAATTCCACCCTAGATCTCAAAAAAATACTATTTGGGGCATAAAACCTTTAAAGATAGGCTAAAAGGTAAGTCCTCCTTCATGGATCACAGTCTTATGGAGAAAGGGCTTGCATAAATAAGCCATGCTATGCAGGGCCAACCAAGATGGACCGTTCATAGTGGAGAATTCTGAAAGTGGTGGTCCATTGGAGGAGGAAATGGCAACTCACTCCAGTATTCTTGCTGGAAGAACTCCAAAAACAATATGAAAAGGCCAAAAGATATGATACCAGAAGATGAGCTCCCCAGGTCACAAGGTGTCAAATATGCTACTGGGAAAGAGTGGTGGGCAATTACTAACAGTTCCGGAAAGAATGATATATCTGGGCTAAAGTGGAAATGATATTCAGTTGTGGCTCTCTCGGGTGATAGAAGTAAAACCCAATGCAGTAAAGAGCAATATTGCATAGGAACCTGGAATGTTAAGTCCATGAATTACAGTAAATTTGACACGGTCAAGAAAAAGATGGCAAGATTGAACATTGACATCTTAGGAATCAGTAAACTAAAATGGATGGGATGGGTGACTTTAATTCAGGTGACCATTATATCTACTGCTGTGGGCAAGAATCCCTTAGAGGATAGGGAATAACCCTCATAGTCTGCAAAAGGATCTGAAAAGCAATATATAAATGAAAGATGGTGGTGAGGGAATACAAGCAGTTCATGTCTCCCCATGCCCAGAATACCTACCAGGTGTTAGTGGGGGCAGATAGGAGGAACCCTGGAGTTGACCAGGTACCCAGCAGGAGGAAAATGGGGGAAGGTCTAGGCTAGAGGACTAGTGTGGGACCAGCTGCTGGGGGAGGGGAATGGTTTGAGCACTGGGAGTGATCTAGGAGTGGTTTGGGCATCTTTGGTTTCCAGAGCAATGTGCTTGCTTGGTTGGGAGTGGGGGTGGGGGTGGGGCCCTTAACGGGACCTGAGGGTCCATTGAGAGAAGTCCTTAGGGTTCCCTTTTCACTCAGGTCAAAGGACCCAGGAGCTGCTGGGGGAAGGGAAGCAGTTTGGGCCCCCACAGTGATCTATGTGTTGGGAGTTGTTCAGATGCTTTTGATTGTTGAAAGCAGCATGTCCCCTTGGCCAGGAAGGGAGGACCCCTGATAAGACCAGAAGGTCCATTGGGAAAGTCCCTGGGGTTCCCATTTCACTTGGCCCCAGGGAGCTTTCTGTGGCTCCAGGCCAGGCCTCTGCCTTCTGGGGCCCTCTCTACCCTTCAGGTAACTTTCTGTCCTAAAGGGTGCCCTAAGGCCCCCAGACAGCCTCTGCCCTTTGGGCCACCACTGCCCTTCTGACCCCATCCACTTTCCTGGGCTTCCCCTGGCCTCTTCTACAGTCCACCTTCCAGTTTCTTCCTCTCACTGGGGTCCCCCCATCCTCTGGAGAACCTTCATCCCTCTAGGTATCCCCATCTGTCATCTGGACTGGGCCCTCTATCCCCAGAGGTTCCCCTCTGCCCCCCAGGTCCCTCCTCTACCCTCCATGGTCCCCTCCCTACTTTCCGGGCCCTTCATCACTCCAGGCCAAGCCCTCCACCATTCAGGATTCCTCCTCCACCCTCCAGGGCCCCCCTCCACTTTCCAGTTTCCTCCTCTCTTCAGGGACCCTGTGCTCTATGTGCTCCTCTGTATGCCTCCCTCCAAGGGCCGTGTCTGAACTGTGGACCATCCAGCTTTCTGCCAAGGTAATCTCTGATCACCATCTACCCTGCAATCCCCTTCTCCTTCTAGGGGCCCCATCCATCCTCCAGAGACCCCTCCCTCTGTACACCCTCCACTCTCCAGGCCAAGACCTCCACCCTCCAATCCCCCTCTGTCTTCCAGGACACCTCCAAGGGCACCCTCTTCCACGTTTAATTCCTTTGGGTGAAGGAGAAAGGAGGAATGAAGCAAGGATAGCCAGGGAAGTGTTTCTCCCAGTGTGAAAGAGGAGAATCCATCTGGTATTCCCCCACCGATGGCCCTGGAAGCCTCCTGGGGACCTACGCCTTATCTTCTACACTCTGAAGATAGAGGCACTGCAGAGGTCCCCTTAGCTGGATGGAGCCATTGCTGCCCTCCATCCCCACACAGGGCTTTTTCTGAAGGCTTGGGTCCTGAATCAAAATCCCACCACTGCCTAAATCCCCTGCTAATCACTTAGTCATGTCTGAGTCTTTGCAACCCCCTAGACTGTAACCCCCCAGGCTCCTGGGATTCTCCATGGTTTTGTCCAGGCAAGAATATTGGAGTGGGTTGCCCTCCTCCAGGGGATCGTCCCGACCCAGGGATCGAACCCGTGTCTCTTATGTTTCCTTCATTAGCAGGCAAGTTCTTTACCACTAGTGCCACACTTCCACCTAAATACAGTCACAGCTTAAGCCCTTCCTCACCTAATGGAAAAGAGCAAAACAGCAAAGGGTTTTTTTTGTTTCCTTTTTTTTTTTTTAACTGTTTGCCAGTGGAGTTCAGTTTTACTCTCCAGTGGTTGTTTCATATATATTATTATTATTCTTCTATTTATGAAAGTTTTCTAAACTTAGATTCTATAATTTTTAAAATTTAGTTATTATTCTGTTCCCTTTTATTTATTTATTTTTTCTTACTATACATATAGATATATTTTTTTTCTCTCTCTTTGCTATTGGAGACTGGTCTTACACTTCAGGGGTTGCTATCTTTTGTTCTTTGTTATTGTTCTGCCTTTTTTTTTTCTCTCTCTTTTCTCACCCCCCCCCCACCTCCTTTTCCTTTCCTTTGTTTTCCCCTACATTCCACAGCTTGTGGAAGCCTAATGCAAAGGCTAGAGACCAGGCCTGAGCCCCGAGCCTGAGGTAGGTGTGCTGAGTCTATACTAATGGAGTAACAGAGAACCAGGAAGAAATAGAAAGCATGAACAGACCAATCACAAACACTGAAATTGAAACTGTAATAAAATATAATTCTTGGGTCCTGGGGTTCTCTATATCTCAGAGGTCCACATCTCAACACCAAGACCCAGCTCTACAAACTGCCCACAAATTCCCCTGCTAGACCGAACAGCTAGTAAGACAGGAACACAGTCCCACCCATCAAGAGAAACAAAAAAATGAAAAGACAAAATTTATGTTGCAGATGAAGGAGTAAGGTAAAAAACGACAAGACCTGATAAATAAAGAGGAAATAGGGAAACTATCTGAAAAAGAATTTAGAGTAATAATAGTAAAAATGTATCAAATTGTCAAAAATAGACTGGAGAAATTGCAAGAAACATTTAAAGCATTTAACAAAGATGTGACAGGAATAAATAATTGAAAAACCGTGACCAACATCACAGTCACTGAAATTAAAAATGCTCTAGAAGGAATCAATAGAAGAATGACTAAGGCAAAACAGGTAAGTAAGCTGGAAGATAAAATGATAAAAATAACTGTGAAGAGACAGAATAAACAAAAAAGAAAGAAAATAATTGAGGATAGTTTCAAAGAATTCTAAGACAATATTAAACACACCAACATTCGAGTTATAAGGGCATCAGAAGAAAAGAAAAAGAAAGGATATGAGAATATATTTGAGGAGACTATGGTAGGGAACTCCCCTAACATGGGAAAAGAAATAGCCACCAAAATCCAGAGAGTCCCATATGCGATAAACCAAAGCGAAATGCACCTAGACACATATTAATCAAAGTGAAAAAAAAATCAAACACAAACAAAAAATATTAAAACCTGCAAGGGAAAAGCAAGAAATAATATACAAAGGAATTCCCAGGGTTAACAGCTGATTTTTTAATAGAAATTCTGCAGACTAGAAGGGAGTGGAAGAATAGTGAGGAAAGAAAAAAAACATACACAAAGAATACTCAATACAGCAAGGATTTCATTGGGATTTGATGGTAAAACCAAAAGCTTTATAGGCAAAGGCTAAGAGAACTCAGAACCACCAAATCAGCCTTACAACATATGCAAAATAAACTTCTCTAGAGAGAAGCACAAGAGAAGAACAAGACCCACAAAAACAAATCTTAAATGACTAAAAAATGACATATTGATATGTAAAAAATGCATATCAATAACTACTTTAAATGTAAATGGATTAAATACCCAACCAAAAGACAGACTGGCTGAATGGATACAGAAACAAAACTCTTGTAAATGTTGTTTACGACAAACTCACTTCAGACCTAAGGACACATACATATTGAAAGTCAGGGGATGAAAACAGATATTCCATACAAATGGGAGTAAAAAAAAAGTTGGAGCAGCATACTCATATCAGACAACATAGACTAAAATAAAAAGTGTTGCAAGAGAAAAGAAAAGACATTGAGTAGTGATCAAGGGATCAATTTGAGAAGAAGATACAACAATTATAAATAATTATGCACCCAACCATCAATACATAAGGCAAAGGCTAACAACCATGAAAGGGGAAATCAACAGTAACACAACAATAGTAGGAGATTTTAACAACCCGTTTACACCAAGGGACAGATCATCCAGACAGAGAATTAATAAGGGAATGCAAGCCTTCAATCACAGATTAGAGCAGATGGACTTAACTGATGTTTTCAGGACATTCCATCCCAAAAGAGCAGAACACACATTTTTATCAAAGGCACACACAACATTCTCCAGGATAGATCACATCTTAGGCCACAAATCAAGTATCGATAAATTTAAGAACACTGAAACCATATTAAGAACTTTTCTGATCGCAACACCATGAGACTACAGGAAAAAAAAAATGTAAAAAACCCCCACAAACACATGGAGGTTAAACAACACACTTTAAAAAAACCAACAGGTCGCTGAAGACATTAAAAAGGAAATAAAAAGAATAGAAATGAATAACAATGAAAGCATGAACCACCCAAAACTTATTTTTTTATTGAAGGATAATTGCTTTACAAAATGTTGTTGTTTTCTGTCAAACCTCAACATGAATCAGCCATAAGTATACATATATCCCCTCCCTTTTGAACCTCCCTCCCATCCCACCCCTCGAGGTTGATACAGAGCCCCTGTTTGATTGGTTGATTCCTGAGCCATACAGCAAATTACCATTGCCTATCTATTTTATATATGGTAAGGTAATTTTCCATGTTACTCTTTCCATACATCTCACCCTCTCCTCCCCTCTTCCCATGTTCATAGGTATATTCTCTATGTTGGTTTCTCCATTGCGGCCCTGTAAATAAATTCTTCAGAACCATAGTTCTAGATTCCGTATATGTGGGTTAGAATATGATATTTATCTTTCTCTTTCTGATTCAATTCACTCTGTATGAAGTCTCACTTCAGGGACTTCCCTGGTCGCTCAGATGGTAAAGCGTCTGCCTACAATGCGGGAGATCCAGGTTCATTCCTTGGGTTGGGAAGATCCTCTGGAGAAGGAAATGGCAACCCACTCCAGTACTCTTGCCTGGAAAATCCCATGGACAGAGGAGGGTGGTAGGCTACAGTCCATGGGGTCGCAAAGAGTCAAACACAACTGAGCGACTTCACTTTCACTCTGTATAATAGGTTCTAGGTTCAGCCACCTCATCAGAACTGACTCAAATGTGTTCCTTCTTATGGCTGAGTAGTATTCCATCATGTATATGTACCACAACTTATTCATCCTTTCATCTGTTGATAGACATCTAAGTTGCTTCCATGTTCTAGCTATTGTAAATAGTGCTTCCAATTTACTGAGCATCGTTTCATCTGTTTCTTAGCCATCTGTATGTCTTCTCTGGAGAAATGTCTGTTTAGGTCTTTTTCCCACTTTTTGATTGGGTTGTTTGTTTTCCAGGTATTGAGTTGTATGTGCTGCTTGTATATTTTGGAAATTAATTCTTTGTCAGTTGTTTCATTTGTTATTATTTTCTCCCATTCCAAGTGTTGTCTTTTCACCTTGCTTATAGTTTCCTTTGCTGTGCAAAAACTTTTAAGTTTAATCAGGTCCCACTTGTTTACTTTTGCTTTTATTTCTGTTACTCTAGGACATGGGTCATAGAGGACCTTACTTTGATTTATGTCATCGAGTGTTCTGCCTATGTTTTCCTCTAAGATTTTTATAGTTTCTGGTCTCACATTTAGATCTTTAATCCATTTTGAGTTTATATTTGTGTATAGTGTTAGGAAATGTTTTAATTTCATTCTTTTACATGCAGCTGTCTAGTTTTCACAGAATCATTTATTGAACAGACTGTATTTACCCCATTGTATATTCTTGACTCCTTTGTCAAAAATAAGGTACCCATAGGTGCATGGGTGTAGGAGTTAGGAAGAATAGAAGAAAAGCTGGCTCCAACAAGGGCTGCATAAGTAATTTATAATTATTGATAAACTGGATGCTTTAAGGCATGGGACTCCTGGAACAAGTCCAGAGGGAATAGTTCATAATCTTGAAAACAAGGTATGATCCTGGGGTCGGTTTTCCGACCCCAGACTGTTTTCCAACTGGCATCTCAGAGTAACATCTTTTATGCATCTGGAGGAAAATCTACAGATAAGAATATTAGTCTTAGTTACTGATTTGTTATTGATTACTGTTTCTTGGTTACTCAGTGGTTAATAATGATTTTGTTCTTTGACCCTGAAGGCCACATGAGTTATAGCTTAACTCCCTGCACATTCTTTCTGTCATGGCTAAGAGTATAATAAAACTGGCATGGATTCAATTTTGATACCTTCACCTTGGAGCAGTGTTGGTCCCCTGATCTTCGCCTTTCACTGAACTTTTATGTCTTGTTTCTCATTCCTGTGTCACATTGCACTTTCAGAAAACCTGCTTGTTGAGCCTGACTCTACACATGGGTTTATTTCTGGGCTTTATACCTTGTTCCATTGGTCTATATTTCTGTTTTTGTGCCAGTACCATACTATCTTGATGACAGTATAATCTGAAGTCAGGAAGGTTGATTACTCCAGGTCCATTCTTCTTTCTTAAGACTGCTTTGGCTATTCAGGGTCTTTTGTATTTTCATATGAATTATGAAAATTTTTGTTCTACTTATGTGAAAAATGCCATTGGTAATTTGATAGGGAGTGCATTGAATCTGTAGATTGCACTTGGTAGTATAGTTATTTTCACAATATTGAGTCTTCCTACCCAGGAACCACCTGACCTGCCTCTTGAGAAATCTGTATGCAGGTCAAAAAGCAACAGTTAGAACTGGACATGGAACAACAGACTGGTTCCAAATAGGGAAAGGAGTACATAAAGGCTGTATATTGTCACCCTGCTTATTTAACTTATATGTAGAATACATCATGAGAAACGCTGGGCTGGAAGAAACACAAGCTGGAATCAAGATAGCCGGGAGAAATATCACTAACCTCAGATATGTAGATGACACCACCCTTATGGCAGAAAGTGAAGAACTAAACAGCCTCTTGATGAAAGTGAAAGAGGAGAGTGAAAAAGTTGGCTTAAAGCTCAACATTCAGAAAACTAAGATCATGGCATCTGGCCCCATCACTTCATGGGAAATACATGGGGAAACAGTGGAAACAGTGTCAGACTTTATTTTGGGGGGCTCCAGAATCACTGCAGATGGTGATTACAGCCATGAAATTAAAAGACGCTTACTCCTTGGAAGGAAGGTTATGACCAACCTAGATAGCATATTTAAAAGCAGAGACATTACTTTGCCAATAAAGGTATGTCTAGTCAAGGCTATGGTCTTTCCAGTAGTCATGTATGGCTGTGAGTGTTGGACGGTGAAGAAAGCTGAGCGCCGAAGAATTGCTGCTTTTGAACTGTGGTGTTGGAGAAGACTCTTGAGAGTCCCTTGGACTGCAAGGAGATCCAACCAGTCCATCCTAAAGGAGATCAGTCCTGGATGTTCATTAGAAGGACTGATGTTGAAGCTGAAACTCCAATACTTTGACCACCTCATGCGAAGAGTTGACTCATTGGAAAAGACCCTAATCCTGGGAAGGATTGGGGGCAGGAGGGGAAGAGTGTAACAAAGGATGAGATGGCTGGATGGCATCATCGATTCAATGGACATGGGTTTGGGTAGACTCTGGGAGTTGGTGATGGACAGGGAGGCCTGGTATGGTGCGATTCATGGGATTGCAAAGAGTCGGAAATGACTGAGCGACTGAACTGAACTGAACTGAAGGTTGAGTAGTATTCCATTTTGAGTGAGTGTGTGTGTGTGTGTATACCACAACTTCTTTATCAGTTTATCTGTCAATGGGCATCTAGGTTGTTTCCATATCCTAGCTATTGTAAATAGTGCTGCCATGAACACTGGGGTACATTTCATGTATTTCTTTCAATTCTGGTTATCTCAGGGTAGATGACCAGTGGTGGGATTGCTGGGTTATATGGTGTTTTTACTCCTAGGTTTTTTTTTTTTTTTTAAATCAAGAATGGATATCTGTCAATGGATTTTGAATTTCAATTCTTTTTCCATTGAAAATATGTCATATGGTTATATGATTCTTCTTTATTCTGTCCATATGATAAGTTTTAATCATTAATTTTCAAATTTATACCAAGCTTGCATTCTTGGGACTAATACAAGCTTTCATCATATATAATCTTTTGTATATGTTGTCGAATTATTTTTCTGCTATTTTGTTTAGAGATTTTTGCACCTGCGTTCATTAGTGAGATTGGCTTAAACTGTTCCTTTCATTTATTATCCTTGCTTTATATTTATTTATTTATTTATTTTAATTGGAGGCTAATTACTTTACAATATTGCAGTGTTTTTTGCCATACATTGACATGAATCAACCATGGGTGTACATGTGTTCCCCATCTTGAAACCCCCTCCCATCTTCCTCCCCATCCCATCCCTGTGGGTCATCCCAGTGCACCAGCCTGAGCACCCTGTCTCATGCGTCAAACCTGGACTGGCGAACTGTTTCACATATGATAATATACATGTTTCATTGCTATTCTCTCAAATCATCCCACCCTTGCCTTCTACAGAGTTCAAAAGACTGTTCTATACATCTGTGTCTCTTTTGCTGTCTTGTGTATAGGGTTATCATTACCATCTTTCTAAATTTCATATATATGCATTAGTATACTGCATTGGTGTTTTTCTTTCTGACTTACTTCACTCTGTATAATAGGCTCCAGTTTCATACACCTCATTAAAACTGATTCAAATGTATTCTTTTATTTCTAGTTTTTTTTTTAAGCAATTTCCGTACTATTCTAGTAGCTGGATCAATTTACATTCACAGCCATGGTACAGTTCAGTTCAGTTCAGTCGCTCAGTCATTTCCGACTCTTTGCAACCTGATAAATCACAGCACACCAGGCCTCCCTGGAGTCTACCCAAACCCATGTCCATCAAGTCAGTGATGCCATCCAGTCATCTCATCTTCTGTCATCCCCTTCTCCTCCTGCCCCCAATCCTTCCCAGGATTAGGGTCTTTTCCAATGAGTCAACTCTTCACATGAGGTGACCAAAGTATTGGAGTTTCAATTTCAATATCAGTCCTTCCAATGAACATCCAGGACTGATCTCCTTTAGGATGGACTGGATGAATCTCCTTGGAATCCAAGGGACTCTCAAGAGTCTTCTCCAACACCACAGTTCAAAAGCAGCAATTCTGCGGCGCTCAGCTTTCTTCACTGTCCAACACTCACATCCATACATGACTACTGGAAAAACCATAGCCTTGACTAGACGGACCTTTGTTGGAAAAGTAATGTCTCTGCTTTTAAATATGCTATCTAGGTTGGTCATAACTTTCCTTCCAAGGAGTAAGCATCTTTTAATTTCATGGCTACACTCACCATCTGCAGTGATTTTGGAGCCAGAAAAATAAAGTCAGCCACTGTTACCACTGTTTCCCCATTGATCTGCCATGAAGTGATGGGACTGGATGCCACAATCTTAGTTTTCTGAATGTTGAGCTTTAAGCCAACTTTTTCACTCTCCTCTTTCACTTTCATCAAGAGGCTCTTTAGTTCTTCTTCACTTTCTGCCATAAGGGTGGTGTCATCTGCATATCTGAGGTTATTGATATTTCTCCCAGCAATCTTGATTCCAGCTTGTGTTTCCTCCAGTCCAGGGTTTCTCATGATATACTCTACATATAAGTTAAATAAGCATGGTGACAATATACAGCCTTTATGTACTCCTTTTCCTATTTGTAACCAGTATGTTGTTCCCTGTCCAGTTCTAACTGTTGCTTCCTGACCTGCATACAAGTTTCTCAAGAGACAGGTCAGATGGTCTGGTATTCCCATCTCTTTCAGAATTTTCCACAGTTTATTGTGATCCACACATTCAAAGGCTTTGGCATAGTCAATAAAGCAGAAATAGATGTTTTTCTGGAACTCTCTTGCCTTTTCAATGATCCAACGGATGTTGGCAATTTGATCTCTGGTTCCTCTGCCTTTTCTAAATCCAGCTTGAACATCTGGAAGTTCATGGTTCACATATTGCTGAAGCCTGTCTTGGAGAATTTTGAGCATTACTTGTTTGAGCAACAGTAAAAGAGGGTTCCTTTTCTCAACATCCTCTCTAGCATTTATTGTTTGTAGTTCTTTTGATGATGACCATTTTCATTGACATGAGGTAGTACCTTACTGTATTTTTGATTTGCATTTTTCTACTAATTGTAATGTTGAGTATCTTTTCATCCGCATATATTCTTTGGAAAAAGTGTCTGTTTAGATCTTCTGCCCACCTTTTTATCAAACTGTTTGATTTTCTGATATTGAGCTGTATAAGCTGATTATGTATTTTGGAGTTTAATCCTTTGTCAGTTGTTTCATTTGCAATTATTTTTTTCCCCATTCTGAGGATTGTCTTTTAATCTTGTTTATTGTTTCTTTTGCTGTGCTAAACCTTTTAAGTTTAATTAGGTCTCATTTGCTTTTTTTTTTTTTTTTTCAATATTCTAGGAAGTGAGTCAAAGAGAATCTTGCTGTGATTTATGTAAAAGAGTGTATTAACTATGTTTTCCTCAAAGAGTTTTATAGTTTCTGGTCTCATACTTAATTCTTTAATCGATTTTGTGTCATGTGTGTGTGTTTGTGTGTGTGTGTGTGTGTGTGTATGTACAGTGTTAGGAAGTGTTGTGGTTTCATCTTTTACATGTAGTTATACAGTCTTCCCAGCACCACTTATTGAAGAGCCTATGTTTTCTCCATTGTACATTCTTACATCTTTTGTCAAATATAAGGTGCCCATATGAGTGTGGGTTTATTTCTGGGCTTTCTATCTTGTTCCATTTGTCTATATTTCAGTTTTTTGTGCCAGTACCATACTTCCTTCATGACTGTAGCTTTGTAGTTTAGTCTGAAGTCATGAAGATTGATTCTTCCAGCTCTGTTTTGTTTGTTTGTTTTTTTCCTTGAGAAAGCTTTGGCTATGTAGGGTCTTTTGTGTTTCCATATAAATTGTGAAAAATTTTGTGCTAGTTCTGTGAAAATATTCCATTGGTAGTTTGATAGCAGTTACGCTGAATCTATAGACTGCTTTGGGTATTATAGTCATTTTTACAATATTGATTTTTCCAATCCAAGAACATGGTGTATTTCTCCATCTATTTGTGTCATCTTTGATTTCATTTGGGCTTCCCTGGTGGCTCAGCTGGTAAAGATCCTGCCTGCAATGCAGGAGATCTGGGTTCAATTCCTGGGTTGGGACAATCCCCTGGAGAAGGGAAAGGCTACCCACTCCAGTATTCTGGCCTGGATAATTCCATGGACTGTATATGATTTCACTCATCAAGGTCTTGTCTGTTGCATACAGCTCTTTTGTATCTTTAGGCAAATTTATTCTTAAGTATTTTATTATTTTTGTTGCCTTGGTGAGTGAGATTGTCTCCTTAATTTCCCTTTCTGATTTTTCATTGTTAGTGTTAAGGGGTGCAAGAGATTTGCGTGCATTAATTTTATATTCTGTGATATTACTATACTCATTGATTAGCTCTAGTTATTTTCTGGTGGCATCTTTAGGATTTTCAAAACTTAGTATCATGTCATCTGCAAACAGAGAGAGATTTACTTCTTATCCAGTCTGGATTCCATTTAATTCTTTTTCTTCTGTTTTCTGTGGCTAGGATTTCCAAAACTATGTTGAATAATAGTGGTGACAGTGGGAACTTTTGTCTTATTTCTGATCTTAGAGGAAATGCATTCACAATTTTTCACTGTTCAGAATAATGCTTGCTGTGAGTTTGTTTTATATGGCCTTTATTATGCTGTGACATGTTCCTTGTTTGCCTACTTTTTGCCATTTTTATCATAAATGTGTATTGAATTTTGCCAGGAGCTTCCTCTGCATCTACTGAAAGAATCACATTTTTTAAATATATCAATTTGTTAATATTGTATATAACATTATCTGATTTGCATATATTGAAGTTTCCTTGTGTTGCTGGGATAAACCTGACTGATTAAGACATATGATTCTTGTACTGTGCTATTGGATTCTATTTGCTGGAATTTTGCTGAGGATTTTTTCATCTCTGTAAATCTGTGATATTGGCCAGTAATTTTCTTTTCTGTGTGGTATCTTTATCTCACTTTGGTATTAGAGTGATGGTGGTCTTGTAGTTAGTGTTTGGGAGTTTTCCTTCCACTACAGTTTTCTGGAAGAATTTGAGGATAGATGTTCAGTTTACTTCAATCACTCAGTCAAGTCTGACTCTTTGTAACCCTATGGACTACAACACGCCAGGTCTCCCTGTCCATCAGCAACTCCTGCAGTTTACTCAAACTCATGTCCACCGAGTCAGTGATGCCATCCAACCATCTCATCCTCTGTCATCCCCTTCTACTCCTGCCATCAATCTTTCCCAGCATCAGGGTCTTTTCAAATGAGTCAGTTCTTTGTTTCAGGTGGCCAAAGTGTTGGAGTTTCAGCTTCAACATCAGTCCTTCAAATGAACATTTGGAATTAATTTCTTTTAGGATGGACTGGTTGAATCTGCTTGCTGTCAAAGTGTCTCTCAAGAGTCTTCTCCAACACCATAGATCAAAAGCAACAATTCTTCCATGCTCAGCTTTTTTTATAATCCAACTCTCACATCTGTACATGATTACTGGAAAAATGATAGCTTTGATTAGATGACCATTTTTTGGCAAACTAATGTCTCTGCTTTTTAATAAGCTGTCTAGGTGGGTAATAACTTTTCTTTCAAGGAGCAAGCGTGTTTAAATTTCATGGCTGCAGTTACCATCTGCTGTGATTTTGGAGCCCAGAAAAATAAAGTCTGCCACTGTTTCCACTCTTTTCCCCATCTATTTGCCATGAAGGGATGGAACCAGATGCCACGATCTTAGTTTTCTGAATGTTGAGCTTTAAGCCAACTTTTTCAGCTCTCCTCTTTCACTTTCATCAAGAGGCTCTTTAGTTCTTCTTCACTTTCTACCATAAGTGTGATAACATCTTCATACCTGAGGTTATTGATATTACTCCCAGAAATCCTGACTGCAGTTTGTGCTTCATCCAGTCCAGAATTTTTCATGATGTACTCTGCATATAAGTTAAATAATTAAGGTGACAATATATAGCCTTGACGTACTCCTTTCCCGACTTGGAACCAGTTTGTTGTTCCATGACCAGTTCTGTTGTTTCTTAAACTGCATACAGATTTCTGAGGAGGCAGGTAAGTTGCCCTGGTATTCTCATCTATTGACAAATTTTCCACAGTTTTTGTGATCCACAAAGTCAAATGCTTTGGCATAGCCAATAAAGCAGCAATAGATACTTTTCTGGAATCTCTTGCTTTTTGATGAGCTAACTGATGCTGACAATTTGCTCTTTGGTTTCTCTGTCTCTTCTCAATCCAGCTTGAAGATCTGGAAGTTCACAGTTCACATATTGTTGAAGCCTGGCTTGAAGAATTTTAAGCATTATTTTGCTAGTGTGTCAGTTCAGTTCAGTTGCTCAGGCGTGCCCAACTCTTTGTGACCCCATGAATTGCAGCACGCCAGGCCTTTCTGTCTATTACCAACTACTGGAGTCTACCCAAACCCATGTCCATCGAGTCAGTGATGCCATCCAACCATCTCATCCTCTGTCGTCCCCTTCTCCTCCTGCCCCCAATCCCACCCAGCATTAGGGTCTTTTCCAATGAGTCAAATCTTCGCATGAGGTGGCCAAAGTATTGGAGTTTCAGCATCAGCATCAGTCCTTCCAGTGAACACGCAGGATTGATCCTCTTCAGGATGGATTGATTGGATCTCCTTGCAGTCCAAGGGACTCTCAAGAGTCTTCCCCAACACCACAGTTCAAAAGCATCAGTTCTGCAGCGCTCAGCTTTCTTCACCGTCCAACTCTCACATCCATACATGATTACTGGAAAAACCATAGCCTTGACTACATGGACTTTTGTTGGCAAAGTAATGTCTCTGCTTTTAAATATGCTATCTAGGTTGTCCACAACCTTCCTTCCAAGGAGTAAGCGTCTTTTAATTTCATGGCTACAATCACCATCAGCAGTGACTTTAGAGCCCAAAAAATAAAGTCTGACACTGTTTCCACTGTTTCCCCATCTATTTCCCATGAAGTGATGGGACCAGATGCCATGATCTTAGTTTTCTGAACGTGGAGCTTTAAGCCAGCTTTTTCACTCTCCTCTTTCACTTTCATCAAGAGGCTCTTTAGTTCTTCACTTTCTGCCATAAGGGTGATGTCGTCTGCATATCTGAGGTTATTGATATTTCTCCTAGAAATCTTGATTCCAGCTTGTGCTTCTTCCAGCCTAGCATTTCTCATGATGTACTCTGCATATAAGTTAAATAAGCAGGGTGACAATATACAGCCTTGACATACTCTTTTTACTATTTGCAGCCAGTCTGTTTTTCCATGTCCAGTTCTAACTGTTGCTTCCTGACCTGCATACAGGTTTCTCAAGAGACAGGTCAGATGATCTGGTATTCCCATCTCTTTCAGAATTTTCCACAGTTTATTGTAATCCACACATTCAAAGGCTTTGGCATAGTCAATAAAGCAGAAATAGATGTTTTTCTGGAACTCTCTTGCTTTTTTGATGATCCAGTGGATATTGGCAATTTGATCTCTGGTCCTCTGTCCTTTCTAAAACCAGCTTGAACATCTGGAAGTTCATGGTTCACGTATTGCTGAAGCCTGGCTTGGAGAATTTTGAGCATTACTTTACTAGCATGTGAGATGAGTGCAATTGTGTGGTAGTTTGAGCATTCTTTGGCATTTCCTTTCTTTGGGATTGGGATTAAAACTGACGTTTTCCAGTCCTGTGGCCACTGTTGAGTTTTCCAAATTTGCTGGCATATCGAGTGCAGCACTTTCACAGCATCATCTTTCAGGATTTGAAACAGCTCAACTGTAATTCCATCACCTTCACTAGCTTTGTTCGTAGTGATGCTTTCCAAGGCCCACTTGACTTCACATTCCACGATGTCTGGCTCTAGGTGAGTGATCACACCATCGTGATTATCTGGGTCGTGAAGATCTTTTTTGTACAGTTCTTCTGTGTATTCTTGCCACCTCTTCTTAATATCTTCTGTTTCTGTTCGGTCCATAACATTTCTGTCCTTTTTGAGCCTATCTTTGCATGAAATGTTCCTTTGGTATCTCTAATTTTCTTGAAGAGATCTCTAGTCTTTCCCAATCTGTTGTTTTCCTCTATTTCTTTACATTGATCGCTGAGGAAGGCTTTCTTATCTCTCCTTGCTATTCTTTGGAACTCTGCATTCAGATGGGAATATCTTTCCTTTTCTCCTTTTGTTTTCACTTCTCTTCTCTTCCCAGCTGTCTGTATGGCCTCCTCAGACAGCCATTTTGCGTTTTTGCATTTCTTTTCCATGGGGATTATCTTGATCCCTGTTTCCTGTACAATGTCACCAACCTCTGTCCTTAGTTCATCAGGCACTCTGTCTATCAGATCTAGTCCCTTAAATCTATTTGTCACTTCCACTGTATACTCATAAGGGTTTTGATCTAGGTCATACCTGAATGGACTAGTGGTTTTCCCTACTTTCTTCAGTTTAAGTCTGAATTTGGCAATAAGCAGTTCACGATCTGAGCCACAGTCTGCTCCTGGTCTTGTTTTTGCTGACTGTATAGAGCTTCTCCATCTTTGGCTGCAAAGAATATAATCAATCTGATTTCGGTGTTGACCATCTGGTGATGTCCACGTGTAGAGTCTTCTCTTGTGTTGTTGTGCTAGCGTGTCAGATGTGTGCAATTGTGCAATAGTTTGAGAAATCTTTGGCACTGCCTTTATTTGGGATTGGAATTAAAATTTACCTTTTCCACTCCTGTGGACACTGCTGAGTTTTCCAAATTTGCTGGCATATGAGTGCAGCACTTCCACAGCATCATCTTTTAGGATTTGAAATAGCTCAACAGGAATTCTATCACCTCCACTAGCTTTGCTTGTAGTGATGCTTTCTAAGTCCCACTTGACTTTTCATCACAGGATATCAGGCTCTAGATTAGTGTTCTCACCTTCATGGTTATCTGGGTCATGAAGATCTATTTTGTACAATTCTTCTGTGTATTATTGCCACTTCTTCTTAATATCTTCTGCTTCTGTTAGGTCCATGCCATTTCTGTCCTTTGTTGTGCCCATCTTTGCAAGAAATGTTCCCTTGCTATCTGTAATTTTCTTGAAGAGATCTCTAGTCTTTTCCATTCTATTTTTTTCCTCTATTTCTTTTCATTGTTCACTTAAGAAGGCTTTCTTATCTTTCCTTACTCTTCTTTGGGACTCTGCATTCAAATGGGTATATCTTTCCTTTTCTCCTTTGCCTTTTGTTTCTCTTTTATTCACAGCTGTTTGCAAGGTCTCCTCAGACAACCATTTTGTCTTTTGCATTTCTTTTCCATGGAGATTGTCTTGATCCCTGTCTCCTGTACAATGTCACGAACCTCAGTGCATAGTTCTTCAGGCACTCTGTCAATCACATCTAATCCCTTGAATCTATTTCTCACTTCCACTCTATAGTCATAAGGGATTTGATTTAGGTCATACCTGAATGGTCCAGTGGTTTAACCTAGTTTCTTCAATTTAAGTCTGAGACAGAATTGTGTTTGAGTTTCTCCTGAGGAGTGGACTGCTGTGGGGGAAGGGGCTCTGGGTGCAGTACACCTGAGTATGGCATAAGCCCTCTTGGAGGAGGTTGCCATTAACCCAGCATAGAGCAGCCAGAACTTACACAGGACTGAGGAAACAGACTCTGTGAGGCTACAAACAGAAACATGTACACAGTAGGACCCAGGAGAAAAGAGCAGTGACCCCACAAGAGACTGACCCAGACTTTCCCGTGAGTGTCCAGGAGTCTCTGTTGGAGGCGTGGGTCAGCGGTGGCCTTCTGCAGGTTTGGGGTAACTGAGTGTAGTAGTGCATGCATGGGAAATTTTGAAGAATGTCGCCATTATTTTCATTACCTCCACCATAGTTTGGTCTCAGGTTGAAAAACAGGGAGGGAACACAGCTCCACTCTTCAACAAAAAATTTGATTAAAATTTAGAGAGCACAGTCTCAACCATCAGAACAAAACCCAGGTTCCCCCACAGTCAGTCTCTCTCATCATGATGCTTCCATAATACTCTTATCCTTCTCCATCAGAGAATAGACAGACTGAAAACAAAATCACAGGAAACTAACCAAACTGATCACATGGACCACAGCCTTGTCTAACTCAATGAAACTATGAGCTATGCCATGTAGGGCCACCCTAGATGGACGGGTCATATTGGAGAGTTCTGACAAAACATGGTACAGTGGAGAAGGAAATGACAAGCCACTTCAGTTTTCTTGCCTTGAGAACCCCACGGACAAGAAAAGGTAAAAAGATAGGACACTGAAAGATGAACTCCCCAGGTCAGTAGGTATGCTACTGGAGATCAGTGGAGAAATAACTCCAGAAAGAATGAAGAGACAGGGCCAATGCAAAAACAACATCCAGGTGTGGATGTGACTGGTGATGGAAATAAAATCCCATGCTGTAAGAGAAATATTACATAAGAACCTGAAATGTTAGGCCCATGAATTAAGCCAAATTGCAACTGGGCAAACAGGAGATGGCAAGAGTGAACATCAACATTTTAGGAATCAGTGAACTAAAATGGGCTGTAATGGGTGAATTTAACTCAGATGACCATTGTATCTACTACTGTGGGCAAGAATCCTGTTGGGAGCCACATTAGGCATTACTGACAAAATGGAGGCATGGCCCCAACCTGCTCTCCTCATCCCACAGGCACAGTCCCGGGATGAAGGAGTTAGGTCTTGTGATTCTGACTTGTCCTTTCCTTCCTCCAGTTGAGTTGCCTGGAAAGAATGTTATAATACATAAAGTTAACTATTGACACTTGTCCAAGGATCTTCAAAGAATATTCTAGGATGAGCACATAGGCCGCAGCTTGAGGCCATGGGAAACATTGTTATCTGAAACCTGCTTGTAAGGGAAATGTTTATGGCAAAAGTAGTTTGCTGAGTTTAGGGTTTAGGAATAACTAAGAATAGTTAGAAGCTAAAAGTTTAAGGTATGTTGTAGTGTTGGCATATCTTACTATAGCTTATAGAAACTAGGATTTTTAGAGATACTAATAGCTAGAAGTCTTTTTAGGAGTTAATGAGCTCAAGCAGGATTTAGAAAGATAAGAAATAAACTGAGGAATGTGGTATGCCACCTAGAGACAAACTTGAGTTACAATGTAATCACAAGGACGCTTAAGAGGGAACTCTGAAGGACAACAATGATTTCTGGAGACAGTAAATCTGGGTGAGGAGAAACTGAAGATGTCAAACCTCTGACCTAATGCTTTTGTAAAATTATAAAAGAAAACCTGATGCTTGAAATAAACATGCAGTCCAGTGCTTTGAGTGAGAGGCTGCATCATTCTCTCCGCTGACACCGTTCATCACTTCAGGGAAATTCCCTGGCTGCTGGAGCTGGACTTGGGCAGAATCCCTTAAAAGAAATGGAGTATCCATCATAGTCAACAAAAGAGTCTGAAATGCAGTACTTGGATGCAGTCTCAAAAATGACAGAATGATCTTTGTTTGTTCCAAGGCAAACCATTCAATATCACAGTAATTAAAGCCTATACTCTGACCAAAAATGCTGAAGAATCTGAAACTGAACGGTTCTATGAAGATCTACAAGACTTTATAGAACTAATACCCCCAAAAGTTGCCCTTTTCATTACAGAGGACTGGCATGCAAAAGTAGGAAATCAGGAAATACCTGGATTAACGGGCAAATTTGGCCTTGAAGTACAGAATTAATCAGGGCAAATTTTAACAGAGTTTTGTCAAGAGAATGAACTCGTCATAGCAAACACCCTCTTCCAACAACACAAGAGAAGACTCTACACATGAACATCACCAGATGGTCAATACTGAAATCAGATTGATTACATTATTTGCAGCCAAATATGGAGAAGATCTATACAGTCATCAAAAACAAACCAGGAGCTGACCTGGCTCAGATCATGAACTCCTTATTGCCAAATTCAGGATAGGTGTTAACTCTTCTCTAAATTTTGGTAGAATTCACCTGTGAAGCCACCTGGCCCTGGGCTTTTGTTCATATGAAAATCTTTCATTATAGTGTTTATTTCCATGCTTGTGATTGATCTGTTCATGTTTTCTTTTTCTCCCTGGTTCAGTTTTGGAATGTTATACTTTTCTAAGAATTTGTCCATTTCTTCTAGGTGGTCTATTTTATTGCCATGTAGTTTCCCTTAGTAGTCTGTTATGATCCTCTGTATTTCTGTGTTGTTTGTTTCAACTTCTCTTTTTCATGTCTAATTTTATTGGTTTGAGTCTTCTCCCTTTTTTCATGATGAGTCAGGCTAACGGTTTGTCAATTTTGTTTATGTTTTCAAAGAACTAGCCTTTAGTTTGATTAATCTTTGCTATTGTCTTTTTCATTTATTTCTGCTCTGATATTTATGTCCTTTCATTCTACTAGCCTTGGGGTTTTGTTCTTTTCTAGTTGCTTTAGGTTAGACTGTTTATCTGATGTTTTTCTTGTTTCTTGGGTAAGCTTTTATTGCCCCTCTTCCCCCCAAAAATCCCTCTTAACACTGCTTTTACTGCATTTCATAGGTTTTGAGTTGTATTTTCATTGTCATTTATTCTAGGTATTTTTTGATTACCTCTTTGATTTCTTCAGTGACATTTTAGTTATACAATAACATATTGTTTAACCTCCATACTTTAGTGTTTTTCATAAAATTGTTTGTGCTTTTCTAGTAGTTGATATCTAATCTTATAGCATTGTTCTCAGGAAAAAATCTTGAAATAATTTCATTATTATTTTTTTTCAATTTTACCAAAGCTTGATTTGTGATCCATCCTGGAGAATGTTCCATGTGTACTTCACCAAAAAGTGAAATCTACAGCTTTTGGATGATATACCCTGTAGGTATCAGTTAGGTACAACTGGCCCAGTGTATTATTTAAAGTTTGTGTTCACTTATTAATTTTCTCTCTGGATGCTGTGAGTGGGATGAAAATTCCTTTACTATCATTCTGCTTTATTGACTATGCCAAAGCCTTTGACTGTGTGCATCACAATAAAATGTGGAAGATTCTGAAATAGATGGGAATACCAGACCATCTGACCTGCCTCTTGAGAAATTGGTATGCAGGTAGGGAAGCAACAGTTAGAACTGGACATGGAACAACAGACTGGTTCCAAATAGGAAAATACATCAATGCTGTATATTGTCACCCTGCTTATTTAACTTATATGCAGAGTACATCATGAGAAACGCTGAGCTGGAAGAACACAAGCTGGAATCAAGATTGCTGGGAGAAATATCAATAACCTCAGATATGCAGATGACAACACCCTTATGGCAGAAAGCGAAGAACTAAAGAACTTCTTGAAGAGGATTAAAGAGGAGAGTGAAAAAGGTGGCTTAAACACAACAT
Organism: Okapia johnstoni; assembly: GCA_024291935.2. Taxonomy (NCBI): domain Eukaryota; kingdom Metazoa; phylum Chordata; class Mammalia; order Artiodactyla; family Giraffidae; genus Okapia; species Okapia johnstoni. Next base: position 4,874,518 of record JAGTYA010000027.1, on the reverse strand, counting down.
TCAAAAAACTAAGATCATTGCATATGGTACCATCACTTCATAGCAAATAGATGGGGAAGAAGAGGAAACAGTGTCTTATTTCATTTTCTTAGATTCCAAAATTACTGTCGACGGTGACTGCAGCCATGAAATTAAAAAACATTTTCTCTTTGGATGAAAAGTTATGACATATCTAGAAAGCATATTAAAAGCAGAGACATCACTTTGCTGACAAAGGTCCACATAGACAAAGCTATGGTTTTTCCAGTAGTCTTATATGGATATGAGAGTTGGATCTTACAGAAGGCTCAGCATGGAAGAATTGATGCTTTCAAATTGTGGTGCTGGAGAGGACTCTTGAGAGTCCCTTGGATAGCAAAGAGATGAAACTAATCCATCCTAAAGGAAGTGAACACTGAATGTTCATTGGAAGGACTGATGCTGAAGTTTAAGCTCCAATACCTTGGTCACTGGATGCAAAGAGCCTACTTATTGGGAAAGACCCTGATGCTAGGAAAGATTGAGGGAAGGAGGAGAAGGGGATGACAGAGGATGAGATGGTTGGATGGCATCACTGACTCAATGGACATGAGTTTGAGCAAACTCTGGGAGATAATAAGGAAAGGGAAGCCTGGCCTTCTGCAGTTCACGTGGTCACAAATAGTCAGACAGGATTTAGCAACTGAAAAGCAAATTATGTAATTGTCTGCCCCTTTTTCTAATGGGTCCTTGTTAAACATTTCTTATATCTTCTTGTTCTCTGCCTCCATTCTATTCATCTGTTTCTCCATGTTATTTCCAAAATTTTTGATCATCTTTACTATTATTACTCTGAATTCTTTTTCAGGTAGACTGCCTCTTTCCTCTTCATTTATTTGGTTTTGAGGATTTTTACCATGTTCTTTCATCTGCTACATGTTTGTCTGTCTTTTTATTTTGTTTAATTTACTGTGTTTGGGATCTTCTTTCTGTAGGCTGGAAGATCGTAGTTTCTGTTATTTGTGGGGTCTGCCCCCCAAGGTGGTGTTGGATAAGAGCCTTATGAAGTTTTCCTGGTTGGCAGGAGTTATGCTTATGTTCTTTTAGATAGAGCTAGATCTTTTCTCTCCAAAGGGCAATGCTCTGTCCAGCAGTTTCTATAGTCTTCATATGGCTTTGGCAGCCTTTCTGCTAGTGACAGGGTTGCATTCCTCTTTTGCTGAATGTTTGGCATGAGGCGTCTGACACTGGAGCTTGCTGGCCTTTGGATGCGTCCTGGTCTTTGTGTTGAGTTGGAAGGTTTTGTGAGAGCACTCACTGATAAATGCTTCATACGGTCAGGAGTTCTCAGTGGTCCAAAGTCCTGGACTCAGGTCTCCCTTCTCAAAGGTTCAGGTCTGACCTTTGCTATAGCACCAAAACTTCACAGGCTACATAGCACTGAAGACAAAACACAAGCCTAATGGTGAAAGCAACATTCAACAGCCAATAATATCCAAAGAAACATACACTTACAAAGAGAAAAGAGTGGGGAAAAAATAATATTAACAAGAATCAGAAGAGAGCAATGAAGCCAATAAGCAAATCCATAAGTGAAAATTAATACTAAAAACTAAACTAACCAAAACACAAAATCAAAAAATAAATGGAAAAAATGTAGTATAACTAAAAAGTAATGTAAAAATTAGAAAAAAAATGATTATTTTTAAAAATGGTGTTTTTTTAGAAAGCAAAAAGTAAGTTAAAATTAAAATTAAAGAAATAATTTAAAAGTACAATTAGAATAATACAAAAAAGAAAAAAAATACATATATAGTGACGGTGGTATTAAGAAGAATGCCCTCCCCAGTCCTCCTTTGACCTCTCCACACAGCGCACACCAACCAATCTGCCTACTCAGGAAGCCCTCCAATAATTCTATAAAGGTTTCTGGACCTTCTTTGAGTGCCGTGGGGCCAGCCAAGGAACAAGAATCTTTTTGTTCCATGACTGCTGTCACCATCCATAGTGACTTTGGAGCCGAAGAAAATAAAATTGGTCACTGCTTCCACTTTTTCCCTTCCATTTGCCATGAAATGATAGGACCAGATGTCATGATCTTAGTTTTTCTAATTATTAGAGAAATACAAATCAAAACTACAATGAGGTATCATCTCACACTGGTCAGAAATGCCATCATCAGAAAGTTTATGAATTAATCAATTGTCTTTAGAATGAAAATGGAAAGCATCAAACTCAGATTTAATGCAGGTCAATTTGAAAGGAGAAAAATTGGAGCCCATATGAATGAGTCCCCCCTCCCTTTTTTTTTTTTTTAATAGAGACAAAAGTTGTGCCCCTTAGAGCAGATAAAGGTGCTGTTGGAGCTGATTTTCAGTGCAGAAAGGAGCATGGTTCTCTAAGAAGTTTCACCAGTTAAAATAAGAAAACAAGTTTGACTGATTGTTTCAGTATTAACATGCTTTGTAAGATTTGTTTTAGGAAAAAAAATAAATCTACTCAACGATTCATCCTAAATATGCATTTTTTTTCCATAAGAATTTGCATTTTTAGTTTATCTCTTTTTTCTTAATAGATGAACTTAATATAAAGTTTTCAAATTTTAGTCAAACGTTTCAGTTTCAAGAAAGTGAAAACCTTGATCTAAGGAAGAATCCAAGCCTCAAGCTAAGCAATCTGCTCAAGGTCATTAAATAAAGGAAATTAAAATCAATTCAAACCAGATTTTGTATATCCCAAATCACTATATTGCCTTATCTTTGAAAATTACTCTGTGCAAAACCCACTAACACTATGAGAAGATCAGGCATGGAGATAAGATATTATTCCCTACCCCACTTCTCTGAACTTGCCTCCTTTCAAGTCCAGTGGCCAACTTCACTTCTGCCCAAGGCTTTGCAGTGCTGTTTCCCTGCTGAGAGATCTGCTATCTCAGATCTCTATCTCTCTCCTATCTCTACTCACTTCTCTCCCCTAAAGAGAGGGTGCTTATTTAGATTGCCATCACTCCCTATTCTTTGAGCCTGCTTTGCACATACGTCTCTGGCAATTGTAGTATTCACTGCTTAAACTACATCCCCATAAACTCCATGAAGTTGAGGATTTTGTTTTATTCACTATTTTATTCTCAGGGTCTAGAGAAATCCTGAGCTCATAGCAGGTATCCATCAAACACTTGTAGAATGAATGAACAAGTAATTCATTATATCAATTGTTGGAGAGAAAGATTTTTAGGAAAAAATGCCTAATTGTGAAACGTAGAGAAATATATACCTTAGTATCATAATTAGATGTGTAAAAGAAACCCTATGGGATTCCAAATAAAGAAGCAATTATTTCCAATTTGAGATTTGTGGAAGGCATCATGAGTGAGATGAAATTGAAGTTGTCATGGAAAAGGGATATTTCAAATAAGAGGCATGTTGAGAGTAGAGGAAGGGGGAAGCATATTATGGAAACATTTATGAAGGATTCTCAATAAAAATGAGGCTGGAATCATAAGCTTGCCTTGAGTTTTATGACAAACCAGTCAGACAACTGCAAGTGGGCCTGTCTCACCAACTGGCCCAATTTGACACCAATGGGCAAACTGCTAACCTCAGAGACAAGTGAACAGAAGTCAGGTCTTAATGATTCTAAGTTCTTGTCTGTTCATTTGACATACTGAGAAAACTAGTTCTAGTCTTATTTTAAATATGTTTGCTTATTTATGTTTATATCAATAAATATATATTTATATATATTACATCTCTCTATATATATATACATATTATTATATGCTTATTTATATTTATATCAGTGGAAGTTACTGATTCTGTTTAACTGGTATGTAGGTGTACTTACAATTATGTCACTACTGAGATATGAACTAATTGAACACAGAGGTATTTTGTCAAATTCAAGACTGTATCACAAAGAAAAAGACCACAGGAGATAGGAATTCCAGGATGCTATCTATCAATAATTTGATATATGAAGAGAATTTTGTGCCTTGATCTCCTTTACATTTAAAATGAAAATAATCACTACTATATGCTTCTAATCCTAAGAAATTGAATAAGTTATCTCACATAAAGTATTATTCAAGTGAAAGTATTAGTGAACAATACAGATAATAAAATACATATATGCTAAGGAAGTGCTCTTGCTGATATTTGCTAACAAATACATTTTATTCTTCTGCTTTTAAATGATCAATATTCATATTTAAAATGTTTTCAAACATACTGTTTTTTAAAATACGTGGCAGACATTACACTCTGAAAAGAACAATATAGTGCTCGATCCTCAAGAATTCACTTCTAAGTGCAAAAAAAAAAATGCATTTAAGTGGCAGGTTGAACTTTAAAATTCAAACTAATACAATAAGCAAAATAACAGAATTAAAAATTTCTTGTATTGATATATTGAATGAATATCTATACTAAATAGGACTTTTTATTAATAAAGGACAAAATTAATTCATTGGTAGCATGACCTATATTCTTAAGAATTATTATGTAAAGGATATATATGTGTGTGTGTGTGTATATATACACATATATAAGAAGGATAGAATGATCTAACCATAGGACAGTTGCACTCACCTCTCATGCTAATAATGTCCTGCTTACTATCTTCATGGTAGGCTTCAGCATTGTGTGAACCAAGAACTTCCACATGTCCAAGCTGAGTTTAGAAAAGGAAGAGAAACCAGAGATCAAATTGCTAACATTTGCTGGATCATAGAGAAAGTAAGGGAATTTCAGAAAACATCTACTTCCGTTTCATTGATTATGCTAAAGCCTTTGACAGTGTGGATCATAACAAACTGTGGAAAACTCTTAAAGAGATGGGAATACCAGACCATCTTATCTGTCTCCTGAGAAACTTGTATGCACATCACAAAGCAACAGTTTGAACCTTGTATGGAACAACTGATTGGTTCAAGATTGAGAAAGGAGTATGACAGTGCTATCCACTGTCACTCTGTTTGTTTAACCTATACACTGAGCACATCATGAGAAATGCCAGGCTGGATGAGCTATAACCTGGAATAGGTTATAGGCAGAAAAAACATCAGCAACTTCAGATGTGCACTCTAATGGCAGAAAGTGAAGAGGAACTAAAGAACCTCTTGATGAGGGTGAAGGAGAGTGAAAGAGCTGGTTTAAGACTAAATATTAAAAAAAACTAAGATCATGGCATCTGGCCCCATTACTTCATGGCAAATTGAAGGGGAAAAAGTGGAAGTAGTGACAGATTTCTTCTTCTCGGGATCTAAAATCACTGCGGATGGTGACTGCAGCTATGAAATCAGAAGACATTTGCTTCTTTGCAGGAAAGCTATCACAAATCTACAGAGTGTGTTGAAAAGCAGAGCCATTATTCTGCCAAAAAATGTCCATACGTCAAAGCTGTGGTCTTCCCAATGGCCATGTATGATTGTGAGGGCTGGACCATAAAGAACACAGAGCACTAAAGAATAGATGCCTTCAAACTATGGTGCTGGAGAAGACCCTTGAAAGTCACTTGGACAGCAAGGGGATCAAATCAGTCAATCTTAAGGGAAATCAACCTTAAATAATAATTGGAAGGACTGATGCTGAAGCTGAAGCTCCAGTATTGGTCATCTGATCTGAACAGCCAACTCATTGGAAAAGTCCCTGATGCTGGGGAAGATTTAGGGAAGAAGGAGATGAGGGCATCAGAGGATGAGATGGCTGGATGGCATCACTGATGCAATTGACATGAATTTGGGCAATCTTGGGGATAGGGAGGTCTGACATGCTTCAGTCCATGAGGTCACAAAGAGATGGACATGACTGGGCAACCAAACAACTATATACATATGTATATTATACTCAAGTCTATCTATTAAAAAAAATGTAACTACCTTATAAAGGAGGTAATGTCAAGATGGAAACTAATGGAAAAAAGTTTTCATTCACTGGGTCACTGACTTTATTTTAATTACTTCTATACCTTCTGAGTCTTCTGCAAATAGAGAAAGAATTGCAAGCATAAATGTACAAGCAGATAAAACTATGCATGGTTTAAATGATTCTCCATGCTTCTTACTGACCATGACCCATCAGTTACACAGCTCCCAGTCTGATTGTTTTTATCTGCTCAGGGCAGGAACCCAGACTTGAGAGGGTGCCACAGTGACCTAGTGGCCAATTATTTATAAGTGCAGAGACACTTAGCAGTAAAATAACTCACAGTGGGTGACAGATGTTCTTGAGAATGTTGTCATCTGTCCTCTTAATCCAGGACTGAAATTAAATGTTATTCTTACCACATGCATAATTAAATTTGAATTAGTGCATTTATCCTATTAGTTTCCTCTTTCTCAGCACTGCACACTTTGGAGGAAAACATAAAGGTGCAGAGGTACACGGTGATTCAGGGGCACATTCAAGTCAAAAGCCATACAGGGGAAGTCTGGAAAGATGCTTTGAGGATCGGTACTACCTAGAGCTACAAATGAACATGGTTAATAACTTCATATTCCTACAGTGCAATTTTGTACCTGTAACAAGTAATTTTGTTTGGCTGAGGTAGTGCCATCGAACTTAAAAGAAAAAGAAAAAAATCAGTCAGGGAGAATAGCATCAAATGTCCACTTCTAAATTTTAATCAAAGTTTTTATTTTATAAAAGTTTTTATACCCCTCCAGTGGAGGCTGGGGGGAGGGGTAACATACGTTGTGCAAGGAGTCAATTAGAGAAAAATTATATTGAATATGAACATCAGTTACATGGAAAGAATTCAGACTTGGAGGAATGTGAGTGAAGTCCAGCTATGAAATAAGCTGCTGGTGAAAATGGACATGTATCTATCAAATCACAATGTTTATTGCTTAGAAGAGTGAAGTCACTCTGTCGTGTCCAACCCTTTGCGACCCCATGGACTGTAGCCTGCCAGGCTCCTCCGTCCATGGGATTTTCCAGGCAAGAATACTGGAGTGGGTTGCCATTTCCTTCTCCAGGGGATCTCCCCAACCCAGTGATTGAACCTGGGTCTCCCGTATTGTAGGCAGATGCTCTTATCATCTGAGCCACTGGGGAAGTCTAGAAGAGTGAGTCTGGTTATCTTGTAATTATTATTTTCTTTCATTTTATCCAAGACTGACTTTAAACTTGCTGAGAAGCAATAATTCTAATAAAACATTTTAAATAATTTATCAACTAAGAGTTACAATGACACTCTTGCCATATGATAAAAACTTGGTAATAAAATGTAAGCTCACAATGTAAATGAAATAATGTTTATACAATCTTATCTTAGTTCTTCAACAGAAATAGATGGATTAAATTGTACTTTATTTCATAAGTGATATATACATGTTTAAAAAAATTCACTGAGCCAGAAAAGTGTCATAGGTTGTCAGAAAAAATAAAATATAGCATTTTATTTTCAACTGTTTTGCTTTCAGTCTATTCATCTAAGTTTTTCTAAAGTTTTTAAAAGGTTATTTTAACTTTAAGGATTCCCTTATTAGCGTCTACATGTATACATATGTAAAACTCAAATAATAAAACAACAATTCTAATGCCATCAAATTTAAACAATTGACTCAAAAGGTCTTCATCTGACATGCAAACACAGTTCAGATGAAGTAATATAATAAATAACTTCCAGGTGTACACAATCATAGAAAAATACATAACGTTAAAGTTGTTCCATGTAATTGTCAATATACAAATAGATGGTTAAGGTATTAAAAGTTTAAAATAAATGTGACTTTATTCAAGGTCTATAATAAATTCATTATTGCTGACACTTATGTAAACCCTGTCTATATAACAATCAGATAAGTGATAAACAGGAAAAATGAAGACAGGATATGTTTTTTAAAAATAAACAATTTCTCAATTTGGTTTTAGCACTCCTATATAAATAGAATTGATTAGATTCACTTGTTCATAATTTATCTGTTACAAATTATTGAATTCAGACTAAATATTTATACACAGATCATACATGATATATTTCCAAGTCATCTATATTAGATATTTACTCTCTATTAAATTAATTTTCAGAGTAAGTACAAACTATGCTATTTAAAACAGACATTTCATAATTTCAAATCTCGTGATTTGTGTTATTAGATTATCTTTATTTTCAAGAAAGAGATTAGAAAAGTAACAGTGGGTGAAAGAAGTGTCTAAAGTCAAAGGCTGATAGTGAACAGAAAGCTATTCTGACACTTCTGGTAAGACTTTCTCAGGACTGCTGAAATGAGGAAGAGAGCTTGGTCTCAACTCCAAGTTCACCAGAGCTGACTGTGGGATATAGCCAGAGAGAAGAGTGAGAAGGTCAACAGGTGTAAAATCACCAAGAGGATCTCGAAAGGGCAGAGGGCCTCTTGCTGAAGGCTAGCCAGAGTGATTGGATATGAAGGATGATCAGATATCAAGAGTAGGGGATTCTCAGTAAGTTGATGTAATAGGATTTTTGCTGCAAATGGCTTAGGCAGGCCCAAGGACACGGCATAGTCAAAAAGAGCTGAAAAGGCTGTCTAAAGTTGGTCAAGGGGAGAGTCTTTATCACTTTCAAAGTCATATTGAAGGTGATTTGAATGCTATCATTCATATATATTCATATATATATACACACAGAGAAGTCAAAGCACGAGGATGCGGCAGACCATACACACCTTCTTAAGATATATGAAACACATGACGCACTTGAACGTTTGAGTTCTTGTGTATCTACCTATGTAAACCAGATTAAACCCCACAATTGCCAACAAGTCTCAAAAATTACTACTTAGCAAGAAAAATGAGGAGGGAATTCTTGAAGTTTTTTCACCATATTGACTAAAACAAGCACCTAACTGCTATGCTCAATCCCAGTTCTTTTTTGGTCCTTTCAACATCAGTTTGCAATTATTATTATTATTTTACTTCTTTTAGATTTTTGATAAGCATCTCCATGAAGAAGTAAAGACCATATCTGGTTGTTCATATTTTTACCACCAGCACTAGTGCGGGGCTTGACTGCTGCTGCTGCTAAGTCACTTCAGTCATGTCCGACTCTGTACGACCCCATAGATGGCAGCCCACCAGGCTCCTCTGTCCACAGGATTCTCTAGTCAAGAATACTGGAGTTGGTTGCCATTTCCTTCTCCAGGGGCTTAACTGAGGAAAACAGTTTTCCCCCTTACATGCTGGGGACAAGCTCCAAGACCTCCATTGGAGGCCTGAAACTGCAGATAATACTGACTCCTATTTACATTATGTTTTTATTCTATATATTCATGTGTGTATGCTCAGTTGCTTCAGCCCTGTCCAACTCTTTGCAACCCTATGGACTGTAACCTGCCAGGCCCCTCTTGTTCAGGGGATTTTCCAGGCAAGAATATTGGTGTGGGTTTCTGTGCCCTCCTCCAGGGTATCTTCCTGACCTAGGAATCAAACCTATGTCTCCTGTGTCTCCTGCTTTGCAGGCATATTCTTTACCCACTGAGCCACCTGGGAAGCCCCTATCCTATACATGCATATGTATAATAAGATTTAATTTATAAATTAGATATGGTAAGAAATTAACAATAGCCAATAATACAATGGAACTATTATTGTGATGTACTGTAATAAAAATTATGTGAATGTACCCTGTTTCTTAAAATACCTGATTGTACATATTTAATGTATTTTCCATTGCTAAGCAATTATAGAAATTTTAGATAAAATTGCTAAATAATATTTTAGATTGCAGTTGACAGTGGAAACCATGGAAAGTGAAGCCACAATTAATGGGAAGGCTGCTATTCAGAGATCAGGGCTGCATAGGGAAATATAAGCTGCAGGATTGATGGTTGTTTCCTTATGGCTCTGTCGCAGTAGGCAAATCAGTTCTAACTTATCTTTTTATGTCCTTTGACTCAAGATTAAAATTGATCTGGTCTCAGTCCCTTGTCTACTTCTTGGCAAAAACAACACAAGTATTTTTAATTGACTACCACTAAGGCTATATGGAATGGAAAAGTAGAAATTTTGTACAGAAAACACAGGTGCTATTACCAAATCAAGGTGCCATGAAAGCAAAACTGAGGCATTTTCTTTTGGATACTTCTAATAAGCTCTTGACAAGAGCAAGAGCATTGGAAGATCTATAAGAAGTTGTTAAATTCCCTTTAATATCTGGCACAGAATAACCAATAGCAAATTAATTAATCTTCTATTAAGACTTATATTGGCAGCACATATTTTGGAAGAATTACCTTGGATTATATATGAAGATGGCACATCTTTGTGTGTGTGTCTGTGTCTCTTTCTTTCTTTTTTAACCAGTTTGAGTTACTTTATTTGAGAGAGAGTGTATTTGCTTATGCTCAGTCACTAAGTCTTTTCAGTGATGTCATCCAACATCTCATCCTCTGTCAACCCCATCATGGTCTTTTCCAATGAGTCAGCTCTTCCCATCAGGTGGCCAAATTATTGGAGCTTCAAGTTCATCATCAGTCCACCCAATGAATATTCAGGGATGATTTCCTTTAGGATTGACTGGTTTGATCTCTTTGCTGTACAAGGACTCTCAAAAGTCTTCCCCAGCACTGCAATTTGAAAGCATCAGTTCTTAGGCACTCAGCCTTTTTATGGTTCAGCTCTCACATCTGTACATGACTACTGGAAAAACCATAGTTTTGACTATACAGATCTTTGGCAGCAAAGTAATGTCTCTGCTTTTTAGTATGCTGTCTAGGTTGGTCATAACTTTCCTTCCAAGGAGCAATCTACTTTTAATTTCATGGCTGCCATCACCATTCACAGTGATTTTGGAGCCCAAGAAAATAAAGTCTGTCACTGTTTCCATTTTCCTCCCATATATTTGCTATGATGTGATGGGACCAGATGCCATGATCTTCGTTTTTTGAATGTTGAGCTTTAAGCCAGTATTTTCTCTCTTCTCTTTCACCTTCATCAAGAGGCTCCTTAGTTCCTCTTCTCTTACTGCAATTAGGGTAGTGTCATCTGCATATTTGAGGCTGTTATTTCTCCCAGAAATCTAGATTCCAGCTTGTGATTCATTCAGCCTGGCATCTCACATGCTGTGCTCAACATAGAAGTCAAATAAGCCGGGTGGCAATATGCAGTCTTGACGTTATTCCTTTCCCAATTTTGAACCAGTCCATTGTTTCATGTCTGGGTCTTATTGTTGCCTCTTGATCTGCACACAGGTTTCTCAGGCGACAGGTAAGGTGGTCTGGTATTCCCATCTCTTTAAAAATTTTCTGCAGTTTGTTGTGATCGGTACAGTCAAAGGCTTTAGTGTAGTCAATGAAGCAAATGTAGGTGCTATTGTGGAATTCCCTTGTTTTTTCTATGATCCAATGGATGTTGGCTATTTGATCTCTGGTTCCTCTGCCTTTTTTAATATCAGCTTGATTATCTGGAAGTTCTCAGTTCACGAACTGTTGAAGACTAGCTTGAAGGATTTTGAGCATTACCTTGCTAGCGTGTGAAATGAGCACAACTGTGCAGTAGTTGGAGCATTCTTTGGGATTGCCTTTCTTAGGGATTGGAAAGAAAACTGACCTTTACCATTCCTGTGGTCACTGCTGAGTTTTTCAAATGTACGGATATATTGAGTGCAACTCTTTACAGCATTATCTTTTAGGATTTGAAATAGCTTAGCTGTAATTTCATCATCTCCATTAGCTTTGTGTCTAAAGGTGCTGGTAATTTCATAAGTGATAAGCTCTCAAGGTTAAAATTTTCTAACTCAGAAATAGTTCACAACTGGTAACATCATGCATATTGCCACCTCAGGAGTTTGCATTAGCTTTTCACTCTGCTAAATATTGTTTTCCTTTAAATTATATGTTTTATTGATATCTAGGTGGCTTACAATGTTGTGTCAGTTTAAGGTATGCAATGAAGTGATTCAGTTATATGCATGCATATATATATATATATATATTTGTATATATTTACATTTATATATTTTATATGTAATATATATAGTATTTTTCAGATTGTCTTCCCATAGAGTGTGTTACAAAATATGAATATAGCTCCCTGTGCTATACAGTGATCCCTTGCTGTTCATCTATTTCGTATATAGCAGTGTGTATATTCTAATACCAAACTCCCAATTTATCTCTCCTCTCTCCTTCCCTTTTGGTAACCATAATTTTTTCTATGCCCGTGGGTCTATTTCTGCTTTGTATATAAGTTCATTTGTATCATTTAAAGATATTTTTGAATTCTAGTTTTCAACTGTATCTTCCCTTAAATTGCTATTCCGTGAAGGTAGGAGCTGTTTGTGCATTTCTGTATGCTTAGCACATGCCAAAATCTGGTGTAAAATAGGCACTCAAAGTTATGGAATAATAATTTAAGAAATGATTGTAAGTAGTTTCTAACTATGTACATATCTTTCTAATCACTTTTCCTTATGAGAAAAGTTGTTTAAGCTTGAAATTATTTTAAGCATTTTTTTTTTTACAAATATGGAATATGAAAAAGCCAATCCTGGATCTCCAAAAAGAAATCTCTGTTACTTTTTGTTTAGGATCAATTTAAAACTCACAAAACATTTTAGGAACGTAGAGATGGTGGAAGATGTGGTAGCTGATCAATGCACTAAATCAGAAAAAGAAATCTTCACAGATAACTCTGTGAAGATACCTACAAATAACCGCAAATAATCACAGATACCTACAAAATAATTCTGAAAGTATGAGGGCTAGATCTTGACTCTAATTCACCCAGTGAAGTATTTTTATTACAGAAATAATCTTCCACCATGGGTGTACATGTCAGTGTATGGCAAAACAAATACAATATTGTAAAGTTAAAAAATAGATAAATAAACTAATTAAAAAAAAGAAAGAAAGAAAGAAAGAAAGAACTTTCCCCTTAAACTTCTCATGAGAATCTATCAGTTGGAGGTTTATCTTCATCTTTTACACTTTTCCCGTTGACATCTCCACTGGGCCATACTGTTCATTCTGTTCAGAGTTTGATACCTTCTCAGTTGTTCTGCATATTGAGGCTGAGACCCTCATATTGACTCACTCTAGAATGTGGTTTTCTTGAAGGAAAATAAGCTTTCTTGCCCTAATTCATTGATGTGCTGGCTTACTACTTACCAACACTCCTAATATCACAACTGTTTGACTGTGATGTCTCCTTTGTTATATGAAAACCATTTCTGTGCTGGAAATCTATTTCTAGTAATAGAAAGAGTTTTGTCCTGAATTAGAAATCTGATGCCAATAATTATTGGATATATAATCTTCCAAATAAAATACTATTTTCTATCAGAATATTTGTCTTTTGTCTATAAAATAAGTGCAAAAATATAAATAGCAAATCTGCTCTATGAAATGGAAAAAGTACAAGAATGGGTAACATATTGACTCAGGACAGTATTTGAAAATGATTATTTTGTTCCTTTGTAAACAGGACATAGGTACATTTTTTCTGACCTAGGATAGGATATCTACCAAAAGTTTTATTTTTCTATATGCTGGATATATGATTTCTATTAAGGATCTTGATCACCCAAATGGAAAAGTTTGGAGAAATCCAATGGAGATTTTACTTCTAACTCTAGTCAAGTGTTAATGTGAGTTAGTATGTCTAAATACCCACTATCTCCTTATCTGGTGCATCTTGTCACTGTATTTGTAACTGGAATAGCAGGAGTAAGAATGATAAGTATTGTGAACCAGAATCATAACTATTTAATGTAACCAATATGTAAACATCAACTAACACAGTGCCTAGCACCTACTGGATGTTCATAAGTATATACTGAAGGAATGAATACAGGAATGAATGATAAATAATTTTAAAAGATAAACATTTTCCTGTGTTTATAAAATGAAATATCTAAACATACTGTTCAGATTATCCTTTAGACAGGCTCTCGCTCGCAACCACTTACCAACAGATTATATACTTTTCAACACCATCCTTTATACCCAGAATTGCATTGATGATACTAGATACTTTGTTCAATCATATTTGCTACTTAATAAAATATAACAATCACACAAAGTAAATGTGACATTGTAGCATGTGCTATATGATGCTGTTTACTTTGCCCTAAGTGTTAATGATATAGTAAGACAACTTTAACATTGTTTTGTGTAGCATGTTTTAAAAAATGTAGGTAATTTTATAGTTATCAATAAACTAATTTGGGGAGAAGCATTTTGGGTGTAATGCTTCTGTGACTTGGGCAAATAAGGCTATCTGCACCCTCACTACACAGACAAAAGGTAGAATGTAAAAAAAAAAAAAAGTTATAGGGCACCAAATAAAGTGTGAGACCCAAAACAGTGGACCAGAAGATTGAAAGAAAAGTTTTCCAGTCAAATGTTACATATTAGGTAAATTTTGAGTTGTGTTAGGACAGTTTCCAGGGAAAAAGCCGTTCAGGCAGAAGAGCAACATGTACAAAGGCATGAAATAAAGCAAAATAAAATAAAAAACACAAATATAAGAGAATATAAAACATATCAGAAATTCAAGAGGTCAAGTATAAGTGGAGGGTAGCTGAGTGTGATGAGCCAAACTCATTATAGGAGTGGTGAGTGAGATTTGGATTGTAAAAAGCTAAAGAAAAGACAGTAAGAATTTTAAGTGAAAAATAACATATCAGATCTGTATTTTAGAAAGATCTCTGTGGCGGCAGGGGTGTGGAGAATGAATTGGTTGAGGGGGTGGGGTGAGATACTAGGTACCAGAAAATCACTTAGAAGGCTAAAAATAATGCACTAAGTAGCAGAAAAGAAGACGGGGCAGATGAGAGAGATTAGAGTGATATTAAAATCTATTTTGGAGGTGAACTGGTTGAAGCTATTTTGGAGGTGAACTGGTTGAACTGAAGAAGAGAGGGGGTGTCTTTTTCTCAGAGACTAAATGAAAGGAAGCAAAGTTATAGCAAATTTGTCAATTTTGTGATTATGATTTTGAACTTGAAGGATGTGGAGAAATTAACTGACAACTGGGAGTCAGTCAGGCTCTCCTGCCCCACTCTTTCAGGGCCTCATACTTTATGTTCTGTAAATGATAGTGCTGACCTTGGTAGCACTGGGCCTGCGTGTCCACTTGGCCATGGCCCCTTTTGTCTGTCTTAGTGTATCAGCAGTCTTTGCAGACTTGCTGCTGCTGCCCAGAGAAAATAAACATGTCTGCAGTCCCCACAGCTCCTGGAATCTTCTTCCGTCTTCCTGGTCACGCCTTCTCTACCCTGGGATCAGTGAACAGTGTGAGCGCAAGACAAAGGAGTTCATGGGTAGAGAATTCAATTTAACTCACACATTTAAAGCTAGAGAAAAAAGGCCAGAAAGTTTGCTGAAAATGAGTGTGGGAAGTTGAGCAAAGGCTTAAAAGAAGGGTAAAGCTTGGAAAGATGATTGAAGAGAAAGAGTGACATCATGGACTCAGTAAGACAAAAAACGCTTTTCAAAGAACATGGAGGATTCAACTGAGACTGATTACTCTATATCTGTCATGGTTCTGTTGTACATGGTTATGCTATTTTCCTCCCAGCAGTTACTTAATCTTTTAGTTAATGCATATATTGAAGTCAGATCATACTGTTAATCAGGGGAGATTTTTCAGGTGATGCATCAAGGTAAATGTGTGAGGTAGGCAGGGTTTAAGGTGTGACAATTTGTGAAAGTGATCCAGGCCATGAGGAAGGGGAGGGAATGAGGAAGGCAAAGTGGATAAAACCTAGGGGAAAGCAAATAGGTTCTGGAAATCTTGACGATGTCAAAGATCAGTGACAGAGCTAGTGCTGGAGCAATTCAGAAAAGGGTGATTAGCAAACAAAACATATGTGTCTTTGCTCAGATATGGAAAACTGTGGAGTCATAGAAATATTAAAGAAGCAGTGCATCGCTCACTTGCAAATAAGTGGTTAAAGGGTTACAAGCGGTCAGAGGGAATGAAAATCAGAAGATGTGATCTTGGAAGTCTCAGTGGAGAAAGGTACACCTGAGCTAGGAAGATGGAAAACTAACTTAGGCAGAAGAGCAAACAGAAAATATCTCTCACTCTCCTCTTTTACCTGGGAACTACAAGAAATGGTGGTGACAGGGTGCATTTGTAGGACCTTAAGTTTTTGTTAAAACAAAGAAATTCTTGAAAGACAAAAAGAGGATAAAACATGAAGTATTGTTACAGACAGAATTCAAGCATTTGATCTAATGGACAGTGCTGTTATGTTAGAAACATTCTGATTAATAAATTTTAATAGAAGCTCCTCAAATATTTTTGTCTGCCTTTTACTCAAGCTTCAGAATTATCAATACAAAACATCAGATTTTCTTGAGTTTCTCAGAAACTAAATTTCACTGTCAGTTTGATGACTTTGTACTATTTACAATAGACTCAGCATCAATCTGGCTTACGGGCCAATTGATTGTTAGCAAAGAGCCCAAATTTATGTTCACTATGACACTTCCAATTGGGAAACTGTCCTAAGAATACATTATCAATCTCATCTATTTAATTATCTGGTGAAATGTGCAACTAAATTGGTAGTATGCTTAAAAGAATATCACATTATCTGACAGTATTAGTATCTAATATAACTGTGTTAGCTGTTTTAAAGTTAAATGTAAAAATTTTTATCATAGAGGTTATATGATATTTTATAATATTTTAACAAAATACTTCTAACTAGATTGTTTATAGAATAATATTTTCATATGTTTTATAAATAATGTTTTATGAAAGTAGTTATGGCAAAGATTTCATTTCTTTCAGTAAAAATTGAGGTAGAAAGATAATGGATAATATTTATTATTTTGTACGCTAGCTTATTTTTAAAAAATGCCCTTATATTTAATGCTTAAATCTACCAAGTAATTTAAAAAAATGTGCAAAATTCTTAAAACCACAACCAATTCAAAACTAGAATAAATATTCTCAGAGTAAAACAAAATTCAATTAAGCCAAAAAGCAACCTTTCTCACATCAAATGCAAATACATAACACTGAGTAGTCAAAAACTAATCCCACAGACTGACCATAATGACATTGGGAATAATCAAATTATATTCATATCTGAATAAATATTTCTGACCTCTTGGGATTTTTGAAGAATCTAGATATTCGGTCTGTCTTCAGTTAACTTTTATAATATATAATTTAGTCAATTTGATTTATAATGAAAATTCAAGATAGATAGCCAAATATAGTATGAGAAGTATATACATAATTTCTTATGGGCATGGATTCATTTGTTTTTTCTAGAAGAAAGTAAGGCACTATATGAAAAAGGGGAACGTTAATTTTCTCAAAAAGAATCTGAAAGCAGGCCTTTTACTTAGCCTTTTTGGGGAGAAAATTTTAATTTAGGTAACTGCAAGCATATAGACTGAAGTTCTCTTGCTAGCGAAGGGGAACATTGACTCTCTCATGTCAATGATGCCTAGATTAGCTACTGGAATTGGGATAAAGGAAAAAAGATTAATTAAAAAAATCTCCCTGGCTCCTCTGAAAAATTTCATTTCAATACCAGACATTTATAATAGAAATATGAGTATTTTGAATGGTGTTGGATTTAATAAGAACTCCTAAGGGTGACCCCCAAATGTCTATCCTGGTTAATCATTCCTGGCCCCAGAGAAAACAAACCTCATAGTCTGAGCATTCTGCCTTTGGGTTGCTGCTGAGTTGATAGATTCTTCTGGCTTTCAGGTTATCCACTTTCACCCTAGGGGTTTCTGTTTGGAGGTTATTGGCGCTAAGGTTGAGGGAGCTGGTCAAAGAATGGTTAAAGCAAAATATATGATGGAAGACAGTCAGGAAGCTGCTGCTTCCTGCCCCACCAAATCTAAGCTTGGTGGGACATAAAGCTCATACAATTTCTCATATTCTACTTGGGTGAAAAGAACCCACAATAGGCACAAAGTGTGATGCCTATATAAAATAAGAAAATATTTCACAAAATTAGAAAATTTGAAGCTGATAAGCATCCAGATCATCACAAAATCTAAGGAAAAAAGCAACACATTGATTATTTACCTGCCTAATCTATCCTCTTATTAATATTTCAATTTTTTACATTTTGTTGGCTGCAGACAATGATAGCTTGTTCAACAAGGTAGCAAGTTGAGAGAATAAAAAAGGCAACTTTGGTCTAGCATAATTTGATCAAAAATTGATCAAAATAGTTTCTTACTATTGATAGTTTAACATTCCCAAAACTAAGATCATAGCATCTGGTCCCATTACTTCATGGCAAATAGATGTGGGGTGGGGAGGGGAGGAAACAGTGGCAGACTTTATTTTCTTGGCCTTCAAAAATCACTGAGAATGGTGATGGCTGCCATGAAATGAAAAGATGCTTGCTCCTTGGAAGAAAATTTATGACAAACATAGCACATTGAAAGCAGAGATTTCACTTTGCTGACAAAGGTCTGTATAGTCAAAGCTATGGTTTTTCCAATAGTCATGTATGGATGTGAGAGTTGGACTATAAAGAAAGCTGAGTGCTGAAGAACTGATGCTTTCACACTGGTGCTTGAGAAGACTTTTGAGAGTCTCTTGGACAGCAAGGGTATCAAACCAGTCAATCCTGAAGGAAATCAACCCCAAATGTTCATTGGAAGGATTGATGCTGAAGCTGAAGCTCCAGTACTTTGTCCGTCTGATCTGACTCATTGGAAAATGTCCTGATGCTAGGAAAGATTGAGGGCCTGAGGAAAAGAGGGCAACAGAGGATGAGATGGTTGGATGGCATCAACAACTCGATGGACATGAGTTGAGAAAATCCTGGGAGATAGTAAAGGACAAGGAGGCCTGGCATGCTGCAGTCCACAGGATCACAAAGAGTCAGACACAACTGAGTGACTGAATAACAACAACTGTAGATAGTTTAGAAAGTTAATTTCACCGTAATAGCTCACTGGTTGCCATATGAGGCAAGAATTTAGGACTGCCATCAAATCAGTTTCACAAACGAGTTTGGAGGCCTTCTACAGAGTTCAGGCCTTTGGCATTTCAAACTCGATTTCTCTTCCACTACCTACCTAGGGGGGGTTCTAGAAGGGGGAAAACATGTACACCCATGGTGGATTCATGTCAATGTATGGCAAAACAAACACAATATTGTAAAGTTAAAAAATAGATAAATAAACTAATTAGAAAAACGAAAATAAATAAGGCATCCTTTTTTTGTAAAGGATATAGATCATAATCAGCTAGAATTTTTAAAAAGAAAAAAATGTATAAGTTATATACTGAGATATTAAACTGCATAGTTTTCAAAATAGTGCCCAATTAAACAATAATTTCAGTAGGACTGAGCTTTCAAACTGTTATTTTGTATGAAAAATAAACACAATTTATTTTTTTCTATTTATTTTCTCATGGGAAAATAACCAATGAAAACTGAAGGCAATATACACTAATAATTGATTTAAGTATGGAAACCATCCATAGACCAAACTCTATATTCTATATATTCTTTTATATTTATTTATTTTTAATTGAAGGATAATTGTTTTACAGTATTGCATTGATTTCTACCAAACATCAACATGAATCAGCCATAGGTTTACCCATGTTCCCTCCCACGTGAATACCCCTCCCACCTCCCTACCCATTTCACATCTCTAGGTTGTTATTGAGCACTGGCTTGAGCTCCCTGAATCTTACAGCAAATTCCGATTGGCTATCTATTTTACATATGGTAATGTATGTTTCAATATTACTCTCTCCATGCCTCCTACCCTCTCCTTCTTGCCCCCAGCCATGCCCATATGTCTGTTCTCAATGTCTGGTTCTCTATTGGTGCTCTGCAAATAAATACATCACTATCATCTTTCTAGATTCCATATATATGTGTTAGTATATGGTAGTTGTTTTTCTAACTTATTTCAGTCTGTTTAATAGGCTCCAGGTCATCCACTTCATTAGGACTGACTCAAGGGAATTCTTTTCATGACTGAGTAATATTCCATTATATATGTGTACCACATCTTTATCCATTCATCTGTTGATAGACTTCTAGGTTCCTTCCATGTCCTCAATTCAGTTCAGTTGCTCACTCGTGTCCAACTCTTTGGACCTCATGAACTGCAACATGCCAAGTTTCTCTGTCCATCACCAACACCTAGAGATTTATAAAACTCATATCCATTGAGTCAGTGATGCCATCCAAACATCACATCCTCTGCCATCCAACCATCACATCCTCTTCTCCTGCCTTCAAATTTACCAGCATCTGGGTTTTTTCCAATGAGTCAGTTCTTTGCCAAAGAACTTTGGGTGGCCAAAATATTGGAGTTCCAGCATCAGTCCTTCCAATGAATATTCAGAATTGATTTCCTTGGGATTGACTGATTGGATCTCCTCGCAGTCCAAGTGTCTCTCAAGAGTCGTCTCCAACACCAAAGTTCAAAAGCATCAATTATTTGATGCTCAGCATTCTTTATGGTCCAACTCTCACATCCATATATGACTACCGGGAAAACCATAGCTTTCACTAGATGGAATTTTGCTGGCAGAATAATGTCTTTTCTTTTTAATATGCTAAGTTGGTCATAGAATTTCTTCCAGAGACCAAGCATCTTTTAATTTCATGGCTGCAGCCACATCTGGAAGGATTTTGGAGTCCAAGAAAATAGTCATTATTTCCCCATCTATTTGCCACAAAGTGATGGGATTGTAATGTGGTCCACTGGAGAAGGACATGGAAAACCACTTCAGTATTCTTGCCGTGAGAACCCCATGAACAGTATGAAAAAGCAAAAAGATAAGACACTTAAAGATGAACTCCCCAGGACAGTAGGTGCCCAATATGCTACTGGAGATCAGTGGAGAAATAACTCCAAAAAGAATGAAGACACACAGCCAAAGAAAAAACAATACCAAGTTGTGGATGTGACTGGTGATGGAAGTAAAGCCCAATGATTAAAGAGCAATACTGCATAGGAACCTGGTCCATGAATCAAGGCAAATTGAAACTGGTCAAACAGGAGATGGCAAGAGTGAACATCAACATTTTAGGAATCAGCAAACTAAAATGGGCTGGAATGGGTGAATTTAACTCAGATGACCATTTTATCTACTACTGTGGGTAAGAATCCCTTACAAGAAATGGAATATCCATCATAGTCAACAAAAGAGTACTGCAAAAAATACAGTACTTGGATGCACTCTCAAAGATGACAGAATGATCTCTGTTCGTTTCCAAGGCAAACCATTCAATATCAAAGTAATCCAAGTCTATGCCCCAGCCAGTAATGCTGAAAAAGCTGAAGTTGTACGGTTCTATGAAGATCTACAAGACCTTCTAGAACTGACACATCAAAAAGATGTCCTTTTCATTATAGAGTACTGGAAGGCAAAAATAGGGAGTGAAAAAACACCTGGAGTAACGGGCAAATTTGGCCTTGGAGTACAAAATGAAGAAGGGCAAAGGTTAACACAGGTTGGCCCACAGAATGCATTGGTCATAGCAAACACACTCTTCCAACAACACAGGGGAAGACTCTACACACGGACATTACCAGATGGTCAATACTGAAATCAGATTGATTATATTCTTTGCAGCCAAACATGGAGTAGCTCCATACAGTCAACAAAAACAAGACTGGGAGCTGACTGCAGCTCAGATCATCAACTTATTGCCAAATTCAGACTTAAATCGAAGAGAGTACAGAAAATCACTAGCTATTCAGGTGTGACCTAAATCAAATCCTTTATGATAATACAGTGGAAGTGAGAAATAGATTCAAGGGATTAAATCTGGTAAAGAGAGTGCCTGAAGAGCTATGGATGGAGGTTCTTGACATTGTATAAGAGGCAGAGATCAAGACCATTCCCAAGAGAAAAAATAAAAGGCAAAAAGGCAAAATGGTTGTCTGTGGAGGTCTTACAAATAGTGGCGAATAGAAGAGAAGCTAAAGGCAAAGGAGAAAAGGAAGGATATACCCATGTGAATACAGAGTTTCAAAGAATAGCAAGGAGAGATAGGAAAGCCTTCCTCAGCTTTCAATGCAAAGAAACAGAGGAAAACATTAGAAAGAGAAAGTCTAGAGATCTCTTCAAGAAAATTAGAGATACCAAGGGAGTACTTCATGCAATGATGGGCACAATAAAGGACAGAAATGTTATGGGCCTAACAGATAGAGAAAATATTAAGAAGAGGTGGCAAGAATACACAGACGAACTATTCAAAAAAGATCTTTACAATCCAGTTAATCACGATGATGCGATCACCAACCTAGTGCCAGACATTCTGGAATGTGAAGTCAAGTGGGCCTTAGGAAGCATCACTATGAACAAAGCTAGTGGAGGTGATGGAATTCCAGTTGAGCTATTTCAAATCCTAAAAGATGATGCTGTGAAAGTGCTGCACTCAATATGCCAGCAAATTTGGAAAACTCAGCAGTGGCCCCAGGACTGGAAAAGGTCAGTTTCCATTCCAATCCCAAAGAAAGACAATGCAAAAGAATGCTCAAACTACCACACAATTGCACTCATCTCACATGCTAGTAAAATAATTCTCAAAGTGCTCCAAGCCAGGCTTCAGCAATACGTGAACCGTGAAACTTCTAGATGTTCAAGGTGGATTTAGGAAAGGCAGAGGAACCAGAGATCAAATTGCCAACATCCGCTGGATCATTGCAAAAGCAAGAGAGTTCCAGAAAAATATCTACTTCTGCTTTATTGAATATGCCATAATCTTTGATTGTGTGGATCACAGCAAATTTTGGATGATTCTTAAAGAGATGGGAATACCAGACCACCTTACCGGGTTCTTCAAAAATCTGTATGCATGTCAGAAAGCAACAGTTACAACTGGACATGGAACAACAGACTGGTTCAAAATATAGAAAGGAGTATGTCAAGGCTGTATCTTGTCATCCTGCTTGTTTAACTTATATGCAGATAACATCATGAGAAACCCTGAGCTGGATGAAACACAAGCTAGAATCAAGATTGCCAGGAGAAATATCAATAACCTCAGATATGCAGATGACACCCCCCTTATGGCAGAAAGTGAAGAAGAACTAAAGAGCCTCTTGATGAAAGTGAAAGAGGACAGTGAAAAAGTTGGCTTAAAATTCAACATTCAGAAAACTAAGATCATGACATCTGGTCCCATCGCATGTCAAACAGATGGGGAAACAGTGAGAGCCTTTATTTTCTTGGGCTCCAAAATCACTGCAGATGGTGACTGCAGCCATGAAATTAAAAGACGCTTACTCCTTGGGAGAAAAGTTAAAACCAACCAAGTTCAGTTCAGTTCAGTCTCTCAGTCGTGTCCGACTCTTTGTAACCCCATGAACCACAGCACGCCAGTCCTCCCTGTCCATCACCAACTCCCGGAGTCTACCAAAACCCATGTCCATTGAGTTGGTGATGCCATCCAACCATCTCATCCTCCATCATTCCCTTCTCCTCCAGACTTCAATCTTTCCTAGCATCAGGGTCTTTTCAAACAAGTCAGCTCTTCGCATCAGGTGGCCAAAGTATTGGAGTTTCAGCTTCAACATCAGTCCTTCCAATGAACACCCAGGACTGATCTCCTTTAGGATGGACTGGTTGGATCTCTTTGCAGTCCAAGTGACTCTCAAGAGTTTTCTCCAACACCACAATTCAAAAGCATCAATTCCTCAGAGCTCAGCTTTCTTTATAGTCCAACTCGCACATCCATACATGACCAAGGGTAAAACCATAGCCTTGACTAGATGCACCTTCGGTGGCAAAGTAATGTCTCTGCTTTTTAATATGCTGTCTGGGTTGGTCATAACTTTCTTTCCAAGGAGTAAGAATCTTTTAATTTCATGGCTGCAATCACCATCTGCAGTGATTTTGGAGCCCAGAAAAATAAAGTCAGCCACTGTTTCCACTGTTTCGCCATCTATTTACCTTACCAACCTAGATAGCATATCAATAAGCAGAGACATTACTTTGCCAACAAAGGTCCATCTAGTCAACGCTATGGCTTTTCCAGTAGTCGTGCATGAATGTGAGAGTTGTTCTATAAAGAAAGCTGAGCCCCAAAGAATTGATGCTTTTGAACTGTGGTGTTGGAGAAGTCCCTTGAGACTCCCTTGGACTGCAAGGAGATCCATCCAGTCCATCCTAAAGGAAATCAGTCCTGAATATTCATTGGATGGACTGATGTTGAAGCTGAAACTCCAATACTTTTGCCACCTGATGCAATGAACTGACTCATAGGAAAAGACCCTGATGCTGGGAAAAATTGGAGGCAGGAGGAGAAGGGAATGATGGAGGATGAGATGGTTGGATGGCATCACTGACTCAATGGACATGAGTTTGAGTAAACTCCATGAGTTGGTGATGGCCAGGGAGGCCTGACATGCTGCAGTCCAGGGGTTCACAAAGAGTAGGTTACGACTGAGTGACTGAACTCACTGACTAAGTGAGAAATTGAAACCCACTTTAAAAAAATACATAAAAAATAAAAACAAAGAATGCTGGTAAAGCAAATTATGTGACTAATGGTCATATATTTCCTTACTTTTGTTTTTTGACTGATTGAAAAAGTAATTGGGTAAAATGCAGTAACTTATAGTCAATTCTCTAAGTTTGTAGATCTGCATTTGTTGATTCAACAGCTGTCAAATGTGTAGTGCCATACTACTTATTGTTGAAAAAGAATCTGTGTGTAAGTGGACTCAGTAGTTCAAATTCATGTTGTTCAAGGGTCAACTGTGCAAACATAATCGTACAAAACAGGGAAGATGACTTGGAACATTACAGGAGCAATTTTTTTTTATTTTGCTAGAATTAAGTTAGTACAAATACTAAGTAGATGTTTATGAGTTAAAGTGTAGATTGTAAACCTTTCAAAAGCCACTAAAATAATTTTTAATATACTGAAAAAACCATTAAAGGAATCAAAATGTTAAGGGAATATTTATTTAATCCAAAATAAAACCATAAAAGAGGGACTTAGGAACACAAAAGACCTGAGACATATAGAAAATTAAAATCAAAATGGCAGTTGTAAATTCAGTCTTATCAATAATAATGTTAAATATGAATTGATTAAACAATTCAATCAAAAGGCATACATTATCAAGTAGAATAAAAAATTAAGATCCGATTTCATGTAGCCTACAGGAGACAGTTTACGTTCAAAGAAACAGACTTACAGATATAGGGAACAAACTAGCAGTTATCAGTGGAGAGAGGGAAAGGGGAGGGGCAATGTAGGAGTCAGAAATAGAAAAAAGGGTTTTTATGGGATTATATGAAATCAGGTGTGAAAATTTAGAAAACTGTCAAGCACTATAGAATTTAAAGAATCATTCAATAAAATATATATTTTTTTTTAAATAACAAAAAATACATCGAACCTGGACTGGCGATTCATTCCACATATGATAATTTACATGCTTCAATGCCATTCTCCCATATCCTCCCACCCTTGCCCTCTCCCATTGAGTCCATAATACTGTTCTATTTATCTGTGTCTCTTTTGATGTCTCCCATACAGGGTTATCTTTGCTGATTAACTAAATACCATATATATGTGTTAGTATACTGTATTGGTGTTTTTCTTGCTGGCTTACTTCACTCTGTATAATAGGCTCCAGTTTCATCCACCTCATTAGAACTGATTTGAATGTATTCTTTTTAATGGCTGAGTAATACCTAGATAGCGTATCAATAAGCAGAGACATTACTTTGCCAACAAAGGTCCGTCTAGTCAAGGCTATGGTTTTTCCAGTGGTCATGTATGAATGTGAGAGTTGGATGGTGAAGAAAGCTGAGCGCTGAAAAATTGATGCTTTTGAACTGTGGTGTTGGAGAAGACTCTTGAGAGTCCCTTGGACTGCAAGGAGATCCAACCAGTCCATCCTAAAGGAGATCAGTCCTGGGTGTTCATTGGAAGGACTGATGTTGAAGCTGAAACTCCAATACTTTGGCCACCTCATGTGAAGAGTTGACTCATTGGAAAAGACCCTAATGCTGGGAAGGATTGGGGGCAGGAGAAGAAGGGGACGACAGAGGATGAGATTGTTGGCTGGCATGACTGACTCGATGGACATGGGTTTGGGTAAACTCCG
This sequence comes from Okapia johnstoni, assembly GCA_024291935.2. Taxonomy (NCBI): domain Eukaryota; kingdom Metazoa; phylum Chordata; class Mammalia; order Artiodactyla; family Giraffidae; genus Okapia; species Okapia johnstoni. The sequence goes on along the minus strand of JAGTYA010000027.1, from coordinate 4,848,546 downwards.
GGAGTTGGTGATGGACAGGGAGGCCTGGCATGCTGCGATTCAGGGGGTCACAAAGAGTCGGACACGACTGAGCGACTGAACTGAACTGAACTGAATATTCCATTGTGAATATGTAGCACAGCTTCCTTATCCATTCATCTGCTGATGGGCATCTAGGCTGCTTCCATGTCCTGGCTATTATAAACAGTGCTGCGATGAATATTGGGGTACACGAGTCTCTTTCAATTCCGGTTTCCTCAGTTTGAAGGATGGGATGGGGAGGGAGGTGGAAGAGGGGTTCTGGAAGGGGAAATCATGTACACCTATGGTGGATTCATGTCAATGTATAACAAAACAAATACAATATTGTAAAGTTAAAAAATAGATAAATAAACTAATTAAAAATAAATAGATAAATAAAGTAATAAAGGTACCAAAATTTGGAAAATGATTTCACACAGAAGTAAGCCATAAGAAATTTGGAATAACTATACTAATAAGAGACAAAATAAATTTTCAAACAATAAATGTCACAGGTAATGAAAAGTGAAATTTTATATGAAATAAGTACAGAAGGAAAATATAACAAGTACAAACATATATGTACTGAATAACAGAGCCCAAGTTACATAAAGCAAAAATGGACATGGTGGAAGGGAAAAACAAATAATTTAACAATAAGTGTTAAGTACTTGGGTATTCCACTTATCAAGGGAGTAAAACTAGACAGAAAGTCAATATGAAAATGAAGGATTTGAACATTGTAAACAAACTAGACCTAACAGACAAAACAAAAGCAGGCTATATTCAGGTATACGTGGATCATTCTCCAGGGTGAAACATATGCCAGTCCATCAGATATGGTTTGATAGATTTTAAAATAATGGAAATCATACATAGTATGTTTACAACCACAGAGAAATTAAATTAGAAAAGAACAACAGAAAGAAATTTTGGAAATTCATAAATATTTGGAAATTAAACAAGTCTCCTAAAGAACCAATGTTTCTAAGAATAAATCACAAAAGAAATAGAAATAATTTTGAGAGAAATGAAAACTCAAATACAACACACTGAGATTCATGAGATGCAGTCAAAGCAGTGCTCAGAAGGAAATTTGTAGCTGTAGATGGTTAATGTAAAATTTTCATATCAGTAGTATAGACATCCACCTTAAGAAACTAGGAAAAAAACATGTAATAATCAAAGGAAGCAGAAAGAAGGGGAAAAATAATAAAATTGGAGTGAGAATAAATGAGACTAAAAAAAACAAACGAAGAAAGAAAGAATAATCAACCAACTTAGAGTTTATTTTTAGAAATAACCAATTAAAACCTTTAGATAGATCTACAGAGGGAGGAAGTGAGGAAGGAAGAGAGGGAGGGAGAAAGAGAAAGAACTCGAATGACTAAAACAAGGATAGAGAAGAAACAGCAATACTTGCATTAAAGAAACAAAAAGGATTATAAGGGAATTCTATCAACCAACTGTTTGTCAACATATTAGATAATTGAGACAAAATGGAAAAATTCCTAGAAAGACCTACATTACCAAAGTTGACTTTAAGAAGAGATAGAAATTATAAGCAGACTTATAACAAGTAAAGACTTTGAATTAATGGTTTTAAAATCTTTACACAAAGAAAATTCATAGGTCCAGGTGGCTTTATTTGTGAATTCAATGAAACATGTAAACAAGAATTAATAACAATTACTGACAAATTCTTTTAAAAAATAAAAGAAGGGAAACATTTCTAAATTCACTGTATGATATCAGTTTTATTTTGATACCAAAAGCAGAAAAAGACATTACAAGAAATAAAACTACAGATGACTGTCTCTTATAAATATAGATGCAAAAATCCTCACAAAAATGTCAGTAAACCAATGTGATGAGCATGTAAACAGGATTAAACACCATTACTTAGTAGAATTTGTCCCAGGAATGCAAGGTTGCTTTAACACTTGAAAATCAATCTAGGTAATACACCATATTAAAGAATAAAACCCAAAATCCGCATGATCTTTTGAATAGATGGTTGTGGTGATAATATCATGGATGTAAGCCTATGGCTAAACTCAGCAACAGGCACACATTAAATTGTGCAGTATATTGTATATAAATTTCCTTTAATAAAACTAATAAAGTAAAGTGAATGGTTAGGGCTAAAGAAAAGAAGACCCATTCAATGGGAGAATATATTTGCAGCTCATATGTCCGATAACCAACTGTATCCAGATTGTATTAAAACAAAAAACTTACATTTCACTAATAAAAATACAAGTCATCCATCTTAATATGAAAAAAGGATTAAAATAAATGTTGCTCCAAAAAGTATATACAAACGGCCAGTAAGCACAAGAAGCTCAAAGTCTTTAGCCATTGCTGTTGCTGCTGCTAAGTCACTTCAGTCGTGTCCGACTCTGTGCGACCCCATAGATGGCAGCCCACCAGGCTCCACCGTCCCTGGGATTCTCCACGCAAGAACACTGGAGTGGGTTGCCATTTCCTTCTCTAGTGCATGAAAGGGAAAAGTGAAAGTGAAGTCACTCAGTCCTGTCCAACTCTTAACGACCCCATGGGCTGTAGCCTACCAGGCTCCTCCCTCCATGCGATTTTCCAGGCAAGAATACTGGAGTGGGGTGACACTGCCTTCTCCCTTTAGCCATTAGGAAACTCAAATTAAAACCACAATGAGATACCACCCTATACACTTCAGATGGCTATAATAATAAAAAAAAAAGACAAAGTGCATCTTAGTGAGGATGTGGAGAAACTAGGACTCACTTTCATTGCTGGTGGAATTGTAAAAGGGTACAGCCAATTTGGAAGAAAAAGTTTGACATTTCCTCAAATTTTCACACATTATTTTAGCATATGTCTAAGGATCCCTAGGTATTCATCCAAGAGAAATAAAAACATGCCCACACAAATGTGAGTTATAATGCTTATAACAGTATCATTCATAACAACCAAAATGTGGCAATAACCAAAATGACTATCAATTCATGAATGGATAAATAATAATTCACAAGAGAGTTTTACTTGACAAGAAAAAGGAATAAAGTTTTAATACGTGTTACAACATAGGCAGGACTTCCCTGGTGGCTCAGATGGAAAATAATACACCTGCAATTTGGGAGACCTGGATTCAATCCCTGGATTGGGAAGGTCCCATGGAGGAAGGCATGGCAACCCATTTCAGTATTCTTGGAGGATCCTGATGGACAGAGGAGCCTGGTGGGCTAGAGTCCATGAGGTCACCAAGAATCAGACACAACTGAGCAACCAAGCAAAGCACGACATAAGTCAACCTCAAATAAAAAGCTTCTATTTAAAGAAGCACGTTGAAAAACTCCACATATTTTATGATTCCACTTATAGGAAATGTATTGAACAGGGAAGCTTATAGAGATAGAATGTAAATTAGTGGTTGTATAGGACTAAGAGGTGAGGGAATAAAGAGTGACTGGTAACAGGTACATTTGTGGAATGATGAAAATGTTCTAATTGTAGCTTGTGGTTATGGTAATACAATTGTGTAAAAATAATAGATTATCTAACTGTATAATTTTGATGAGTGAATTCTATGATATGTTAACTAGATTGCAATAAAAATATTTAAAAAAATATAACAGAATAGATTCTTGTACCTGAGGAGAAACACCAGGTAAGTTTTCTGCAGACTGTCTGAATCCCAGTAATCCGAACACAACCTTTTATAGGAAACTATTATGCTAAATGGTATTGAAGACAGGAAATAAATTTCATATCATGGCCAAATGTGGAGATAAAAGGAAGTTGTGGTTTGTTGGCCCTTTATAAGCATTCAACTTGCTCCAAGTCAATAAACTGCACCAGCCTGCTACTTTGGTAGCACCCAGTAAACTACATAAGTGCATAGTTTTCTTAAGTCTGTGCTGGCCATTTTACATGCTTTAATCAATGCAATATGGGGAAGTAAGTAATGCTCAGCCAATTATGAGTGTAAAGCTCAATAAGGCCTGGAAGTTTCTACTGTAATGCTCTTGGAAACCACTGCCACGATGTAATGTAGGAACAGTCCCAGGTTCCCAGCTGAGCCCCTAGACAGTAGCTAACACCTGCTGTAAGAAAGCTGGGCTTCACAGATGGTTCAGTGGTATAGAATCAACCTGCCAATGCAGGAGATGTGATTTTAGTACTTGTATTGGGAAGATCCCCTGGAGAAGGAAATGCCAAACCGCTTCAGTATTCTTGTCTGGGAAATCCCATGGACAGTGGAGCCTGGCAGGCTATAGTCCCTGGGATGGGAAAAAGAGTTGGACACGACTTAGTGACTAAACAGCAGCAACAGTTATGAGAAAGCTACTTGGATATTCAGGCCCAACAGAGCTTCTAGATGACAGCAACCCAGATGATAACTTGTGGAGCAGAAGAACTTCCCAGATTAGCCCATTTGGGAAGTCAACTCATAAAATCATGAAAAAAAGTAGTTTCTGTTTCAATTTAATAAGTTAAAGTGGTATGTCAGAAAGATAATTGAAATATGAAGCATGGTATAGCTCAGACCTACTTGCTAGTGGGGATGAGGCATCTATTAACTTATTAGATGTTTTGATGTGCTGGTCAACTGTGAGACAGGTAACTGTGCAGTTGATAGAAAAGGCAGTTATAGTTATCTATCTAATACATATGGTATGTAACTTCAGATTCTGAATAAAACATTCAGGTAATTGTTGAGAAAACTCAAAATCTGTGTTTCCTTTTGATTAAAATAAGAAAATATCAAGGTTACCCTCAGTCACTTAATTAACAAATATCTATGAAATTCTTATTTTGTCTTGGGAAACGTGGTAAAGACAGAACAAAACCTTAAAGTAAAAGGGATAATTTTACTGCCTACACAGAGCTCTTGGCTTTGGTGATGCATAGTCCTAAGTCTCTTCAGTCACATCTGACTCTTTGAAAACCTATGGACTGTAGCCCACCAGGTTCCTTTGTCCATGGGATTCTCCAGGCAAGAATATTGGAGTGGATTGCCATGCCATCCTCCAGGGGATCTTCCTGATCCAGGGTTTGAACCCACATCTCTTACATCTCCTGCATTGGCAAGAGGCTCTTTACCATTAGGGTCATCTGGGAAACTGTCTATGATAATTCACATAGTGCCCTGAATTTGGTGGGAAGTAACATGGGAGATGAAAAGAAGTGGGAGATGGAAAGATGGGAGAAGGTCCAAGATATATATAGTTTAAATGATAGAAGAGTTTCTAATTAATTAAATCTGGTATGAGAGAGAGAAACACAGGTTAGCTCTTGGATTTTCAACTGAGAAAATAGAATTGGAGCAAGTTGCCTTTTTCTGTTTTATTCACTTTAAGATTTCCTTGGGATAACTAGAGATATATTCAGAAGAGAATTAGAAGTACGAGCCTAAAGCTTATAAAAGAGACATGGGCTGGAATTACAGTTTGTAGTCATCATAATACATATGTACATAAACCTATGGGGAAGACTATGGCTGCCCAAAGAATATTACAAGGAGAAAGACCAGAGACTTTGAAATGAAAGCAAGTGCATTAAAGATATGCGAGACAGAATAAGAGACACAGATGCATAGAACAGTCTTATGGACTCTGAGGGAGAAGGTGAGGGTGGGACGTTCTGAGAGAATAGCATTGAAACATGTATATTATCATATGTGAAACAGAACACCATTCCAGTTTCGATGCATGAGACAAATGCTCAGGGCTGGGGCAATGGGATGACCCAGAGGGATGGGAAGGGGAGGGAGGTGGGAGGGGGGTTCAGGATCGGAAACACGAGTAAACCCGTGGCTGATTCATGTCAATGTATGGCAAAAACCACTACAATATTGTAAAGTAATTAGCCCCCAACTAAAGTAAATAAATAAATTTAAAAAAGAAGAGAAGAGTAGATAAGAGTAACAGGAGAGCCAGAGATGTATGACATCAGACTCTGCCAAATGCATCTGAGAGAATATATACACTAAGAGGTGTAAAATACCAAATGTATTTACAAATAATCCAATTATTGGTGACTGACAAAGGTAAATCCAGTAGGACAGTATAATTTCAATGGGGAAGCAAATACACTGATCATAGAAAATACTTTCAAGTTGCTTGGTTGGGAAGAAAAAACAACAAATATGGGTGTAGAGTATCTGCAATGAGCTAGGGGGTGATGAAGGCATGCAGGCTATGACTTTGCATTGTCTGTAGAGAATTGTGACCAATAATGAAATGGACTAAACCTATCAGAGCAGACCGTTTATCTCCACTACTTTCTCCCAGCATATTGTAAAGGAAAAGGAAGATGAGGAGTTAAAGAAGGATCTATTACTTGTTTTGTTTGCTGGTATAAGAAGAAAAACGCACACACCTCAGCTAGACTAAACTTTGTACAGATTTTTTCTTGCCTCTAGGCCTCCCTTTTCTTAGTGCATGTATAAGAGAAAAGTTGTAATTGCAAATTTTCTCTCTGTCCCTTTGAGACATAAATAGTTTTAAAAACCTTTTGCTAGTTTTATAACCCAGGACTGTCTCTCATAGACCTGGAAACAATCTTTTTGAAATTTAATCACCAAGGACGATGGAGCCTTATTCCCAGTCCCTGTGGGAGGTTTGGAAGCTAAGAGAAAGGGTCTTACTTCAAGTTAAAAAGCTACCTCCTATCCTGAAGATACCAAAAAGTTTATTTTTCCTTTGGGTAAGTTCAACTAGCAAATGTAGATGGCTTATAATCCTCCCACCCAGTTCCTAAAGGCTATCATGTTCATTGTTTCAGGAGAGCTAACACTGTGTTCTGATCTCTTTCCTCTATTGCACTTGCCTTGATGAAAGTTTTCTTTACCTATTTAACTTCATGAGTGCATTTTCTGCTTTGACAAGAAGAAATGAAAAGAGTTTGTAGATTCAGGTGAGTAAAGAGATAATCAATAGAACAGAGTTTCTCTCAAAAAAACACTAAATAAAAGATATGTAGAGAGATTGACTTTAGCCTAGAGTACAGACATCCTATATTGTAATCTACAAATGTACAATCTACAAATCTATTGTAATTCTTCCAAATGTATCTAATATTCTCCAGAATAGGAGTAGGTAATGACACTTATTCTTTGGCAAGGAAGCAGCTATTTGACATCTTTGTGTTGTGTTGACCTAAAACAAATAGGCTAAAAAAATTAGGCCAAAGTAGCCATAGTTAAAAGTGCTGCCTCAACAACACCAAAGGCAGTTGCACAAGCATGTCCAGGACATTTGCTATAGTCACATTTTAAGTAAGACCCATGATTGAACTAGAAGTCAGCATTACCCAAAGGAATTTTCTGCAGATCATGGTGAGGAGTCAAGAGATGATCCATTAGTGTCAAGCAGTGACTAGGTACTGAGATGGTGAAAGACAGGAGAAGAATGATTATTATAATGTAAAAAAGCTCCCTGAAGGCAAGTTAACCAAAGGACTTCACAGGAGGTGAGGTGGCTGACTGAGAAATGTTCAGTGTAGTGAGAATTCAGGAGAATTTCTAATGTACGAGGTACAAAGGAAGGATCCCTCAAAGATTTATTCGGTGGCCTTAACCAAAAAGGAAGACACCAAGGCAAGGGAGATCCCTGTGCCTCAGGCTCTAGCTGCTGGCTATTAAACCCTATGGATTGATGGTGCTTCTAGTGTTTTGGGATGAGTACCCCAAGGTTGTTCCCTTGCTTTTCATATACAAAAAATAAGAGAAACTGTGTTTACTGGGATGCCCTAGGGCAGGTAGGTTCAAAGAACTGTTCTCTAAGAAATTGTTGTTGCTGTTTAGTCATGTCTGACACTTTGTGATCCCCACAGACTGCAGTATTCCAGGCTTCCCTGTCCTCTACCATTTCCCAGAGTGTGCTCAAACTCATGTCCACTGAGTCAGTGATGCCATCCAACCATCTCATCTTCTGTCACCCCCTTCTCCTCCCGCCCTCAATCTTTCCCAGTATCAGGGTGTTTTCCAATGAATTGATTCTTCACATCAGGCGGCCACATATTAGAACTTCAGTATCAGTCCTTTCAATGAATATTCAGGGTTGATATACTTTAGGATTTACTGGCTTGACCTTCTTGCTGTCCAAGAGACTCTCAACAGTTTTCTCCAGCATCACAGTTCGAAAGCATGAATTCTTCAGTGTCCAGCTTTCTTTATGGTACAACTCTCACATCCATACATGACTACTGGAAAAACCATAGCTTTGACTATATGGACCTTTGTTGGTAAAATGATGTCTGGTTTTTGATACACTGTCTAGGTTTGCCATATCTTTTCTTCCTAGGAGCAAGTGGTTTTTTGTTTGTTTGTTTGTTTGTTTTAATTTCATGACTGCAGTCACCATCTGCAGTGATTCTAGAGCCCAAGAAAATAAAATCTGTCACTTTACCATTTTTCCCCACTCATCTACCTGCCATAAATGCTGGGACTGGATACCATGATTTCAGTTTTTTGAATATTGAGTTTTAAGCCAGTTTTTCCCTCTTCTCTTTCACCTTCATGAAAGAGCTCTTTAGTTCCACTTCACTTTCTGCCATTAGGGTGGTGTAATCTGCATATTTGAGGTTATTGATATTTCTACCAGCAATCTTGATTCCAGCTTGTGCTTCATCCAGCCCAGCATTTTGCATGATGTACTCTGCATACAAGTTAAACAAACAGGGTGACAATACACAGCCTTGACATATTCCTTTCCCAATTTTGAACCAGTCCATTGTTCCATATACAGTCCTAACTGTTGCTTCTTGACCTGTGTACAGGTTTCCTAGGAGGCAAGTAAGGTGGTCTGGTATTCTCATCTCATGAAGAATTTTCCACAGTTTGTTGTGATCCACACAGTCAAAGGCTTTAGCATAGTCAATGAAGCAGAAGTAGATGCCTTTCTGGAATTCCCTTGCCTTTTCTATGACTCCATACATGTTGGCAAGTTGATCTCTGGTTCTTATGACTTTTCTAAATCTAGCTTATACATCTGGAAGTTCTTGTTTTACCTACTGTTAAAGCCTTACTTGAAGGCTTTTGAGTATTACCTTTGCTAGCATGTGAATACAACAATGGTAGTTTGAACATTCTATGGCATTGCCCTTCTTTGGGATTGGAATGCTACATTATCTCATTCTTACTGTAAAACTCAGTTGGAATTGCTATTCTTTAGTAAAACAAGTGAGGTTTGACTATAAATGTGAAATTTGCAATCCATTGTCAGCAATAATCCACTAGCTCAAGAAAACTTCATGGTTGGCACTTGGTTTTGGGTTTTGGGAAACTTAGGACAATATGAAGCCTACCTGGATCTAGATGCAGTCTTTGTTATGAAATCAGATGCCGTAAATATCAAACTTGGGTTTGGGTAAGCTAGAATTTTTCCTTGGCAAGCTTATGCACCTTTAAGACTAAAATCTTTAGCAAGTGAATAATGTCTTTCATTGAGGGGACTTGAAGGAGAGAACAAAGAAGAAAATCACCCACGTATTGCAACAAACGGAAACTCTGGGGAACTTTATGTCATCCAGATCAGTCTCTAGAATTTGTGAGAAATAAGAATTCCCAGTAATGCCTTGAGACATTATGTTTCAGGTGAATTTTCTTTTTCTTCCCAAATGAAGGCAAAAGACATTGCCTTCATCAACTTGAATACTAAGGAATGCACTGCATACAGCAATTACAGTAAGGAATTTACCTCTGGTGGGAATTGATGCTAGTAACATATGAGAGTTAGAGAACAGAGTGTTGAAGAATAAAAATATTATCTATTTCTTGCAGGTCTTAGACAAACCTCCAGCCTCAACAGTTATATTTTGTCAGCAGTGGAATAGGAGTAATATAGGAACCAGTACAAGGGTCAATGAGACCTTGAGCCTTGTAGTCTTCTACTTGGGTTTTATAATTTGAAGAGATTCTTTAACTTAATTTGATTGCAGGGTGTTGATTAATTCTGGGGAGAATTTTTGAGGGATCTATTTGCATCTTGATGGAGGGTGCTCTGTAAAATCTGCCAACACCATTTGGAGATTTTTTGTTTTTTTTCCCCTTAAGGAAGGTCATAGCTAATTCAAGAGGTACAAATGACAAGAGTCTCCAGAATATGCTGTAGGATTGTCAGAGCAAATAAAAGGTGTCAAAATGTCATTTAATTCACGTGGTTGGTTACTTGAGGACAACTGTCAACTTCTAGAATTATTCCCTTCTTTTTGGAGAAAGAAATTGTGGCATGATAATTTTCTAAGCCTTAGCCTAAGAATTGAAAAAGAACCAAGAAGAAAAGGATCTAAAGAAAAGTTCAGAAACAGAAACTTCTTGAAATTCATTAGAGATTCCCACTATTTCAACTGTTTCAGTTCTCCAAGCCAGGGCTGCTTGAGGATTAAGCATTGAATGTGGCCCTGGTATCAGTTAATACTGGGAGAGATTCATCTCTGATGGGAGAATGGTTTCTCGGAGCCAATTAAGAGAGAGGGTTGGTTAGAGGGCTCAAGGCACCTTAAGTGTTCACATTTGTAAGAATCTCTTGGAAACCATTTTATCTTTAGTCAATTGTTTGTCTCAGTTCAGTTCACCTCAGTCGACAGTCGTGTCTGACTCTTTGCGATGCCATGAATTGCAGCACGCCAGGCCTCCCTGTCCATCATCTACTCCCGGAGTTTACCCAAACCCATGTCCATGGAGTCAGTGATGCCATCCAAACATTTCATCCTCTGTTGTCCCCTTCTCCTCCTGCCCCCAATCTTACCCAGCATTAGGGACTTTTCCAATGACTCAACTCCTCGCATGAGGTGGACAAAGTATTGGAGCTTCAGCTTCAACATCAGTCCTTCCAATGAACACCCAGGATTGATCTCCTTTAGGATGGATTGATTGTATCTCCTTGCAGTCCAAGGGACTCTCAAGAGTCTTCTCCAACACCACAGTTCAAAAGCAATAATTCTGCGGCCCTCAGCTTTCTTCACCGTCCAACTCTCACATCCACACATGACCACTGGGAAAACCATAGCCTTGACTAGACGGACTCTTGTTGGCAAAGTAATGTCTCTGCTTTTAACTATGCTATCTAGGTTGGCCATAACCTTCCTCCTAAGGAGTAAGAGTCTTTTAATTTCATGGCTACAATCACCATCAGCAGTGATTTTGGAGCCCCCCAAAATAAAGTCTGACACTGTTTCTACTGTTTCCCCATCTATTTCCCATGAAGTGATGGGACCAGGTGCCATGATCTTAGTTTTCTGAACGTTGAGCTTTAAGCCAACTTTTTCACTCTCCTCTTTCACTTTCATCAAGAGGCTCTTTAGTTCTTCTTCACTTTCTGCCATAAGGGTGGTGTCATTTGCATATCTGAGGTTATCGATATTTCTCCCAGCAATCTTGATTCCAGCTTGTGCTTCTTCCAGCTCAGCGTTTCGTATGATGTACTCTCCATATAAGTTAAATAAGCAGGGTGACAATATACAGCCTTGACGTACTCCTTTTCCTATTTGGAACCAGCCTGTTGTTCCATGTCCAGTTTTAACTGTTGCTTCCTGACCTGCATACAGGTTTCTCAAGAGACAGGTCAAATGGTCTGGTATTCCCATCTCTTTCAGAATTTTCCACTGTTTACTGTGACCCACAGAGTCAAAGGCTTTGGCATAGTCAATAAAGCAGAAATAGATGTTTTTCTGAAACTCTCTTGCTTTTTCGATGATCCAGTGGATATTGGCAATTTGATCTCTGGTTCCTCTGTCTTTTCTAAAACCAGCTTGAACACCTGGAAGTTCATGGTTCACGTATTGCTGAAGCCTGGCTTGGAGAATTTTGAACATTACTTTACTAGCATGTGAGATGAGTGCAATTGTGGGGTAGTCTGAGCATTCTTTGGCATTGCCTTTCTTTGGGATTGGAACTAAAACTGACCTTTTCCAGTCCTGTGGCCACTGCTGAGTTTTCCAAATTTGCTGACATATTGAGTGCAGCACTTTCACAGTATCATCTTTGAGAATTTGAAATAGCTCAACTGGAATTCCATCACCTCCACTAGCTTTGTTCGTAGTAATGCTTTCTAAGGCCCACTTGACTTCACATTCCAGGATGTCTGGCTCTAGGTGAGTGATCACACCATCGTGATTATATGGGTCATGAAGATCTTTTTTGTACACTTCTTCTGTGTATTCTTGCCACCTCTTCTTAATATCTTCTGCTTCTGTTAGGTCCATACCATTTCTGTCCTTTATCGAGCCTCTCTTTGCATGAAATATTCCTTTGGTATCTCTAATCTTCTTGAAGAGATCTCTAGTCTTTCCCAATATGTTGTTTCCCTCTATTTCTTTGTTTAACTCAGTTAATCTTAAAATATTACTTTGCAGAGATGCAATTTTAGTATCCTGATGAAGTTTGGAACCCTCAAAGTATGAATCAAAGCAGATGTTTCATTCATTTTGGAAAATTCAGAGATATGGTTGCCCAATTTAGATTTAAGAAATTAAGTTTGGGGACTTCAAAATTTCCCTGTGAGCATTGATGTTCTAAATTGCCTTTGAGCAGGTTTATCCATTTAGTAATAAATGGGCATGAGGTAGGACCACAGATTTTAAAAATAAAACTGGCCAGTGTCTCAGGGAAGAGGGACTCAAAATATTTAAATAACTGGTGTACTATTTCTCACAGGTTTTTATCTAGTGTAAAGGATAATTTTCAAACAACCTAAACAGTTTAAACAGCCCAAATGTTTACAGCCTTAATGCCAGTCAGTTCTAATGGGACAGTCTATTCCCAAAGGAACCAGGCTGAAGGCTGCTCAGCTCAGCTCTGAGGGAACAGCTTAATCTTGGGGGAGGCAAACTGAAAACTTAATACCACAGTTCCAGTAAAACAGCCCCTGTTCCAAAATGTATGGGCTGAACTCTAGAAAGTTCCAACTGGAACAGCTTAGGTTCAAAAATCAGTACTTGCAGACAGAACAAGGTGTTAACCAGAAAGAATGAAACCTTAAAACAGGTAAAACCTAGACAGTATTAAAACACAAAGAGAGTGGAGGTTCAGAGCTAGAAAAAAGACTTCACCTCAAAGCCCTTGGTTGGTGAGAAAAGCAGAAGCATCAATGGGCTCAATGTGTACCACACCCATCTCCTTAACACCCTCGGCATCACCAGGGGTTTCCTCTGCCCCTACTTGGGCTTCCACAATGCTGACCTAAAATGTATAGACTGCCAGTTATTTTTCCAGCAAAAATGGGTTTATTTGGGATCAACAAAGACTTGCAATTTGGAGTCTGCAACCATGGTGAACCATGTTCAAGTCCTCTTGCACAAGGAGAGGAGCCCTCTTTTAAAGAGGGAAATGGAGAGTGGAGGTGCTGTAATAAACAAAGAGTACATTGGAGGGATTGAGAGTCTGATGTATAGTGGCTTGTCATTGGCTGAGCTGGGACTGTCTCCTATTGACTGGTATCTTACCAGGCAAAGAAAGGAGTCTGTCTTTTTCCTGTTGGGCTCTGCTGTCATCATGGGGCAAGAGAGTTCCACCTTCTAACCTCCAGACTCTTTTTTTTTTCCCCCAGAAGGGAAAATTTCACTTTATTGTAACATTAGTCTCACAAATAAACCCACCACAGCCAGAAACAATGAATAGATAATATGCCATTGCAGGGGCCTGGCAACAAAGGAGGGAGGAATCCAGTTTATCCCCTCCATGTGCCCAGCCTGGAAAGATATTCCTATTATAGAAGCATAAGGCAGCTGACATGCCAAACAATCCAGCTATAGGCACTATGAGCTAAAGTACAGAAAATCTTACCAAGTGGTGTCTGTGCAGGGCCAGGAAATAGAAAAGTCAGGAAACATTTGTTCCTCAAATAAGTCAGGCATAGAAAGGCCAAATGACAAAAATAGTATTTTTCAAACTCCCTGTGTCTTATTTGGAAATCTAATGAGAGGGTTACAGCTCTACAGAGTTACTTCCTGATTCTGCCTGTCTTCAGAACTGTGACCTGTGTTGACACTCTCTTCCATACTCTCAGTCAGAGGTACAAGACACAATTTTCTAGGATTCTGGGAAGAGCTGACCTTACCCACTTGCCAAGCCAGACTGAGAAAAATGGAGTGTCTTTTTATTAATTTTTACAGTTTTACAGTTAGCTGCCCTGGAGAGCTTAGTTTGTAAAGAATCCTCCTGCAGTGCAGGAGACTGCAATACAGGAGACACGGGTTCAATCCTTGGGTTGGGAAGTTCCCTTGGAGAAGGAAATGGCAACCCACTCTTCAAGTAGTCTCTTCAAGCTTTAACTTAGATAATAATTGAGGGAAAACACTAATCGATTGTTTCTTTACTTACCATTTACTCAGTTTATTTTTGCATATTTCAAAGCACTTTTTACAAAGACATGGATAGTGTTTATTTAACTGAACTAAATCCCTACTTTTCATTAAGACATCATAGTGAAGTACCAATACCATTGTATCTCTAATAGCAAAAGAGTTCATTATTGAATTAATATTTAATATTGTGCTCCTTATTCTTTATTATTAATCACTATAAGACTTGATCATTTATACAACATTTCTGCTCAATAAAAGGAAAAAAATTCTCATAATTAAACTTTCCAATAATAGGATCATTTGCTTTTCAAAGGAGTGAAATTTCTGTTCCTGGAAGTGTCAGGAAAAGATGAAGCTTTTGATCAGTGGTAGGATGTCCATTGATTTGATATTGGTCCTTCTTTCTGCTTTCTTGGTCCTGTCACTTCATGCACCCCTACCCCTCAGCTATGTCCCCTGGATGATCCCCCAGAAGCAGAAACAGAACTAACCTGACATCAGATCCTGAAACAGTGTTCCTGGGAGCCTGGCCAGGCCCTCTTGAGGCTCCCCAAGGCTCAGGAGCCCCCCTGGTTCTAGTCCTACCTAAGAGGTGTGAATTGAACACATTACATAGCTTTACTGAGATTCAATTTATTATTAAGTAATTTACTCATGAATTAATAAGTTCAAATAAGCTAACATATAGCTTATTTTGAAAATTATAAATAAATATATGTGCAGTCAGTGTATTATCAGTAGATACCACTATAAATGTATTTATGAAAGTATGCTCTTTTAGGTAATTACATAAACCAATACTTTAACTATGATATCCAGCTTTTAAGAGACATCAGGCTCATTTCCAGCCACTACTGATCCTAGACCACACTGTGTGTGGTACCAAGCATTCATCCTCAGTTTCCATTCCTAGTGTTTTCTAAAAGAGAAGTGAAAGTGGGATTCCCAGAATTTACAGGTGTGTCTTCACTTTGTGTTATTCAAGGTTGAGTAGAAGCAAGAGCATCAGTACAGGTGGTGACATTGGCTCTAGGGTTAAGGTTCCCATTGCCAAGAGTAGAAATGCTCACTATAGCTTGCTCTGCTGTGCTTAATCATGTCTGACTCTTTGCAAACCCATGGACTGTAGCTCGCCAGGTTCCTCTGTACATGGGGATTCTCCAGACAAGAATACTGGAGTGGGTTTCCATGCCCTCCTTCAGAGGATCTTCCCAACCCAGGCAATAAGAGCTATACAATCATGGTTGATGCATTCTGGTAATTATACTTTATTTTTACTTTGACAACATATCATAATGTCTCAGTTGCATTTCTCAGTCATGCCTTTGAATTAAGAATATGCAATTCTGGCAGGAGCACAGGAGTGGTGTAAAAAAAAAAAGTAAATACCATTTATTATTCTTAAATTATTTCGACTGAAACTTTACACTGTTTCAAACCAGAATTGAAAGAGACACGTGTACCCCAATGTTCATCGCAGCACTGTTTACAATAGCCAGGACATGGAAGCAGCCTAGATGCCCATCAGCAGATTAATAGATAAGGAAGCTGTGGTACATATACACAATGAAATATTACTCAGCCATTAAAAAGAATACATTCGAATCAGTTCTAATGAGGTGGATGAAACTGGAGTCTATTATACAGAGTGAAGTAAGCCAGAAAGAAAAACACCAATACAGTATACTAACACATATATATGGCATTTAGTAAATCAGTAAAGATAGCCCTGTATGCGAGACATCAAAAGAGACACAGATAAATAGAACAGTATTATGGACTCTATGGGAGAGGGTGAGGGCGGGATGATATGGAAGAATGTCATGGAAGCATGTAAATTATCATATGTGAAACGGATCTCCAGTCCAGGTTTGACGCATGATACAGGGTGCTTGGGGCTGGTGCACCAGGATGACCCGGAGGGATGGGATGGGGAGGGAGGTGGGAGGGGGGTTCTGGAGGGGCAAAACATATACACCCATGGTGGATTCATGTCAATGTATGGCAAAACAAATACAATACTGTAAAGTTAAAAAATAGATAAATAAACTAAAAAAAAATTGTAATATGTTCCTTAATATATCCTTGACATTTTCCTACTACAAAGTGAAGTAAAAGGATATCTATTTATTATCTTTTCTTTTTTTTTGTTACCAAGGGCTCTACTATCAAGCTAACTGATTTCCTTAATTTGAAAGAGATAAACTATTAGTAATTTTGAGCTGATTGAAAATTGTTTCAAAACTGTAGAAAAATTCAGATTTGGGCCCTGCCAAAATTTGATTTCCTGACTTTTGCTTCATTCTTTCCAAGCTTGTCTTCATTTTGCAACAAAATTATTAAAACGATTAAATGATTAAAAAGAAAAAAAAAAAGACCCTGATGCTGGGAAAGATTGAAGGTGGGAGGAGAAGAGGATGACAGAGGAAGAGATAGTTGGATGGCATTACTGACTCAATGGACATGAGTTTGAGTAAACTCCGGGAGTTAGTCATGTTCAGGGAGACCTGGTGTGCTGCAGCCCATGGGGTCACCATGAGTTGGACACGACTTAGGGACTGAACTGAATTTGCCGTGATTCATGGACCTAACATTCCCAGTTCATATGCAAAGTGCTCTTTACAGCATTACACTTTACTTCCATCAACCGGTCACACACAACTGGGTGTTGTTTTTGCTTTGGCTCCATCTCTTCATTCTTTCTGGAGTTATTTCTCCACTGATCTCCAGTAGCATACTGGACACCTACCGACCTGGGAAGTTCATCTTTCATTGTCCTATCATTTTGCCTTTTCATACTGTTCACTGAGTTCTCAAGGCAAGAATACTGAAGTGGTTTGCCATTCCCTCCTCCAAAAAAGTGAAAGTTGCTCAGTTGTGTCCAAGCTTTTGTGACCCTATAGACTATACAGTCCATAGAAATCTCCAAGCCAGAATACTGGTGTGGCTAACCTTTCCCTCCTCCAAGAAATCTTCCCAACCTGGGGATTGAACCCAGGTGTCCCCCATTGCAGGCAGATTCTTTACCAGCTGAGTCAGAAGGAAAGCCCTGGATTGTTAAACGATGGTAAATAGGACTTCTGAAATCAAGTGACATTTTAAAGTGACTTTGAAATCTGTTCATTTTCTCTGGCTGTTTTCATTTTCTTCATTGCTGTGCCCTTAAGTCACAAACCAGAGTCTCCTTTAAAAGCATTTTAAACTCATACCCAGCATCAAAGCTAGTGAGGATCCAGGACTGATTTGGCTTTAAGTATGTCCTTGTATTTGTTTTTCAGTACATTTCTCAGAGTTCTAAGTAAGTCACCCTCAATCTTCTTGAATGTAATTTTATCCTATATACAGAGAGTGTGAAGTCACTGAAGATAATATTCTTCTATTCATTTTGGCTATGTAAAGGATTTAGAGAAAACTTAAAGTGGCTCATTTCACAAAGGCAAAAATTTCAGCCTCATTCAACCGCACTGCATGATTGCAGAACACTAACTTTCTCTTAGAGAATGCTCTTGTTTATCCAGGGGCAGTAATCAGCAATTCCCTATCACAAAAGGACAATATTAAGATGCTACACTGCTCTGTTCTAGACAGGCAATTTTCAGGAGTGTAAGTTTCTCGTGGATATTTCACAGGATGGAGTTTCTTAAAGTGTATCTTGAAAAGGTTTATTTCATCTCACATAATTTTTACTGTATTTTAAAGTAGACTCCTTACCTCTGAGACGCCTATAAGCATGGTCTCATTTCCCATGCATTTATTCCAAATTACTTCTGATGGGCTAAGGTTAAGCCAACCAGATTTCACAGCAATTGACTGCCTGGAAAAACAATCAGTTGCAAAAAGGAAGTAGAAACACCAGAGGCACGATTCGAAAAGTGATATGGGAGAGGCATCAGCAGTGATCCGTGGCTTTAGTGCTTTGCATCATACAGATTGTGGATTATGCTATTGCAGGTAATTTCTTTTCAACAAGCACATTTGAAGCCATTAGACCTTTGCTACTCTTCAAGACTCATTGGAGTTTTCAACATCATATTACTCTTATTTCCTAAGAAGGTTCTTCTTTTTTTTAATGGCTAAGAATCAGCATTGCCCTCTTCTACCTTACTAAGGTTGCAGTATCGCAAAACTTTCCAAGCACAGAGAGAATTTGAACCAGAGAGTCCACTAGGACAGGAAATTGCATGGGGTGAAGCTTTGCTTCTGGTTTGGGAGCAGGGAGTTGAAGGCATCTTTAAACCTATCATGGTAGAGTCATCCTTGACTGGCCAATTGCAATATTCCATTCCCAATTAATAACTATAAATTAAAATAAGGTCAGGTTTTTGATTAATCATAAAGAAACAATGTCTGATACTTCAACGTAATGACAAATTAATAACCCAAACACATTTCTTAAGAATTTAGAACAAATGTTATATCTAAACATCAAGAAGTGGTTGAATCAAGAAAGAAACCCTGATCATTATTTAGTAAAAGTGACTCTGAGCACTAGTCTCAAAGTTCAGTAACAGCATTAACTACTAAATTCACATTCTTTTCTGGAAAAAATATCTGCATAATATGCTCCAAATACCAGAGGTTTCCTTACAGGATAAATCTTTTTTTTTTTTTCTTCCATAAGGCAAGGAAGTCTTAAGGCAAGGACAATCTCTCTGTCCATACTCACCATTCACAATCTCCTTGTTCCATGTGTTTATAGTATTAGTATCTGACTGCAAGTTGGCCTCAGTCACCAGCTGTACATTCTATTGGAAATTGAATATCTTTTGTTATTTTCATGCACCTCAGAGGATGGGCAAGTAGTCTGATTTGTAGAGTCAGCAAGAGTTATAATATTCAACAGAAACTAATGGCAAGGAAGTTTTCCCAATATTCCCTTCTTTACACTTACAGGCATTTCCAAAGTATCCCACACTGTTTTTCCACAACTTCCTCCCCACTTATAGACATGACTAGTTTATAATTCAACACTAGACTTAAAAACTGACATCTGAAAAAGCTCCCTTCTGGCAAATGACCTGCAAACTGTCAAATCTTGCACCTTTCCTACATCAGTCCTTACTGTTGATTTGCCAACTTTCTGCTGATTTGGTTTGGGTTCCCCCAGAAGTATATCCTGAGACAAGGATTCAAGTGCAAGGGGTATATGTATAAGTGGAAGAAACCCTGGCAGCAGACTGGGGCCCTGGGGCAGGAGAGGGAAGGCAGCCACTAAAGAGCATCATTAAGCCAGCCAGCACAGGCAACAAGAACTCAAACATGGAGAAACTCTGGGAGGCAGTGTAGACATCACCATTCATCCAAGAGGGAAGAGAACTGAGGTATTTATCCACCAACCCCCAAGTTATAAAACGATGGATAATGTGGTCCTTAACCAGAAGCAATGTTAATTCATGAATACTTCAGCCTGTCATGAACAAATGTCGAGTAACTACAGTGGAAGGTTATAGCCCTGAAAATCCCCCTGCAGACACTGAAGGGTTGTGGTTGTTTAGTCACTAAGTCTTGTCCAACTCTTTTGGGACCCCATGGACTGAGTAACCCACAAGGCTTCTCTGCCCATGGGATTTCTCAGGCAAGAATACTGGAACAGCTTACCATTTTCTCCTCCAGGGGATCTTCCAGACCCAGGGATCAAACCTACATCTCCTGCATTGACAGGTGGATTTTTTTTTTTAACCACCAAACCACCAGGGACTATGGCTAAAAGTATGGGTGGGGCTCCCATAAGCTTTGTAATACTTGCAATTGACACCATTCTCTGATGGTGATATATTTCCCTTCCCCAAAGAAGTCTTTTACTAATTTTCTTTCTCTACGTATATTCTTTAGGTCTTCTTAAAGCTGAGATTATCTAGGTTTCCATGTTTGGCTATCTTTTCTGTACCCTTCTTTAATTGTACCTTAAAGCATCAATTATAGGAGATGACTCTTCAAATTCTATCAACATCCCAACTTAAATACCTCTTCCTTCAGGACAGTTCTTCTGATGTTCACTCTCCCCTCATCAGTGAACTCAAAGTGCTTGGCTTACAGAGTACTTGGCTATATTTCTCTTATATATGTCATCCTCTCCAATTATTTCCAGAGCAAATCAATTTTAGAGTGAGATGAGTAGCATTAGCACATTTTTTTGGAAACAAATTTGTTTTCAGAATGATGTAAATTGCATTGTTTGTCATAAATAATCATTTAACTACAGCAATTATTTTAATTTAAAAAAATCACTGTAACACAATGATAAATATATTTTCATAAGACCTTGCAGGGTTTTGGGTTTTGCATTTTTAATAGTGATGTTATATCTATTTTTAGTTTTAAATTATATTGATATATATATATGTAAAAGCAAATTTATGAGAAAATAGAGTAGAGAAATATGAGAAATAAAGTAAAAATTACTTGACGAGAGATAACTGCCATTACTTGTTGATAATGATGATCTTGTATAGATATTTATGCATGTAATCATAGGCATTGATAGTGTCCTGACACATGTACTTTCTTTGATGAGATCTTTCAGTAATAGATTTTTTTTTTCACATTGTCAAAGTATTATAAGAATGTAGTTAGGCTTATGTAGATTCTAGATTTATCCCTAGATACTCTAAGTGACATCCTGTCACAATTACATTTCATGTTTGATTCTAGTAAATAAAAACACAACTATTTTTGTGTAATTGTTTATTTTCTTCAGTAAGCTTACTCAATTACCATTCGCTCAATTATTAGTTTCAATACTTTATTTCGAGTTTTTCATATTTTATATGCAAATAACCAAAACATCTGCAAATAATGACAATCTTGAGTGTAATCCTTTTTTCCTCCTTGTTTCACTGTACTGGCTTAGACTTCCTAGATTAAATAGAAGTGGAAATATAAACTTTTGCCATTTCATTGACAATATTCCCAAAGGATTTTATGTTCAAGTTACCATACTTGCATATGAGTGTGGAGATGACATTTTAGTATGGGAATGACGTTTCCTAATTTCCCGTTACTCACCTATTGAATTCCTGAGTTAATCTTTATCAGAGTGAATTAACTCTAAGATGTGGCTAGGTTCTATATACAAATATGTTAAGGTTTTTGGATTTATATTCCTGAGTCACATTTTTTTATACTTTTTCTTTTTATATCATTTTGTTTGGTTTAGAATCAAGGTTATATGAATCACATACAATAAACTTTGATAGTATTTGTTTATTTGGATCTCAGTGGTGATGAGCTTCTGTGGATAGGAGCCCCTTGGAGAGTCTGATGAAATTTCTCTTGCGCTCCCTGGCTGGTGACCACCAGGAGGTGTGCAAGTCTCACACTCAGAGCAGGCAGGGGAGCACCAGGCTCCTTCCCACACACTCTCCCTCTGAATCTCTCCCATCTGGCTGTGCCTGAGTTGTATCCTTTCATAAAGAACTGGGAACTTAGTAAAAATAAAGAAAGAAAAAGAAAAGAACCCTGTCTCTGCTCTGCCCAGTGAAACCCACAGGAACCAACACAACTGTTTCATCCATACTGAGAGAGCTTATTGCCCTACTGGAGATTTTCCACTGGGCATTAAGGGTGCCTATCATGACCCTAGATCAGTGTCTCAGTCCAGGATTATAAAAGTATTGCATTATAAAAGTAAGGGTGTTATAATGTTATATGTGGTTTTCTTCTTTATAATTGATTTGTTTCTATATTTTTACAATGTAGATTTAGTAATTTTATCATCAGAAGAAAAAAAAAGCAAGCAATGAGTACTACAAGAGAATCTGCTTAAGGTTGAATGTGCCACTTCAAGAATGCATCAGCAATAAAAAAGAGCAAGATTGCAAAACTCACTGCACGGGAGCATAACTGGCCTTGTCACTTTGCAATAGGTCTATTAACATAGCATGATATTTGAAGCTGATGTGAACACAAACACAAGCTCTCAAAAGGTGAGAGGAAAATTGCAGCATATATCTTCATTACCAGAGCAAACAGTAAAGCAGACTTATAGCAGATACAGAGATCTATGTCTCACCAGGGCCCTATCCTGTTCCCTCATATTGCATGGTCTTCTTCTTAGCTCTGAGGACCTATGAAGGCCATGGCTTCCTTATTTCATGTATCACATTTTCAGTGTCCTGGAGATGTGTAAGAAAAGCATTCTATAGCAAAGATTTTGTGGGAAACAAACTAAAAGTAATCTTATGGTCAACTTTCCAGAGTCTGTCATTATTATTAATGTCTGACAATATGTAAATATTAGGCCTTTATTTTTTATTTGTCATTGAATACCATGAGCTTCATCAATAGAATTTATTAGAAAAATTAATTTTATTGAAAGCCTAACTAAAGACAATTTTTAAAAGCAATAAGAACAAAGTTAACAGTGTTGTGTAAAGATGTCCTAAAAATTAAAACAAAAAGTTTAGGAAAGAAAAAAAATGACTAATAAAAATACTCAATCACAGGAAAGTACAAATTAATGTAATATGATATCATCATTTTGATCCTTTAGGATACTGAATAGTTTTAATGTAATCATTGTTGGAATGGGAATGCTTGGATGCTAATGAAGGAATTATAAATTGATAATATTTTTAAAGTCAATTTTTCAATATCCGTCAAAGCCTTTGACCACGCAGTTCACCTGAACTCAAATATATATGAGTAAGTACATCATTGCATCCAAGTTTGTAGTAGTTAAAACTGTATGTAATTTATATTTCCCTCAGTGAGGAATGATTACAAATATTTTATATGTACAGTGAAATACTGAGCAATAATCTCAAAGGAAGACATAGAGACATGGAATTATTCCATGGATGTTAGGATATGTATGGCTTGGGTATATTATAAGTTGAAAGGTAAGTTTCACAATAATACTTAGTAGTTTTCATTAGGGGAAAGTATGTGAATAGATACGCATATATATTCATGAATAAAAGCTTAAAATGATTTAGGTCTGTAAAAACAAAACCAAAGTCATTAATTATGTTTCCGTGTGTGCTAAGTTGCTTCAGTCTTGTCCTCTCTTTGCAACCCATGGACTGTAGCCTGCCAGGCTCCTCTGTCTATGGGATTATTCAGGTAAGAATACTGGAGTGGGTTGCCATGCCCCACTCCAGGGAATCTTCCCAACTCAGGGATCAAACCTGCATCTCTTATGTCTCCTGCATTGGCAGGCTGGCTCTTTACCACTAGCACCACCTGGGAAGCCCTAACAATGTTTATATCTAGAGAAAAAAACAAAGTAGATGCAAGCTACAAGGAAGGCAGACTTTCTGATCTATATTTTCTGTACAAGTTGACATTTAGAACAAGTACATATTTTGTTATAATTTGTATAATTCAAAATACATTAAAAAGTGGATAAACTAGATAAAACTCATTACCTTACATTATAAATTATTTTCTGCATTGTTCACATGCATTCTTATATAGACTGCTGTTTTGACTTACATATAATCATACTTATAAGTAAATTTAAGCTAATAAACCTATCAACATTAACATAAAAATTACTACTACAGCTTTAATATCACTATCTTAAATTTATAAATTACTTATAATCTTAAACATACTTTATATATCAATAAGAAAGTATTCTTTTGACAATGTAGTTGCCTAAATTAGAGAAAATTATTATTAGCACTTTGCAGGTTTTCATGTGCTTTAAAATGCTCTCAGAGAAATTAAATCTGCTAATTTCAAGAAAATCATTTTTCTATATCAGAACAGCTTAACTTTCTGGTCAGTTACTCTCAAGTTACAAGTATGCAAATGCAGATATGAGAGAATATGACTCCACATAAACTGTAAAATTAAAAAAAAAAACAAAGGCTCTGCTTTGCAATATCCTTAAGCAATCCAACCCAAATTCAGATTCTTAATTCTCTTTAAAATTAGCCAGACTCTAGCAAAAGGTAGGTCTGAATCTTGGAAAATAAATGCTTAGGTCGTTAACCCACAAAAAGTGTATTCATTTAATACTCTCTCAATAGAACAGATTTCTGCATTACAGATTAATTAGCAAATGCCATTAATTTTTCAGAATCTATTTTTAAGACAATTACATTTTTGTATTTGTTTTCAGTATTACTCTGCCTTTGAAAATTAAGCTATGGAAAGATTAGTCTCTATGAAAGATAAGTCTCTCTCTATGATTATTGTTATGAATGCAAATCATTAGCTCTGTCGTTATGCATTATATATACGTCACACTTTTCCTTAACTGAATTTTTAACCATTACTGTAAATACTCTAATTTAATTTGTTCTACAGTGTCTTATTTAACAGCCCAAAGATGTTGACTTATTATAGAGGTGAATAGCTTTTAAACTGTGGTTTAATTTAAAAGAAGGAAGTAAAAGCAGCATGATTTTTGTTTTTTTTTGCTTTTAGTAGTTTTACCTTTTTAAGTAATTTCAAATTTATGGAAAAATTGCAAGAACAGAACAAGAAAATCTTAAATAACCTGAATTCCAATTGATGAACTGGCAACATTTTCTCTTATTTGATATTCTTTCCTCCCCTATCCTCTCTTCCCCTCCCCTCTCTTCATCTCCCTTCCTCTCCACTCCCATCTCTGTGTTTCTCTCTTGTTTAGGGAGCCATATTTGCACATATATTTTACTGCTTTGTGTTGCCTGACTGGTCACTGAGGCTCTATCCACTGTTAAATATTTCGCATTTTCCTTTCTATCCTTCAGGAAGGATAATTTCTATTGCTGTATTTCCACACTCACTCACCAGCTTTTGTTTCCATTTCCACCAGGCCATTGAGGAAGATCTTGTTTCATTTCATATACTTTACTTTTTAGTTTTGCAATTTCTACTAGCTGTTTTAGTGTTTTATGTTTCTCAGTTGAGATTCTCCATCTGTTTACTTCTTACCACAGTAATTCTCTTTAGGTTCAAACATTTTCATAATTGCTGTCTTGAAGGTCTTATTTCTTAATTTCAGCTTCGATATTTGTGTAATTTCAGGTTTGATTGCTCTTGATTACTTTTTCTCTTATCTACTTGCCTTATTTTCCTTCTAATTCACATGTTCAGTGTTTGTTTTGTTTTGGTAATTGGTAACTAGGCACTGTGAATAGTAATTGTAGATACTCTGAGTTCACTTAGCTTTCTTTGAAGACTGTTGAGTTTTGTTCTATCAGGTAGTTAATTTGACTGAATGTAAACTCAGCTTTTTTTTGCAGTGGGGAAGCAGGTAAAATCCCCATATGACGCATTTAACTTTTGATCCATTGCTATCTGCAGAGCACCTGCTCTAAATGTATAGTGTATGGAAGAACCAAGAAGGTAGGCAAAGTATATGCACTCCTTTTGAGGCCGTCTTTTCCATGGATACTCTTTACCAAAAGCTGCCTGACAAAATAATTCCCCTGGTAGTTGAACTCTGGTCTCACCTTTGCAAACTAGTTGGCCTCTGAATTTCTGCTTATATTCAGGCTACCCCCTCATTGCATGATGAGAAACATCACATAAAAATTCACATATCATCAAGTGAATATCCCTTTTTCAAGAATCATCTACCCTCAAGTTTTACCTGATTTAGGTTTTTTCTCATCAGTATTTTCAAGTCATTCTTTTTTCATATTTTTCCCAGTTTTAAATTTCTGTCTATAAATAGATGAGTCTCATATAAGACACTACACCATAATCAAAAGCTGAACTGCTTTTATATTAAGTAATCTATCAAATTTGTTTTCAATTCTGCATGCATTGACATTTGAGACACCAAATACTGATTCTACGCATATTTTGCACAAGATTTTAGCTCAACATTTGAATCATAATTAATTCTTATATTCTTTTACTTCCCTCACTTCCTCACAAAAGGAGTGAAGTAAAATAGGGACCATTAACAACATCAACTCTGAAATCGTTAACAAGAACCCAATGAGGTTAGTAATTTACTATTTTAAGATAATAAGCTGAGGTTCAGGAGTGGGGTATCTTACAGGGTAAAGGGCTAGACTCTACCTCAAATGACGCATTCAGAATTCCAGGATAAACTAAACATGCTGCTGCTGCTGCTGCTAAATTGCTTCAGTCATGTCCGACTCTGTGCGACCCCGTAGATGGCAGCCCACCAGGCTCCTCCGTCCATGGGATTCTCCAGGCAAGAATACTGGAGTGGGTTGCCATTTCCTTCTCCAGTGCATGAAAGGGAAAAGTGAAAGTGAAGTCTCTCAGTCGTGTCCGACTCTTCGCGACCCCATGGGCTGCAGCCTACTAGGCTCCTCTGTCCATGGGGTTTCCCAGGCAAGAATACTGGAGTTGGGATGCCATTGCCTTCTCCGCCTAAACATGCTAAAACTGCATTAAAATCTTTTGGGAAATATAATTCTATTCATTTTGATGAGACTACACCTCAAAAATGAACTCTCCTATAAATTCAAAACAAAAAATTATTGACTAATAAAGAAAGAAATGATACAGCTTTTCCCAGTTGTATTGAAAGGTAATTGACATATCAGTGCAGTTCAGTTCAGTCTCAGTCGTCTCCAACTCTTTGTGACCCCATGGACTGCAGCACTCCAGGTCTCCCTATCCATCACCAACTTGCGGCGTTTACACAAACTTGTGTCCATTGAGGCAGTGATGCCATCCAACCATCTCTTCCTCTGTCATTCCCTTCTCTTCCTTCCTTCAATCTTTCCAAGCACCAGGGTCTCTTCAAATGAGTCAGTTCTTCGCATCAGGTGGCCAAGAACTGGAATTTCAGCTTCAATATCAGTCCTTCCAATAAATATTGAGGACTGATTTCCTTTGCGATGGACTGGTTGGATCTCCTTACAATCCAAGGGACTCTCAAGAGTCTTCTCCAACACCACAGTTCAAAAGCATCAATTCTTCAGCACTCAACTTTCTTTATGGTTAAACTCTCACATCCATACATGACTACTGGAAAAACCATAGCCTTGACTAGAGGGACCTTTGTTGAAAGTAATGTCTCTGCTTTTTATATGCTGTCTAGATTGATCATAACTTTCCTTCCAATGAGTAAGTGTCTTTTAATTTCATGGCTGCAGTCATCATCTGTAGGGATTTTGAAGCCTCCCAAAATAAAATCTGACACTGTTTCCACTGTTTCCCCATCTATTTCCCATGAAGTGATGGGACCAGATGCCGTGAACTTAGTTTTCTGAATGCTGAGTTTGAGCCAACTTTTTCACTCTCCTCTTTCACTTTCATCAAAAGGCTCTTTAGTTCTTCTTCGCTTTCTACCATAAGGGTGGTGTCATCTCCATATCTGAGGTTATTGATATTTCTCCCAGCAATCTTGATTCCAGCTTGTGCTTCATTCAGCCCAGCATTTTGAATGATGTACTCTGCATATAAGTTAAATAAGGAGGGTGGCAATATACAGCATTGACATACTCCTTTTCTTATTTGGAAATAATCTGTTGTTCCATGTCCATTTCTATCTGTTGCTTTCTGACCTGCATACAGATTTATCAAGAGGCAGGCCATGTGGTTTGATATTACCATCTCTTTAAGAATTTTACACAGTTTGTTGTGATCCACACAGTCAAAGGCTTTGGCATAGTCAATAAAAGAGTAATAGATGTTTTACCGCAATTCTCTTGCGTTTTGATGATTCAGTGAATGTTGCAAATTTGATCTCTGGCTCCTCTGCCTTTTCTCAACACAGCTTGAACATCTGGAAGTTCACGGTTCATGTATAGTTGAAGTCTCACTTGGAGAATTTTAAGCATTACTTTGATAGCGTGTGAGATGAGTGAAATCATGTGGTACTTTGAACATTCTTTGGCATTGTCTTTCTTTGGCATTGGAATGAAAACTGACCTTTTCCAGTCCTCTGGCCACTGCTGAGTTTTCCAAATTTGCTGGCACATCGAGTGTAGCACCTTCACAGCATCATCTTTCAGGATTTGAAATAGCTCAACTGGAATTCCATCACCTCCACTAGCTTTGCTCATAGTGATGCTTCCTAAGGTCCACGTGACTTTGCATTCCAGAATGTCTGGCTCTAGATGAGTGATCACACCATAGTGATTATCTGGGTCATGAAGATCATTTTTGTTCAGTTCTTCTGTGTATTCCTGCCACCTCTTCTTAATATCTTCTGCTTCTGTTAGATCCACACCATTCCTGTCCTTTATTGAGCTCATCTTTGCATGAAATGTTCCCTTGGTATCTCTAATTTTCTTGAAGAGATCTCTAGTTTTTCCCATTCTATATTTTTCCTCTATTTCTTTGCACTGATCACTGAGGAAGGCTTTCTTATCTCTCCTTGCTATTCTTTGGAACTCTGCATTCAAATGGGTATATCTTTTTTTTCTCTCCTTTGCTTTTCACTTTTCTTCTTTTCACAGTTATTTGTAAGACCTCTTCAGACAACCATTTTGCCTTTTTGCATTTCTTTTTTTTTTGGATGGTCTTGATCCCTGTCTCCTGTACAATGTCACAAACCTTTGTCCATAGTACAGCAGGCACTATGTCTATCAGATCTACTGCCTTAAATCTATTTCTCACTTCCACTGCATAATCATAAGGGATTTTATTTAGATCATACCTGAATGGTATAGTGGTTTTCCCTAGTTTCTTCAATTTAATTCTGAATTTGGCAATAAAGAGTTCATGATCTGAGCCACAGTGAGCTCCCAGTCTTGTTTCGTTGACTCTGTAGAACTTCTCCATCTTTGTCTGCAAAGGATATAATCAGTCTGATTTTGGTGTTGACCATCTGGTGATGTCCACGTATAGAGTCTTCTCTTATGCTGTTGGAAGAGGATGTTTGCTATGACTAGTGTGTTCTCTGGGCAAAATTCTATTAGCCTTTGCCCTGCTTCATTCTGTACTTCAAGGCCAAATTTACCTGTTACTCCAGGTGTTTCTTGACTTCCTTCTTTTGCTTTCCAGTCCCCTATAATGAAAAGGACATCTTTTTTGGGTGTTAGCTCTAGAAGGTCTTGTAGATCTTCATAGAACCATTCAGATTCAGCTTCTTCAGCATTACTGGTTGGGATATAGACTTAAATTACTGTGATTTTGAATGGTTTGCCTTACTAATAAACAGAGATCATTCTATTGTTTTTGAGACTGTATCCAAGTATTGCATTTCAGACTCTTTTGTTTACTATGATGGCTACTCCATTTCTTCTAAGGAATTCCTGCCCATAGTAGTAGATATAATGGTCATCTGAGTTAAATTCACCCATTCCAGTCCCTTTTAGTTCATTGATTCTTAAAATGTCAGTGTTCACTCTTAGCATCTCCTATTTGATCACTTCCAATTTGCCTTGATTCATGGACCTAACATTCCAGGTTCCTATGAATATTGCTCTTTACAGCCTCGGACCTTGCTTTCATCACCAGTCACATCCACAAGTGTGTGTTGTTTTTGTTTTGGCTCTGTCTCTTCATTCTTTCCGGAGTTATTTCACCACTGATCTCCAGTAGCATATTGGGTACCTCCCGACCTGGAGAGTTCATCTTTCAGTGTCCTATCTTTCTGCCTTTTCAAACTGTTCATGGGGTTCTCAAGGCAAGAATACTGAAATGGTTTACCATTCCCTTCTCCAGTGGACTACATTCTGTCAGAACTCTCCACCGTGACCCATCCGTCTTGGATGGCCCTATACGGCATGGCTTATGGTTTCACTGAGTTAGACAATTAGATTACAAATTTACTGAGCATGGCCCCATGCGTGAGAACAAGACCCTGTTTCCCCTCAGTCAGTATCTCCCATCAGGGAGCTTTCATAAGCCTTTTACCCTTCTCCATCAGAGGATAATCAGACTGAAGTTGACATATATCACTGTAAAAATTTAAGGCATACAGCCCAAGAGGGTTTGATTTACATGTATTGCAAAATGATTACCAATAGGTTCACCTAAAACCCATCTTTTCATATAGTTACAAAGAAAAGGAAAGGAAGAAGAAAAAACGGAAATAATTTCTCTTTGTGAAGTCTTAAGATTTACTCTATTAAATTTCCAGTACATAATCCATCAGTGTTAGCTATAGTCATCATAGTGTACATATGGTTTTTAAATTAAAACGCCATGAAATTCATATGAAATATCCTTTGGCATTAACTGGAATGACCAAAAGTAAGTTATTCATCTAAATTCATGATAAAGTTTTTATTCTTCTAAATTTAGTCTACAATTTGTCCTCTTTTTTTTTAATGCTTATAATATTGGTGTCAAAATTAAGAAATTAATGAGCTGACTCATTATGAACCAGTTTTAGGCTAACTTTTAATGAAAAACTTTTAGAGGTAATTGTGGCTTATTTGAGAAACAGTTTTGTTGGGCTTTTGAACTGAATCCCTCTATATCAGCAAATATTGGACCTGGTTCTAGGTTTCTACATCTGCTTATGTCAGAAAAACTTCTAATCTCATCATCATCACAGTCACAAACTCAATAACAGGCTGTCATAAAGTCAAGTTGTCACCATTTCATCTATTTGAGCAAACAAATCTGTCCATAAATTGGGAAAGTTTAAATTTGAATATGTCCAATCTCAACTCAATCTTTTTTATTAATTTGGAGACAAGGGCTCAATAGAATAATCATTTATCATTTTTTAATGTCTCTCTCTTTCCTATACACATGCACACACTACACAGTATCATGTAATATATATGGATTTAATTCTAAGATTATTGAAGAAACCAAAGGAGGTAGCAATTAATTTTATTTGTAAATGTCACTTAAGTAACATTTAAATGAAACTTTAAGATGAGAACAGCTGATTATCAGTAAAGGAAAAGACATTATTTACTCTATATGGAAGAACAACATCAAAAATGGCATGAAGTTACCAGTGAACTATGAGGATTTGAGCCAAAAGTCTTTGTTAAATACAGAGTGTCTGAAGCAGATAAAACAGGAATTAATGGTGGGCAAACAGAATGGGATGGCATTATGAAAGGCCTTAAATGCTACATTCAGGTTTTTAAAAATGTCGCCAGAGGCTATGGGATACTACCTCAGGATAGTCTTGTTACTCTTTCCCAAAATGGAAAAAGGTTTATAACTGATACTTCTAATAGTAAATGTGATGTATGCTTTTTATTTAAAACATAAAATGCCAAAAATATAAATGGGAATTAAATGTTTAAAGTCTCACTAGGCAGAACAACAGCCAACCCTTTGCTGTATGCCTTCCACTTATGTTTGCCATTATGACAAGTATCTACATACCATGAAATAGTTTTACCAGCTCTTTCAGAACTTGTTAAATGTATAAAGGGTTTTATTGGTAAAAATTCAACCAAAAGATAAGTATGTATCATCTTACTTATCCCCATTTTTTCCAAGTTCATTGTCCCCAAATTACAAATCTGATATATAATTTCAGAAATGGCTATGCATATAGAAAGAAAACTATATAATTTTGTTTCCCTTTTAAAACATATTGTGTCATTTTATAATGTGTAAAATGAAACACTACACTACACCTGGTTTTTTTCACACAACTTCCTCTAAAAAAATATTAAATGTTAAAACTCAGATTTTGAAGTAAAGGTAGAGAGAAGTGAGAAGTAACATAAGCATATGAATTATTCATTTTTTGCTGAAGGATTTTCTGACTAATTTTTGTATTTTATATTATAATCAACACATAATGTTTGTAGCATTTTTAAAGTTTTGAATTTTTGTCATTTCTTGTCAAACGCTGTGACTGTTTTATGGATACTTGGAAACGTAAATTATATCCTTAGTTGAACTGTATCAGTTAGATCAATGTAAACAATAGGATTATTTTTAGATCTTATTTTTATTCTAATTCCATCTGTTATAGGCTAAGAATGACCCATACAAATGGATTTTTGTTTCATTTTTGTTTGTTTGTTTTCGGCCACATGACTTGTTGGGTCTTAGTTCCCAGCAAGATTTTTTGTGCAATTAATGCAATTACTTTATAGTATGTATACTATAAAATAATCTGTGTATATATAATTATATATACACTTATTTTAGATATAAACTATGCATATTTAAAAGGCTTATAGTTTTTAAAAGCTATTGTGGTTCTTCATAATTGTGCCTCATTTAGAGGAATTCATCTTTCCTGTGCTCACAAGGCACCTGCTCCCTTCCACCTCAGATCCCATTGTCCCACAGTACACCGTTGATTACATAACCCTCAGCTTTTTGACAGGTACCTTCATGCGTTCGGACAAACTCACACCTCTTACTTGACTTTTAAGATGTATATAATTCACCTTTTCCCCACACACTCTCCTGTAGCTGAAACTGCTTCCCACGCACAGGTTCCTTACAACCTGGCATGCAGTGCACCAATGGTAGATTTCTTTAATCACTTCAGCCCCCTTGCAATTTCCTAGCATGACATATTAATAAATGTGAGAGAAGTTTTCACCACGGTTCTCACCACTGAAATGAGTGTGCTTTTCAGAGTAAGGGAATATTGACCTTGCCCTCAGATAGCCCTTTACCTTTGAGAAGCCTGTCCTAGCACGTCTGCACCAGCAAACATATTTGTCAGGCAGGCATCCCCATCCTTGTGTTGTTTTTACCACAAAATATATATATATATACACACATATTTTCTTGTTATCAAGATATTTTCCATTTCTCTTTCTCATTCCTCTTGTTATACACTAGAGTCAGGCAGGGAAAAAAAAAAAGAGAGAGAGAGAGAGATGTCTTTATTTTTTCATATTAAAGCTAGAAGTCCATTTAAAGATATAAGGTTGAGGATGGTCATACACACGAGTGTTTTAGAAGAATAACCATAGGAATATAAAATCATTGTCACACACATTGATTCAGTTGTGATTCTTAAACATCTACAAACGTTTCAGATATCTCTGAGTTTATCTAGTATTTTATCTTACAAGACACCTAAAATACAGTAATTTGTGTAGACACCTAAAAATACAGTAATTTGTGTATTTCGTACAAGAAGTAATTTAAGAAATCCAAGCATGGCATGACACTCTAGAAATCTGTGACACTTCATTTTTAGCTAATACCTAAACTTCTACTGTTAGCACTTAATAGCCTTTGCTTATTATTTGGATCATTTTAAATCCAAAAACACCACTTTACTAATCACACAATAACTGACAATCATTAACTTGCATCTTAATATTAATACAATTTTTGAGAGTCTTTTTTTTGGGAGGAAATTGAATAAAAATAAGAAGGATACAGATTCTGAGGAGTATGAGACATAAGATGCAGGATGGAATATATTTCTGTGAGTCGAGATTTATAAAAGAATCACAGCTATGAGATTTTGATGACATTAGTTTAAGAGATATTTTGATTTTAAAATTGTATCATAAGATGTTTAGATGTTTTAAGGCAATGGGGCATATTTGAAGAAAGTGAATTTTAGACTGAGGGAAAGCTTCTTTAAGTCATAGAAATACTGAAAATATGAGTGATTAACCAGAGTAGGCTTAAAAACAGTATAAAAATGGATGGGTTCATTTGTCAGACACTTTGGATTAAAGTGACAGAAATTCAATTTAAATAAAATTAGTCTTAAAAGAGAATGTGTCATCTCTTATATCTAAAAGTCAGTAAGGTCATATGACAAGCCCATGACTAACATAAAACTTGGTAATAAAGGTTGAAAGCTTTTCATGTAAGATCGGGAACAAGACAGGGGTGCCCACTCTTCCTCTTCCTACTCGTTTGGAACTGGAAGTCCCAGCCAGAGCAATCAGACATGAAAAATGTGTGAAAGGCATCTGAACTGAAAAGAAAGGCGTAAATAGGCAAAAAAAAGTAAAGTGTACAGAGACACTGCTTTCAGATGACATAATCTTATATAAAGAAAGTCCTAAATATTCTGTCAAAAAACTGTTAGAACTAATCAAATTCAGAAATGTTGCAGAACGCAAAATCAGCACACAAAATAGTGGCATTTCTATACACTACCAAAGATCTATCTGTAAAAGAAATAAAGAAAATAATCTCATTTACAATACCATTCAAAAAAATAAAATATTTGGAAAAAAGTTAGCCAAGAGATAAAAGTTCTGTATACTGAAAATTATAAAATACTGATGAAATACATTGAATAAATCACAAATAAATGGAAATATATACAATTTTGTGGGTTGAAAGAATTAATGTTATTAAAATGCACTGCCCCAAACCATCTATAGATTCAATGCGTTTCCTATCAAGATTTAAATAGCAGTTTTTACATAAATACAAAATAAAAACAATTCTAAATTGTGTAAGGAACCATAAAAGACCTCAAATAGCCAAAGCAATACTGAGAAAGAAGAATAAAGCCAGCAGTATGACACTTCCTGATTTCAAACTATATTCACAAAACTGTAGTAATCAAAACAGCATGGTATCGGAATAAAAACTAACACATAGACCAATGGAACATAATTGAGAGTCCAGAAATAAACCTGTACGTGTATTGCCAACTAATATTTGACAAGTGAGCCAAGAATACTCAATGAAGCAAAGATAATCTATTCAGTAAATGCTGTTGGGAAAACTGAATATTTACATGAAAAATAAAGAAATTGGATCCCAATCTTACATCACACACAAAAATTAATTCAAAATGAATCAAAGACTGAAGCCATTAAACTGTATACTAAAACATAGGGGAAAATTCCTTGACATTACTCTTGGCTATGATTTTTATGGCTATGACACCAAAAACACAAACAATAAAAGCAAAAATCAACATTCAGGACTACATCAAACTTAAAAGCTTCACACAGCAGAAGACACAATCTACAAAATTAAAAGGCAGCCTGAGAAAACATTTGAAAACCACATATCTGATAAGGGCTTAACATCTAAAAAGAAAATTATCCAGCTCAAAAACAAGCAAACAATCTTTTTTTTTTTTTAAGAGTAAGTGACCTAAACATAATTTTTATAAAGAAGATACTCAAATGGCCGACAGGTACCTGAAAAGAAAGATATGGATTCTGGGGGACAGGATGCATTAAAATGCAGTATCATTCTGAAAGTCCAAGTTTGAAGAAAATCACTAGGTACAATAAAAGTCATCAATCATCAATCATCAGGGAAATGCAGATAAAAGCCATAATTACCTCATATCTGTCAGAATGACTATTACTAGAAAGAGAAGAGTAAAGTGCTAGATGGAGATGGTATGGAGAAAAAGGAACATTTGTACACTGTTGGTAGGATTGGAAATGGATACAACCACTATAAAAAACAGTATAGAGTTTCCTCAAAAGATAAAAATAGAATTAATATATGATCCAGCAATTCTACTTCTGGGTAAATGTCTGAAGAAAATGAATCACTGTCTCAGAGATATCTGCATCTCCATGTTCATTGCATCATTGTTTACAACCAAGGCATGAAAACAGCCTACCTGTCCATCAGTGGATTAAAAGGTAAAGAAAAATTATGAGTATTATTCACATAGTTGAAACCTGATGGGAACAGATTTCTATTTTTTTCTGTTGTTGCAAAATTATTTTCTTTCTAACTTTTATGGCTACACCCATTGCATTACCTGGCTGTCCCTTCCTCTGTCTTCAAAGCTCTAGGTAAGTGTAGCATCTCAAATCTCTGCTCTGTTTTCACACCACTCCTGTCCTTCTGATCCCTCATTTTCTTCTTATAAGAGTCCCTATGATTATATCAGATCTCCCTGGATAAACCAGTATCATCTCCTCTCTCAAGATTTTCATCTTGACCCTATCTGCCAAGTCCATGCTGCCATGAAAAGGAACATTCACAAGTTCCAAGAATTGGCAAATGGACATTTATATGTTAGTCAGCCTATCACATGCTTAAAAGCCTATGCTTTTAAGCCATGTATACTACCATTAAAAAAGTAAAGCTTGAGTAGCCTCACTTGAAAAAGATGTATTTTTTAATGAGTAGGCACTGAAAAGCTAAATATAGCTTTGCAATCACCAAATATGTGACAAATAAATGGAAATTATATTAGATTAGATTAAATTAGATTTCCTCAGAAACTGATTCTTCTTATAATCAACATGGTGTAAATATAAGTATATTAATTTGACGTTAATGTTTCTCAGTTACTAAAGAGTTTATTGATTGTCTTGTAAGTAGTTGGCATTTTTATACACTTTTAAGATAAATAGAAAATGAATTTTGAATATAGTATTTAAAATATTAATAAAATTAGTACCTAGATTTATTTTTTGGAAGATTGTCTGATGGGATTGAGGCTAATCGACTGTGCTAGGTTCATGATTTCCGGCACTCTTCCCTCAGCACAGTTCAGTTCAGTTCAGTCGCTCAGTCATGTCCAACTCTTTGTGACCCCATGAATCACAGCATGCCAGGCCTCCCTGTCCATCACCAACCCCCGGAGTTTACCCAAACCCAATTCCATCGAGTTAGTGACGCCATCCAGCCATCTCATCCTCTGTCGTCCCCTTCTCTTACTTCCCCCAATCCTTCCCAGCATTAGGGTCTTTTCCAATGAGTCAGCTCTTCGCAGGAGGTGGCCAAAGTATTTGAGTTTCAGCTTCAACATCAGTCCTTCCAATGAACACCCAGGACTGACCTCCTTTAGAATGGACTGATTGGATCTCCTTGCACTCCAAGGGATTCTCAAGAGTCTTCTCCAACACCACAGTTCAAAAGCATCAATTCTTCAGTGCTCAGCTTTCTTCACCATCCAACTCTCACATCCATATGTGACCACTGGAAAAACCATAGCCTTGACTAGCCAGACCATTGTTGGCAAAGTAATGTCTCTGCTTTTCAATATGCTATCTAGATTGGTCATAACCTTCCTTCCAAGGAGTAAGCATCTTTTAATTTCATGGCTGCAATCACCATCAGCAGTGATTTTGAAGCCCCCCAAAAATAAAGTCTGACATTGTTTCCACTGTTTCCCCATCTATTCCCCATGAAGTGATGGGACCAGATGCCATGATCTTAGTTTTCTGAATGTTGAGCTTTAAGCCAACTTTTTCACTCTCCTCTTTCACTTTCATCAAGAGGCTCTTTAGTTCTTCTTCACTTTCTGCCATAAGGGTGGTGTCATCTGCATATCTGAGGTTATTGATATTTCTCCCAGCAATATTGATTGCAGCTTGTATTTCTTCCAGCCCAGCGTTTCTCATGATGTACTCTGCATATAAGTTAAATAAGCAGGGTGACAATATACAGCCTTGACGTACTCCCTTTCCTATTTGGAACCAGTCTGTTGTTCCATGTCCAGGTCTAACTGTTGCTTCCTAACCTGCATACATGTTTCTCAAGAGACAGATCAGATGATCTGGTATTCCCATCTCTCTCAGAATTTTCCACAGTCTATTGTGACCCACTCAGTCAAAGGCTTTGGCATAGTCAATAAAGCAGAAATAGATGTTTTTCTGGAACTCTCTTGGTTTTTCGATGATCCAGCAGATGTTGGCAATTTGATCTCTGGTTCCTCTGCCTTTTCTAAAACCAGCTTGAACATCTGGAAGTTCACATTGCTGAAGCCTGGCTTGGAGAATTTTGAGCATTACTTTACTAGCATGTGAGACGAGTGCAATTGTGCGGTAGTTTGAGCATTCTTTGGCACAGAGCAGGGCGCAATGCTCACAACACTCAGAAAACTTCCTAAAAAGAGTTAACTTTCACTAAAACGTGAATGCAAAGTTTATCAGCAACAGAGTAATGATTAGTGTACTACTGTGTCAAGTTATCTAAGAATAGGAAAGTCAAGTTTTAAATAACACTGCCTAATTTCTCCTGAGACAGTTTATCTTGAATTCCCATTGAAACTGTGAGATGGCACTCAAAATGGTGAGTGAGAAAATGTCACACCACCAAACACCATGGCTGAGGGCCTATCCCCAGAATTTAGGAAGAATTTTCACCCATTAAAAGATCAAAATATTGGATTGAAAAAATTACCAGAGACTACATATTTTTTTAGTTCATGTCAAAGAGCCATGGTAAATAAACAAAAATAGGAGGATATACTATAAATTCCCTACTCTTTGATCCCTAACCTAAATATTGCATCTGATATGTGGATAATGTCTTTTGAAGAATTTGATGCATACTTTTACCTTCATCAATTTTCTATACTGTGCACCATTCTGGAAAATAACTAGCAGAGGTTGAGAAAGTGCTATAGTGAATCAATGCTTCCCAAACATACAATTGGTGCTTACAGTGAGGTCATTGAATGAATGAGTGGTTTTATTTATTATCATATAAGCAAATCAGTCTTGGTGTATAAAGAGAAATAAATAGTTCCCAAAGAGTATGTGACCACTGGAACTGCATTCAGCATAAAATTAAAAAAAAAAAATTTACAGTAGGTTCACTAAGTAGGAGCTGTTTTTCTTGTGAAGAAAAAGATTTGGAACAAGGCTCCAGTGCATCTGATGCCAGAGATACAGCTTCAGGAAGCTTTCAAAATGCCCCTTTAGTTTGTGTCTTTCATTCCTAAATCTTGTGGTGGTGACATCCCTCATGAGATGGCTATTAAATGTCGTTTGATCTACACTGAAGAATGGGGCAAAAGGAAGGATCTGTTTTATGTGAACTTTTTTTTACGAAAGCAAAACTTTCCCAGAAATCCTTGCAACAAACTTTCTGTTAGGTTTCATTGGTTAGAAATAGGTGTAGGTTTGCAAAAGATTTTACAAATAAAATGATAAGGCACACAGTTAAATTGGAATTTCAGATAAATTATGACTAATGTTTCCTATAAGTATGTCCAATGTAATATTTGGGACTGATATAAAAATTAGTAATTATTTATTTGAGATTCAAATTTAACTGGATTTCCTATACTTTACCTGGCAGTTCTGTGACACAACTACTCTGTTTCAAGAGAAGTTGGGAAATTAGTTAATACAGTCACGACTATCTTAAGCCAGTTATGATTCATCATTTAGGCCCAGTCACAGTACCTGTATGGAAAAAATATATATATATTTTTTTCAAGAAAAAAAGAGGCCATGCACTGAAGCATGCAAGGCTTCCTTATCTTTTATCAGCTCCCAGAGTTTGCTCAAACTCATGTCCATTGAATCAGTGATGCCATCCAACCATCTCATCCTCTGTTGCTTCCGTGTACTCTTGCCCTCAATCTTTCCCAGCATCGGGGTCTTTCCCAATGAGTCAACACTGCATCAGGTGGCCAAATTATTTTTAGCTTCAGCATCAGTCCTTCCAATAAATATTCTGGGTGGATTTCCTTTAGGATTGACTGGTTTGATCTTGCAGTCCAAGAGTCTTCTCCAGCACCACAGTTCAAAAGTATCAAGTGAATAAAATGTAATTTTTACCTGTCATGTTTCCAATCCATGATAACAAAGCATTTTTTTTTTAGATAAACACCCTTGTACACTAACAGTAGGGGCAAAGGTTAGTGCTAAATTCCTGTAAAGTAATTTGAAATATGCATGAAACAAACAAATGACATATTGAATGGGCAGTTCTGAATCTAGTAATCACTTCTTAGGAATTAATCATTTTGTAGATAATTACTTCTGGTGCAACTTCATTTCTTAATATGAAATAATAAGAAAACATTTAAGATAGAAGTAAAAATGATGCTGGGCTTCCTTGATGGGTCAGTGGTAAGGAATCTGCCTGGCAGTGCAGGAGACATGGGTTCAATCCTTGGGTTGGGAAGATCCCCTGGAGAAAGAGATGGCAACACACTCCAGTATTCTTGCCTGGGAAATCGTGTGGACCAAAGGGCCTGGTGGGAAACAGTCCATTAGGTCATGAAGAGTCAGACACAACTTAGCGACTAAACAAGAACAACAACAAAAATTATATTACACATTTACTTGACATTCTGGAAAAGGCAAAGCTATAGGAATAAAGGACAGATTAGTGGTCACCAAGGATCAGAAGTAAAAAAGTGTTCTTTGGGGTGTGGAATTGTTCTGTACTCTTTTGGTGATGGAGTTACCAGCATCTACACATTTGTTAAAACTCATAGAGCAGTAAATCAGAAGAAAAAAAGAAGATAAAGAGAAGGAAGAGGAGGGGAGAAATATTTTATTGCTTGTAAATTTTAGAAAGTATTTAGAAGTTTTAGAAAGTAATCTTTAGAAAGATAAATATTAGAAAAAAAATTTAAAGCACTAAGATTTTAGTACCAATTCCTCAAAATAGCACAGTTAACAGCTAGAAAACTCTAGATCGATTTCTAGACAGCTTTTGTTCTATATTTGTGTATCTATATCTATGGGTATATATTTGGATCATACTGTATTTAGTATCTTTATTATTTTACAAGTATTTTTCTTTATAATATCATATTTTATGTACACATCATGCATCATATAATGGTTGAACATCTATCATTTAATTTAGATAACCATTTTATATAATTAATACAATGATTAGGTATGATGTTTACATTTTGTATTTATGTGCATCATATGATATATATACACAATAAATATATAATATATAACTTTTAATCAGAAGAGATATATTTTTTGATAAATGCATGATGATAGAGGAGTTGCTACAGTGATTTTGTGTTAGGTATAAACAGAGTTTTAAGGTATTATTATAGTCCTTTTTCACAACGGCCAAGGTGTTTCCAGAACAGCCTGTCTGCCATGATATGCTGTCCATTTTTTTCTTTTGCTGTCATCAACAAATGTCTTTATTGTAGCAAAATGGCCATCTTTACTACTTTTTGCACACTCAATGGATTCAGAAAGAACAATGAAATAACTATCAAGGAAGATGTGTTAGCATTTTAACCTTATCAAAATATAGAATCTGAAAGGTCTAACATTTGCATATGTGATACACTGTTAGATAATTTAAATTCTGTGGTATATTTCTAAATTCTTTATGATGCAACAATTTTAAAGACATATAAGACTATTATGCCCTTATAACAGGAAGGAAGGGAGACCAGAAAATCAATGTACACAAAATTCAATAGCAAAATTTGTTTCACTAAAGATGGAGCTCAGATTGGAAAGAGAGGCCATTTCCACACGTATATACTTGAGTACCAGGCAGTAATTCAAATGTCAGGGGAGGCACTGTCCTTTCCTCCAAGTGTAGCTCAAAACCAGAAAGCTATACCATAATATCCAAGTGGGACTGGAACACATCAGAGGTGGATATTGTTTGTCAGAGCAATTAAAATTCCAGCCTGGTTATCATGCCCAAGCAAACAAGATGGGCCCAGGATAAGTCTTTTCCTGAATATGAACTATGAAGTGAGAAAGCAGTTCCTAGGCAGCAACAAGGCACCTACCAAGATGGCAAAGATCACTACTCCAGCTGCTGGGACCGTTTATTACTTATAGCAACATCAGGATCATCATGGGGTCATCTCTCCACCTCCCAAGTCCCACAGGAAGATACCAAACAGAAGGGCCAAATAATGGGTAGGGGATTACTCCAACTCTAAACCACTACAATATTGTAAAGTAATTAGCCCCCAACTAAAATAAAAAAATTTTAAAAAATGAAATAAAAAATAAACTCTAATCTCAGGGTAATTAAAGCCTGTGTCCCCTAAGAGAGGACACAGTACAAAGTCTTATGCTCAACTGAAATTAGGGACATGGAATAGAGACAATGTTGTGACACTTTCCCTAAGGTAGGAGGGTGGGTGAGAAACAACCCTGTGGCAAGGGCTTACCAACAACCTCATCTGTATTTGTCCACAGAAATCACAGGATATTTCACAAAGATGTGGATTAGACTGTCATTCATCCTCGCCTGCAAAGTCTATGTAGATGTATGCAAAATTGCCAGTGCACATGGTGGTACTGTTCCTCTAAAGAGAATGACTCATAAGATGATAGGTATAAAAAATAAAAGAAGCTACAGGGCTTTTTTTTTTTCAATCAAAAACATGAGTGTGTGCTAAGTGAGTGAATTTTTAATCATAACACTGGCATGTTTTGACATACCAGTGAGCAACATGTGAAGAAAACAAATTGCAAAAAGAAACATATGTTTTTTAATCAAATTAATGTAGGCTCTGAGCTTCTACTTAGTAACCAGACCCTGTTGACCCTAAGCCACAATTAATTTGCAAATAGATTAGTAAACTAAACTATTTTTGTCACTCAACTTGAACTAGTGGATCTATTATACCTCAGGAGCAGCCCAGCCTCTCAGACTGTATAAGTCCTTGTGTCCACACTAGACATCTGATCTCTGCTTGAAAACTTTTGAATCACTACTTCATAGAAGATTCTTTTCCATTGTTAAACAATTCCAATGATCAGGAAGGCATTGTCCCTTAGTTTGTGACCAATTCTGCAACTTTCAATTTATCTCTAGATACTAGGTTTATTTCATCTAATTTTGTATTTTTCCCTACTAGAAAACACTAGATAAATATGCTATCTTTGCTACATGGTTATTCCCAACAACCTAGGACACACAACTCTTCACTTTCTGATTATTATCTCCCTGAAATGTGGGGGTCAGAGAAAAGTGTGCTCCAGAGTTGACAGCTTTCTCCAGCACAGCTATTGGATGCTCTGAATTTCAAAAATTAAGTCCAGGGCAATATCAGAGAATCTAAAAGAGGTGAAAATAAAAAAGGGCACATTGAGGTGGGATCAATATGGCAGAGCATGAGGATCTTGAGCTCACTTTCCCCATGAAGACATCAAACCAACTACCTACAGAGCAATTTTCTCAGAGGACAATCTAAAGATGGGGATATGGCTCTTCTACAACCAAGGTTATAAAGAACTACATGGTGTCTAGTAGGAAGGGAGAAGAAACAATCTATTTGGGATGCTCATACCTGGCAGAGGAGGAGGGAAATCACTGACTCCAAATTCCTCCCAAAGACATCAGGGGTCCAATCCCCACAACTCAGTAACCCAGGGATCAGACTGGGAAGACAAGTCTCATTATCTGGTTTGAAAATAGTAAGACTCACTAGGGGGCTGTGGGAAAATTGGAGACTCCACCTTGGAAGAAAACATACGAAGACTCAATTGTTACCAGTCTAGCACAGAGGCAGTAGACTGAAAATTGCCTGGTGCTCTGGCTAACCTGCCAGGACACCCTAGCATGCCCACCACCCCCACTAGGTTCTGGCCATTTCTGCAATGGCGCTGCTCCCCGCTAAGTTGGAGACTGCCATTGGACACACTGGGGAGAAGAAAAACTGTCTCGGAACTGCATTTACAGTACCACAGGCCTGGTCCTATCCCCAAATAAGGTGGAAACTGCCATCTTGCTAGGGAGAAGACCAAAACAATCAAGGTTCCTGTTCTACCTCATGGGATCCTGGGCTGAGGGGTTTCCTCTTGTAGGGCAGCAGCTACCATGGAGCCTGGGAGAAACACTCACTCACATTGGCCCCCATCTTGGGTCCTGCGACTCCAGGCCTACCTCCCACCAAGTCAGTGCCTGTCAGTACCTCCTGGGAGAATAAGTGGCCTACGTTCACCTCAGATCCAGCTCTCCCACCAAAGCCATTGGGTACAGAGGAATGTATTGGGACACTCCTCCACAAAAGACGTATCTTCAAGACTGGAATAGATAAATATTTCCCCTAATTTCACAGAGAAAAGAGATAAAGTCAAACAAAATGAAAAGACAAAGGAATATGTTCCAAATGAAAGCACAAGGTAAAACTCCAGAAAAGTCCTAATAAAATGGGAATAAATAATTTACCTGGTAAAGTAAGAGTTGATTATCAATCAGATTGATCATATTCTTTGCAGCCAAAGATGGAGAAGTTCTATGCAGTCAGCCAAAACAAGACTGGGAGCTGAACTGGCTCAGATCATGAACACCTTATTGCAAATTCAGACTTATACTGAAGAAAGTAGGGAAAACCACTAGATCATTCAGGTATGACCTATATCAAATCCCTTATGATTATACAGTGCAAGTGAGAAATAGATTCAAGGGATTCTATCTGATAGAGAGCCTGAAGAACTGTGGATGGAGGTTTGTGACATTGTACAGGAGGCAGGAATCAAGACCATCCTCAAGAAAAAGAAATGCTAAAAGGCATAATGATTGTCTGAGAAGGCCTTACAAATACTTGAGAGAAGAAGAGAAGTTAAAGGCAAAGGAGAAAAGGAAAGATATACACATTTGAATGCAGAGTTCCAAAGAATAGCAAGGAGAGATAAGAAAGCCTTTCTCAGTGACCAGTGCAAAGAAATGGAGGAAAACAATAGAATGGGAAAGACTAGAGATCTCTTCAATAAAATTAGAGATACTAAGGAAACATTTCCTGCAAAGATGGGCACAATAAAGGACAGATATGATGTGGACCTAACAGAAGCAGAAGATATTAAGAATAGGTAACAAGAATACAGAGAAGAACTATACAAAAGAGATCTTCCTGGCCCAGATAACCACGATGGTGTGATCACTCACCTAGAGACAGACATCCTGGAATGTGAAGTCAAGAGGGCCTTAGGAAGTTTCACTACAAACAAAGCCAGTGGAGGTGATGGAATTCCAGTTGAGTTATTTCAAATCCTAAAATATGATGCT
The DNA here is from genome assembly GCA_024291935.2 of Okapia johnstoni. Classification (NCBI taxonomy): domain Eukaryota; kingdom Metazoa; phylum Chordata; class Mammalia; order Artiodactyla; family Giraffidae; genus Okapia; species Okapia johnstoni. The sequence continues at coordinate 4,803,840 of JAGTYA010000027.1, read as the reverse complement.
GTGAAAGTGCTGCACACAATATACCAGCAAATTTGGAAAACTCAACTGGCCACAGGACTGGAAAAAGTCAGTTTTCATTCCAACCCCAAAGAAGGGCAATGACAAAGAATATTCAATCTACTACACAAGTGCACTCATCTTACACACTAGCAAAGTAATGCTCAAAAGTCTCCAAGCCAGGCTTCAACAGTATGTGAACTGTGAACTTCCAAATGTTCAATCTGGTTTTAGAAAAGGCAGAGGAACCAGAGATCAACTTGTCAACATCTGTTGGATCATCAAAAAAGCAAGAGAGTTCCAGGAAACATCTATTTCTGCTTTATTCATGATGCCAAAGCCTTTGACTATGTACACCACTACAAACTGTGGGAAATTCTTCAAGAGATGGGACTATCAGACCACCTGACCTGCCTCCTGAGAAATCTGTATGCAGGCCAGGAAGCAACAGTTAGAACTGGACATGGAACAACAGAGTGGTTTCAAATCGGGAAAGGATACATCAAGGCTATGTATTTTCACCATGCTTCTTTAACTCATATGCAGAGTACATCATGTGAAATGTTGGACTGGATGAAGCACAAGCTGGAATCAAGATAATCGGGAGAAATATCAGTAACCTCAGATGCACAGATGACACCACATTTATGGCAGAAAGTAAGGAAATAACGAACCTCTTGATGAAAGTGAAAGAGGAGAGTGAAAAAGTTGGTTTAAAACTCAACATTCAGAAAACTAAGATCATGGCATCCTATTCCATCATTTCATGGCAAATAGATGGGGAAACAATGGAAACAGTGAGAGACGTTATTTTCCTGGGCTCCAAAATCACTGCAGATGATGACTGTAGCCATAAAGTTAAAAGACACTTGCTCCTTGGAAGAAAACCTATGACCAACCTAGACAGCATATTAAAAAGCAGAGACATTACTTTGCCGATAAAGGTCCATCTAGTCAAAGTCATGGATTTTCCAGTAGTCATGTATGGATGTGAGAGTTGGACTCTAAAGAATGCTGAGTGCCCGAGAATTGATGCTTTTGAACCATGGTGTTAGAGAAGACTCTTGAGAGTCTCTGGTACTGCAAGGAGATCCAACCAGTCAATTCTAAAGGAAATCAGTCCTGAATATTCACTTGAAGGACTGAATCTGAAGCTGTAATTCCAATTCTTTGGCCATGTGATGCGAAGAAATGACTCGCTGGAAAATATCCTGATGCTAGGAAAAATTGAGGCAGGAGGACAAGGGGATGACAGACGATGAGATGTATGGTTGGCATCACCGACTCATTGGACATGAGTTTAGGCAAGCTCTGGGAGTTGGTGATGGACTAGGAAGCCTGGCATACTGTAGCCACAGGGTTGCAAAGAGTCAAACATGACTGAGCGACTGAACTGAACTGAAAGTAAGAGTAATAAAAATGGTCACTGGACAAGGAAAAAGTATAGATCAACAAGTGAGAACTTCAACAGAAAACTAGAAAATATAAAAAATAATCAAAGCTGAAGAATCTAATAACTGAAATGAAAACTGCACTAGGGGGAATTAATAGCAGATTACATAATAAAGGGGAACATATAAGTGACCAGGAATATACAATAGTGTAAATCACCCAATCAAAGTAGCAAAAGGAAAAAAAAAAAATAAGAATAATTTTAAGGACCTCTGGGACAGCGTAAGGCATACAAAGATTTGCATTTAAGGGTCCCAGAAGGAGAAGAGAAAGAAAGACAAAGGCACAGAAAACATGTTTGATTAAAATTATGGCTGAAAGTTTCCCTAACTTGAAAAAGAAAGAGATATCCATGTTCACAAAGCACAGGAACTCCCCAAGAAGATGAACCCAAAGAGATTCACACCAATATATACCACAATTAAAACAGCAAGTTTAAAGAGAGGATTTTAAAAGCAGCAAGAGGAAAAAGAAGTTACATACAAGGGAATCTCCTAAGGTTAAAAGCTGATGCTTTGGGAGACACTTTATAGGCCAGAAGGGAGTGGCACAAAATATTAAAAGTACTGAAGGGAAAAAAGTCCACAACCAAAAATACCCTATATGGCAGCTATTTGAAATATAGATAATTGAAAGATAGTTAATTTCCCAAATATCAAAACTGAAAGTCCATCACTCTAAACCAGTCTTACTGGAAATGTTAGAAGATGTTCTTTAAGTGAGAAATAAAAGACTATAACAAGAAATAATAAAATATATGAAGAAAATCTCACCGGTGAAAGTAAACATAAAGGCAGTTATTCAAGCACTTAAATAAACTAGTGAAAGATTAATATACAAAAAATTATAAAATCAACTATAACCACAAAAAGTAGTTAAGGGATAACTTAAATATATAAAGCATTTACATGAAACATAAAACATAGGGAAAGGGGAATAAAAAATGTAGAACTTTGAGAATGTGTTTTATCTTAAGTGATTAACAGTTTCAGATGAGTAGATATCATTATATATCTACATTATATACATTAGATAATTAAATATACATTAGATATCATTATATATCTACATCGTATATCTACATTATATATACTTATTGTGCTTAACTCATGGTAAGCACAAATCAAAAGCAGAAAACTATCAACAAATGGCAATAAGCAGATACTTATCAGCTGTTCTTTTTCAGTTGTTAAGTTGTGTCCAACTCTGTGTGACTCAATGGACTGTAGCACACGAGGCTTTCCTGTCCTTCACTGTCTCCCATAGTTTGCTCAAACTCATGTCCATTGAATCAGTGATGTCGTCCAACCATCTCATCCTCTGTCACTCCCTTCTCCTCTTGCTCTCAATCTTTCCCGACAGCAGGGTCTTTTCCAATCAGTCAACTCTTCACATCAGGTGCCCAAAATTTTGGAGCTTCAGCTTCAGCCTCAGTCTTCCAATTAACATATGGGGTTGATTTCCTTTAGGATTGACTGTTTTGATGTCCTTGCAGTCCAAGGGACTCTCAAGATTCTTCTCCAGTACCACAATTCAAAAACATCAGTTCTTCAGTACCCAGCCTTCTTTCTAGTCCAATTCTCACATCTGTACCTGACTACTGGAAAAATCATGGCTTTGACTATATGGACCTTTGTTGGCAAAGTGATGCCTTTGTTTTAAATACTATGTGTAGGTTTGCTTTTGCTTTTCTTCCAAGGAGAAAGTGTCCTTTAATTTCATGGTTGCAATCCCCATCCACAGTGATTTTGGAGTCCAGAAAAATAAAATTTGTTACTGTGTCCATCCCCCCCCCATTATGACCAACCTAGATAGCATATTTAGAAGCAGAGACATCACTTTGCCAACAAGGGTCCGTCTAGTCAAAGCTCTGTTTTCTCCAGTGATCATGTATGGATGTGAGAGTTGGATGGTGAAGAAAGCTGAGCACTGAAGAATTGATGCTTTTGAACTGTGGTGTTGGAGGAGCCTCTTGAGAGTCCCTTGGACTGCAAGGAGATCCAACCAGTCCATTCTAAAGGAGATCAGTCCTGGGTGTTCATTGGAAGGACTGATGTTGAAGCTGAAACTCCAATACTTAAGCCACCACATGTGAAGAGTTGACTCATTGGAAAAGACCCTAATGCTGGGAAGGGTTGGGGGCAGGAGAAGGGGACGACAGAGGATGAGATAGTCGGATGGCATCACTGACTCAATGGACATGGGTTTGGGTAAACACAGGGAGTCCTGGCGTGCTGTGATTCATGGGGTCGCAAAGAGGTGTACACGACTGAGCGACTGAACTGAACTGAACTGATTTGCCATGAAGTGATAGATACCTATCAATAATCACTTTAAATGTAAGTGAACTGACTTCTGGTTCAGGATGACAACATAGAAGGAATGGCACTCATCTCCTCTTGCGATAGTACCAAAATTGCAACTAGCTGTTGAACAAGCATTGAAAGGAGAAAACTGGAACCCACCTAAAAGATACTCCATTTCCAAAGACAAAGAAGAAGCCACAATGAGATGGTAGGAAAGGCATGATCATTATAAAACAAATCCCATACACACTGGGTGGATGATCCACAAACAGAAGAACAATAATACCAAAGAAGTTCTCCCACTGTCATTAAAGTTCTGAACCCCACGTCAGTCTTCCCATCCTGGGGATCCAACAAAAGGACTGAGAATCCCCAGGGAATCTGACCTTGAAGACCAGCAGGATTTGATTACAGAACTTCCACAGGACTGAGGAAACAGAGACTCCAATCTTGGAGGAGAAAAATAAAATCTTTTGTGCATCAAGGCCGAGGGGAAAGGAGAAGTGATCCCACAGAAGACTGAACCAAAGCAACCTGCTAGTGTTGGAGGGTCTCCTGTGGAGTTGTGGGTTTGCAGGAGCACACCACAGGGATGGGAACACTGGAAGTGGCAGTCCTGGAAGGCCCCCCTTGGTGTAAAACCTCTTGGAGTTTGCCATTAACCCTACCACAGAGCCTGTAGAACCCGGGGCTATGTCTCCTCAGGCCAAAAAACTGCCAGGAAAGTGAAAGTGAAAGTCTCTCAGTCATGTCTGACTCTTTGCAACCCCATGTACTATACAGTCCATGAAATTCTCCAGGCCAGAATACTGGAGTGGGTGGCCATTCCCTTCTTCAAGGGATCTTCTCAACCCAAGGATCAAACCTAGGTCTCTCACATTGCGGGCAGATTCTTTACCAGCTGACCACCAAGAAAGCCCAAGGACACTGGAGTATTCACCCATCAGCAAATAATCGGATTAAAGCTTTATTGAGTAAGGCCCTACCCATCAGAACAAGACCCAGTTTTTTCACCACAATTCCCTCCCAACAGGAAGCTTACACAAACCTCTTGGCCTCATCCATCAGAGGGCAGACAGAATAAGCAAGAACCACAGGTCCACAGCAAGTAAAAGAAAAACCGTATTACAGAAAGTTAATCATGATGAAAAAGCAGACAGTTACATCCCAAATAAAGGGACAAGATAAAACTCCAGAAAGACAACTAAATGAAATGGAGATAGACATTTTTCCAGAAAAAGAATTCAGAATAATAATAGTGGAGATGGTCCAGGATCGTGGGAAAACAATGAAGGAGATGCAAGAAATGTTTTCCAAAGACCTAGAAGCACTGTGCTGTGCGAAGTTGCTTCAGTCATGTCCAACTCTGTGCAACTCTATGAACTGTAGCCCTTCAGGCTCCTCTGTCCATGGGATTCTCCTGGCAAGAATACTGGAGTGGATTGCCATTTCCTTCTCCAGGGGGCCTTTCCAACTCAGGGATCGAACCCACATCTCTTACATCTAACCTGCATTGGAAGATTGGTTCTTTACCACTAGTGTCACCTGAGAAGAATTAAAGAACAAACAAACAGAGATGAATAATACACCAGAAGGAAGCAATAGGATAATAACTGAGACAGAAGAATGAATAAATGAACTAGGGGGCAGAATGGTGGAAATCACGGCCACACAACAGAATATAGAAAAAACAATGAAAAAAAGGAAAAAAAAAATGAAGACAGACTACGAGACCTCTGGGACAACATTAAATATTCTGACATTCTCTTTATAGGGGACCCAGAATGAGAAGATCAAGAAAGGACATGAGAAAATATGAAGAGATAACAGCTGAAAACTTCCCTAACATGGGAAAGGAAATAATCAGCCAAGACCAGGAAGCACAGAGAGTCCCAAGCAGGATAAACCAATGGAGGAACACACTGAGATACATAGTAATCAAACTGACAAAAATGAAAGACAAAGATAAAAATAAAATATTAAAATCAACAAGGGGAAAGCAACAAATAACGTATAAGGGAACTTCCATAAGCTGTCAGCTGATTTCTCAACAGAAACTCTACAAGCCAGAAGGGAATGACATGATATATTTAAAGTGATGAAAGGGAAGAAACTGCAACCAAAAATACTTTACTCCAGGAAGACTCTCATTCAGATTTGATGGAGAAATCAAAAGATTTCCAGACAAGCAAAAGTTAAGAGAATTCTGCACCACCAAACCAGCTTTACAACAAATGCTAAAGGATCTTCTTTGGATAGGAAAGACAAGTGAAAGAAAAGACCAGCCTACAGAGAATAAGCCCAGAACAATTTAGAAAATGGCAGTAGGATCATACATAGCAATAATTACCTTAAATGTAAATGGATTAAATGCACCAACAAAAGACATAGACTGGCTGGGCAGATGAAAACATGTGCCTGTATGCACTTCCACTTACCACATCACTCTGTTTGACACTGCAAATTGTATCTAATTATTTTATATTGTTAGGTTAATAATGTCTGCATTTTGGTTTTCAATTTCAATTATTTTTTATTTTTTGTCTGGTTATTGATTGTAAAAATTGATAAATCTCTTTTATTATCATGATTATGTGACTATTACTTACTTAATACCATTGTAAAATGATTGATCAACAGAAAAATAATAGAATTCAATATCACCAAAACTTCCATTTAATATAAAACCTTGTAGTCACTTTTTAAAATCCAGATGCATGTCAGTGTTATCTTAAAACTTTTTGAAAACTATAAATGCCCAGTTATTACTTATTTTTCTCTAAAGCTCCAGATATGTTTCTAATGAGCAGCTATGTTTAAAAACAGCTGGACTATATGATGATCCTTTATTTTTATCTAGTTTGTTTCACTTTTTCTATTTCATATTCACTGTTTCCATTTCATTTAGATGATGTTTCCCAATTTCTCCATCTCTTCATCTTTTTTTTTTTTAATGTTCTTTCACAAACCTTTATCAAGCATGGTTGAAAGGCTTTTGGATACATATATATAAATGGCATGTATCATATATATATATATATATATATATATATATATATATATGCATTTTAGAAAACTTATGAACTTTTGCCTCACTGAAACATTTACAACATTTTTTGATTCCACTTGTGTGACTTAGTATGATAGAATTCTAGATTTCTAATAAAAAATAGATGTGCTAAAAACAACAAAATTTGCTGTATCTTACATACTGTATCTTGTCAGTATGTTATAATAAGGTATACTGGAAAAATCTGAAAAACAGCATACGTTCATATGTATAACTGAACCACCTTGCTGTGCACCTGAAACAATGTTTACGTCAATTTTACTTCAATAACATACATATACTAAAAATAATAAAATGAAATAATCAACACTAAGAAAACTGTAAATGGACTAAATTCTCCAATCAAAAGATAAAAGAGTGGCTGAATGTATTTAAAAAACACAAGACTGTTCATATGCTGTGTACAAGACACTTCAGATATAAGGACACACACAGACTGGAAGTGAGGAGATAGAAAAAGATATTCCCTGAAAATGGCAATGAAAGAAAGCTCAATTTTAATACTTACATCAGGCAAAATAGTACTTAAAATAAAGCAAAAAACAAGAGAACATTATATAATAATAACAGGGTCAATCCACGGAGAGGATATAACATTTGTAAGAATATATGTATGTAATGAAGAGCACATGAACCAAGTATAAGCAGACATAAAGGGAGAAATTGAAAGTAATATGAAAATAGTAGGGGATAACACCCCACTTATATCAATGTTAGGTCATCTAGACAGAAAATCAAAAAGTAAACTTTGTCTAATGACACATTAGACTGGAAACAGCTAATAGACAACTACAGAAGATTCCACCCAGTAAAATACACATCCTTTTCAAGTGTACATGAAACTTTCTCCAGGATAGATCACATACTAGGCCACAAGACAAGTTTCAGTAACTATGACAATTGAAATCATATCAAGCATTGCCCCCCCCTCCCCCGAGGCTAGAAATCAATTAAGAGAAAAAAAAAGAAAAACCCTGCAAAACCCAGAAATACATAGGAGCTAGAGAATTATTTTACTAAATAGCCAACGGGTCAATGAAGAAAGCAAAGAAATCAGAAAATACATTGATGTAAATGAAAGTAGAAACACAACTTTCCAAAATTTATGAGACACAGTAAAAGCACTTCTAAGAGGGAAGTTTATAGTGATGCAATCACTAAATAAATCTTAAATAAACCATCTAATTTTCCATATAAAGGATTTAGAAGAACAAACAAAGCCCCAAGTCAGCAGAAGCTTAGAAACAACAAAGATCAGAGCAGAAATAAATGAGACCAAAAAAAGAAAAAAGAAAAGATAAATGAAACTAAGAGATGGTTTCATGATGAGATAAATAAAATTGATAAACTTTTAGTTAGACTCACTAAGAAAAAAAGGAAAAATGCCCAAGTGATATTAGACATGGAGTAGAAATTACAACCAATATCTCAAAAATACAGTCATAAGGGAATCTTGCAAGCTGTTATATGTAAACAAACTGGACCACTTAGAATGCATGGATAAATCACTAGAAAGATGCACTCTTCCAAAACTAAATCAGGAACAAATGCAAAAACGTTCAGACCTTCTGCTAGTACTGAACTTGAATCAATAATTTAAAAATTCCCAACAAAAGTTTTAGACCAGAAAACTTCACAAGGGAATTCTACCAAACATTTAAACAAGAGTTAATACTTGTCCTCAAATTATTCCAAAGAATCAAAAAAGATGTAACATTTCTAAGCTCATTCTATGAGGTCAGCATTACATTGATACCAAAATGAGGTAAAGACACTAAAAAAAAGAAAAAGAAAAAGAAAATTACATACCAACATCCCCAATGAACAAAGATGCAGAAATCCTCAACAAAATATTAGAATCAAAGTCAACAATATAAAAGAAAGATTATACATCTTGATAAAGTGACATTTATTACAGGGATGGAAAGATGTTGGCATATCCATAAATCAATCAACATGAAACACACACTATATTGACAAAACGAAGTATAAAAATCACATGATCATCTCAATAAATGTTGAAAAGCATTTGATAGCATTTGATATCCATTTGTAACAAAAATTCTAAACACAGTTTTTGTAGAGTGGGCATATTTATCATAATAAAGGCCATTTGTGGAAAATCCACAGTTAACATAATATTCAGTAGTAAAAAGTTGAAAGCTTCTTCTCTAAGATGAGAAAAAAGACAAGGATGCCCAATTCACACCATTGGTGTTTAACAAAGTATTAGAAGCCCTAGTTACAACAAACAATAACTACTGCTGCTGGTATTTACAAAAATAAAAACATTCATTTGAAAAGATATATGTACCCCAATGTTCATTGGATCATTATTTTCAATAGCAAAGGAATGGAAATAACTTTAGTGTCCATCAACAGACCAATGAATAAAGAAGATGTTGCACACACGTGCACACACACACACACACACACACACACACAACAATAGAATATTACTCAGCCATAGAGAATATAATTTTGCCATGGATGAACCCAGAGGGTATTATGTTTGTGAAATAAGTCAGAGAAAGACAAATATGCTATATATTCACTTACATGTGGAATTTGAAAAATAAAGCATACAAACAAATAATAACAAAACAGAAATTTACCCATAGACAAAAAGAACAAACTACTGATTATCAGAAGGAAGAGTAGGAAGGCAAGGACAAAAATAAGTAAAGGAAATTAAGCAGTATAAACTACTAGGTATAAAATTACAGTGATGTACACAGACAAAAATATTTAGCACAGGGAATGCAGGCAATATTTTATAATAATTTTATATGAAGTAAAATCCATAAATATAAAAAAAATTAATATCTGTATACCAAAAACAGTGGGCTTCCCTGATAGATCAGCTGGTTAAGAATCTTCCTGTAATGCAGGAGACCCCAGTTCAATTCTTGGGTAGGGAAGTTCCCCTGGAGAATGGATAGGCTAACCCCTCCAGTATTCTTGGGCTTCTCTTGTGGCTTAGCTGGTAAAGAATCCACCTGCAATGCAGGAGACATGGGTTTGATCCCTGGGTTGGGAGGACACCCTGGAAAAGGGAAAGGCTGCCTACTCCAGTATTCTGGCCTAGAGAATTCCATGGGCTGGATAGTCCAAGGGGTCGCAAGGAGTCGGACATGTTTGAGGGACTTTCACTTTCACTTTCTTTCATACCTAAAGCAAATATAACATTGGAAGTTAACTATATTTCCATTTTAAAAAGTGCATGTCAATGATATTGCAACTATGGGAAGCAACCATAAAAATAACATTTATTCACTAAAATGTTATTTTTACTCACCTGGCAGGGGATGGCATCTTCCTTTCCTATACCAGTTCTGACCTTGACTCTTCTTTTCTTAAAATTGTTTTATTATTTTTGTTTAGTTTCTAAGTGTTAAGAAAGGTAAATAAGTAGTCTTGTTTAGGCTTCAGAGACAAAGCAGAGCACGCATCTAACCTTGCTTCTAATCTGCCTGGACACTCCCCTGACTGTGAGTGCCCTCAGACTGATGATGATATCAGTTTCAGTCCATCCAAGGATGATACCTGGGAAACAGAACTGCAATTTCTGAAGTCTCACCCACAGAGCGAACATACTGCCTGGGATCTTTTCCCATTTGGGACTTGAGTTATGCTCTCTCAAGGGAATCCCAGGGCTGTTTTGAATATGAATGCTGGTCAAAACAGAATTTGGTGATATATCCTCTACTGTTTCTATTTCACCTTTTTTTTAATGCAAGTATAATGAAAGCAAGCTGGATAATTTTCTAGTGAACATTGGTATTATTTACCTTTTATAATGAGTTCCAAAGAGTGGCAAGGAGAGATAAGAAAGCCTTCCTCAGCAATCAATGCAAAGAAATAGAGAAAAACAATAGAATGGGAAAGACTAGAAATCTCTTCAAGAAAATTAGAGATACAAAGGGAACATTTCATGCCAAGATGGGCTCAATAAAGGACAGAAATGGTATGGACTTAACAGAAGCAGAAGATATTAAGAAGAGGTGGCAAGAATACACAGAAGAACTATACAAAAAAGTTCTTCACGACCCAGATAATCACAATGGTGTGATCACTCATCTAGAGCCAGACATCTGGAATGTGAAGTCAAGTGGGCCTTAGGAAGCATCACTATGAACAAAGCTAGTGGAGGTGATGGAATTCCAGTTGAGCTATTTCAAATCCTAAAAGATGATGCTGTGAAAGTGCTACACTCAATATGCCAGCAAATTTGGAAAACTCATCAGTGGCCACAGGATTGGAAAAGGTCAGTTTTCATTCCAATCCCAAAGAAAGGCAATGCCAGAGAATGCTCAAACTACCGCACAATGGCACTCATCTCACACGATAGTAAATCAATGCTCAAAATTCTCCAAGCCAGGCTTCAGCAATACATGAACCATGAACTTCCAGATGTTCAAGCTGGTTTTAGAAAAGGCAGAGGAACTAGAGATCAAATTGCCAACATTCACTGGGTCATCAAAAAAGCAAGAGAGTTCCAGAAAAACATCTATTTCTGCTTTATTGACTACGCAAAGTCTTTGATTGTGTGTATCACAATAAACTGTGGAAGATTCTGAAAGAGATGGGCATACCAGCCCACCTGACCTGCCTCTTGAGAAACCTGTATTCATGTCAGGAAGGAATAGTTAGAACTGGACATAGAAAAAGAGACTGGTTCCAAATAGGAAAAGGAGTACGTCAAGACTGTATATTGTCACCCTGCTTATTTAACTTATATGCAGAGTACATCATGAGAAACGCTGGGCTGGAAGAAGCACAAGCTGGAATCAAGTTTGCCGAGAGAAATGTCAATAACCTCAGATATGCAGATGACACCACCCTTATGGAAGAAAGTGAAGAAAACTCTTTAGAGCCTCTTGATGAAAGTGAAAGAGGAGAGTAAAAATGTTGGCTTAAAGCTCAACATTCGGAAAACTAAGATCGTGCATCCGGTCCCATCACTTCATGGCAAATAGATGGGGAAACAGTGGAAACAGTGGCTGACTTTATTTTTCTGGGCTCCAAAATCACTGCAGATGGTGATTGCAGCCATGAAATTAAAAGACGCTTACTCCTTGGAAGGAAAGTTGTGACCAACCTAGACAGCATATAAAGCTGCGACATCACTTTTTCAATAAAGTCCTTCTAGTCAAGGCTATGGTTTTTCCAGCAGTCATGTATGGATGTGAGAATTGGAGTATAAAGAAAACCTGAGTGCTGAAGAATTGATGCTTTTGAACTGTGGTTTTGGAGAAGGCTCTTGAGAGTCCCTTGGACTGCAAGGAGATCCAACCAATTCATCCTAAAGGATATCAGTCCTGGCTGTACATTGGAAGGACTGATGTTGAAGCTGAAACTCCAGTATTTTGCACCCCCGATGTGAAAAGCTGACAAATTTGAAAAGATCCTGATGTTGGGAAAGATTGAAGGCAGGAGGAGAAGGAGACGACAGTGGATGAGATGGTCGGATGGCATCACCGACTCAATGAACATGAGTTTGGGTAAACTCCAGGAGTTGATGATGGACAGGGAGGCCTGGCATGCTGCGGTTCATGGGATCGCAAAGAGTCGGACACGACTGATCGACTGAACTGAACTGAAATGACTGGCTTATTTTGTTGATGAATCCTTTGACCCTGAGGCAAATGTGAAAACTTTCGGCAAAACACCAAATCATGTTTGACACTTTTTCTACTTGAATTTATATCACGAACCTCTGAATCCATGTATTTAGTCAGCATACATATATTAATCAATGCTAGGCACCATTGTTAAGTTCTGCCTTTAATAATTGTGCTTTATGTGGGAGACAATCAGCAATGTAATAAAGATGATTTCAAGAATTCACAACTGCAGTGAAGGACATGGAATCAGTGACCTGGCGGAGTTTCTGCAAGGCCTCCTGTGTCTTGGGTTCAGGAAATTCAGTATGAGAAACTAAATATCTTCACAGGAAGAACAACCAAAATAAAGAGACTTCTGTATAAGTAGAATTGTATATGCTGTGAGTTTCTATTTAAATATATAAATTCAATTTATCCAAGATATCTAGGAAATATTATGGATCTATTCAATGTAAGAAAACTTATAGAAAACCCTAATTGTACCTATTGGATCCAAACAAGAACCTGTTTGAATTTGTATTCTTTCAATCTGTATTGAATTTTCTTTCTTGGGCTTCAAAATCACTGCAGTTGATGACTGCAGCAAAGAAACTTGTTCCTTGGAAGAAAAGCAATGGCCAACCTAGACAGCATATAAAAAAAACACACAAAAAAACAGAGACATTACTTTGATGACTATGGTCCATCTAGTCAAAGCTATGGTTTTTCCAGCAGTCATGTATGGATATGAGAGTTGGACTATAAAGAAAGCTGAGAGCTGAAGAACTGATGCTTTTGAACTGTGGTGTTAGAGAAGACTCTTTAGAGTCCCTTGGGCTGCAAGGAGATCAAACCAGTCAATTCTATTTTTGTTTGTTTGTTTTTAAATTAATTAATTTATTTTAACTGGAAGCTAATTACTTTACAATATTGTAGTGTTTTTTGCTGTACACTGGCAGGAATCAGCCATGGGTGTGCATGTGTTCCCCATCCTGAACCCCCCTCCCACCTCCCTCCCCATCCCATCCCTCAGGTTCATCCCAATGCACCAGCCCTGAGCACACTGTGTCATGAATCGAACATGGACTGGTGATCCATTTCACATATGATAATATACATATTTCAATGCTATTCTCTCAAATCATTCCACCCTTGCTTTCTCCTACAGAGTCCAAAAGTCTACATCTGTGTCTCTTTTGCTATCTCGCATATAGGGTCATTGTTACCATCTTTCTAAATTCCATATGTGTCCCTTAATATACTGTACTGGTCAAACCAGTGAATTGTAAAGGAAATCAGTCCAGAATATTCATTGGAAGGACTGATGCAGAAGCTGAAACTCCAACACTTTGGCCACCTTATGTGAAGAGCTGACTCATTTGATAAGACCCTAATCCTAGGAAAGATTGAAGCCTGGAGAATAAGGGGAAGACAGAGGATGAGATGGTTGGATGGCATCACCAACTCAATGGATGAGTTTGAGCAGGCTCCGGGAGTTGGTGATGGACAGGGAAGCCTGGCATTCTGCAGTCCATAAGGCCGCAAAGGGTCAGACATGACTGAGCAACTGAACTGAACTGAAAGTGTATTGAAATTTGTTTTCATTTTATAATTTTACAGAGCAATAATCATCTTTCCCATTCTTTAACCTTGACAGTTTTTACACATTTTTCAGAGTCAGTTTTAATTTCATTTTGCAAGCAAGACTTTCTTGTTCTTCCAGATCTGTCTAAACTCCAAGCAGGCAGCCATGGTCAGCCACCTGTCAGGAATAAAGGAAAATATGAACTAATGTTCAGCTGAGCAATGTGGGAGGTGACATGCCATCTCACAGTTATAGAGCTAAATTCTTAAACTAATGCTGTTGGCAACCTCATGTGTGACTCACCTTACAAATTTAAGCTTCAAGTCAAAAACTGCATGTTCCATATTTACTAGAAAAGTTTTAATTATTTTAATTAAAAAATACTTATTTTAAAATTAAAGTACAACTGGCTTACAATCTTATGTAAATTCACATGTACAGCATACTGATTCAATATTTTTATACATTGAAAATAATCACCACTGGGAGGCTAGATAGCATCTATCACCATACAAACGTATTACAACATTATTGACTATATTCTCTGTGCTGCATATTACATCTTCATGACCTATTTATTTTACAACTGGAAGTTTGTACCTCTTGGGCTTCCCTGGTGGCTGAGATGGTAAAGAATCTGCCTACAACACCAGGGACCTGAGTTTGATCCCTGGGTCAGGAAGATTCACTGGAGAAGGGAATGGCTATCCACTCCAGTATCCCTGCCTGGAGAATTCCATGGACAGAATAGACTGGTTAGTTATAGTAAATGGTGTAACAAAGAGTCAGACACGACTGAGCCACTAACACTTTCAGTTTCACTTTGTACTTCTTAATCTTTTTCATCTCTTCCATCCATCCATCTCCCTGTCCCCAATGCAACCATTGGAAAAGACCCTATGCTGGGTAAGATTGAGGGCAGGAGGAGAAGGGGATGACAGAGGATTGATCTTTTTCTTGATCTTTTTCTCATGTTCTAATTTATATTTCCCTGGTTCTAACATTTTATTTATGCTTTAATGTTTTGTCAGTTATGTTTTTACAAGCCATGTGAATCCTTTCTGGATTAACTAAGGATATAGTTAGGCTTCCCTGGTGGCTTAAATGGTAAACAATCTGCCTGCAAGGCAGAAGACCCAGGTTAGATTCCTAGGTTGTGAAGATCTCCTGGAGAAGGAAATGGCTACTCACTCTAGCATTCTTGTCTGGAGAATTCCATGGACAGAGGAATTCCATCAAGCCTGGTGGGCTACAGTCCGTGGGTTTGCAAAGAGTCAGACACGACTGTGGGACTTTTTAATTTTATTTTATTTAAGGATATGAATAAGCTCCTTGCTCAAAATTATACTGAGTACAATATCTGTGCCATTTCTAAGCCACATGACTTCTCAGATTTTTTTTTTCTCTCTCAGGTTTTTAAGTTCAATTTTTCTTCCTAAGTTTCTCTCCAGGAAATAATAAACTTAAAAAAATTGTACCTGCTGATTACCTAACTTTACTTGTGAAAAAAAAAAAACTTAAGTTTTTAATTTTAAACACTAAATTTTAAAATTCCATTCTCTTAATTCTAAACCACTCTCAAAAACTCCAAGACTATTTTAAGTATTATTTTTAATTATTCCTTCAAGGGATTATTATTCACATCTCATTTTTTCTTTTAGTTTGCATCTTCACATTTATGAATTCTACTTTATTTTATTCCTAGATATGACTGAATTTGTTCATATACATAAAAATCTGTATCATTTTTGTTTGATAATCTTAAGATCTGGTTTGACCCTAATAAAATAATTTAAAACAAAACACAGAAAATAGCTTAGGAACTACTGATATGTTTGCATACATAAATTTTAAATAGATGCATGGGAAAAGAATCACATAGGAACATTCAAAGGAACAGAAAAAATCTGGTAAAATTAATTCACATGCTTACCTAAGGGAGAATTTCTTCAATGCATGATAAGCTTTTGCAAATTTCTTAAAAAATAAAAAGACTGAGAACTCAAAGGTAAATGGTCAAAGTGTGTTACTTGGAAGTCACAGGAAAAAAATATATATATATATGGAAAAATAAGTATCATAATAGAGGAAATGGAAATATAAATAACCATTGGATACCATTTTTTTATTTATCAGATAGGCAGAGATTAAGTTGTTTGATAATAATGAGTTTTATCCAAGGTACTGAGAAATAGCCCCTCTCACATGCTGTTGGTGAGAGTGCATATTGACATGAATTTCAAACGGCAACATTTATCACCATTTAAAAATGTACATGTTCTTTAATCCAGCCAGTTAATTCCTGGGGATTTTTTTACACATATATTTGAATTATAGAAATAATAAAAATGCTAATTCCAGTATTAAGTGCAATCCCATTTGATCATTTACTCAGTAAGCAATTATTGCCTCCTATGCCAGGCCACCTGATGAGAAGAGCTGACTCATTGGAAAAGACCCTTATTCTGGGAAAGAAGACAGAAGGAGAAGAGGATGGCAGAGGATGAGATGGTTAGATAGCGTCACCGACTCAGTGGACATGAATGTGAACAAACTCTAGGAGATAGTGAAGGACAGAGGAGCCTGGTGTGCTGCAGTCCATGAGGTTGCAAAGAGTCAGACATGACTTAGTGACTGAACAACAACAAAAATAAGCCAAGTTTAGTTATTGCAGCCAAACTTTATAATCCAAAGTGAACAAGATAAAAACCTACATTAACAGGGGTCATGGAAAACAAATGAGTAACAAGTAAATACATTTATGTACATATCAGGTTGTAATATATGCTATGAAGAAAACAAAATTTAGGAGCACGACAGGGGAAACTGGTGGCCTGTATTAGACAGGGTGGCCAAGGAAGGACTCTGAGGAGGAGATATTTGAGATGTAACAGGGGAGGCAGGGTACAGGCCCTGTGGTGACAAGGGGAAGAGGATATGGCACATTCAGACAAAGCTGCCATTAAAATTAGGGAGAACCTCTATAAAAGCATTCTCTTCCCTTTGCTGTGCAGGAACTTGCATATGACTCCTATTGCTTCAGACCATGAAATGGAATTCTCCGTTGATCTGAATAAATGCCTTTTTGCTGGCAAAATATCTGTCATACTATTTGTTTAAGACAAACAAGAGGTATTTCCCTCAGGATGATCTGCGCCTTGGGTTTCACTCATATCTATTTTAGATGATACTTAGATAAGATTTTGAACTTAACTAGAGTGAATTAAGACTTCTAGGGCTGATGGGAAGGAATGAATACATTTTGCATGTGACAAATACATGTTTTGAGCCAAGGGCAGAATGTTATGAACTGTGAGAACTATCTTCAGAACTATATCAAATAAATTAATTGTTTATTAAAAAGTAAGTTAAGAGATCTAGATGGATTCTCATAGGACGTTGTAATGCTGATCATCCTGTTTGTGATGCCAATTATCTCACTGTTCACACTGTTTGCTGAACACAGGGTAAAGGCAAGGCACAAGCCAAGAGGCCGGAAGAAGATTCGAGGAGCCACAGGAACTACAGACACATTTATTCTCTTCTGGCTAACGCAGCAGCCATCACAGTAGATATGCTATATTCTCTCCTCTCATGGCTAATCCCATGGACACAGCCATGACACAGCGATCCCATTGGTTCTTTAGGTGGAGCTCATATATGCATACCACACACAACCCAAGCGAGCAAGCACCTTGTGAGCACATGTGCAGTGCTACAAATGATCTCAGTTGTTACATAGTCATTATTTACAAAACATGGGGCCAGAGAGCCTGAACACACCATCTTAGCTAATTTGCTCTCTTCTCACAGATGTGTTCTGTAATCTGTCTTCCTAAGAAGTTGTTAATTATTGACAAATGTGACAGAATGGCATATAGTACAGAATCCTATTTGTTTACATGAATTTGTGCAACTGAGTCTGGGTTTTTGTTTTGTGTGTACATGTATATGTATATGCATAGAAAACTTATAAAAATATCTCCCAAAATTGACAGTGATGGTATTTCCAAGGGCTAGGACTTATTATAGATATCAGAGGCCTTTGAATTTTCATCTTATACCCACACATTTCATATACATCCTTATTTTAAGAAGGGTTATTTTAAAATAGTAATTTAAAAATTTGTATGTATATATTTATGTATATGTTAATATATGTAAAATTATGTGTAGAACTAAGAAATACAATCTTGAAACAGTCCTTTATGAATTTGATTGTAGGTTTTCAGGTTTTTCTTGACTCTGGTGTTAACACTTAATAAGCTTTTCATCAGCCAATTTGTCTGTCAGTTTACATTTGGATGAAAGTATTGTTTACAAACTCAAACTGGTAAATTTCACCATCTAATTTACTGAAGTGATATTACATTTTATGTTCCAACAAGCATATCATTAATGCTTAAGGATTCATCCTAGCATTTAAATATAGTATCAATGTAGTTGTGACAAATGGATTTCTTTAATGAATTGTAGCACCCACCTTGCACAAGAGTCAGTTCTTTTAATCACCTATTAATTGTGTCTTGAAAGAACGACCAGAAAGCCTTTTCTTTCATAAATAATATAAACCTCTTCTGCAAAGCACTTCTATTTTTGTCTCAGTTTGAAGTCACTTCTTTGATAAATGCATTTCTGACCCTCCCAGCCAGGATCAGTTCTCCCCTCAGTAGGGCAAACTGTCTTGGTTCTATTGTTTCCTTTGCTCTCTGATTATAGTCTATGCCGACCCTGTTGTTTGACACACACCCCTAGAATACCATGAACTCCCATAGGAAAACTGATATGCCTCTTACAGCAAAAACAAGCTGTACAAGAGTTTATTCCCTTAAACCAAAAGTTCTTCAAATCTAAAGTTAAACAAATAAGCAACCAGAAAGTAGGTATAATCCTACAATGAAAAAAAATTACTATTTTCCTCATATCTTAAAAAATTTTATACAATTATAATTTGTGTATAACTAAAAATATTTTCCAAAACATTACTCTATATTTACTTTTACAAAACTTGCATTTTGACTAATGAATATATCATGAATATATTTTCATAGTAAAGTATTATTCTACAACACATTTAATAGTGATACAATTTCTTTGCATATGCATCAATGTTATTTTAATCAATCTTTTCATGTTAGAGCTTTGGGGCTTTTCTATTTTTTTTCTTGGAGAATATGATTAGGTTAGATTTAAAAAAAAAAGATTAATGTTGAGAATAAAGGGAAAACACACATTTGGAAACAACTAAGAACTGTCTTCCCTTCACTCAGTATTTTGCATCTTCTGCTGTCTAGCCTCCACCCCACCTTCCCAACCCAGGACACTCACTTCCAAGTTTGGTCATCTCTGGGGTCACTTTTGATGCACTAATGTCTACTTCATTTCCATTCCTTCACATGGCATCATAAAATCTTAGTTGTCTCTTTTCCAGGATGTGATCAGGGTGGGTCTTCTCAAATTTGTAGTTATTTAAGCTATACACAAAATAGTATTTAATGTTTTAATTCTGTAGCTTGCACAACATCCAAGGAAAATTTCTCTTATCTTTTGCTTTTCCTGGGCTAAATGTATAGGTAATGTAACTCCTTTTAAATGATTGCAAAACTCCTAATCAGTAAAACTCTGGTCAAAATCATTTTTTCCAGTGATGAGAACTGTATTAAATTAGAATGTCTTCAGGTAATTGAGTTGATGAAAGAAGTTTTCACATACTGAGGTATGTGGAAGTCATTCTGGCTTTTATATGATTTGGTGTGAACTTTATACTAAGTATAAGGCCAAGTTCATTTAAAATAAGGATATGTGTTATAGTAAGTTTTTCAGTGTTATAATGAATGGGGTAATGACCTCTTGTCTCTTTGAAATTCTATTCTGAGGAGGTCTATTATCTCAGAAATATGGCAAAAAAAGAGGTTTTTAAATAGTGAGAAAATGTTTAAAGTATAGAAGGCTTTTGTTCCTATTGTTAACTATTTGTTTCATCTGTCCATCTATATTTGCATGCTTTATTTCCTTTTTAAAATATGTCTTTACATGAAAAACAGTTGTTTTAATTTTAAATCAATGAATTTTAATGAAATTAATAAAGCTGAATATCACATATTCAACTGATATGTTCAGAACACAATTTGGCATCTGCTTAACTCAACTCTAGAACAATCTCAAACTAAACCATGGTAAAGAACATCTTCTCCACCTCAAGCAGCATTGCTCTCTGATGAATAAGTGTTTGTCCTGTACAAATTTGCAACAGATGTCTTAGATGTTCTCCATCATCATTTCAATGTGTTTTCCATTTTTAAATGTTCCTTCCTTCTTTGGAGGCATGGTATTCTCATTCTCATTCCTTGAGGGAATTTTCCACCCAGGAATCACTTCCTGTCTGGAAGCATGAATCTGCTGAATTTCTGACCTATGCAGAAAACTTTCCTTTTTTTCCCAAAAGAATTGTCAAGGATAAGGAAAAGTTTAACAAAAAAGAAAAAGTTTAACAACATTTTGAAAGAGCAGACACTACAACAACTTGATATTTCATTATTTGAAAGGACAGCAAGTTCTATTCATCCTGCAATTCATTCTGCATTAGGCTCTTATTTCGGATCTTTGATGAAGTGCACATATTTCCTAAATATTAAGATTTTCTTGAGACTATAGTGATAGGTAATGAAAGAGCTGAGTCTCTACTTTGATTAGACTACACTAAACATGAAATTTTATTGAAATCATTATTCCTTTATATCTAATTTTAATCATTTTACTTCCTCTCCATCTATTTATCTAGATTTTCATTAAAGATAAATACCCAAGGCAGGTGCTTTGACATCATATGTTATTGTTATTATTTTATATCATTGTCATCCTTTGTAAATGTTTTTATATTTTGTCTGTGCATTAGTGATGCTGGATGAATAGGCCTAAGTCTGGTTAAAAACATCTGAAAAATAATTGATTTTTATTTCAGCATTAATAGTTTTACTGTAGAGTTATTTTTAACAGTTTTAAACAAGAATTCTAACCTTATGCAGAAAGCACACTTATTACAGAATACTTATTTACAAGCACAATGGTAATTTTAGTATGATGGTCTTAGAGAAGTTTCACGTTTATTAGTGTCTTGTGCACTGTCTTATGTCAAGCTTTTATTATATATTGATATCAATCTATGGTATAATTTTTACTTGGTGATGTGATTCTATATGGTTGTAAGTTATGTCATCATGGAAGTCTTACTAAATTCTCCTAACGATACCTTTTAAAAATAAATTAATTATTTTTTGGTATTTCAGTGGTTTTGGTTTTATATGAAAAGACATTTCTAATTTAAATACTAGTAAAACACAAAGTTAAACTGTACTATCCCCATTAGTTCTCTAAGTTTGGGTTTATTCTTATGTTGTGTTTCCCTTTCTTTTCAGATCTGTCACAATTCCAGTCTTCACTGACCTCATGTAGCCAGTTATTAGCAAAAGTATCATTACTTTCCAGGGTAAATTATTTAGTAGTGTGTGACAATGTATTCTGCAGATGAAGACTTGTCTCAATAAATTTAGAAATTCAGAGTAATTTATTGAAGTTAAAAATAAATTATACATATATATATATATATATATATACACACGTGTATTTATACCTATGGCTGATTCATGTTGAGGTTTGATAGGAAACAGCAAAATTCTGTAAAGCAATTATCCTTAAATAAAAAATAAATTAATTAAAAAATTACATAAAAAGAAATAGTCTTAAAGAGAGGTGGGGAATTAACAACTAGGGTAATGGTATCACCTTTCGATTCTCATTAGTACGGCAAGTATGTTAGTATTTTGGAGAAAGAAAAAAACACCTGCTGACTAGAGGACTTTTTAACTTAGGATCCTTCCTGTTAAATTAACAAGTGACTTTTTTTTTCACAATTTTTTTCTTTTGCAATATTGTACCAGACTATAATAAAAGTGATCTATGCTTTTGTTTTCACTACTTGCAATAAACAATGATGGCTACTGCAGTTTTAAGAAATATTTAACTTCTGTTGTGCAAAAGATTTTGAGTTTAATTAGGTCCTGTTTGTTCATTTTTGCTTTTATTTCCTTTGCTTTAGGAGAAAGCCCCCAAAATACTGCTAGGATTTACATCAAAGAGTGTTATGCCTATGTTTTATGTTTTCTTCTAGGAGTTTTATAGTATCTAGGCTTATATTTTGGCCTTTAATCCATTTTGAGTTTTTTGGGTTTTTTTTTTTTTAATGTTGGTGTTAGAGAATGTTCTAATGTCATTCTTTTACATGTAGCAGTCCAGTTTTTCCAGCACCAATTCTCAACTGTACATTCTTGCCCCCTTTGCCATAGATTAATTTACCGTAAGAGGGTGGGTTTATTTCTGGGCTTTCTATCCTGTTGCATTGATCTATGTGTCTATTTTTTTTCTATGCCAGTGTCATACTGTTTTGATGACTATAGCTTTGTAGTATAGTCTGAATTCAGGGAGTCTGTTTCCTCTAGTTCTGTTTTCCTTTCTCAAGATTGTTTTGGCTATTTGAATTTTGCTACAACATGGATGGAATTGGAGGGTATTACGCTAACTGAAATATGTCAGAGAAAGACAAACACTGTATGATATCATTTATATGTAGAATCTAAAAAATACAACAAACTAGTGAAAATAACAAAAAAGAAACATACTCACTGACACAGAGAACAAATCAGCGGTAACCAGTGGGGAGAAGAAACGATATAAGGATAGAGGATTAAGAGGTACAAACTACTAGGTATAAAGTAAGCTACAAGGATGTATTATCCAACACAAGGAACATAGACAATATTTTATAATAACTATAAATTATGTATAACTTTTAAAAACTGGGCACCACTATATTGTACCCTGGTAACTTAATATGTAATATTTCACATCATCAGTATATCAATTAAAAAAAAAACATATTTAACCCAGAAATCCAATACCTTGGAAGTTAGGAGAAGGGGACTGAATCCTTAACGAAGCTTTGCCACTATCAAGTTTGTTAACTTTGACAAATCATCCACTGCTCTGGTATTTAATATATTTTGTTTGGTAAAATGAAGGGAACAGACTAGGTGGTATCTCTACTTTCTGTTAATAAGGAGTCAGACTTGCATGAATGTAAAGAGACACTGAAAAAGTGAAAGTGTTAGTGGCTCAGTTGCATCCAATTCTTTGGGACCCCATGAACTGTAGCCCACCAGGCTCCTCTATCCATGTAATTCTTTAGGTAAGAATACTGGAGTGGGTTGCCATGCCCTCCTCCATGCAATCTTCCTGACCCAGGGATTGAACCCAGATCTCCTGCATTGCAGGCAAATTCTTTACTATCTGAGCCACCAGGGAAGCATTAATGTAAAAACAAATAATTTTAGGAACAGGGTGTGCAAAGACCAGGATGTTTTCACTGGGTCACCCACCTCCATGAGGACCTCCACAGCTGAGTGGTGCAGTGTCGTGATTGTTGGCAGGAACCACATCCTGTAGGACAAGCAGCCACTGCATTGTGTTGTGGCAGTCCAAATGTGGGTTGGAAAGAATTTCAAGACACAGAGTATTGCAGAAAGAAGTGAGTTTATTAAGAAAAGAGAGCAGAAATAATGTGTGCACTGAAGGTGCAGCAGGCTGATACCGCCTGACAGGTTAGGGAGAGTCAATGCATTTTGTGGGTTCCTAGCCAATTTTTATAGACTCAAGGCAAAGAAAATTCCTGCTGGAAGGTTGGCATTAGGTAATTGATTGGGAAACTGAAGGGTGAACACTAGTGTGGACATTTTTGCCTAATTTGGGGTCAGGCAGCTTGCTGGTGATGATCAGGGGCCTTTGGCAACAGTTACAAAGTGTCTCAGTCAGTTCTGGAGGTGACCTTGCTTCTGGGCTTCATTCTGTGGTCTTGGTGCAAGATCTTGCACCTGTAACCTTGAGGCAGGAGTTCATACATTGCAGGGGTATACGAAGTGTCAGTAGTGAGAATAAGTTCCCTGAATGAAGGTTGACTTCTAGCACATAGACAAGGCTGAGAACCACTGATCTCAAGCATGATTGGGAAATTTGTTTTTGTTCAGTCACTAAGTCATGTCCAACTCTTTGCAACTATAGCAAGCGAGGCTTTCCTGTCCTTCACTATTTCCCAGAATGTGATAAAACTCATGTTCATTGAGTCAGTGATGCCTTCCAAAGATCTCATCCTCTGCTGCCCCCTGCTCCTCCTGCCCTCAAACTTTCCCAGCATCAAGGTCTTTTCCAGTGAGTCAGCTCTTTTCATCAGGAGACCAAAATCACCTTCAGCTTCAGCATCAGTCCTTCCAATGAATATTCAGGGTTGATTTCCTTTAGGATTAACTGGTTTGATCTCCTTGCAGTTCAAGGGACCCTCAAGAGTCTTCTCCAGCACCACAATTTGAAAGCGTCAATTCTTCAGTGTTCAGCCTTCTTTATGGTCCAAATTTACTTTCCTTCAAACTACTTACTCAATCCAGTTGTTGTGGACCAAGACAATAGAAGTGGCTGCACCAAGGTTTCCCTGGTGGCTTAGAGGGTCAAGAATCTGCCTGCAATGTGAGTGATCTGGGTTCTATTCCTGGGTCAGGAAGATCCCCTGGAGAAGGAAATCACAACCCACTCCAGTATTCTTTCCTGGAGAATCCCCATGGACAGAGAAGCCTGGTGGGCTACAGTCCGTGGAGTCACAAAGAGTCAGACACGACTGAGCGACTTCACTTTCACTTTACTTTCCTTTAAATTACTTAACTCAATTCAGTTGTTTTGGTCAAAGACAATAGAAGTGGCTTCCAAGTGGCTGCCAATGGTACTTTTAATAGAACCAAGAATGATTCTGTTGTCACAGCTCTGTTCAGGGTGAGAAAGGGTGGTGCTGTGTCAGCGATGGGGCCCTGGCAGAGGAGAACTGAGTGGCATTACTACCCATGGGCATCCCTGCACTAGGGTTTATGTTGATGTTGCTGCTAAGTTTATGGTTTTTTCCTGCATGAAATTCTTGAAGGCAGCAAGTAGTTTCTGTCTTGGAGAGCTTTTTGGAATATTCATGAGGGCTTTACAACCTATTACAAACAATTAGACTTCACTGGAAACAAGTTAGACCAGGTGGCACAGATTTTACCCCCAGAAATAGCCAAATAATTGAGAATGCATGGGAAGAACACAAACTCACCATAAACTATAACCAAATCCGCAGATTTTTGCTGACTTTTTAGATATTGGTGCATTGATTCTCAAGAAACACTTTAAAAATAAGAGACACACTCATGAAATGTTAAAAATCAATGCCCACAATATAAGTGACTTTTACAGCTGTTAAAATTACCTTCCCCTTTGTCTTTAAAACTGTATATATATTTCCAATATTTAAACAAACAAAATACATATATTTGATATATACATATTTGTATATATACACATGTGCATGCATGCATACATGCTAAGTCGCTTCCCTTGTGTCTGACTCTGTGCGACCCTATGGACTGTAGTCCACCAGGTTTCTCTGTCCGTGGAATTCTCTAGGCAAGAATACTGGAATGGGTTGCCATGCCCTCCTCCTGGGGATCTTCCCAACCCAGGGATTGAACCCACATCTCTTATGTTTCCTGCATTGGCAGGCAGATACTTTACCACTAATATCACCTGGGAAGGCCATATATATATATATATATATATATACATCTATTTATATATATATATATATATATATATATACACACACACACAAATATATATATAAATTAACATAGAGACAAGTACATTCATATATACATAGAAGTATTTTAGGCTTGTATGTTTGTTGGAAATGTCATTTCCATAGTGCCACCCTGATTTTAGTTTTTAAATAAAATTTTCTACTAAAAATAATCCAAGTTTCTTTGAGGAGAAGACTGTCACCAGAGTTGTGGTACAGAAGTCACAGATGATGCAGAGCACTTGTGGTGAGAGAGGGTCAGAACAGAAAATGCAAGAATGTCAATGGGAATCAGAGCCTCTTGGAAGGAGCTCCCAGTGGTCAAACCTGAGAGAACCTAAGCAGCTAAATAAGTGATGAGAGTAATATATTGTAACATATACTAAAGACTTATTTAAGACTTCATATTCAAATAAGCAAACAAACAGAGGAGGCTGACAAGTTAAAAAAGAGTAAATGTAGAAGAGATTATGGAAATAGTGTTAGATACAAAAACATTTGGGAAATAGCACAGTAATAATTATTCAGGTAAGAATTAGCAATAGATGTTAAAATTCCCAGACGCATATTTGTATAATTTCAACATATCTTTCCACAAGGTACTTATTAATAGCAAAGAGAAAACTAGTTACTGTACAGTGAAGAAACTTTAAGCTGAAACCTCTTCCAGTGCCTATATCACATCTGAGCTCTAAACCTGCCCTTCATCAGCTGCTCTGAGATACTAGTTGAGTGCTGTTGTGTTTCTTCTTGGTGGCTGGCAGGATGGGAAGCCTGCTCTCCCTGCCTTTGCTCTCTTGGTGCTCTTCCTCTGGAAGGTCCCTGCATGGTTACTGCATCACCTCTACTCCCTCACGTGGTTTCTCAGTGAGTGTAGCTCGCCTGGCCTCACCCCCATACAGGGTCTCCAAACCTTCTCAGGTCTTTCTGCAGTGGGTTCCACCATGTGGCACCTCCCTATGGACAGCTTCCCCTGGAGCCCCAAAAGGCATATTCCAGTGTGCTCCCTCAGAGTGGGTGACGGGGCACAACCAAATCATCTTCAAACCAGCCTCTGTCTCAGCCTAGCAGCGGGTCCTAATCAGATCCATTCCTCCCTTGGGTGCTCTGTTTCACACTGAACCCTGAGCATTTCGTAAGTACCAGCAGTGGTGGCTGCCCCCATATCTGTGGTTTGTTTATTCTTTAACATCCTCTCTTACCAGCACCTTACAATTATTCCAATTTGCCATAAGTTTGAAACTTGACATGAAAAAAACTAAGATCGTGACTTCCAGTCCCATCACTTTGTGGAAAATAACAGGCAAAAAATGAAAGCAGTGACAAATTGTGTTTTCTTAGACTCCAAAATCACTGCAGGTGGGAACTGCAGCCATGAAATTAAAAGATGCTTGCTCCTTGAAAGGAAAGCTATGGCAAACCTAGGCGGCATATTAAAAAGCAGAGACATCGCTTTGCTGACAAAAGTCCATATAGTCAAAGCTATGTTTTTTTTACAGTAGTCATGCATGGATGTGAGAGTAGGACCATGAAGAAGCCTGAGTGCCAAAGAATTGATGCTTTTGAATTGTGGTGCTGGAGAGGACTCTTGAGAGTCCCTTGGACTGCAAGGAGATCAAATCAGTCAATCTTAAAAGAAATTAAATCTGAATAGTTGTTGGAAGGACCGATGCTGAAGCTGAATCTCCAATATTTTGACCACTTGATGCGAATAGCTGACTCATTGGAAAAGACCCTGATGCTGGTAAAGATTGAAGGAAAAAGAAGGGTGGGAGGGCAGAAGATGAGATAGTTGGATAATGTCACTGACTCAATGGGCATGGATTTCATCAAACTCTAGGGGTGGCTCAGTTGGTAAAGAATCTGCTTGTAGTCAAGAGATCACGTACAATGTAGGAGACCCAGTTTTGATCCCTGAGTTTGAAAGATCCCCTGGAGAACGAAATGACAAGCCACTCCAATATTTATGTCTGAGAAATCCCATGGACAGAGGAGCCTGGTGGGCTACAGTCCATGGGGTTGCAAGAGTTGGGCACGACTTAGCAACTCAACCACCACCAGGAGATAGTGAAAGACAGGGAAGCCTGGCATGCTGCAGTCCATTGGGTGGAAGAGTTAGACATGACTTAGTGACTGAACAACAACAATAATTCTTCGTAATGAACTCTCTGATAAGATCATTGTAAATTTTGTCTCTTAATTGGATTAGATTGAGGCACCACCTGAACAGGTAATCAAAGTTGACATCACTCAGCCCTAAAACATAATGACTGAATGGACTTCCTGTTTGTTGCCTCTCTCCTCTCAAGGAATCATATTATTTTGTAGTGTCCTTGCCCAAAATGGATAATCTGAACTTAACCATGAGGAAGCATGGAATAAATCCAAATCAAGAGACTTAAAAATAACTGACCAATATTTCTTAAAAGGGTGAAAGTCCAAGAAGACAATTATTAATATTTGAAGAAAACAATGATTTAAGCCCCCTAATGGTTTCTCATCACCATTTTACATGCCCCCAGTCCTTAAACTGGTTTACACAGTTCTGTGTGATCTGAGAGGTCTCTTACTTCTGATCTCAGCTCATCGCATTCTTCTTTCTGAAGTGTGCTCTGTATACCTGGCTTCTTAAAAAATCATTTTATACACTCTGTCTACCCTATCTCCCTTTATCCTGCTGTGTTTATATCTTTCGTGTTCAATAAATCCACCATCAACAGTAATCTACCTCAACTAGGCTCTCACTCTGGAGTAGCCACTCCTCCAGAACACAATCTCTAAGAAGTTCTGTCCTTGTCTCCCTCTGTTTTTACTCCCTCTCTGGCTGATGAGCTAGCTGCCCAGAACATCTACATACTAAATGCTTTCTGCATTGATTATTTGACCCTCATGACGTCAACTGATAACATCAAGTTTTATCACCTGCCTGTTATTATACTGTGGTGTCCAACTCTGAGGGTTGCTTTTGTCTTCTGCAAGTCCTATCCTTCTTTGGTTTTTGTGCTCATGTTGCTTCCTTTTTTCTTACTTCTCATATTCCTTTATGTTATCCATGGCTTTGGTTCCCCTGCTTTCCATTTCAGTGTTTTCTACAGAGTTGGTTGGGCAAGTAGGGCAGATGTTTAAATTGGGAACATAATAAATGGTTGAAAACTACAGACTTTACAATGTGACATGTCTAATGTTATTTTAAAATCCCATCTGCCTGCATATATGTGCTGTAGGAATTTCCACCAACTTTTCTACAAATAATTAAGGTAACATTTGTTGTAACAAACAACCCCCAAAGTCATTAACTGCCTAAGAGTGTATTGTTCATTTATATTTCAGTATATTTATTTACATAACTCTTTTCATGTTGGGACCCTTACATCCTATAGAATCTTCGAATCAGTCATGTGAGGTTACTGAATGGAGGAGGAGTATGAAGGGAGACACCACCCACAAGGAAAGAAGGGTTTACGGGCCAGGCCTGAAGATATCTTGTATTACATTGGCTCACAGGGCGCTTGACCACATGCATGGAATATGGGAACGCAGCCACACTGTGGCTGAGGAGGAGAGGCCATAGGCTTTATGAACAAACAGTGATCTCTGTCATACCCAAAGTGAAAAGGCAGGGGGAGTTTATAAGGGAAACATGATACTATCTGGTAGTTAACTTCATATAAGAGGTGGCAATAAGATGGAAATTTTATGGACATGTGCTCAGGGAAAATGCTTTCCTAGGACAGGAATGATCTTGATGGAAATAATCAGGTTCTCTGTTTTCCATGTTGTGTGATTGGTCATGAATTCACTCACACTCTGACCTGGGGGTTTGAGAGCTACAGTTACAGAGAGTTTTAGCCTCCCACTTGCCATGGTCCCCGGTTAGAAGTGATAGCATTAATTTCCCATTTTAGAGACTACTCTGACTCTTCTCTCATCTTTCAAAGACCAATTTTTTTTAAAAAAAATTTCTGTGATTTTTTTTAAAGTATAGTTGGTTTATGATGTATTAATTTGTGCTGTGCAGCGAAGTGATTCAGTTATAAACATATAGACATTCTTTTTCATATTCTTTTCCATTATGGCTTATCTCAGGAAATTGAATATAGTTCCCTGTACTATATAGGGAACTCTATGTTGCCTACAGGATTCTACTTACGGTCCACAAGGTCCTTCATAATTATCACATTTTCTGTTCCTTCAAGCTCTTCCCCAACCATCCCTATCCCCTCCATGCACCTCATGTTGTGTATCTATACTAAACCATCTTGCTGATACAATGAAGTATATACTCTTATCTTTGTAGGCTATTCTCTGTTCGTAAAATATCCCTGACTCCTTTATCTACATAAAAGATTCTGATTAATAGACAATAGCCCAGAAGCCAACAAAACAGTACTAGAACTAACCAATGAATTTGGTAAAGTAGCAGCACACAAAATTAATATACATATATTTATTGCATTTATATATACTAAAACAAATACCAGAAAGAAATTAAGAAAACAATTCCATGCACAATATCATCAAAAATAATAAAATACCTAGAAATAAAACTTCCTGAAGAGGTAAAAGACCTGTACTCAGAAAACCACAGGACACTGATGAAAGAAATTGAAGACAACAGAAACAGATGGAAAGATATACCATGTTCATATATTGGAAGACTTAATATTGTTAACAGGGCCATTCTATTCAAGGAAGGCTACAGATTCAATGAAATCCCTAGCAAAATACCAGTGGCATTTCTTTCACAGAAGTAGAACAAATAATTCTAAATTGGTATTAAAATACAAAAGTCTCTGAATAGCCAAAACAATCTTAAGGAATACAAACACATCAAAAGGTATCATGCTCCCTGATTTTAAAATATATTGAAAAGCTACAGTGATCACAACAGTTTAGCACTGGCTCAGAAAACAGACACATAGATAAATGGAATAGATAGAGAGCCCAGAAATTAACACACATACTTATGGTTAATCTATAACGAGGGAAACTAGCATATACAATGAGAAAAGACAGTCTCTTCAATAAATGGTGTTGGGAAAACTGGACAGCTACATATGAAAGAACAAACCTGGGCTACTTTCTCACAACATATACAAAAGTACACTCAAAATAGATTAAGGACTTCAATGTGAAACTGGAAAGCATAAAATTCCTAAAATAAGACATGAGCAGTAGCTCTTTGACATTTGTCTTAGTAATGTTTTTTGGATCTATCTCCTCAGGCTAGGGAGACAAAAGCAAAAATTAGCAAATAAGACCGCATCAAGCTAAAATGTTTTTGCACAAGGATGGAAACTATTCACAAAACAAGAAGGCCACCAACTGAATGGGAAAAGATACTTGCAAACAACAAACCTGATAAGGTGTTAATATCCAAAATATACAGGAACCAATACCACTCAACATAAAAACAAAGAAACAAACAAAAAACCACACCTCAATTAAAAAATGGGCAGAGGATCTGAATGGACATTTTTCCAAAGAAGACACATGGCTGGACAACAGGTGTGTAGAATGTGCTCAACATCACTAATCAGGGACATGCAAACCCAAAGCAAAACTACAACGAGATATCACCTCACACCTATCTGAATGATCATAATCAAAAAGACAACAAATAACAAATGTGGATGAGAATATAGGAACCCTCAAGCACCATTGGTGGGGACATAAATTGATGCAACAACCACTATGGGAAAAAGATATGAAAATTCAAAAAATTAGAATATCTCCAGCAATTCAACCACTAGGCATTTATTCAAAGAAAACAAAAATGTTAACTAGCAGTGTTAGGTGTTGCAATGAATGTATAGACACATGTACCCTTATATTTGACTGTATGGATCACAATAAACTGTGGAAAATTCTGAAAGAGATGGGAATACCAGACCACCTGACCTGCCTCTTGGGAAACCTGTATGCAGTTCAGGAGGCAAGAGTTAGAACTGGACATGGAACAACAGACTGGTTCCAAATAGGAGAAGGAGTACGTCAAGGCTGTATATTGTCACCCTGCTTATTTAACTTCTATGCAGAGTACATCATAAGAAACGCTGGGCTGGAGGAAGCACAAGCTGGAATCCAGATTGCCGGGAGAAATATCAATAACCTTTGATAAGCAGATGACATCACCTTTATGGCAGAAAGTAGAGAAGAACTAAAGAGCCTCTTGATGAAAGTGAAAGAGGAGAGTGAAAATGTTGGCTTAAAGCTCAACATTCAGAAAACTAAGATCATGACATCCAGTCCCATCACTTCATGGTAGATAGATGGGGAAAGAGTGGCTGACTTTATTTTTGGGGACTCCAAAATCACTGCAGATGGTGATTGCAGCCATGAAAATTAAAAGATGCTTACTCTTTGGAGGGAAAGTTATGACCAACCTAGACAGCATATTAAAAAGCAGAGAACATCGTTCCATGTTCTATGCATGGGACGGATGCTCAGGGCTGGGACATTGGGATGACCCAGAGGGATGGGATGGGGAGAGAGGTAGGAGGAGGGTTCAGGAGGGGGAGCACATGTGAACCAATGGCTGATTCATGTCAATGTATGGCAAAAACTACTACAATATTGTAAAGTAATTAGCCCCCAACTAAAATAAATAAATTTATTAAAATAAAAAAACAAATAAACAACAACAACAATAAAAAAATAAATAAATAAAAAATAAAAAGCAGAGACGTTACTTTGTCAAGAAAACTCCATATAGTCAATGCTATGGTTTTTCCAGTGGTCATGTATGGATGTGAGAGTTGGACTATAAAGAAAGCTGAGAGCCAAAGAACTGATGCTTTTGAACTGTGGTATTGGAGAAGACTCTTGAGAGTCCCTTGGACTGCAAGGAGATCCAACAAGTCCATCCTAAAAGAGGTCAGTCCTGGGTGTTCATTGGAAGGACTGATGCTGAAGCTGAAACTCCAATACTTTGGCCACCTGATGCGAAGAGCTGACTCATTTGAAAAGACCCTGGTGCTGGGAAAGATTGAGGGCAGGAGGAGAAGAGGACGACAGAAGATGAGATGGCTGGATGGCATCATTGACTCGATGGAGATGGGTTTGGATGGACTCAGGGAGTTGGTGATGGACAAGGAGGCCTGGTGTGCTGTGGTTCACTGAGTGACTGAACTGAACTGAACTGAACCCTTATATTCATTGCAGCATTATTTACAATAGCCAAGATATGGAAGCAATGTAAGTGCCTATCAACAGATGAATGTATAAAGAAGATATACACAATGAAATAGTTTGAGCCATAAAAAAAGGAATGAAATCTTGAAATCAACATGAATGGGCCTATAGAGTGTTCTGATAAGTGAAATTAAGTCAAACGGAAAAAGACAAACACTGCATGAACTCACTTACACATGAAATCTGAAAAAAAAATTAACAAGCATAACTAAACAGAAACAGAATTATAGATACAGAGAACAAACAAGTGATGGACAGAGGGGAGGAAGATAGAGGGTGCAAAAAATGTGAGGGAGATTAAGAGGTACAAAGTTTAAGTTACAAAATAAAAGAGTCATAGTGTGAAATGTACAATGTGGGGAATGTAATCAATAGTTACATAATATTTATGTGTTGTGACAGATTACAACTAGACTTATCATTGTGATCATTTGGAGATGTATAGAATTATTGAATCACTATGTTGTATACTATGAACTAACATAGTATTTGTAGGTCAATTGTATTAAACGATACAAATAGAAAAAGAGACTAAGATTTTTGGTTACCAGAGGGGATGTGGGGAGCAGGGGATTTGGATGCAGGCCATTGAAAGGTGGAGAAGGCAATGGCACCCCACTCCAGTACTCTTGCCTGGAAAATCCCATGGACGGAGGAGCCTGGTAGGCTGCAGTCCATGGGGTCGCTAAGAGACGGACACGACTGAGCGACTTCACTTTCACTTTTCCCTTTCATGGACTGGGGAAAGAAATGGCAACCCACTCAGGTATTCTTGCCTAGAGAATCCCAGGGACAGCGGAGCCTGGTGAGCTGCCGTCTATGGGGTCGCACAGAGTCGGACACGACTGAAGCGACTTAGCAGCAGCAGCAGCATTGAAAGGTAAGCTCTTCTAATGATAAGATAAATAAATACTGAGGATGTAATGATGTAATATTCTACATGATAAATGTAATTACCATTGCTGTACTTTATATGTGAAAGCTGTTAAGGGAGGAAATCCTAAGAATTCTCATCACAAGAAAAATATTTTTTTCTATTTCTTTACTTTTGAATTTATATGAGATGAGGTATGTTCACTAAACTTACTGTGGTCATCATTTCATGATGTGTAAGTCAGATCATCATGCTGAACACCTTAAACTTACACAGTGTTGAATGTCAATTACATCTCAGTAAAATTGGAAGGAATTAAAACAGAAACATACCAGGAAAAAACACATGAGGGCTAATTTGACTGTCTGTTTCTCTGAGTTCTTACCTCGTCCCCACCTCCCATTTATAATGAGATGTGTTTTTCTCTCTTCTCCTGCCCCACTCTGTACATATTTCTAATATTGTTCTTAACAAGCATTTGTGTAACCATTTGTTCACCTTTTATTATTGTCAGTACTATGGTGTGTTTTCGCTTAAGTCTAGGAATTTTGCTGTATTTTAACATGGTCATTTTTATACTACCCAGCATGCAGTAATTATTTGAATGCATTATTGAATGAATGAATATATTATTCCTCTCTTGTTGAATAGCAAATCATCCCAGCATTTAGTGACTTGAAACATCTATTTTATTTCATTTATAGTTTCAGGGATCAGAGCTTGTGATGGGATTGGCTGCATTGTTGAGCTTTGATCCTGAAGCAATCAACTGAGGCAACAGGGTCCTCTCTCAAGATGGCTGCTTCACTCACATCTCAGGGTCTCAGAGCTGTCTGATCTGTGTGTGTGTGTGTGTGTGTGTGTGTGTGTATGTGTATGTATGTGTCTCTCAGCCATGCTCTATCTCTCTCAACCCCTCTGCACTGGTATCTCATCCTTCAGAGAATCTCCACTTGTTCTTCTCACATCACTGCAGTTCAAGGGCATTGCAACTGCATGACAGCTGGCTTCCAAGAAGATATACACAAAATACAAGTGTCCCTAAAAGTCTGGGTAGAATCTGTGAGGCTGTTTGTGATGTGGCCCCAGATTCCCAGGACATCACTTCCTTGGCATTCTATTAACAAGTCACAAAGCAGCCTGGTTTCAAAGGATGGGCAATTAGAGTCTGTCTGTCAGCAACTCTTACTATCACAAAAAATAAATGGATATCCTTGGTTTACTCCAAGTACAGCATCAAGATCTGAGTAGCTAATATATCAAAAAATAAAAATAAAATCTTAAAACAATTCCAATGGGAAATTAAGAGAGTCAACATTCAAGTGTACCAGGTACTATGTTACTTTAGGAAAATTAAATGATCTGTGGGTTTGGGGAGTCAAAAACTGAAAGTGACTATGTAAGTGAATAATAATCCCATTCAACATACAAAGAGAGTACATTATTTTATCTAAAGTAAGCTCAGTGAAAGACCAAAGTGAAATGTTCATAGAAACAAAAAAATGATTTTAACATTAGTTAATGTGTTTAGCTCTTTTAAAGAAAATAGGTAGCTTCTTAAATCATGGAAAACATAGAAGCATAAATGTGTATATAAGAAATGACCACTTTGCTGGATGTGTAAGAACTAAATTATTTTGGGCTTAGTATTTTGCCAACCAACAGGTATAAAGTCATAACTCCAGATTATCAGACATGACAATTAAGAGTATTATAAAGGAAGCAGAGAATAAAGAGAATGGATACTTTTCATCTAGGAAGTCTGTGCATGTCAGTTTCTGTTATGTGTATCTTGAGGACATAGGAAAACTTGTGAATGGGCAGTTGGGTTTCAACTGAAGGGAACTGGTGTTGTCATGAGAGTTATGGGGGATATTATTTCTAGGATGATTACTGAAGCAGGCTTTGGAACAGTGGTAGAGTGAAGTAAGAGGTTCCCTTTTCTTTCTATAATCTGGAATAGGTCCCTGATTATAAGATTTTACCTGTCCCAGAACTATTTCAGGGATGCTATTCAGCTGTTCCTCACCACCTGAAAACAGTTTGGGAATAAAGTCACCCGCCAAGTGAGCATGTGTGCATGCGTTCTAAGCCGCTTCAGTCGTGTCAGACTCTTTGGAACCCAAGGACTGTAGCCTGCCAGGCTCCTGTGTCCATGGGATTCTCCAAGCAAGAATACTGGAGTTGGTTGCCATGACCTCCTCCAGGGGATCTTCCGGGCCCAGGGATGGAACCTGGGTCTCCTGCGTCTCCTGCATTGCAGCCAGATTCTTCATCGCTGAGCCACCAGGAAAGCCCAAGTGAGTATACAGTTCATCAATGATGCCAACAGCTGCAAACTAGTGAAAAGAAGCAGTCTCTAAGGCAGCAAGGTTTGGCCACCCATGAGCGAGACTCACAATGAATCTCTGTCAAATTCAATTACAGGAAACAGCAACCATTCTAGCTATTTCAAAGAGAAAGGGATTTCCAACAGGAAGTTGTCACAAGAACTGTATGCCCAGTGTTCAGGAATGAATCCCCCAAACATCCCTCTAGAAGAGCTGCTACCAGAAGGATGGGGCTATCTAGAGTCTCTCCCAACACTGTCGGGCTCAGGCACTCACTGATGAAGTGACATCCCACGAAGGTACCTACATCTCATCAACTCCAAAGCTGGCGGCCAGAACCCTGCTACTGGGAACCCCAGAATCCCGCTGCGGGAACCACCAGGTGGCCACACTTTGCAGTCAGGGCAGTAATTGTTCACCACATCCGCCAGGAATGCACGTGATAATCAGACACACACGTGCATCTATAGCTGCTGTTCCCCCGCCCCCCACACCCCCAGGGCCAGGTAGCCGGGAACTACAAGGGCCACCAGCAAACATCAAACTTAGGGAGGGGCAGGTGTTCCAGGGGAGAAGCAGGGGAGCGAAGAAGTGGAGGGCTGGAGAACGGATCCTGGGTGGTTGTCTTCAGTTTAGCAAGTGTAAGGCACTTGCTCTAACAGCTTGTTTATATGGAGGGAATATTATTACAGTTTTATTTTTTTGTTATAGAAAGTTGACTTCGCTTGTATGGGGTACCATACAGTTCCCATACTTACCATTAAAAGGAAGTGAGTGTGAAAGTCTCTCAGTCGTGTTGACTCTTTGCGACCCCGTAGACTATACAGTCCATGGAATTCTCCAGGCAAGAAATACTGACGTTGGGTAGCCTTTGCCTTCTCCAGGGGATCTTCCCAACGCAGGGATCAAATGCAGGTCTCCCGCATTGCAGGCGGGTTCTTTACCAGCTGAGCCACAAGGGAAGCCCAGCTAAAAGGAAACGTGAGCTCAAACTTCAACAGGTCTCAATGAAGTTGTAATAGAATCTATTCTAGAACTCTAAAGCCTAAACCAAACAGAGCTATAAATGAAAGCTTAGAAACATTTTAAAATCCATTCCAAATACAAGGAAATTTTATGTGTTTATTATAAGTATTTTAAACTATAAAGCAGTTGTTATCTCAAGCAAGTATTGAAACGAAATGGCACAATTTTGCTTAGTTATGAGAGGATGCAACAGGTAATTTTAAAATTAGGCGACACTGGATCACTTTCTAAGTGCAGCACTTGGCATAAATGATGAACACGGATAATGAAGCTGCTCCGAGGTCCAGCTGGGTGTCACTCAACAGGTGTTGCTGGGGTGAAAGTGTGAGCCTATGGGATTGTGCTGCTTTGTGGGCAGGATTAAAAACAAATTGATAAATAAAATTCCTCTTGAAATAAAAAACTAGCCCTATTGCAGCTATATTATTAGTTTTTCTTTTCATGAGAAAACTAATATGCAAAAGCCCTCTAATTGTTCTCAGCTGTGTTGTTGTATGCATAGATAGCTTTATAAATGAATATTCTTTAACTTTGGTAAAATAGAGCACAAAGTTGGGACTTATTACTAAGAGGTAGGGATGATTTTGCATAAATAAAGTTAATCATGTAAACTCTCTATTGAACTGAAATCTAGACTCAGCCTCATTATCTATATCAAGCTCTTACTAACTCTGCCTTTCACACAATTCCCCGTTCTTTCTATTGCATCTTAGGTTTTCTTTTCCTGTTGTTGGTTGTCTGGAATGCAGACTTTTGGTGTGAATTCCTGTCTACATCTGTAGACTGCTCTATGAAGTCAGTGTTTCTATTTTATTCTGCTTTGAATCCCATCATCAAAAGCATAGTGTCTCACATCAAGTAGGTGCTCAACAAAAATAGGCTGAATGACTATCTATGATCACTTATGTCTTTGGCTTATTTATTCAGTTTCTCATGTTATGTTTTATTCAATATGAAAATATGTTTTAGGTATTATAGGAGATTACCAAAGAGCATGGCTAACATTCCTGCCTGCATTTGTGTTGGAGAAAACAATGCTAACATACCATAAAGAAATTTATATAAAAAACTAAGGCTGTACAATCTATGACTTGGCTTCCCTGATGGCTCAGATGGTAAAGTGTCTGCCTGCAACACAGGAGATCTGGATTCGATCCCTGGGTTGGGAAGTTCTCCTAGAGAAGGAAATGGCAAACCACTCCAGTATTATTGCCTGGAAAATTCCATGGATGGAGATTCCTGGTAGGCTATAGTCCACGGGATTGCAAAGAATGCAACATGACTGAGCAACTTCACTGGTTCACTGGTACAATCTAATCTATGTGATGGATCCAGAACTTCAGTATAGCAACTAAGATAACTCAAAAGGACAGACAGTAACAGATATGTGTGCAGATAAACGATGAAATTATTTCTATATGGAGTAGTCCACTGAAGTAACTGATCTAACTGGAGATTTCTGAAATTTTTACACAGGTAAATATTTGGTTGTCACCCATTGGGGAAGATATCAAGATGGTCTCATAACTAATACCGAAATATAGTAACACTGGCTCTCAACTTGCAGGAAGTAACCTTCCAGAATTCTCAGTGATAAGGAGGAAATAAAATTGGAAAAGCCGGAGACCCTGAAACTGTTGCAGAATTTGTTTCTGTGAAGCTCTACTCATGAATTATGCATGTGCCTGAGTGATACCCAGAAGAGGACTGAGTTATTACAAACGCAAACAGCTCCTGTCCTGAAAACTGAGGAAACAGCAGTCCCTGGTTAAAAGCTGCTGCTGCTCCTGCTGCTAAGTCACTTCAGTTGTGTCCGACTCTGTGCGACACCATAGACGGCAGCCCACCAGGCTCTGCTGTCCCTGGGATTCTCCAGGCAAGAACACTGGGGTGAGTTGCCATTTCCTTCTCCAGTGCATGAAAGGGAAAAGTGAAAGTGAAGTCGCTCAGTCGTGTCCGACTCTTAGCGACCCCATGGACTGTAGCCTACAAGGCTCCTCTGTCCATGGGATTTTCCAGGCAAGAGTACTGGAGTGGGGTGCCATTGTCTTCTCAGTGGTTAAAAGCATTCACCTGAAAAACAAGTAATAGACTAAAAAAAAAAAATGAGATAGGACTCCAGGTGGAAAAAGTCTGAACATTAATAATGACAAAATTATCAAACTAGGTTTATAAGGAATTAATTGCATTATCTGAATTAGATATATTTTTCTTATTTGAATTTTAGGTATTTGACTAAAGTTAAAATTATTATAAATCTACGTTAATTAAATTTTAGTTTTACTTCACTCCATCTTCCTTTCTACTTTCTGAAATAACTTTGAAAACAGTAAAAAGTCAATGTAATTAACATATTCAAGATTGCATATTAAATCAAATAAATAATGTACAATTAATTTTTCCATGGATGCTCACTTTCAGGTCATTACTTTTCTCTCTTACTTTGGTGACATAGAATATTCTTAAGTAGCATCAACATCATCACCAATCAGTTGAATGACATACATTATTTATTATGTATTAGAACAAACTCAATGCCTATTTGATATTAAAGGAGCATAGTTGATGAAATATTAGGAAGATATATGGCAATAAAATCTTCTACAGGATCTGAAAAAAAAGTGAAATGTTGAATCGAATACTTTGGCAAAAAACTTGATCCGCATTTTCAAAGAAAATTGAAACTATACCTCTATATATATCAGATATTAATCACTAAAACGTTATTATACATAAGAAAAATTTTTTTTATTCTTCCCACACCTGTGTCTCCATGTACTTGCTAATTTTCAATGCAAGATGGTTTCCCAAAGGAGCCAATATGAAAATTAACTAAGATATGATATCTTTATGGAGTATTTTTGAGTTATTATACATTATTTTGAGTGAGTTATTTGAGTTTAGCTTTGTGTTACCTAAGAAACAAAATTCACAGCATGATGAAGATGATATAGCATTCAGGAACAGATCCTAGATTCTCTGAACTTGCTTAAAGCAAGTGACTATCAGCTCATTTTTAAAATATTCTGAGATTTTAAAATTAAACAATTTGAAGATTACATGGCCATTTTTACCTAAAAAAGATTTTGTTGTTTTCTTTTCCTAGAAGTATCAAAATTTTCCTTTCCTTCTTAAGAGCATTTTGCTTAGTTTTCTGTTGTTATAAAAATAATAACTAATCATTGTAGAACATGTATCTTGAGTTGATGGATGTCAGAGGTTCAGTGAATCTTCTGAAACAGTGTGAGAAATACTACATGTACCTGCTCATGTGCATAGGTTTGGTCCATATTCTTTGTAGAGGTAAAAAAAAAGTTCAGTGGCTTTCAAGCCACTGATTAGTAAGTACCTCTTGGTGTTGAAGTGTTTGTGCCTTTCTGGTCTTTATCTTGTATCCATCTCCATTTCTGTCTGTCTCTCTCCTGCAACTTTATAGTTACTAATGTCAAGTATGGCAAAGAAATCATTACTAAAAAAAAAAAAGAGAGAGAGAGAGAATAGTAGCATCCGCCTGCTTGCATGTTATTTATGTATTCGTGATTTTAATGTATTATATGTATGCATCCATGTATATTCATTAACTGATTTAATTTTATTTCACTTTCTCCTTTTTATCTATTTTTAATTAATTTATTTATTTTGAATGGAAGCTAATATTTTACTATATTGTAGTGGTTTTTGCCATACATTGACATGAATCAGCCATGGGTGTACATGTGT
The DNA here is from genome assembly GCA_024291935.2 of Okapia johnstoni. NCBI lineage: Eukaryota > Metazoa > Chordata > Mammalia > Artiodactyla > Giraffidae > Okapia > Okapia johnstoni. The sequence goes on along the minus strand of JAGTYA010000027.1, from coordinate 4,762,976 downwards.
TCCCCATCCTGAATACCCTTCCAACCTCCCTCCCCAACCCATCCCTCAGGGTCATCCCAGTGCACCAGCCCTGTGTGCCCTGTCTCAGGCATTGCACCTGGACTCACAATCTATCTCACATATGGTAGTATACATATTTCAATGCTATTCTCACAAATCATCCCACACTTGCCTTTTTCCACAGAGTTCAAAAGTCTGTTCTTTACATCTGTGTCTCCTTTGCTGTCTCGCATATAGGATCATCATTACCATCTTTCTAAATTCCATATATATGTGTTAATATACTGAATTAGTGCTTTTCCTTCTGACTTACTTCACTCTGTATAATAGGCTTACCTATTCTTTTATGTAGTGTTGGTTGTATTTCACATAGGCTTTAGTTTGCTGAATACAAAGGATGGATAGTGAATGAACTAGAAAGGAAATTAACATCATACAGAAATAGTTATGGAAAATTCCAGGCCCTTGTATTTCTCTTTAATCTGAGAACAACTTAATTTGTACAAAAACTACTTGCTTATTAGGTTAAAATTATGAAGTGCTTCTGTATACTGTGTATGAGAGATTAATATGGGTGCAATGCTAAGAATAAATGCTCAGGAACTATAGAGATAAATCATCAGGCCCATATTGGATGGATCTCAGATTCATTCCCATCCTTCTATGCTTACTGATGAACAGAAGGCTGAAAGGCACCAAACCATATACACAGATTCCCAGACCCCCAGCCACTGTCTGCTAATGGAAGTCCTGGTCTGAGTGCAAAAGATTTGAAGGGAAATGATTTTTTTCTGTTTCTGGGGGGCCTCCAATAACAGCAGAAGCAATGGGAAAATCTGGATTTCAGGGTCACTCTCCAGCACTGGAGTTCTAGTCACAGGGGCTGCAGGAGTGCCAGAAGGACCTCTGCAGGGCAGAGTCCCTGGGCTCTGGCCATGGCCAAGGCAGTGATGGTTGCAGGCAGATCAGATTGTTACCATTACTGAGTCCAGGCATGCTTTGCTTGCTGTATGAGAGGCCAATCAATCTGATAGAAGAGGTGGTGAGGCAAGGAATACGACTGTATTTGGAGAGCCAGCCAACCAAGAAGGTAGACTAACATCTCAAAATAACCATCTTACAGGGGTCTGGATGCCAGGTTCCTTTATAGATCAGAGAGTGGGGGTGTGGGAGGGTAAGGAAACAAAGTACACAGGCCATTCATCTTCCAAATATTTCATAGAATGGCAAGCCTCAGGCAGGGAAATGTGTTAATGTCTTCCTACCATCTACAGGTAGACTTCCCTGATAACTCAGTTGGTAAAGAATCAGCCTGCAATGCAGGAGACCCCAGTTCAATTCCTGGATTGGGAAGATCTACTGGAGAATGGATAAGCTACCCACTCGAGTATTCTTGGGCTTCCCTTTTGGTTCAGTTGGTAAAGAATTCGCCTACAATGCAGGAGACCTGCATTTGATCCCTGAGTTGGGAAGAGCCCCTGGAGAAGGGGAAGGCTATGCACTCCAGTGTTCTGGTCTGGAGAATTCCATGGACTATATAGTTGAACACAACTGAGCAATTTTCACTCACTCACCATGTACAGGTAGACAGGGTTCTGAACTTTAGTTTAGCAGTCATGCAGAGGGGCAGGGTTCTCTGAGGCAGGCCATTACATATGATTATAATAACAAAAGCAATGGAAAGCAACTCAAAGAAACCATTCCAATATAGAGTCAGAATTGACTTTTCCCTGCAACAATCCCCCACTGTCAGTTCCTTCCACAATCTTGTGGAAAAGGGGACAATGACCCTTCTAACTGCTATGTCAGGTAGATCTGGGAGTGTCCACCATCAGTACCAGTGTTCTAAGTGTTCAGATTTGTCTTTATTTGCTCTTCTTGGAAAAGTGTCTATTTTATACATATAGATATGGAAATATTGAGCTTCAAACCCAGGAGGCAGCATTTGAAGTTAGGAATTTAGCACTTTTCTATGGATATAAAGTTTCAAGAGTTACAGCTCACTAAAATAATTTCTTTGTTAGTACCTCAGCTATCTGGGGCCTGTAGTTTCCTCAGGGTTTACCATAGGGAGTGGCCACAGTCTGATGACTGCCAGATGGCAGATATTCTCCTTCCTTGAGGCTCACCACTTCATGTTTGAGGGCTACAGTTGCTGATTATTTTCCTTAGGTCTTCTCCTCTTGGTCAGGAATTTGACTAATATTTGAGAGATATTTCATGATCAATTTTTGTCTCCTGGTGCTGGGAGGCTCATCTCAGATCAGGTGAACATTCTTGATATGACACTCTAGGTGTTAAGTTTTGCACCAGGCCTCGTCAATAATTTAAATTCTCTGGACTCTGTTTAACTATAATCCAGGAGACATTTTCCCTTATGGTTCTTCCCATACCTAGAATCACATGAGTACAATTATTTTATGTTATAAATGAGATTTTCTCAAAATGTTTAGCCTATGGTTAAAGTTTTGTTGGGGGCCTGATCACACGTTGCAAGAGATAACAATTTTATAAATTAGACAGGATATAACTAATGCAGTTAGTAACATTGACAAAGATACAGTGCAGCAGGGAGAAAACAAAACACGATTTGAAAGGAAACAACAATTTAAACAATGATTAGTATAGCTAGTTGTAATCCAGTTGCAATAATCAAGTGACCAAAGAAGTCATAATGGACTTAATGAGCCTTCTTCAGTTTCATTGTACCTGCCATGCACACTTGTGCATGGCTTAGTCTTTGAGGCAAGCATATGCTACTGACAGGATCAACCAAGTAGAGAGAAAAAGATAAATGTTTCAATTTTGCTCACAAAAGGTATAATTTACCAAGTTGCTGTAAGTCATAATTAGTTTAAGGGGAAGATTTTTCTTATACCTGAAAACACAGATTTAAACCAATAATCTTTTCAGTTAGAAACCATAAAAATTACAACTGTATTTTCCAGTTTGCTCAGTCCTATGTAGTTAATATTTTTGTTAACAACTTTATGAAGTTATCAGGTTTTCCACTGGAATTCTTCAATTTCTTACTCACTTCAGCATTATGGTCTGAAAATCAGAAACCTGTATTTATCTAGAAATCCTTTTTATAAATCTTGAAGAGGAGGAATTTTTACAAAGGCATCAGAGTGAAACCACAACTGTCTATCATAACAAAAGACTTACGAAAGCATGTTTAAATCTGATTACAGTCAATGCATTTAACAAAGCAACCCAGTTACTGCTGTTACATACAACATTTTCAGAAAATAAATAGAATTATGACTGATAATATCCTACCAGGACACATCCAATTTTAAGAACTCTATATAATTTCTAAAATGTCTGTATTAAATTCCATATAATTTAAAATTTATTATGAAATTAACATGCCAAGTGAACTAATTAGTTTAATATCTCCCTTTGGGGTGTTTAGGGACCTTTTGAAGCACCCCAAAGTTAGCTAGAGCCCAAAGGAACTTTATAATAATTTGACTTTGGAAGTCTTGTCAAAAGAACCCTCCCCCAAAACATTTTAAAACACAACAGGTTCATACATGTGCATCCATGCTCAGTCGTGTCTGACTCCTTGTGACCCTCTAGACAGCCCACCAGGCCCTCTCTTCATGGGATTTCCCAGGTAAGAATGTTGGAGTGGGTTGTCATTTCCCACTCCAGGGGCTCTTCCTGACCCAGAAATGGAACCTGCATCTCCTGTATTTTCTGCATTGCAGGGGGTTTCTTTACCCCCTCGCTATGTGGTGAACAGTAGCTGTGTGGCGCCGGAGCCGCTGAGAGGAAATACCCCACATCCAAGGTCAGGAGTGATGGCTGCACTTCACTGGACTGGCCGTATGTTGATACCCCACATCCAAGCTCAGAAAAACCCCAGTAAGACAGTAGACACTGAAGCAACTGTGAGGAGATACCCCATATCCAAGGGCAAAGGAGAAGCCCCAGCAAGATGGTAGGAGGGGCGAATTCGTGTTTAGAATCAAACCCCATTCCCACCAGAGATGCTCAGAGGGCTCAAACAAACCTGCACACCAGGACCCAGGAACTGTACAGAGACTGAGACAGAACTATGTTTGAGTGTCTCCTGTGGAGATATGGGTAGGCGGTGGTCTGCCACAGGTACAGGGGCTCTGGGTGCAGCAGACTTGTGTATGGCATAAGCCCTCTTGGAGGAGGTCGCCATTAGCCACACCATAGAGCTGTCAGAACTTAACAGGACTGGGAAATAGATTCTTGGAGGGCACAACAGAACCTAGCGCACCAGGAACTCAGAAGGAAAGAGCAGTGACCACACAAGAGGCTGTCCCAGACTTGCCTGTGGGTGTCCGGGAGTCTCCGGTGGAGGCATGGGTCGGTGGTGGCTTGCTGAGGGTTGGGGGTACTGAGAGTAGTAGTACATGCATGGAATCTTTGAAGGAGGTCACCATTATCTTCATTACCTCCACCATAGTTTGGCCCCAGGTAAATAGCAGGGAGGGAACACAGCTCCACTCATCAACAGAAAATTGGATTAATGATTTACTGAGCATGGCCCCGCCCATCAGAACAAGTCCCACATTCCCCCTCAGTCAGTCTCTCCCATCAGGAAGCTTCTATAAGCCTTTTATCCTTCTCCATCACAGGGCAGACAGACTGAAAACCACAATCACAGAAACTAACCAATTTAATCACATGGACCACAGCCTTTTCTAACTCAATGAAACAATGAGCCATGCCGTGCAGGGCCACCTAAGATGGGCAGGTAACAGTGTGGTCCACTGGAGAAAGGAACGGCAAACCACGTCAGTATTCTTGCCTTGAGAACCCCATGAACAGTATGAAAAGGCAAAAGGATAGGACACTAAAAGATTAACTCTCGAGGTTTGTAGGTGCCCAATATGCTACTGCAGATCAATGGAGAAATAACTCCAGAAAGAATGAAGAGACGGAGCTAAAGAAAAAACAACGCCCAGTTGTGGATGTGACTGGTGATGTGCTGGAGTCCAGCTCCGGCAGCCAGGGAAATACCCTGAAGGGATGAACAGGGTCGGCGAATGATGCAGCCTCTCACTCATTTGGACTGCATGTTTATTTTAAGCATCAGGTTTTCTTTCATACTTTTACAAAAGCATTAGGTCAGAGGTATGACATCTTCAGTTTCCCCTCACCCATATTTACTGTCTCCATAAATCATTGTTGTCCTTCAGAGTTCCCTCTTAAGTGTCCTTGTGATAACATTGTAACTCAAGTTTGTCTCTGGGCTGTATACCACATTCCTCAGTTTATTTCTTATCTTTCTAAATCCTGCTTGAGCTCATTAACTTCTAAAAAGACTTCTAGCTATTAGTATCTCTAAAATTCCAAGTCTCTATAAGCTATAGTAAAATACTACAACATACCTTAAACTTTTAGCTTCTAACTATTCTTAATTATCCCTAACCCCTAAACTCAGCAAACTTCTTTTGCCATAAACATTCCCCTTACAGGCAGGTTTCAGATAACAATGTTTCCCATGGCTCAAGCTGCAGCCTATGTGGTCATCCTGGGACATTCTTTGTAAAGATCCTTGAACAAATGTCAAGAGTTAACTTTATGGATTATAACATTCTTTCCAGCCAACTCAACCGGAGGAAGGAAAGGACAAGTCAGAATCACAAGACCTAACTCCTTCATCCCGGGACCGTGCCTGCGGAATGGGGAGAGGGGGATGGGGCCGTGCCTCCATTTTGTCAGTAATGCCTATCACAGCTCCCGACAGTGATGGAAGCAAGGCCCTATGCTGTAAAGAGCAATATTGCATAGGAACCTGGAATGTTAGGTCCATGAATCAAGGCAAATTGGAAGTGGTCAAACAAGAGATGGCAAGAGTGAACATCAACATTTAAGGGATCAGTGAACTAAAATGGACTGGAATGGGTGAATTTAATTCAGATGATCATTATATCTACTACTGTGGACAGGAAACCTTTAGAAGTAATGGAGTAACCATCAGAGCCAACAAAAGAGTCCAAAATGCAGTACTTGGATGGAATCTCAAAAATGACAGAAATATCTCTGTTCGTTTCCAAAGCAAACCATTCAATATTACGGTAATCCAAGTCTGTGCACCGACAAGTAATGCTAAAGAAGTTGAACTTGAATAGTTCTATGAAGACCTATAAGACCTTCCAGAACTAACACCCCAAAAAGATGTCCTTTTCATTATAAGGAACTGGAATGCAAAAGTAGGAAGTCAAGAAATACCTGGAGTAACAGGCAAATTTGGCCTTGGAATACAGAATAAAGCAGGGCAAAGGCTAATAGAATTTTTCCAAGAGAACACACTGGTCATAGCAAGCACCCTCTTCCAACAACACAAGAGAAGACTCTACACATGGACATCACAGATGGTCAACACTGAAATCAAATTGATTGTATTCTTTGCAGCCAAAGATGGATAAGCTCTATACAGTCAGCAAAAACAAGACTGGGGTTGACTATGCCTCAGATCATGAATTCCTTATTGTCAAATTCAGACTTAAATTGAAGAAAGTAGGGAAAACGACTAGACCATTCAGGTATGACCTAAATCAAATCCCTTGTGATTATACAGTGGAAGTGAGAAATAGATTTAAGGCTCTAGATCTGATAGACAGAGTGCCTGGAGAACTATGGACAGGAGTTCGTGACACAGAAGAGGCGATAGGGATCAAGAACACCCCCAAGAAAAAGAAATGCAAAAAAGCAAAATAGCTGTCTGAGGAGGCCTTAAAAATAGCTGTGAAAAGAAGAGAAGCAAAAAGTAAAGGAGAAAAGGAAAGATTTACCCATTTGAATGCAGAGTTCCAAAGAATAGCAAGGAGAGATAAGAAAGCCTTCCTCAGTGATCAGTACTAAGAAATAGAGGAAAACAATGTAATGAAAATGTCTAGAGATCTCTTCAAGAAAATTAGAGATACCAAGGGAACATTTCATGCAAAGATGGGCTCAATAAAGGACAGAAATGGTATGGACCTAACAGAAGCAGAAGATATTAAGAAAAGCTGGCAAGAATACACAGAAGAACTGTACAAAAAAGATCTTCACGACACAGACAATCACGATGGTGTGATCACTCACCTAGAGACAGACATTCTGGAATGTGAAGTCAAGTGGGCTTTTGGAAGTATCACTACGAACAAAGCTAGTGGAGGTGATGGAATTCCAGTTGAGCTATTTCAAATCCTGAAAGATGATGCTATTAAAGTGCTGCACTCAATATGCCAGCAAATCTGGAGAACTCAGCAGTGGCCACAGGACTGGAAAAGGTCACATTTCATTCCAATCCCAAAGAAAGGCAATGCCAAAGAATCCTCAAAGTACTACACAATTGCGCTCACCTCACACGCTAGTAAAATAATGCTCAAAATTCTCCAGCCAGTCTTCAACAGTACGTGACCTGTGAAATTCCAGATGTTCAAGTTGATTTTAGAAAAAGCAGAGGAACCAGAGATCAAATTGCCAACATCCGCTGGATCATCGAAAAAGCAAGAGAGTTCCAGAAAAACATCTATTTCTGCTTTATTGACTATGCCAAAGCCTTTCACTGTGTGGATCACAATAAACTGGAAAATTCTGAAACAGATGGAAATACCAGACCACTTGACCTGCCTCCTGAGAAACCTGTATGCAGGTCAGGAAGCAACAGTTCGAACTGGACATGGAACAACAGACTGGTTCCAAATAGGAAAAGGAGTACGTCAAGGCTGTATATTGTCACCCTGTTTATTTAACTTATATACAGAGTACATCATGAGAAACGCTGGGCTGGAAGAAGCACAAGCTGGAATCAAGATTGCTGGGAGAAATATCAATAACCTCAGATATGCAGATGACACCACCCTTATGGCAGAAAGTGAAGAGAAACTAAAGAGCCTCTTGATGAAAGTAAAAGAGGAGAGTGAAAAAGTTGGCTTAAAACTTTAACATTCAGCAAACAAAGATCATGGCATCTGGTACCATCATTTCATGGCAAGTAGATGGAGAAACAGTGAAAACAGTGCAGACTTTATTTTGGGGCTCCAAAATCACTGCAGATGATGACTGCAGACATGAAAGTAAAAGACACATACTCCTTGGAAGCAAAGTTATGTCCAACCTAGACAGCATATTAAAAAGCAGAGACATTACTTTGCCAACAAGATTCTGTCTAGTCAAGGCTATGTTTTTTGCAGTAGTCATGTATGAATGTGAGACTTGGACTCTAAAGAAAGCTGAGCACCAAAGAATTGATGATTTTGAACTGTTTTGTTGGAGAAGACTCTTGAGCGTCCCTTGGACTGCAAAGAGATCCAACCAGTTCATCGTAAAGAAATCAGTCCTGAATATTCATTGGAAGGACTAATGCTGAAGCCGAAACTCCAATACTTTGGCCACCTGATGCGAACAGCTGACTCATTTGAAAAGACTCTGATGCTGGGGAAGACTGAAGGTGGGAGAAGGGGATGACAGTGGATGAGAGGGTTGGATGGTATCACCGACTTAATGGGCATGTGATTGAGTGGACTCTAGGAGTTGGTAATGGACAGGGAGGCCTGACCTGCTGCAGTCCATGGGTTCACAAAGAGTCGGACGCGACTGAGCAACTGAATTGAACTGATGAAACATAGCCAAAGTTACAATAAAAGATTTCAAAGGCAATTGCAGATTGCTTTACAGGTAAATAAACTTAAAATCTCTTGTCAAAGGCAGTTCAACTTCTTCAGAAAACTTGTTCTTTCTAAGAGAGAGAAAAGCCAAATTTAAATTTGCACTAGCTTTCTTCCATGGTTCATTTACTCTAACTTGTTTTAAAACTTAGTCAATCCTGACTTATCATGTATAAAACTCCTTTTTTTGCTTTGAGAATTTTCACAAACTTTCCATCAGTTAATTTATTGTAGCACAGTTTTAACTTTCAAGTTGTTGAATATCTGGAGACATCCTAAATTATAATTATTTCTAAAAGTTTACTCAAAATTCTTTTCTCATTAGCGTTTTTCCTCAATAGTTTCTTCATATAGAGTTACTTTCCTAGTTGACAAATTTGTAACATATAAGTAAATCCTATTTAGCCTATATATTCTTGGTCTTCTCTTGTGGCTCAGCTGGTAAAAATTCTGCCTGCAGTGCAGGGGACCTGGATTCAATCCCTGGGTTGAAAAGATCCCCTGGAGAAGGGAGAGGCTACCTACTCCAGTATTCTGGCCTGGAGAGTTCCATGGACTCTATAGTCCATGGGGTTGCAAAGTGTCAGACAAGACTCAGTGACTTTCACTTCACTGCTGCTGCTGCTGCTAAGTCGCTTCAGTTATGTCCGACTCTGTGCAACCCCATAGACGGCAGCCCACCAGGCTCCTCCGTCCATGGGATTCTCCAGGCAAGAACACTGGAGTGAGTCACTGTTGCCTTCTCCAATGCATGAAAGTGAAAAGTGAAAGTGAAGTCGCTCAGTCGTGTCTGACTCTTAGCGACCCTATGGACTGCAGCCTACCAGGCTCCTCCGTCCATGGAATTTTCCAGGCAAGAGTACTGGAGTGGGGTGCCATTGCCTTCTCCTTCACTTCACTAGCTTATATTAAACCTAGGCATAATGCAATGTTGATGACTCAAGACATGTCTATATTAATTAGATCAACACACTTAAACATTAATACCAGGTCCAATTTAATATTGACTATTTCCAAGTTTATGTAAACCTGAAAGGCATCTTGGCAAGTTTCTCCTTTATTAAAATTAAATAGAGCTCTTTATTCTTTCTGGCAAATATCATGGACAGAGGAGCCTGGCGGGCTACAGTCCATGGGGTTGCAAAGAGACACAACTGAGCAAGTAACACTTTGTAAATCCAATTCTAATAATACTTTTTAGGAGTAGAGATATCTCGTATGTATAATGTGTACACAGATTAAAAGGCAAACTAGAGATCTCACGGCTTTACTAAAAATCTTAGATATAAACCAGTTATTATAATATAAATTTACAACTTACAAACAGAATATATTAAGTTTCCTTACTCAGGTTCCTAAGGCCTACTATCTGTAAGTTTGGCTAAGGAAGCATTACCAGAGTTATAAATTTAAAAGTGTCACCTTTTCCCCTTGGTTTCGAGTCCTGTTTGCTTGAGCTAATTCAAGTCCTGTGGCCTGTATTTATATTTCTGGTTTTTAGAAATTTGCAAGAAAAATACAGTTGATTTAGTTTCCCAAAGAACATTTTTGTCACCTAAAGTTACTGAAATCAGCGACAAAATTTTTAATTAAACTGAAATTTGTTTTAAGAATTACATGTTCTAAAATTCAGAGCTTAATTTATCATGTATTTGAAAGTCTGAATAAGGCTTTCAGCAAAGGCCTTTTTGAGTTTAACCGAAAGCTAAAATCACTCTTTTTATTTTTATTAGCCCTTGCATGTTAGTTCTGGTTTTGCTTATTTGTATGACTCATATAACTCTATTGGTTACTACATTCAGTAAATATTTTTTGTTTTTAGAATTTTTTTTGTAAGTTCTTACTTTTATTTCAGCCAATTAAATAGAGCTCTTTTACAAATCGACTGTAGCAATGTTATACAAAGACACATGCAACCACACAAATAGAGAGGCCTCAGTTCTTATTTTAAGATTTCAGTCCTGAGTCAGATAAAGCAGTGTAAACCCATGTTTACAAAAGAGGTTGGATTAGAAGTGGGTTTCTCACAGACAGAAACAGTCAAAGCTCACTGGATTGGACAGCTAAAAATCTGCAAAAAAAGCACTTAGGATTTCTAATTACCTTGAACAAGTCAACTTCAAAATTACTTTACTCTCTCAGAAATTTGCATTTTAAAAATACCACAGAGATGAGGGTTCCCAAGAAGACCAGATAGGAAATTTACATCTCAAAGATACAAGCCAGTTCTTCAGAGAATGACTTTGTTTCTCTTTTGTTTAATACCAAAGGGGAAAGTGGTGAAGGTAATAGGAAAGACAAGCTGAGGAATCTGTCTCATAGTCCTGCCAGGAAAGTGGCCAGGGGATACCTTACCTGAAGTACTTCTCACTTTAGCTCAAGCAGTTAGTACCAGATGTCTGTGCATTACCAAAGTAACCAGAATAAACACAAACCTAGTCAGCCAGAAAGTTACATTAACATGACTGATAGGGCCCACATGGGCTCTCATTGATAAGATGGCTCATTATGTCGAACTCACAAACAAAGGAAAAAATCACAGTGATCCATGAGACTGACCAAATTGCCCAAATGGCATTCTGTTATTTCACTGGCATCTATCTTTGCAAAGCTTTGAAACCACCAGATTCCAGACCTCTGGCTATGTGACCATCCCTTCAGAGAATTTTTCATTGGTGGGGTATAAGAAGGACTCTGTCAGAAAGGGAGGATGCTGATTCTCATTAAGGGCCAGTCTCCCTCTCTTTTCCCACCAATAAATTTCCCTTTTCTTGCCTGACTGCCTGGCTCACTCTCTTTTTCTCTGAACTCACCTTACAATGACTTCCCAGTCCGATTAGACCTGTGACCTTTGTCCAAAGTGCCTTATAAATGGAGTTTTCTTTCACAGGGACAACACCCCAAATTAGAGCCAAAGCCATTTGCTCAATGCTATTCCCTCAAATTATCCCACCCTCCCCTTCTCCCACAGAGTCCAAAAGTCTGTTCTTTATATCTGTGTCTCTTTTGCTGTCTCATATATAGGGTCACTATTACCATCTTTCTAAATTTCACATATATACATTAATATACTATATTGGTGTTTTTCTTTCTGACTTATTTAAATCTGTATGATAGGCCCCAGTTTCATCTACCTCATTAGAACTGATTCAAATGAGTTCTTTTTAGTAGCTGAGTAATATTCCATCGTGTCTGTACCACAACTTTCTTATCCATTCATCTGCTGATGGACATCTAGGCTGCTTCCATTTGCTAGCTATTGTAGACACTGCTGCAGTGAACATTGGGGTACATGTGTCTCTTTCAATTCTGGTTTCCTTGGTGTGTATGATCAGCAGTGGGATTTCCGGGTCATATGGCAGTTCCATTTCCAGGTTTTTAAGGAATCTCCACACTGTTCTCCATAGTGTCTGTACTAGTTTGCATTCCCACCAACAATGTAAGAGGGTTCCCTTTTCTCCACACCCTCTCCAGCATTTATTGCTTGTAGACTTTTGATAGCAGCCATTCTGACTGGCATGAGATGGTACCTCATTGTGGTTTTAATTTGCATTTCTTTGATAATGAATGATGTTGAACATCTTTTCATGTGTTTCTTAGCCATCTGTATGTCTTCTCTGGAGAAATGCCTGTTTAGTTGTTTGGCCCATTTTTTGATTGGGTGGTTTATTTTTCTGGTATTGAGCTGCATGAGCCTCTTGTTTATTTTTGAGATTAATTGTTTGCCCATTGCTTCGTTTGCTATTATTTTCTCCCATTCTGAAGGCTGTCTTTTCACCTTGCTTATAGTTTCCTTCATTGTGCAAAAGCTTATAAGTTTAATTAGGTCCCATTTGTTTATCTTTGCTTTTATTTCCATTACTCTGGGAGGTGTGTCATAGAGGATCCTGCTGTGATTTACATCAGAGAGTGTTTTGCCTATGTTTTCCTCTAGGAGTCTTATAGTTTCCGGTCTTACATTTAGGCCTTTAATGCATTTTGAGTTTATTTTTGTGTATGGTGTTAGAAAGTGTTCTAGTTTCCTTCTTTACAGGTGATTGACCAGTTTTCCCAGCACCACTTGTTAAAGAGATTGTCTTTTCTCCATTGTATATTATTGCTTCCTTTGTCAAAGATAAGGTGTCCATAGGTGTGTGGATTTATCTCTGGGCTTTCTATTTTATTCCATTAACCTAGATTTCTGTCTTTGTGCCAGCACCATACTGTTTTGATGACTGTAGCTTTGTAGTATAGCCTGAAGTCAGGCAGATTGATTCCTCTAGTTCCATTCTTCTTTCTCAAGGTTGCTTTGGCTATTGGAGTTTTTTTTTTGTTTGTTTGTTTGTTTCCATACAAATTGTGAGATTATTTGTTCTAGTTCTGTTATATAATCTATAGATTGCTTTGGATAGTATACTCATTTTCACTGTATTAATTCTTCCAACCCATGAACATGGTATATTTCTCCATTTATCTGTGTCATCTTTGATTTCTTTCATCAGTGTTTTACAGTTTTCTATATATAGGTCTTTTGTATCTTTAGGTAGATTTATTCGTAAGAATTTTATTATTTTTGTCACAATGTTGAATGGAATTGTTTCCCTAATTTCTCTTTGTGTTTTCTCGTTGTTAGTGTATAGGAATGCAAGTAATTTCTGTGTATTAATTTTATATCCTGCAACTTTACTATATTCATTGATTAGCTCTAGTAATTTTCTGGTGATGTCTTTAGGGTTTTCTATGTAGAGGATCATGTCATCTGCAAACAGTGAGAGTTTTATTTCTTCTTTTCCAATCTGGGTTCCTTTTACTTATTTTTCTTCTCCGATTGCTGTGGCTAAAACATCCAAAACCATGTTGAATACTAGTGGTGAGAGTGGGTGCCCTTGTCTTGTTCCTGACTTTAGGGGAAATGCTTTCAGTTTTTCACCATTGAGGATAATATTTGCTGTGGATTTATCATATATGGCTTTAATTATGTTGAGGCATGTTCCTTCTGTGCCTGCTTTTTGGAAGGTTGTTTTTTTTTTGTCATAAACAGATGTTGTATTTTGTCAAAGTCTTTCTCTGCGTCTATCAAGATAATCATGTGGTTTTTATCTTTCAATTTGTTAATGTGCTGTATTACACTGATTTGTGAATATTGAAGTAATCTCGCATCCCTGGGATAAAGGCCACTTGGTCATTATGTATGATCTTTTTAATATGTCGTTGGATTATGTTTGCTAGAATTTTGTTGAGGAGTTTTGCATCTATGTTCTTCAGTGAAATTGGCTTTACTTTTCCTTTTTTGTGTCATCTTTGTCTGTTTTTGGTATTAGGGCGATGGTGGCCTCATAGAAATGAGTTTGGAAGTCTGCCTTCATCTGCAATTTTTTGGAAGAGTTTGAGTAGGATAGATGTTGGCTCTTCTCTAAATTCTTGGTAGAATTCCCTGTGAAGCCATCTGGTCCTGGGTTTTGGTTTGTTGGAAGATTTTTTATTATAGTTTCAATTTCCGTGCTTGTGATGGGTCTGTTAAGATTTTCTATCTATTCCTGGTTCAGTGTTGGAAGGTTATATTTTTCAAAGAATTCATCCATTTCTTCCAAGTTGTCCATTTTATTGTCATGTAGTTGCTGATAGTAGTCTCTTATGATCCTTTGTATTTCTGTGTTGTCTGTTATGATTTCTCCACTTTCATTTCTAATTTTGTTAATTTGATTCTTCTACCTTTGTTTCCTGATGAGTCTGGCTAATGGTTTTTCTATTTGCATGAAATATCTTTTTCCAGCCCTTCACTTTCAGTCTGTATGTGTCCCTTGGTTTGAGGTGAGTCTTTTGTAGACAGTATACGTAGGGATCTTGTTTTTGTATCCGTTCAGCCAGTCTTTATCTTTTGGTTGGGACATTGAACCCATTTAAATTTAAGGTAAGTATGATCCTTGATAAGTATAATCCTGTTGCCATTTTTGCTGTTTTGGGTTCAAGTTTATAAACCTTTTCTGTGTTCCATGTCTAGAGAAGATCCTCTAGCATTTGTTGAAAAGCTGATTTGGTGGTGCTGATTTCTCTCAGCTTTTGCTTGTCTGTAAAGCTTTTGATTTCTCCTTCATATTTGAATTAGATTCTTGCTGGGTTGTAGGTTTTTCTCTTTCATCACTTTAAGTGTGTCTCGTCATTCCCTTCTGGTCTGAAGAGTTCCTATTGAAAGATCAGCTGTTATCCTTATGGGGATTCCCTTGTGTGTTATTTGTTGCTTTTCCCTTGCTGCTTCTACTGTTGGTAGAGTCCAACACCATTTTCCCTCTCCAACATGGTACTCTTAATAAACTGTCTTGTTCTGTAAAAGAAAAGCCCAAATTGAGGACGGAATATTTTCCCAGTGTGCACACCAGTGACCTAGACTATAAAATGGAATCGGTCGTCTTGTAACACAAAAGAGCACACAAAACCACAAACAAATGAACTGGCTATTGAATTGGGTAGTCTTCCCTATGAAATGGAGTCCTTTGATTCATGGAAGTTTCTCAGTTCCTTGTTTCAACTGCCAAGTGCTGGGGCAGCTAGTGCTGCTTCAGGGAATCCTGAAGGCAAGATCTTCAGGACACATGGTCCCAGCAGCTTACTCCAAGTTTCCCTGACCAAGTCCAGCTAGCCATGAGCAGCAAGGCTCCTGGCTGACTTGCCAAATTTGTTACTGAGTCCAAGCTCACTCCACTCACCACCCAAGAGGTCAATGAATCTTAGAAATAAGATGTTGAGACAAGGAATATGACTTTATTTGGAGAGCTGACTAACAAAGAAGAGGACAGATTAATGTCTCAAAATAACAGTCTTACCTAGGTCTGGATGTCACGTTCTTTTATAGACCTGCGATGGTGCAGAAGTGAGGAAACAGAGTAGAAACAGCCACTAATCTTGAAAACATCTCATAGAATAACAAGTCTCAGGCAGGAGTATGTGTTAATTTCTTCCTTCCTACCATCTACAGGTGAACAGCGTTCTAAAGAAAAGCACTTTGGTTTAACAGTCAGGCAGAGAAGCAGGATTCTTTGAGACTGGCCACTCTGTATGATGACAATAACAAAAGCAATGGAAAGCAAAGTCAAGAAAAAATTCCAATATGGAGTCAGAATTGACTTCTCCAAGCAATAAGATCTTCTTCCATGAGTATGGACACGTGAATGACATCTACATAGGCTGCAGCTGGAAATATATCCCTCAGTGAACTGGGAAAATAAGAGGAATAGAGAAACAGACCAGAAAAGTGAGCTTAATCTTTATAAACCTGCTGTGTTTATTCAAATGAGTGTGCTAGTTTGTATGTATGATTTAAGAACACAAAAATTAGCAAGAAAATGATTTTAATAAGCATTTCAAAGTTACATATTTTAAAAAAAGATTTTAAATTAACAAGTTTTATATAATTGTGGGAATCACATACAAAGTTAATTATGACTTACTTAAATTGAGTATTTATTTCAGAGTAATGCTTCAAGAAGTAGGTTACAAGCTGCCAAGAAAGCCACTTTGCAAGAACAAACTTATATAACAAGTCATTTTTATAGAATGAAGATTATCTTAGAAATCATCAGGTCAACACTCTTTTCTTTCCAAGTGAACAAAAGAATAGCTCTGACACTGATGTGTTAAAATTTGGAAGACCAGATGGTAATAAACCAGGAAAAACATCCACATTTCTTTCTGCATAATTACTACATTGTTGCTTGAAGCAGAATCTTCAGAGCAAAAGGATTCTGAACTTAGGTGGGTTTGCTGAAATTCTACAGGCACATGGACCCTACAACCCTGCCAGATCACCAGGGAGAAGAGAGAAAATGTTGATGCTTTGGGAAAATTGTGAATTCACATAATTACAGGCTTTAATGACTGTATTTCATAAATGACATTAGGCAATTTCACATGTCTGTAAAGCTTCCCTTGCTCAACTGTTGCTCCTAGATAATTTTGTTTCAGCTTTTAGGAAGCTATTTTGTTGAACGTTTTAAAACTGCTATTCTTTAGGCCCCAAATTGTCAAGTATCTGCAATTTCATATTATTCATCCTAATAAAAAGAGTTGTCATTCCAATTAGACCTTTTTGATTTAAGAAAAATTCAAGAGGTTCCAAATGCATCATATCATATCAGAAGCCTTTGTTAATATTATCTTAGAGGCAGAAATTCCTCGAAATCTTCAAAGACCTCTTGTTTTTTATGCTTATCCTCTTACCCTGTATCTGTGACAATCAATCTGCTAACCAAATATTGAATCAGTTGTTTCAGAGGATTTATTAAGGGTATGGGTGGGGAAACATCCATAGACAGTCACTGGGACACGTTCTCTGGAATCCAATGGAGGGCTTATAAGATTAGGTCTTGGTGTGAATTCAGACAGGCTTCCTTGATGGCTCAGTTGGTAAAGAAACCAATGCAGGAGAACACAAGACTCAGGTTCAATCCCCAGGTTGGAACATCCCATGGAGGAGGAAATGGCAACCCATGCCAATATTCTTGCCTGGAAAATCCCATGGTCAGAAGGGTATGGAAGGCTACAGTCCACAAGGTCACAGAGTCAGACACAACTGAGTGACTAAGCACACACACACACACACACACACACACACACACACACACACACACACACATATGAATTCAGGCATGACCAAAAAAAAAAAACAAACTGGGGAAGGGAACCCCTCCCAAGTTGGATTTCCATGTCCAAGAGCAAGAGCACAGTGTGGAGATAATTCATAAAATCAACAATTTATGTAGCCTTTCCCTTATGTATCAAATAGCTAAGTTTATAGGATAAAATTGCAAAAAAGTTCTCCATTTCCTCTGACTTCTATTTCTTTTTTTCAGCTCCCCTCCCCACTTTCTTATGTGTGCTGAAAGAACTCATTACCACAGATGATGTTAAACTATGCAATTCTTGAACAGATAAAGCCCCAAATGCAGGCTAATAGGAGACACTGAGAAAGGTTACTTGTCTAGTCAAAATATCATTAGAGATCAAGATACAGACAAATGTGTTCATTATAGTTCAGTCTAAATGGTGAACATGAATAAATCTGGTAGATAAATCTGTATCAGACAGTCCATTAAAAAAGGCATTAACAATTTTAAATGCATCACTGACCATTTTATTACCCTTACCTATTGGCTTGAAAACTCAATAAGTAAGAAAAAAATATCTAAATTAATACATATTTCTGTTTTGTAATGTATGTGTATCGATTTAGTTTTAAGCTAATTAGTAATTTTTTTATTAATAAATGTCAGGATCAGCATTATAGGATTAGAATATGTCTCTAAGTATAAATACTGTGTATTGCTAACAATTAAACATCTTTTATGGAATTTAATTTTTTGCTTTTTCTTAAATCATCTTTGCTGTGATTTTGAAAGCATGTTAAGTAATTAGCCTCCAATTAAAATAAATAAATTAATTAAAAAATAAAATAGATTACAAAAATTATTCACAAAAATAAAATAGATTTTTGTAGGGAAATTATGTCCTTAAAATTGATAAGTTTAATATATTAATTTAGGATTGTGTTATAAGAAAATTATAATGGTCATATTTTCTGAAAACTAGATACAAAAAAATATATATTATTTTAAGAAAGTGATAAGGGTTTTAACATTATTTATTCCTAATTCTACCAGTTAAGGTCCAGGTAGGCGAACAGAAACCACTTTACCTCTTCAAATCATGAGAAACTGAGTAAAAGATATTGATCCTTCAGTTAATGGAAAAACTGTGAAACCAGAGAGAGAACCTCCTCCTTGCTAATGGAGAGAGGGTGAGGCTTATGTCCTCAGCTGCTTCCCCTGTGTTTGAATCACATCTCTGCAGGGCTGTACCAGCCAACTGGTATAGCAGAGGTACTAACACAGGTCCATTCTGCAAGATGTGGGACTTTCCAAAAGCACGACTGTAGCTGGAGAACCTATGCACCTACTCAAGTTTCCTTTGCACTGCACTGGGGTTTACCTCCTAATAGACAGCATCAACATCTTAAGATGCCCTACCTTCCCTGGCACGTCTATTTTTTTTTTCCTTCACAAGCACCCTTCAATAAATTTCTTTCAAGTGTCTTTGGTGGCTTACAAAGAGGCCTTTATTTCCTACAGTGGAATAGCTGATGCACTGAGCAGGAATGGAGCTCTGATAACTAGGCACAAAGCTCTAATGACACTTAAAAGGTCATTCAAGGCAGAGGTCTCATGCTGTGGGCAGGCTTCTGGTTAAGAAAACTGTGGAACAGGACTATAAAACCAGGGTCAGACTCAGGGTCAGGATCAGGGTTAGGGTTAGGCTTAGGGTCAGGGTTAGTCTCTCCTGTGCTGGGAGACTGAAGAGGCCTCATTCCTTTGAGCTAACAGGCATCTTCACTTAGGGGAGACCCATTCCCTTCTAGAGGACAGACCTATAACTACTGTAAAATGCCTCCATAACCTTGCTGAGAAGTCACTGTGCCTAACAGAACAAAAAAATAATATACACCAGTAGAAATATAAGAACTCCTTGTAGGTAAGCTTGTACCTTCAGGGACCAGGGGAGGACTGAGGATGCTTGGCCAAGGGGCTAGGACATGAGATTGGGTAACTTGTGGGCGCATCTCAGGACAGAGAACTTGATACTCGAGAACATACCTCAGAGGATGGGGTCAAGTTGGCTGAGAGGTGATCTTAGAAGAATGGAAGAATGAAGAGCCACTGCTGCAGCAGGAGTGGCTGAGTTGCGTGGTGGATGCAGAGGAAGATGTGAGGGCTGAGAAAGGGGCTCATGAGAATGAACGGATTGTGGAAAGCCACATGGCCCAGCCTACACCCCCTTTTCCAAGGTCATGTGCTACTGAGAACACCTGGGTATCACTGTAGGTCAAACAGGGATGATTTCAGGAGAGAGGACCACACAGCTGAGCTTATAATACACAGGGAAATTATGTTCTCTTCCCTTCCCCACCTCCCAGTCGCAGAGAGCAGGAAGCAATCATTCACTTCACTGCTTGACACATGGGTCCAGAAGTACTAGGACAACTAGCAAGATCATGGGGACACCCAGGGGCTGGTGTAGCTTGGAGGCTCACCCCAGGGTCAAGAACAGGCAGCAGGGAAGGTCCCTGCTGAGTGTTTACAGCCGGGGGGAGGGGGAGCAGGAGGCCCAGGAATGTCTCCCCCCAAAAAAGTCATCATACATTTTCCCCTTTCCTTTCTGAAGCTGAGTCAATTTCCAAATCCAGGTCACATGTGTGGACCACCAGTTGGCATTTATCATTGGAACTGCCATATTGGACAGTCAGAATAACCTCCACAACAAGTCCTTCATATTTATCACGGTAGGGAAAACCAAGTGAAACCAGTTAAACTACCCTAATCCCTTTGGCCGAAAGAGAACTCACAAATAATATTGGACCCCATCTCCTAACTCTGGACTCTCACAGCTAAAAGTTCTAGTGCCCTAAGGAGTGTAAGAACTATAATTTGTGGACATGCCTCCAGAGTAATCTGGATTATTGTGTCCAGGGATCAGTAGCTGTAAAGAGGAATCACCATCTTGTTGGGGTAGTTGGCCCTAGGACTACTGGTTCACAACGGGATAAGGGGAGGATGTGTGGATCTCAAGTGGTCATCAAGAGCCTCTGGTAAACTTTGAAGCATTGTAACTGTGAATTGATACATGCAAAACCCCAGCTTGCAAAATTCTTTATTACTGAGTTCTCAGACTTGATAGTGATGGAAGTTTTGGATCACATTAGAGAGGAGCCATCAAGACCTGCCAAGGTGATGGCAAAGCTGAGTTTCTTTCTGAGACTATTTAGGATGAGAAGCCAGAGGAAACAGAGGGGAAGACACTGTTGAAGTAGATGTCAGTATTCTTGGAAAGGACTGTGGGCACCACAAATATGCTTTGTTCAGGTCTCCTGCTCAGGAGCACAGCTGACTGGCAGCCTCAACTGTTCCTTCTGGACCCACCTGACCCCCACTGTATGTGTTTTATGAGGGTCCTCCCCTTATCTAATCTTTTCTAGAAATTGGCTGCAAAAGACTTTAGGACATTTTTGGAACTTAACATCTGTATCTGCCTTCATTCATTCAGTGTTATGCTTGCAACTCATCCCTGTGACTGCAGGGAGCAGGATTTTGCACATTTTCATTTTGTTTTATTATGCAGATGTTTATCAATTTTTCAGTTTCTCTTTTTGATGGAAATTTGTGTCATTGCTACCCAGTTATTTTAAAAATAAGTGCTTAAAGCATAGAAAGAAAGTGAAAGTGAAGTCTCTCAGTCACGTCTGACTCTTTGAGACCCCATGAACTGTAGCCTACAAGGTTCCTCCATCCACGGAATTTTCCAGGCAAGTGTACTGGAGTGGGTTGCCATTTCCTTCTCCAGGGGATATTCTCTACCCAGGGATCGAACCCAGTTCTAGCCCACTGCAAGCAGACATTTCTACCATCTGAGCAGCCAGGGAAGCTCCTGCTTAAAGCATAGAACATTATAAAATATATTATTTTATTTCTTATTTTCAGCAAGAAATACAATTGAGAGATACATAGCCCAAATATATATGAAAGACCAAAATGAAAACTTAAGTATTTGACTTGAGCGCTGCTAAAGCGTTAATCTCCTAACCTATAGGTTTTTGTTTCCACTCCTATTTCAAACTCTATCATCAATAAGACATTCCTTAATTTTCTGTTTTTCTAAAGTGTTCTGAAAATATTATGACTCTGTGGCTAAATTGTATGCTTAGTAAATTATTTTATTAATTTATTCTGCCTTAAGTTTAAGAAAATTCATAAATGAAACTTTATGGCTCAACTCTCACATCCATACATGACCAATGGAAAAACCAAAGCCTTGACGGGATGGACTTTTGTTGATAAAGTAATGTCTCTGCTTTTTAATATGCTGTGTAGTTTGGTCATAACTGTTCTCCCAAGGAATAAGTGTATTTTAATTTAATGGCTGCAGTCACCATCTGCAGTGATTTTGAAGCCCCCTAAAATAAAGTCTGTCACTGTTTCCACTATTTCCCCATCTATTTGCCATGAAGTAATGGGACCAGATGCCATGATCTTAATTTCTGAATGTTGAGCTTTAAGCCAACTTTTTCACTCTCCTCTTTCACTTTCATCAAGAGGTTCTTTAGTTCTTCTTCGCTTTCTGCCATAAAGGTGGTGTCATTCACATATCTGAAGTTATTGATATTTCTCCCAGCAACCTTGATTCCAACTTGTGCTTCATCTAGCCCAGCGTTTCTCATGAGGTACTCTACATATAAGTTAAATAAGCAGCGTGACATATACAGCCTTGATGTACTCCTTTTTCCTATTTGGAACTATTCTGTTCTTCCATGTCCAGTTTGAGCTGTTGCTTCCTGACCTGCATACAGGTTTCTCAAGAGGCAGGTCAGGTGGTTTGGTGTTCCAAACTCTTTAAGAATTTTCCACAGTTTGTTGCGGTCGACACAGTCAAAGGCTTTGGCATAGTCAATAAAGCAGAAGTAGATGTTTTTCTGGAACTCTCTTGCTCTTTCAATGATTAAACGAATATTGGCAATATGATCTCTGGTTCCTCTGCCTTTTCTAAAACCAACTTGAAAATCTGGAAGTTCACGGTTCACGTACTGTTGAAGCCTGGCTTGGAGAATTTTGAGCATTACCTTACTAGTGTGTGAGATGAGTGCAATTGTGCAGTAGTTTGAGCATTCTTTAGCATTGCTTTTCTTTGGTATTGGAATGAGAACTGACCTTTTCCTGTAGCCAGGGCTAAGTTTTCCAAATTTACTGGCATATTGAGTGCAGCACTTTCATAGCATCATCTTTTAGGATATGAAGTAGCTCAACTGGAATTCCATCACCTCCACTAGCTTTGTTCATAGTGATACTTCCTAAGACCCACTTGACTTTGCATTCCAGGATGTTTGGCTCTAGGTGAGTGATCACACCATCGTCATTATCTGGGTCATGAAGATCTTTTTTATACAGTTCTTCTGTGTATTCTTGCCACCTTCCTTAATATCTTCTGCTTCTGTTAGGTCCATACCATTTCTGTCCTTTATTGTGCCTATCTTTGCATGAAATGTTCCCTTGATATCTCTAATTTTCTTGAAGAGATCTCTAGTCTTTCCCATTCTATTGCTTTCCTCTATTTCTTTGCACTGATCCCTGAGGAAGGCTTTCTCATCTCTCCTTGTTATTCTTTGGAACTCTGCATTCAGATGGGAATATATTTCCTTTTCTTCTTTGCTTTTAGCTTCTCTTCTTTTCACAGCTATTTGTAAGGCCTCCTCAGACAGCCATTTTGCTTTTTTGAATTTCTTTATTTGGAGATGGTCTTGATCACAGCCTCCTGTATAATGTCACGAACCTCCATCCACAGTTCTTCAGGCACTCTGTCAATCAGATCTAATCCCTTGAATCTTTTCCTCACTTCCTCTGTATAATCATAAGAGATTTGATTTACATCATACCTGAATGGTCTAGTGGTTTTCACTACTTTCTTCAACTTAAATCTGAATTTGGCAATAAGGAGTTCATGATCTGAGCCACAATCAGCTCCCAGTCTTGTTTTGGCTGACTATATAGAGCTTCTCCATCTTTGGCTGCAAAGAATATAATCAATCTGATTACAGTGTTGACCATTTGGTGATGTCCATGTGTAGAGTCTTCTCTTGTGTTGTTGGAAGAGGGTGTTTGCTATGACTAGTCTGTTCTCTTGGCAAAGCTCTGTTAACCTTTGTCCTGCTTCATTCTGTATTCCAAGGCCAAATTTGCCTGTTAGTCCAGGTGTTTCTTGAATTCCTACTTTTGCATTCCAGTTCCCTATAATGAAAAGTACGTCCTTTTTGGGTGTTAGTTCTAGAAGGTCTTGTAGGTCTTCATAGAACCATTCAACTTCAGCTTCTTCAGCATTACTGGCTGGGGCACAGATTTGGATTACTGTGATATTGAATGGTTTGCCTTGGAGACGCACAGAGATCATTCTGTTGTTTTTGAGATTGCATCCAAGTATTGTCTTTCGGACTCTTTTGTTGACTGTGATGGCTACTCCATTTCTTCTAAGGGATTCTTGCCCACAGTAGTAGATATAATGATCATCTGAGTTAAATTCACCCATACCAGTTCATTTTAGTTCACTGATTCCTAGAATGTTGACAATGACTCTTGCCATCTCCTGTTTGACCACTTCCAATTTGCCTTGATTCATGGACCTAACATTCCAGGTTCCTACGGAATATTGCTCTTTACTGCTTCAAACCTTGCTTTTATCATCCGTCACATCTACAAGTGTGTGTTGTTTTTGCTTTGGCTCCATGTCTTCATTCTTTCTGGAGTTATTTCTCCATTGATCTCCAGTAGCATATTGGGCACCTACCGACCTGGAGAGTTAACCTTTCAGTGTCCTATCTTTTTGCCTTTTCATACTGTTCATGGGGTTCTCAAGGCAAGAATACTGAAGTGGTTTGCCATCCCCTTTTCCACTGGACCACATTTTGCCAGAACTCTCCACCATGACCAGTCCATCTTGGGTGACCCTACATGGCATGGCTCATAGTTTCATTGAGTTAGACAAAGCTGTGATTCATGTGATCAGATTGGTCAGTTTTCTGTGATTGTAATTTTCAGTCTGTCTTCCCTCTGATGGAGAAGGATAAAAGGGTATGGAAGCTTCTTGATGGGAGAGACAGACTGAGGGGGAAAGCCGGTCTTGTTCTTATGGGCGGGACCATGCTCAGCAAATCTTGATACTGAGAATATTGATTAAAAAGACAGAAATCATAGTTTAACCATAATTTCCTCATCTATGAGTGTGGGGAGAGAGCCTATTAGCCAAGATGGTGTGTTCAGGCTCTCTCACACCACTTTTTGTACATAGCGACTATGTAACCGCTGAGATCACTGACAGTACCACACATGTGTGTCTCGAGGTGCTCTCGCGCTACTTTGTGCTGTATGGATGTGTAAGCTCCACCTAGAAAGCAGGGTTGTTTACTGCTGCATCGTGGTTGTTTCTGTTGGGTCAGCCATGAGAGGAAAGAATATAGAGTGTCTATTGCTGTGTCTGCTGAGTCAGCCAGGAGAGAATACTGTTATGGCTGTTGTGCCAGCCAGGGGAGAAATTTTGTTGTATTAAGTTATGCTATGTCTGCTGTGTCAACCAGGAGAGAATAAACATGCCTGCATGTTTCTTTGAGTCTTTTTCTAGCCTATAGTTCATGCCTTGCCTACCCTGGATTCAATGATGCATGTGAATAATGTGAATAGCAAGACATTTGGCATCAGCAACAGGATAAGTGATACAATGAGCATTTTAAAAATGCCTCCACTTCCAAATTCCATGAAATATGAGACACCAGTCTCTTTCAAGGTAAAGTGAGCATTTAGACTATTATTTCTAGGATTGTAATAGTTCCTTGATTTCTCTACTATATTCTGCATAATCAACATCATCTAGTTGATGTTTGAAGTTAAAATATTGGATCCTAGAATTTCTTAGAAGAGGAAATTTACATTCATTGACAATCTATCTTATGAAGCAGAGTTAATGGTTCTATGGATGAGCTAGAATTGTTCCCAGTGGAAGAAGGTATTTGAGAAATCTCTTTCTAGGAGGTCAGATGTTGTTCTATCAATGTGGAGAACATTCTCCCATTTCTTGCTTGAACCCCCTTATACTTTCTTTCTTGAGTTTCTGTAACAACATCTGGCCTGCTCAGAGCCCAGGCCTGCTCTATAGCCAAATCAATCTAGAATTAAACAGCCCAGATTTAGATGTTTGAGAACTGGCTGCTTACTTACAATGATCAATCTCTGAAGTGATATCACATGGGTTTTTACAGTCAAGATCCTGAACCCAATAGTTCAACGAAAACACTTTGGGTGTGGGTGTTGGGTTATTTACATAGTCATATTTACCCTCCCATCATTCATCCTCCAAATCTCCTCTGCCCAGTCTTGTCTCCAAATACACACCCTCTCATGGGCTCAGTTTAAAGAACCAAAGATGAAGCACTTCTACTTCCTCTTCTATCCTGTTCCCCACTTCTAACATGGGTGTGTGAAAACATCAGGCTGTGGGTTGCAAAACTTTATCCAAACCTGATTTTTATCCTCTTCTCTCTGAGGATAACAGAACCAGGCCATGCAACTTAGCCCAAGGCTGAAGATGAGAATAAACTCGAGCTCCACTTCGTGAAGCCCTATGTATTAACTATGTTAGAGATTCCCTGATACTATGCTCTGCTCATCACATTATTTTTTTCTTATCTCAGGCCATCCTCAAATTAAGACCTCTCTAGTGATGGGGCCTAGCCTCTACAGCCACTCTGGGTCTCATCTTTGAAGAGAGTCTGTTACCTGGACCCACACTTCTGCACAGCCCTACTTCCTGCTCTCTCACATGCTTATTGTAAAAGGATGAAAATAAACAGAAAAAAAAAACTTCCTGAAATGAAAAAGGTATCATTGACTATACACCATTAAGAAAAGTAAGTACTAAATTTTAATAGTGATTTCAATAGATGGATGAGAGAAAAAATATCCAATGTTGAATTCTACTTAATCAGCTTTTTACAAATCACAGCATGAATATGTTCATCACTGACTCCTTGAAAGTAATTATCAGGAAAAATTATTTTGCTTTGATTACTAGAAAAGCATCTTTTAAATAATTAAACTCTTCAGTCAAATACCAAACCTATAATTATGCATTTAAAAATAAAAAAGTATTTCACAGCCATCAAGACATCTTATCCAGAGGAAGTCAGTGGTGTTGCTGTTATTCAGGCTATAAAACACAGGACAGAGATGGGGCCTGGAGAGTCATAAAAATTGAATATGCATGAAAAGATTTTCGTTTGTTTATTTGGAATGTGGTCTACATGGTTGATCCAAAGTCCGACGTGTCTAGTTGAACTAATAGACATATAAGTATTAAAATGGTAAAGACTACCAAATTATCCATGCTAAGGAAATATGCAATCTGAATAATTCAAGTTGATCAATTCTTTCTGAAGTTAAGTGAGGAGGCCACAAAGCCTCCAACATGTGAAATAGTCTAAGAATTGTATACTATATTTACTATCACTACTTATTCATTCTTTATATAGTACACAGAAAATTATTTTACTTGAGGTAAATGATGTGATATCCTGAATATGTCATTATCCAGAAGAGCAGTTTAACAATGTTTGAACAGAGTGAGTGTTGTAGAAAATTACTGTGACTGATTGACTATATATTGACAGATTGTTGTTCAGTTGCTAAGTCATGTCCAACTCTGTGACCCCATGGACTGCAGCATACAAGGCTTCCCTGTCCTTCACTTCTGCCAAAGTTTGCTCAAATTCTTGTCCATTGAGTCTATGATGGCATTCAATCATCTCATCCTCTGTTACCCATTTCTCCTCTTGCCCTCAAACTTTCCCAGCATCAGGGTCTTTTCCAATGAGTTGGCTCTTCACATCTGGTAGCCAAAGTTTTGGAGCTTCACTTTCAGGAAGCTTTCAATGAATATTCAGAGTAAATTTCCTTTAGGATTGACTGGCTTGGGCTCCTTGCTGCCCAAGGGACTCTCAAGAGTCTTCTCCAACACCACAATTCGAAAGCATCATTTGGTACTCAGCCTTCTTTATGCTCCAAAGCTCACATTTGCATGACTACTGGAAAAACCACAGCTTTGACTATACAGACCTTTGTCAACAAACTGATGTCTCTGCTTTTTAATATGCTGTCTATAGTTTTTCTTCCAAGAAGCAAGTGTCTTAACTTCATGGTTGCATTCATCATCTGCAGTGATTTTGGAGTCCAAGAAAATAAAATCTGTCACTGTTTCCATTTTATCCCCATTTATTTGCCATGAAGTGTTGGGACTGGATGGCTAATATTAGTTTTTTGAATGCTTAGTTTTAAGCCAGCTTTTTCACTCTCTTATTTCACCTTCATCAAGAGGCTCTTTAGTTCCTCTTTGCTTTATGCCAGTAGAGTGGTATCTGCATATCTGTGCTTGTTGATATTTCTCTCAGCAATCTTGATTCCAGCTTGTAGCTCATCCAGTCCAGGATTTCACATGATGTAATTTGCATATAAGTTAAATAAGCAGGGTGACAATATACAGCCTTGATACGCTCTGTTCCCAATTTTGAACCAGCCCATTTTTCCATGTCTAGTTCTTACTGTTGCCTCTGGACCTGTAGGCAGGTTTCTCAGGAGGAACGTAAGGTGGTCTGGTATTTCCAACTCTTTAAGAATTTTCCACAGTTTCTTGTTGCCGGAGTCCTGCTCCCGCTGGTCAGGGTTCCCTTAGGATGGACGGCGTCGGCGCTACGAATGAGAAGACACAGCGAGTCTCGAGTCTCGGTGTTTCCAAGTGTCTTCTGCTTTATCGTTTTCTCAAGCAGCTTTTATATTTTTAGTAGTATATAGAAACAAATGTGAAGCATAGACTCATACCAATTTAGCTTAAGGCACATACCAACTAAGCTTAGTGGGTACATCTTAATGGGCCTATCAAGTTAGCTCAATAGGCTAGCAGCTTCGACCCTCATCGAAGCCGTTTGCATATCTTTAGTTACAAAAAGCCTCATTTTGATTACATCATCTTCTGGTCTGGCGGCCTGCTAACACCTTGTGACTCTCTATTGATAAAGGTTGATCAATTAGAATACTTTTGTATGGAACACATCAGGAAAGAATTCCTCAACAGGAAGTTTTAAGGTAAAACCTGTTTTTTGGTAATTTACTCTATGCCTTGAGCTTAACAGAAAAGAATGTAGTTCCGTAAAGTCAAAGAACAGCAAGCTGAAATTCAGCTCTAAGTAAGAATCATCAGTTCAAATCAACAATTGTCTTATTATTTGTATTAAAACTAAACTTCTATTTATATAAAGCTGTTTTATTACTAGGGAGAAGTTATGCACATTAGCTCCAAAGGCACAGGTACACTTATTAAACAAACCAATATGTTAGCAAAAGGAATTTAGATCAGCATACTTTATATCCCAGATAACTTTATCTAGGGTCACCGTTTCAGGGGCCTTGTTGATTTGATGTTTCAGAATGATCTATTTTAGAAGGGAATTCAATCACAGATTTTATATAGCAAGCATCAGAAAGAGAGATTCATTTTTACAGATTCGAGAAAGAAATTATGAATGATGGGGATGTAGCTGGCTCCCGGCATATCCACACAGTCAAAGAAATATGTTTCAAAGAGATAAAATGTGTAGCATATCTAGAAAATGTTTCAAAAGATAATGCAACTCAAAAGAACACAATCTATATAAAAATTCTACTTTTTTAAATGAAAGAATAAAAATATCAAGGATAAAGATATATTTTCAATGTTAAAATTCACAGAACAAGAGAAGTACAAGTAAAGGTGAGGTATATATAAAAATTTTAGTTTAGTAATTTTTTTTTTTTAGTTTTCCTGATACGGCCATTGCTATATTAATATTATTATCTAAGTTGAAAACAACACAAAAATATTTTTTCGTGTCATGATTTGGTCATAATCTAATCCAACCATTACAATGAATATAACTAAGCTATAATTTACCACTTACTGAAATTTTCAGAGCTAACGGGGAAAAAAAAAATTTTCTCTATTAGTTTGTCTTACTAATAGCTTCAGTAAGAATGAAATAATTAGCTGGGCCAAGGCCAAAAAAAAAATTCAGCTGTGGATATGTCTGGTGGTGAAAGTAAAGTGAAGCTCTAAAGAACAATATTGTATAGGAACCTGAGATGTTAAGCCCATGAATCTATGTAAATTGGATATGGTCCAGCAGAAGGATGGTAAGACCTAACATTGACATCTTAGTAATCAGTGAAATAACAATGGATGGAAATGGTTGAATTTAATTTAAATGACTGTTATTTCTACCACTGTTGGCAAGAATCCCTTAGAAGAAATGGAGTAGCTCTAATAGTTATCAGAAGAATCTGAAATATAGTACTTGTGTGCAACCTCAAAAATGACAAAGTGATCTTGGTTCTTTTCGTAGGCAAAGCATTCACCGTCACAGTAATTAAAGTCGATATCCCAACCACTGATGCTGAGGAAATTGAAATTGACAGATTCTATAAAGACCTACAAGACCTTCTAGAACTAACACCAAAAAAAAAAAAAAAAAGCATGATAAGGGGTTGGAATGTAAAAGTAGGAAGTCAAGAGATACTCAGAAAAGAGGGTTACTTCTGAAAACTATCAGCCCATGTTTGGTGGACATTGCTTCTGCTTATATTCCATCACAAGAGTAGCTGTCTGGCCACCCTGGGTGCAAGATCTGCTGTGAGAACAAGCCTGTGTGAGTTGGCTAGAAATGAACACCACTTGGTGTAGTGCTGTCATCCCAAAACGAGACAATTCAGGGCAGCCAGCACCTACTTCATCTGTCAGCTAACTTCAGACACATGAGTGAGTTGAGCTGAAGTCAGGCTAACAGAGACCAGCTCTGCTAAAGCATTTCACTGGTCAACTCTCAGAGAGGAGCCAGGAAAGGAGACTGTCACTACATCCTGACTGCCTTCTGACACATGGTGGCATGTCACTCCAGGACCTTCTTTCAGACAGAGATCAAGCCTTGAGCCTTTGGAGTGGGACCACTGACTCCAAGACTGTAGCCAACCAGAGATCTCCTAACCCTAGGGAGTATCAAATAGTGAGAACTCCCACCAAGGAAACCACTTGAATACAAGACCTGGCATCACCCAACCACCAGTAGCACCCTGTGCAGGACTCCTCATCCAAACAACAAACAAGACAAAAATACAAATTCAATCCTCCATCAGCAGACAGGATTAGCACCTCACTAGGCCCTGCCCATCAGAGGGGGAAAAAAGAAAAAAAAAAAAAAAAAACTCAGCACAAATATCACCCTATATGAAGCTCACACTTCAACACTGGACCAAAGTTAGGAGGGCAGAAACCAAAAGGAAGAAAGAATTCAACCTTGAACCCTGAGAAAAAGAAACCTCAAACACAGTGTTTAAAAAATAATAATAATAATGAAAAGGCAGATAAATACTGCACAAATGAAGGAACAAACTAAAAACACAGAAATCCAAATAAATGAAGAAGAAATAGGAAAACTACCTGAAAAAGAATTCAGAATAATGATAGTAAAGATGATCAAACAAAATGTAAAAAATGCAAGAATCAACTTACAAAGACCTAGAAGAATTAAAGTATAAGCATACAGAGACAAACACATTACTGAAGTTAAAAATACTCTAGAAGGAATCAATAGCAGAATATCTCAAGCAGAAGAATGGATCAGTGAACTGGAAGATAAAAAGGTATAAATAAATACTGAAAAGCAGAATAAAGTAAAAAGAATGAAAAGAACTGAGGATAGTCACAGAGACCTCTGGGAGAGTATCAAATGCACCAGCATTCAAATTATAGGGGTCCCAGAAGGAGAAGAGAAAAAGAAATATTATGAGAACATTTATCAAGAGATTATAGTTGAAAGTTTCCCCAACATGAAAAAGGAAAAAGTCAATCAGGTTCAAAATATGCAGAGTCCATACAAGCTAAACCCAAGGAGAAACACACCAAGACACATACTAATCAAACTAACAAAGATTAAAGAGAAAGAAAGAATATTAAGAGCAGCAAGAGAAAAACAAGTAACATGCAAGGGAAACCCCAAACATTTAATAGCTGATCTTTCATAGAAACTCTGAAGTTCAGAAGGGAATGGAAGGATATATTTAAAGTAGAGAAAGGGAAAAAATTCTACAACCAAGATTACTCTACCTGGCAAGGATCTCATTTAAAATTAATGGAGACATCGGAAGCTCTTCAGACAAGCAAAAGTTAAGCAAATTCAGTACCACAAAACCAGCTTTACAATAAGTGTTAAGGACTTATATAGTCAGGAAATACAAGAGAAGACAAAGATCTACAAAAACAAACCCTAAATGATTAAGAAAATGGCAATAGGAATATATATATCCATAATTACTTTAAATGTAAATGGTTAAATGCTCCAACCAAAAGACACAGACTTGCTGAATGGATACAAATCAAGACCCATATATATGTTGTCTACAAGAAATCTACTTCAAACCTAAACACACATATAGAATGACAGTAAAAGGATGGAAAAATATATTCCATGCAAATGGAAAGCAAAAGAAAGCTGAAGTAGCAAACCTTATCTCAGACAATGTAGACGTTAAAATAAAGAATATTACCAGAGATAAGAAAGGGCACTACATAATAATCAAGGATCAATCCAAGAGGAAGACATAACAATTGCAAATATCTGTACACACAACTTAGGAGCACCTCAATACATAAGACAAACACTAACAGACATAAAAGGAGGAATGGATAGTAACACAATAATAGTAGAAGTTTGTTAACACTCCACTTACACCAATGGAGAGATAATCAAAGCAGAAAATAAAGAAACATACCTTAAATGATACATTGGATGAGATGGATCTTATTGATATCTTCAGGACATTTTATTCAAATGCAGAAGAATATACTTTCTTCTCGAGTGCACATGGAATATTCTCCAGGATAGACATCTTGGGTCACAAATCAAACCTCAGTAAATTTAAGAAGACTGAAATCGTATTAAGCATCTTTTCTAAAAACAATGCTATGAAACTAGACATTAAAAGAAAAAAACTGTAAAAAGTGCTAACAAATGTAGATTAAACAATACATTTGTAAATAACCAACAGGTTACTGAAGAAATCAAAAGGGAAATAAAAAAAATTCCTAGAAACAAATGGCAATAACAGAACAACTCAAAACCTTCCTGTGGGAGGCAGAAAAAGCAGTTCTAAGAGGGAAGTTTATAGCAATACAATCCTACCTCAAGAAATAAGAAAAACATCAAGTAGACAACCTAAATTTATGTCTAAAACAACTGAAAAAGAACAAAAAACTCACAAAATTAGCAGAAGGAAAGAAATCATAAAGATCTGATCGGAAATAACTAAAAAAGAAATGAAATAAACAATAGTAAAGATAATAAAACTAAAAGGTGTTTCTTTGAGAAGATAAAAAAAAAACCAACAATTAGCCAGACTCATGAAGTAAAAAGAAGAATAATCAAATCAACAAAATTAGGAATGAAAAAGGAGTGGTTACAAAAGACAGTGAAGAAATACAAAGAATTATAAGAGACTATTATGAACAACTCTATGGGAATAAAATAGATAACCTGAAAAAAAATGGTCGGATTCTTAGAAAAGTTCAGTCTTCCAAGATTGAACCAGGAAGAAATAGAAATTATGAACAACCCAATTACAAGCACTGATATCGAAGTTGTAATCAAAAATCTCCCCCCAAACAAAAGCCCAGGACCAGATGGCTTCACAGGTGAATTCTGTCAAACATCTAGAGAAGAGCTAATGTCTAACCTTCTAAAACTCTATCAAAAAATTGCAAAGGAAGGAACACTTCCAAACTCATTCTATGAGGCCACCATCACCCTGATACCAAAACCAGACAAAGACAACACACTATAAAGAAAACTACAGGCCAATTTCACTGACGAACATAGATGCAGACATCCTCAACAACATTTTAGCAAACAGAATTAAACAACACATTAACGAAGCTCATGCACCACGTTCAAGTTCGGTTTATCCCAGGGACGCAAGTATTCTTCAATATACGCAAATCAATCAACACACCATATTAGCAAATTGAAAGATAAAAATTATATGATAATATCAATAGATGCAGAAAAAGCCTTTGACAAAATTCAGCACTGATTTATGATTAAAACCCTTCAAAAATGCACATAGAAGGAACCTACATCAACATAGTAAAGGTCATATATGATAAGCCCACAGCAAACATTATTCTCAATGGTGAAAAACTGAAAGCATTCTCACTAAGATCAGGAACAAGACAAGGATGTCCACTTTCACCACTATTATTCAGCATAGTTTCAGAAGTAACAGAAAGAATAAAATATCTAGAAATAAACTTACCTTACAAGACAAAAGAACTGTATACAGAAAAATATAAGACATTGATGAAAGAAATCAAAGCTGACATAAACAGATGGAGAGATATTCCATGTTCCTGGGTAGGAAAAATCAATATTGTGAAAATGATTATACTACCAAATGAAATGAATCTACAGATTCAATGTGATCCCTATCAAATTACCAATGGCATTTTTCACAGAAGTAGAACAAAAAATTTCACGATTCATACGGAAACACAAAAGATCCTGAATAACCAAAGCAGTCTTGAGAAGGAAGAATGGAGCTAGAGGAATCAACTTTCCTGACTGCAGATTATACTACAAATCTACAGTCATCAAGCCAGTATGGTACTGGCACAAAAACAGAAATAGAGACCAATGAAACAAGATAGAAAGCCCGGAAATAAACTCAAGCACCTATAGGTATCTTAATTTTACAAAGGCGGCAAGAATATACAATGGGACAAAGACAGCCTCTTCAATAAATGGTGCTGGGAAAACTGGACAGCTACATGTAAAAGAATTAAAGTAGAACACTTCCTAACACCATACACAAAGATAAGCTTAAAATGGATTAAAGACCTAAAACTATAAAATTCTTACAGAATTTTATTGTTCTAAAAGAAACTATAAAATTCTTAGAGGAAAACAAGCAGAACACTCTCTGACATAAATCACAGCAATATCCTCTATGATTCACCTCGTATAATACTGGAAATAAAAAAAAAATACAAAAATTGGACCTAATTAAACTTAAAATATTTTGCATAATGAAGGAAACTCTAAGGAAGGTGAAAAAACAGCCCTCAGAATGGGAGAAAATAATAGCAAATGAAACAGCTGACAAAGAATATATCTTCAAAATATACAAGCAACTCATGCAGCTCAATACCAGAAAAAACAAATAATCCAATCAAAAAGTGGGCAGAAGACCTAAATAGACATTTCTCAAAGAAGATGTACAGATGGCTAATAAATACATGAAAAGTTGCTCAACATTGCTCATCATTAGCGAAATGCAAATCAAAACTGAAATGAGGTATCATCTTACACCAGTTAGAATGATCATCATCAAAAGGTCTACAAACAGTAAATTATGGAGAGGATGTGGAGAAAAGGGAACTCTCCTATGCTGTTGGTAGGACTGCAAATTGATAAAGCCACTGTGGAGAACAGTGTGTAGATTCCTTAAAAAAAAAACTAGGAATAAAACTGCCACTTGACACAGCAATCCCACTATTAGGCATATATCCTGAGGAAATCATAATTGCAAAAGACACATGTACCCTAAGTTTCATCGTAGCAATACTTATAATAGCTAGGACATGGAAGCAAGCTATATATCCAACATCAGATGAATGGATAAGGAAGTTGGAAGTTGTGGTATATATACACAATGGAATACGTAACTTAGCTATAAAAATGAATGCATTTTTGTCAGCTCTATGAAGTAGATGAAGCTAGAGCTTATTATACAGAGTGAAGTAAGTCAGATAGTGAGAGATAAATATCAAATATTAATGTATATATGCAGAATACAGATAGTACTGAGGATCCAATTTGTTGGTCATCAAAGGAGGCAGAGAAATAAAGAATAGACTTTTGGACACAGTGGGGGAAGGGGAGGATGGGATGCCTTGAGATAATAGCACTGAAACATATACATTACTATATATAAAATAGACAGTGGGAGTTTGATATATGATGCAGGGAATCCAAATCCAGTGCTCTATGACAATCTAGAGGAATGGGATGAAGGAGGTGGGATTGGGGTTCAAGAAGGAGGGGATATATGTATACCCATGGCCGTTTCAGTTGATGTCTGGCAAAAATCACAATATTGTTAAGCAATTATCCTCTAAATTAATTTTTTAAATTAAAAATGATGAGGGAAACTTTTTCTTACAGTAGAATTCTGATGAATAAATGTATATAGGATGATAGAAATAGAAAATTTCCAGTTGATAAACATAGTAATGATCATCACAGACAAGAATTATCAAGGGATTTGAAAGTATGATAAGAAGCATGATATTTATATAATCTTAATACATTTCCTGACAAGATGTTTATTAATTGCAAAGGGGGAAACAGTAACTTTTTAGTGGAGAATGCTTACAGAGGGCACCTCACCCAAATGACCAAAGTTAGCAGCAGCAGCAATGAAACCTATCAGTGTCACATCCGTCCTCATAGGATGAACTGAGACAGACACAATTTCCTTGTGGTATTTTTGTCAAAGCTATATAGCTTAAATTCAGTCATGAGGAAACATCAAACACACACATTTTGAGGAACAGTCTACAAAATAACTGGCCAGTGTTCTTCAAAAGTGTCAAGATTGGGAGAGAAATGAACACAAACTGAGGAATGGCCACAAACCAGAAGATACTAAGGAAGAGTGCCAGCTAAAATGAAATGTGTGAGCCTGAGTTGGATGCCAAATTGGACTTTGGAACCGAAAAAAAGACAATAGTGAGACAACCGAAAAAGTTTGACCAGTGCATCTCAGAAGAGCTGATAGCATTGTAGGAATATTAATTTCCTAGTTTTGATGTCTGTACTATGGCTTATCAGATAATAGTATCTGGGGAAGGTGGATGAAGTACATACAGAAAGTCTATGTATCTATCTACTACTTATGTAATTGGTGGGGGGAAGTCAATGGGAAAGTAAAAGTTGCTCAGTCGTATCCGACTCTTTGCAACTCCATGGACTGTATACTCCAGGTCAGAATACTGGAGTGTGTCAGTCAGTTCAGTTCAGTCACTCAGTCATGTCTGACTCTTTGCAATCCCATGAACCGCAGCATGCCAGGCCTCCCTGTCCATCACCAACTCCCGGAGTCTACCCAAACTCATGTCTATCGAGTCAGTGATGACATCCAGCCATCTCATCCTCTGTCATCCCCTTCTCCTCCAGCCCCCAATCCTTCCCAAAATCAATGTCTTTTTAAATGAGTCAACTCTTTTCATGAGGTGGCCAAAGTTTTGGAGTTTCAGCTTCAGCATCAGTTCTTACAATGAACACTCAGGACTGATCTCCTTTAGGATCGACTGGTTGGATCTTCTTGCAGTCCAAGGGACTCTCAAGAGTCTTCCCCAACACCACAGTACAAAAGCATCAATTCTTTGGCCCTCAGCTTTCTTCACCATCCAACTCTCACATCCATACATGACCACTGGAAAAACCATAGCCTTGACTAGACAGACCTTGGTTGGCAAAGTAATGTCTCTGCTTTTTAATATGCTATCTAGGTTGGTCATAACTTTCCTTCCAAGGAGTAAGCGTCTTTTACTTTTATGGCTGTAAGTACCATCAGCAGTGATTTGGGGGCCCCCCAAAATAAAGTCAGACACTGTTTCCACTGTTTCCCCATCTATTTGCCATGAAGTGATGGGACCAGATGCCATGATCTTAGTTTTCTGAATGTGGAGCTTGAAGCCAACTTTTTCATCTCCTCTTTCACTTTCATCAAGAGGCTCTTTAGTTTCTCTTCGCTTTCTGCCATAAGGGTGGTGCCATCTGCATATCTGAGGATATTGATATTTCTTCCAGCATTCTTGATTCCAGCTGTGCTTCTTTCAGCCCACGGTTTCTTATGATGTACTCTGCAGATAAGTTAAATAAGTAGGGTGACAATATACATACTTGACGTACTCCCTTTCCTACTTGGAACCAGTCTGTTGTTATATGTCCAGTTCTAACTGTTGTTTCCTGACCTACATACAGGTTTCTCAAGAGACAAGTCAGGTGGTCTGGTATTTCCATCTCTTTCAGAATTTTCCACAGTTTATTGTGATCCACACAGTCAAAGGCTTTGGCATAGTCAATAAAGCAGAAATAGATGCTTTTCTGAAACTCTCTTGCTTTTTCAATGATCCAGCGGATGTTGGCAATTTGATCTCTGTTTCCTCTGCCTTTTCTTAAACCACCATGAACATCTGGAAGTTCACAGTTCATGTATTGCTGAAGCCTGGCTTGGAGAATTATGAGCATTACTTTACTAGCGTATGAGATGAGTGCTATTGTGCAGTAGTTTGAGCATTCTTTGGTATTGCCTTTATTTGGGATTGGAATGAAAACCGACCTTTTCCAGGCCTGTGGCCACTGCTGAGTTTTCCAAATTTGCTGACATATTGAGTGCAGCACTTTCACAGCATTATCTTTCAGGATTTGAAATAGTTCAAATGAAATTCCATCACCTCCACTAGCTTTGTTCGTAGTGATGCTTTCTAAGGCCCACTTGACTTCACATTCCAGGATGTCTGGCTCTAGGTGAGTGATCACACCATCGTGATTATCTGGGTTGTGAAGATCTTTTTTGTCCAGTTCTTCTGTGTATTCTTGCCACTTCTCCTTAATATCTTCTGTTTCTCTTAGGTCCATACCATTTCTGTCCTTTATCGAACCCATTTTTGCATGAAATGTTCCCTTGGCATCTCTAATTTTCTTGAAGAGATCTCTAGTCTTTCCCATTCTGTTGTTTTCCTCTATTTCTTTGCATTGATTGCTGAGGAATTTATTATCTCTCCTTGCTATTCTTTGGAATTCTACATTCAAATGGGAATATCTTTCCTTTTCTTCTTTGCTTTTCGCTTCTCTTCTTTTCACAGCTATTTGTAAGGCCTCCTCAGACATCCATTTTGCTTA
Source organism: Okapia johnstoni (assembly GCA_024291935.2). Taxonomy (NCBI): domain Eukaryota; kingdom Metazoa; phylum Chordata; class Mammalia; order Artiodactyla; family Giraffidae; genus Okapia; species Okapia johnstoni. The sequence goes on along the minus strand of JAGTYA010000027.1, from coordinate 4,724,735 downwards.
TTTGCATTTCTTTTCTATGGGGATGATCTTGATCCTTGTCTCCTGTACAATGGAGTGGGTAGCCTTTCCCTTCTCCAGAGCATCTTCCCAACCCAGGGATCGAACCCATGTCTCCTGCATTGCAGGCGGTTTCTTTACCAGCTGAGCCACAAGGTCAGTTAGAAGGAGGTCTGCAATTATTTCAAATGAAAAGGGAAAATATATATATATATATAAAATTCCACCATAAAAAAAAGGAAAGCGTGAGAGTATTGTACATTCACGTACAATACTTATTTGCTAAGATAAATCCACATCTCAATGCCATTTTATGTCACATGAACAGATAACATTACTATCTGTAGGAATATATAAATTGAATACTGGATTCAGTTTTTTCCAAAGTTGCAATTGGTTAAGCCATTCTTTAATTCATAAGTGTTAAACCGTGATTTTGCAAATGGACTGTCAATTCCTGGATTTCTGGAGTTGAAAGTTCATGGACTTTTGAGTCAGATAAATTTATATTTAAATCTTAACCCCATTACTATATTGCATAATTTGGAGAAAATACTCTCTCCCTCCATTCATGCATTGTCTTATCTGTAAAACAGGAGTAATAGTAGTACCAGTTTCAGGAACTTTTATGTGATTTAAGTAAGATGTTTGAAAAGATTCTTTATTCAGATTTCTTTTCTCCCCCATATCGTACATACTGATACACGAAATTAAATTCTTTGTGGCTTTGAGAGCATATCCAGGGATTTGAAAATAAAAACATTGCATTATTTATGGTAAAGATGACAAAGCTGGTTTTTAGAGTGAAACGGTTAATTCTAAAACCTAGATGGTTGACGGTGGTTGTTGTTAGCTCTCCTGGTTAAACTTTATTTCTGCACAATGTTTTCTCTGAAGTCTGAAGCCTCCTGGACCATGAAGGACCTAGAACTAGTAGAAAAGGTTGAGTGTGTTGACTTTTCAGGCCACTTGGAGGCATAAAGCCAAAATGTCACATAGAGAGTGAAGTTTGTGCATCCACATTTCAGAAAAGGGATCTGGGCTGAGAAACTAAACCTAGAAATCATCCATCTACGGTGACAACTGCACCACCATGATGGATAAGTGTCCAGGAGAAGCACACAGACAGAACAATGTGGCTTAAGATTCTCTGTGTCAAAGATCCTCTGTGGTGTGATCACTCACCTAGAGCCAGACATCCTGGAATGTGAAGTCAAGTGGGCCTTAGAAAGCATCACTATGAACAAAGCTAGTGGAGGTGATGGAATTCCAGTTGAGCTATTTCAAATCCTCAAAGATGATGCTGTGAAAGTGCTGCACTCAATATGCCAGCAAATCTGGAAAACTCAGCAGTGACCACAGGACTGGAAAAGGTCAGTTTTCATTCCAATCACAAAGAAAGGCAATGCCAGAGAATGCTCAAACTACCGCACAATAGCACTCATCTCACACGCTAGAATAGTAATGCTTACAATTCTCCATGCCAGGCTTCAGCAATACGTGAACCGTGAACTTCCAGACATTCAAGCTGGTTTCAGAAAAGACAGAGGAACCAGAGATCAAATTGCCAACATCCGATGGATCATTGAAAAAGCAAGAGTGTTACAGTAAAACATCTATTCTGCTTTATTGACTTTGCCAAAGCCTTTGACTGTGTGGATCACAATAAACTGTGGAAAATTCTGAAAGAGATGGGAATACCAGACCACCTGACCTGTCTCTTGAGAAACCTGTATGCAGGTCAGGATGCAACAGTTAGAAGTGGACATGGAACAACAGAATTGTTCCAAATAGGAAAAGGAGTATGTCAAGGCTTTATAATGTCATCCTGCTTATTTAACTTATATGCAGAGTACATCATGAGAAATGCTGGGCTGGAGGAAGCACAAGCTGTAATCAAGATTGCCTGGAGCAATATCAATAACCTCAGATATGCAGAAAGTGAAGAAAACTCTTTAGAGCCTCTTGATGAAAGTGAAAAAGGAGAGTGAAAAAGTTGGCTTAAAGCTCAACATTCAGAAAGCTAAGATCGTGGCATCCAGTCCCATCACTTCATGGTAGATAGATGGGGAAACAGTGGAAACAGTGTCTGACTTTATTTTGGGGGGCTCCAAAGTCACTGCAGATGATGACTGCAGCCATGAAATTAAAAGACGCTTACTCTGTGAAATAAAAGCTATGACCAACCTATATAGCATATTAAAAAGCAGAGACATAACATTGTCATCAAATGTCTGTCTAGTCAAAGCTATGGTTTTTCCAGTAGTTATGTATGGATGTGAGAGTTGAACTATAAACAAAGCTGAACGCTGAAAAATTGATGCTTTTGAACTATGGTGTTGGGGAAGATTCTTGAGAGTCCCTTGGACTGCAAAGAGTTCCAACCAGTCCATCCTAAAAGAAATCCGTCCTGAACATTCATTGGAAGGACTGATGCTGAAGCTGAAACTCCAATACTTTGGCCGCTTGATGCAAAGAACTGTCTCATTTTAAAGACCTTGATGCTGGGAAATATTGAAGTCAGGAGGAGAACGGACGACAGAAGATCAGGTAGTTGGAAGGCATCACTGACTCGATGGACATGAGCTTGAGCAAGCTATAGGAGTTGGTGATGGATAGGGAAGCCTAGCGTGCTGCAGTCCATCAGGTTCTAATAGTTGGGGATGGCTGAGTGACTGAACTGAACTGAACTGTGTCAAACCCACAGGTTAAGTGGAAATGGAGGGTGGTGTGTGTGTGTGATGGTCCTACACTGAGAGTGGAGTAAATCAAGGGACTCGGTCAACCAAGACCTCACCACTGCATCAGACACATCTGAAATAAAGTCACTGTGGTGGTAAGGCACCACAGTTTATGATTGATAGACATGTGTCTCCTGTAAAATTCTTGATTTCATTCCCAAGCACTTCAGACCATAGGCCACATTTCTTCTTCAGAGAAATTTCAGTTCTTCTCTCAAGGCATAACAACATGCCTTGATGAGGCTCACTGAGATTATTAAGGCTAGTCTCCTTTATTTAAAGTTGACTGATTGTAGATGTTGGTCATGTCTGCAGTACTTGGATTAGTGTTAGGTGTGTAACTGGGTGCTGTAGCCTCACCAAACTGACACAAGAAACAGCCGTCACCCCTGGCTTCTATGCTACCTAAAAGCAAGAGATTTGTTACACTAAACCCACTTCTCCTGCTCACAAAAGGAAAGAGATAGATTCTTTTGTTATATAACTAGGGGCTAAAAATTTAGTATGCTATTAAGTGTACTTTCGATGCCATATAGATGTACTATATACATGTAAAAGTTCATTGACTTGCACATTTAAGGTTTGTACACTTTATTTATGTTTCAGTTCAAAAAAAATTTTTTTAAATGTATATATGAACTCTCAGAATGACTTTTATTATAAAGAATTTTTAGTACACATATATACTACACTAAAATTTTTAAACAAATTATTTTTTTCAGATATCCTGGAAAATACTTCTCACAGTTTACATGTGTAATTATTTTCCATCTACAGATCAATAAACATCCACATTAGTAATTAGTTGCAAAACACTAAAAATATACTACTGTTATCCATCCTGAGCCCCTGAAATCTCAATGTTTTGTGATGAACCCAGCATATCATGATTCTTAATAATATATTATTTCATGTAGAAAAACATAATAATCCTTGGTAGAATATAAAAGAATAAATTCCTATTTACAGTACGGGCAAGATCATTTATAATTCCTCTGGGACATCATGGTATGGATGGTAACTGGATATTAATTTCTATAAATTATTTATTGCTACCAGATATTATGAAAAACAAAGTTAGAATTAAAAGAGAAACCATTTTCTGCCTTTCAGAATCTCCTAGAAAGAACTGCAATAAAATTTCAAGGTAGAAATATGTTTCCGACACAGTAGTCTGAAACACCTTTGCATTGTTTCAGGGGATCAGCATTTGTGTGAACTGATGGCTACACAGCACGATTCCACGTTGACTGCATCAGTGGTATTGAGATGCAAAACAATGAAACAGTTGTCAGTGTTTAAGAGCAGCCAGGTCCCAGCCCATAAATTATGAAAAATAGAGTTATGAACCTGAGCCTAGGTCCTCTGAGATATTCTGTCAAACTTCAAAATATGTTTTAAAACACTCAACTCATTATGGAAAATATGTTTACAAAGGTATTTTATCCAAGATTTATGGAACAGATAAGTCAAGATAGTAATAAATAAATTTTCAATGGAAAAAGAACCAATAAACTACATTAAACATATTCTAGGCTTTTGATCATCATTGTCATAATTTCTGGCATGCCCTTAATTAACCATAATAATTATATTTAAAGGAAGAAAATTCACAGATGTATAGACACTCTCTCAATTTTAAATGCATATTTTAACAATTTTATCTTGTCAGTAATTTATACATCATTTATCATAAGTGTAAACGTATGAATTGCACTTAGAAAAGGTGTGAGCAGCAATATATGCAGATCTGGTCCCTTAAGACTCTGAAATAATGACACAAATAGATGGAGAAATACACCACGTTCATGGATTGGAAGAATCAATATAGTGAAAATGAGTATACTACCAAAAGCAACCTATAGATTCAATGGAATCCCTATCAAGCTACCCTACCAATGGTATTTTTCACAAAACTAGAATAAATGATTTCACAATTTGTATGGAAACATACAAAACCTTGAATAGCCAAAGCAATCTTGAGAAAGAAGAATGGAACTGGAGGAATCAATCGGCCTGATTTTAGACTATACTACAAAGCTACAATCATCAAGACAGTATGGTACGGGCACAAAGACAGAAATATAGATCAATGAAACAAAATAGAAAGAAATTCAACCACCTGTAAAAGAAGGAAACTAGAACACTTTCTAACACCATACACAAAAATAAATCAAAATGGATTAAAGACCTAAATGTAAGACCAGAAACTATAAAACTCTTACAGGAAAAGCATAGGCAGAACACTCTCTGACATAAATCATGGCAAGATCCTCTGTGACCCACCTCCCAGAGTAATGAAATAAAAACAAAAATAAACAAATCAGACCTAATTAAATTTAAAAGCTTTTGCACAACTAAGGAAACTAAGCAAGGTGAAAAAGCAGTCTTCACAATGGGAGAAAATAACAGCAAATAAAGCAACTGACAAAGAATTAATCTCCAAAATATACAACAAGCTCATGCAGCTCAATACCAGGAAAATAAATGACCCAATCAAAAAATGGGCCAAAGAACTAAACAAATATTTCTCCAGAGAAGACATACAGATGGCTAACAAACACACGAAAATATGGTCAGCATCACTCATTATCAGAGAAATGCAAATCAAAACCACAATGAGTACCATTTCAGGCTAGTCAGAATGGCTGCCATCAAAAACTCTAAAAACAATAAATGCTGGAGAGGGTGTGGAGAAAAGGGAACCCTCCTACACTGTTGGTGGAAATGCAAACTAGTAAAACCACTATGGAGAACAGTGTGGAGACTCCTTAAAAACCTGGAAATAGAACTGCCATTTGCCCCAGCAATCCCACTGCTGACCATACACACCAAGGAAACCAGAATTGAAAGAGACACATACTCTAATGTTCAACGCAGCACTGTTTACAATAGCTAGGACATATAAGCAACCTAGATGCCCATAAGCCCATAAATGGATAAGAAATTTCTGGTATATATATATATATATATATATATATATATATATACACAATGGAATATTGCTGCTGCTGCTGCTGCTGCTGCTAAGTCGCTTCAGTCGTGTCCGACTCTGTGCGACCCCATAGACGGCAGCCCACAAGGCTCCGCCGTCCCTGGGGTTCTCCAGGCAAGAATACTGGAGTGGGTTGCCATTTCCTTCTCCAGTGCATGAAAGGGAAAAGTGAAAGGGAAGTCGCTCAGTCATGTCCGACTCCTAGCGACCCCATGGACTGTAGCCTACCAGGCTCCTCCGTCCATGGAATTTTCCAGGCAAGAGTACTGGAGTGGGGTGCCATTGCCTTCTCCGAATGGAATATTACTCAGCTGTAAAAAAAAGAACATTTGAGTCAGTTCTAATGAGGTGGATGAAACTGGAGCCTTTTATACAGAGTGAAATAAGTCAGAAAGTGAAACAACAATACAGTATATTAATGCATATGTATGGACTTTAGACAGATGGTAACAGCAACCCTACATGCAAGACAGCAAAAGAGACACAGATGTAAAGAACAGACTTTTGGACTATGTGGGAGAAGGTGAGGGTGGGACGATATGAGAGAATAGCATTGAAACATGTATATTACCATATGTAAAATAGATGACCAGTGCAAGTTCAATTCATGGAATAGGACATTCAAAGCTGGTGCTCTGGGATAACCCAGAGGGATGGAGTGGGGAGGGAAGTAAGAAGGGGGTTCAGGATGGTGGGACACATGTACACCCACGGCTGATTCATGTTGATGTATGGCAAAAACCATCACAATATTGAATGACTGTATTCATGCCTTCTTTGAGCATGAATAGTATTAAAAATAAAAGAAATGCTTAAGTGGAAAAAAGGAAAAGACTCTGAAATGCATGAAGATTTGGTCCATCCCTTATTTGTCCAAATTTTCCAGGTACTTATAAAACTTGTAAAGAGCCTTATCTTGCAAAATGTGCCTCACATTATGAGCTAATCTAGCAATCTAGCAATTGCTACAATCACCAAGGAGTGAGTTGTGCTTTCTTTCTTTCTTTTTTTTTTTTTTTTTTTTTTTTTTTGCTCAGGGCCCTATTACAATGAAAGATACAATAATACATACAGTAAAATAATAAATGAAGAGCCCCTTAAATATAGTGTTTTTATATTAACTAAAATAATGTAGTTTCTGAGAACTCCAAAGCAATCCCTTATTTTCCTAATGACCCTTTCAGGGTCAACTTTCAGGTTGTTTAACCAGGAAAAATAGTCAAACTTGAGATTGCCTTCCCAGAACAGGGGAGCTGTCACGAGTACCAAGTTAGGAGTACACAATGAATGCCACATGGTGGCCAGCATCCCTGAGGATATACATGTTCTCATTTAGGGACTTTCTAATCAGAATGCCATCAATTTTTTAACTCTCAAAAGTGTTAGAGTCAAAAACAACTTACTTGTCAATCTATTAAAAGAAGCATCTTGGTATAGTATACAGTGTTCCACATCACAAGTTGGAAGATCTGCTTTTTCACATGAACTCAGTCACCATGAAATCTGAGCATGGCTATGGCATTGTACAGATAAAATCTGAACACTTTACAGTAGCTGTAAAGCAAATCGTTGACAAGGTAATGTCCCTTTTATTTCAAATATTTTATGATTTAACATTTTTATGTACATTTCACCTCTGATGATGTCTAACACTGTGCTAGTTGCTGTGTGGAGGTAAAAGAATGGCATTACCAAATAAATAATAATAATAATACTGTCTTCAATCAATTCAAAGAAGCAAAGACACACTTAGAAGGACTATTCCACAGTGGAGAATAAGTTTAACAGCAGAATGAGCAGAAGTTACTCAAGAGATGGTTGCAAAAAAGATTATGAGGAGAAAGAAAGAGAGCCAGATACAACCCTGGGATGAGTAACACTGCTTGTGGGTATTTAAATAAATGAAAACATATGCTTTGGCCACCTGATGTGGAAAACTGACTCATTTGAAAAGACCTTAATGCTTGGAAAGATTGATGGAGGGAGGAGAAGGGGATGACATGGTTGGATGGCCTTATCGACTCGATGGACATGAGTTTATCTAAACTCTGGGAGTTGGTGATGGACAGGGAGGCCTGATATGCTGCAGTCCATGGTGTCGCAAAGAGTTGGACACAACTGAGTGACTGAACTGAGCTGAACGTATCCACAAAAGACCTATACAGGTATAGTCATGGTTGCCTTACCCATAATAACTAGAAACAAACCAAAGGTTCATTAATAAGTGAATAAATTTGTTTGTAGAGATAAGTAAATTGTGGTACATTTATACAATTGAATAATACTCAGCAGCAAAAATTGATTAATTATAAAATATGAAACATGATTAATCTCACAAGTGTCTTGATAATAAAACCCAGTCTCTGTATGTATGTATTAAATCATTACATTTAGATGATTTACATGAAGAAGCAAAATTAATACCTCAATAAATATTATATACACTCCCCTGGAGAAGGGAGTGGCTACCCACTCCAGTATTCTTACCTGGAGAATTCCATGGACAGAAAGGAACTTAGTTGGTCCATGGGGTCACAAGAGTCAGACATGACTGAGCAACTAGAACTTTCTTTAGCTTTCATTCATACTTCTCTATAAATGTATATAAATATTGTTGCTTTTAAGGTTGGGAAAATTGCCTGGCAGGGGACACAAGGAAACTTTATGAGGAGTGAACATATCTTTTGCTTATGGGTATGGGTTACATGGGTGAATAAAAATGTCACAATTCATCAAAAGAGAACATGTAAGATCTCAGGATTTTAAATGTGTAAATTATACCTCCATATAAAATTAAAAGATGATTTGTAGATTAGTACAGAGCACCAAGACCCAGGACAAAGGAGTAGTGACCCCACAATAGACTGGCCCAGACTTGCCTGTAAGTGTCCAGGAGTCTCCAGTGGAGGCATGGGTTGAGAGTGGCCTGCAGCAGGGTCAGGGGCACTGAATACAATACTGCTGTCATAAGTCCTTTTGAAGGAGTTCTCCATTACCACCATTGACACTACCATAGTTTGGCCTCAGGCCAAAATCAGGGAGGGACCACAGCTCCACCCATCAACAGAAACTTGGATTAAAGATGTACTGAGCATGTACTGCCCGTCAGAACAAGACCCAGATTCTCCCACAGCCAGTCTCTCCCATCAAAGAGTTTCCAAAAACCTCTTATCCTTATCCATCAGAGGTCAGACAGAATGAAAACCACAATCACAGAAAACTAGCCGAACTAATCACATGGATCACAGCCTTGTCTAACTCAGTGAAACTCTAAGCCATGCTGTGTAGGGCCACCCAAGATGGATGGGTTATGGAGGAGAGTTCTGAAAAAACGTGGTACACGGAAGAAGGGAATGGCAAACCACTTCAGTATTCTTGCCTTGAGAACCCCATGAACAGTATGAAAAGACAAAAAGATATGACGCTGAAAGATGAACTCCCCAGGGCTATCGGTGTCCAATGTGCTACTGGAGAAGAGTGGAGAAATAGCTCCAGAAAGAATGAAGAGACAGAGCCAAAGCAAAAACATTGCCCAGCTATGGATGTAACTGGTGATGAAGGCATAGTCGAATGCTCTAAAAAACACTGCTTAGGAACCTGGAATGTTAGGTCCATGAATCAAGGTAAACTGAAAGTGGACAAACAGGAGATGGCAAGAGTGAACATCAATATTTTAGGAATTAGTGAACTAAAATGGACCTGAAAGGGTGAATTTAATTCAGATGATCATTATATCTACTATTCTGGGCAAGAATCCTTTAGAAGAAATGGAGTAGACCTGTTCACAGTCCACGGCTCACTAAAGACTGAGAGCTACTCACAAGATATAGAACAATTCCCCTCCCCCCTGCACCTTATACTACATTACTAATAAAGGCCAATTATATCGGTTTCTTTCACCCAGTGTACATTACATCCAGTTATCAAGAAAAGACTTCAAGACATACTTAAGAAGCACACACACACACACACACACACACACACACACACACACACACAGTTTCAAAGACAGAACAAACATCAGGACAAGATTCACACATGTCAGGGATATTGAAATTATCAGGCTAGGAATTTAGAACAATTGTGATTAAGATGTTGAGGGGCTTAATGGGTGTCAACCACAAATTGGTACTTGCAAAGGGCGTTTGCCGTCTACCTCTGCAGCTGTTGACCTGTGATATGCCCTGAAGTGACTTCAGGGTCGAGAATAAGGCACTTTGTGCTCCAGGAAAATTGGTGGAACAGGTCTTTAGGTAGTTAGATATTTTCAGGGACTGACTTCATGATCCCAATCTTTGTATCTCCTCATATCTAGAAAAGCACTAAATCCCCTCGTAGTGACATCAACTCCTCATGACTAGCAGAAAACCTTTTGTAAGATAAGTTTTTGATTGTGTAAACTCTTCCTTCACCAAAATCACATATATTGACCTTCTGCCACTACCTCTTTGGAGCAGTTTCTCAGAACTACCTGAGGTGCTGTTTTGAGATAAGAGTGAGATCAAAGCCCCCAATTAACATAACAACCTTTTGCTTTCCCTTGCTGTATCTTGTGTTAACATCTTTTGCTTCTGTGTCTGTGATCTTGGTTGCTTTTAGAACTTCGGGAACTTTGGCTCCTGGGGAGGGAAGGGATCTGAGCTGTTTGAGTGGGAAGTTTATGATATATAAAAGATACCCAGAACAAAGCCAGGGCACTCAGCGTTTGGACACAACTCTGCTGAGCCCGCCCCGGTGCTGAATAAACCCTGTTGTTCTGAATCTTTGAATGCCACTTGTCTCTTTCCCACACCACAGTTTCTGGTGTATTGGCCAGAAAGTCGACAAGTCGACAACCGAGCTGGCCCCTTGTGCCACCGTTGTCGGGGTACCAGAGAAAGCCGTGGCCACTGGCCTGGTTACAGATAGGTGCCACCTGGCCGTTTGCTGGATCCCAACTCTCACTCGAGCTGCATTGGCCTCAGCCCATGTCGCTTCCTGAACGGACTCAGGAGAACAGAAGCAGATTCCAGGACAGGACGTCAGACAGGTGAGTGCCGCAGGGACATCTGTGCAAGTCAGGACCTGCCATATGATGGAAGGGGAGCCTGATCACCTCCCAGTGATTGGAGACTCACTTAGAAGAGGGTTTGTTGACAGGTGGTCTGTCAGTTCTGGTGTGTGTGTGAAAGAGTGACTGAGCAGAGTGAGAGCCCATGCTCCAACATCTTCAGACTTTGAAGCTTGAGTAGGTCTTAACCTGCAGTTCCGTGACAACCTCATATGACTCAGGGCAGCCCCAGCCTCTGGGGGATTTAATCCCTCCCTGCAAGTCTGGTCCTGGTCTGCGGTTTGTACTGATCAGCCAATGCTAAGAGGTGTCTAAATCTCCATAAGGGGAGAGGCCAGGCAGTGAGTTTTATTGTGTGACACTGCCTCAGGGTGGGAATTTTCACATAATGGGCGATTGGACTTCTAAATCCACTGTCTTAGAGTGTATGATTAAGAATTTTTAGAAAGGATTTTCTGGGGATTATGGTGTAAAATTGAGTCCTGAAAAACTGTGCATTCTTTGTATCCTGGAGTGGCCCTCTGCTGGGGTCAGATGGCCCTCAGAAGTGACCTTAGATGTGCCCACTGTCTGAACAGTGTAGAGTTATAATGGGAGACCCCGGCCAGCTGCACCAATTCTCATGTATCAATCAATGTTCGGAAATTACCCAGTTAAGGCCCCTTTGGGTTTGATTCTTTGCCAAAATCAGGGACAGTGTAAGGTCCTAGTAGCTCAAGTGAAGGAAAGGACCTCACGTGAAGAGAAGGAACCACCTATCCTCCAGAGTGAAGCTGAAGAAATGCCTCCAAAGCCCCCACCTTATATCCCCATGACTCCCCTACTGATAGCAGCAGATCCACATTTACCATACAGTCCACTGCCTTCCATTTCACTTCCTCCTCCTGATGCTCCTGAAGCTATTGTGCCCCAATGGCCAGCCACCCCAGAACCAATGGGTAGACACTCCCAGTCGGCTTAGGGAACAGTTACCTCAGCACTACAAATGCCCTTACGAGAGACTCAAGGGCCACAGTGTCTTGCTGCTGATGGGCTCCTACAAGAGGGGGGACCCAGTTTTTACTACCAGCCTTTTTCCATGACTGATCTCCTTAACTGGAAACATCACACCCCCTCGTACTCTGAAAAGCCCCAAGCGCTGGTTGATCTCTTAGAATCCATCTTCCAAACCCAATGCTCCACCTACATAGACTGCTGGCAGCTTCTCCTCACCCTATTCAATACAGAGGAGTGCAAACGAGTCATGACAGAGGCATAAAAATGGCTAATGCCACAGGAGGTCAATTAGATGTGGAGAACTGGGCTCAGGAGAACTTCCCAGAGAAAGAGCCTCACTGGACCCCAATACCAAGGGGGGAAGAAACCAGTTGGATAGGTATCAATAGGCCCTCCTACAAGGAATAAAAGCCAGGGCTAAGAAGCCTACTAACATAGCTAAGACCACTGAAGTGGTACACCAGATGAAAACCCAGCCAATATCTACAAAAAACTGTGTGAGGCCTTCCAGGTCTTCACCCCTTTTGATCCTGAATCTCCTGAAAATCAGTGGATTATAAATGCAGCCTTTGTGGGACAGGCCCAATCAGACATCCAAGGAAATTATAGAAGTTAGAAAGGTTTGGAGGTAAAAATGCCACAGAACTGCTTAGAAATAGCCAATAAAGTCTTTGTCAATCAAGATCAAACAGCATGCCAAGAAGCAGAAAAGGGGATGAAGCAAAAAGCCACACTCTTGGAAGCTGCCCTGTCAAAGCCTGCACTCCTGGCTGGACCACCTGTAAGGCAAGGGGCCCAGATCTGAAAAGAAGAATTTCCTCACCCATGATCAGTGTGCCTATTGCAAGGAAAAGGGACACTGGAAAAATAAGTGCCCCAGTCGCCCTGAGAAGAAAACCAAAGCAGCAGGCCCACTGAGCTGATATTATCCCAAGCCACCCATTTCTAATCTGATCAGGCTAACTGGAACATAATCCAACTAGAGGGGACCAGGGTCTCTCAAACTGGGCCCCTGAGAGCCCATGGTCAGAATTCAAGTACAGGGCCATCCAATGGACTTTATGGTGGACAGAGGCGCTGAACATTCAGTGGTCACCCAACAAATAGCCTCCATCTCAGGAAAAGAAACTAACCATCATCGGGGCCACAGGCACCGAGACGCGCAGATAATTTTTCGGTCCTTGACAATGCTGACTTGGGTTGGGGTGGCATGAGGTAGTGCATGGATTCCTCTACCTGCCCGACGGCCCTGTTCCCTTGATGGAAAGAGTCCTGCTTGCTAAGATGGGGTGCCGAATTTCTTTTCTGCTGATGGATCAGCTAAAGCTGGCAGGACTGCCATTCTCCTTGATTATGACTCTTATTGTAAGGAGAGAAGAAGAATGATATCTGTATTCCTCCCCTCCAGGATAAGGGACCATTCCTCCTGAATTAGAGACTGAGAACCCACTAGTTTGGGCCAAGGAAAATCCTCTGGGTCTGGCAAAACACCGTGCTCCCTTCCTGATGGACCTGAAACTGGGAGCTCAGTGTGTAAAATTAACAACAGTATCTGTTTCCCCGGAAGGCCCAGCTGGGAGTCCAGGCTCACTGGATGAAATGCCAGTTACCCTGGAACACCTCATCACTACCCGTGAAGAAGCCAGGGACACATGACTACAGGACTTAAGAGCTGTAAACGAGGCGATAATTACTCTGCACTTAGCAATGTCTAATCTGTACACCTTACTAGGACTGATGTCGTCCACAGCCAAATGGTTTACTTGCTTGGGCTTGAAAGATTCCTTCTTCTGCCACCAGGTTGCACAGGTCAGTCAATCACTATTTGCCTTTGAATGAGAAAACCCACACATGGGAAACAAGGAACAGCTCACTTGGACAAGGCATCCTCAGGGGCTCAAAAACTCCTCTACTCTCTTCAGTGGAGCTTTGGCCATCAGCCTGGCTAAATTTCCTGGACAGGAGTTAGATGTGTCCTGCTGCAATACGTCGATGAACTTCTGCTGTTTGGTGCAACACAGGCTTGATGCCTAGAAGGAACAAAGGCCCTCCTCTCCTTGTTAATGGAAGCTGGGTACCGGGTATCCTGAAAGACACTGTCCCCAGATAAGGAATGCCTCTGACCACAGGGTCGGACGATGTACTGGCATTTGTAGTCAAGACAGTATAACAGGTGGTGAGGGCTTTGAAGATCTGGTAGAAATTTCATACTGCCTACCATCCCCAGAGCTCAGGGAAAGTGGAACTCATGAATTGAACCCTCAAACAAACCCTAGAAAAGCTATGCCAGAAGACCAGCTTATCTTGGGTAGACATGTTACCTGTGGCCCACTTAAAGGTAAAGTGTTCACCATGGGCAGACATAGGGTTTTCACCCTTTGAAATCCTGTATGGATGACAACCTCTGCTAGTCAACTTGAGGGGAGACACCAGATAACTGGGGAGCTTGGCCTTACATAGGCAGCTACAAGGGTTAGTACACATAATCTCTCAAATACACAAATGGACAATTGATGTAATATCCATATTTATAGGCATAACAGTACATCCTCACCAACCATGGGACCAGGTATGGGTAAAGGATTGGGGGAAAAAAACCCTTTAAAACCCATTTGAAAAGGGCCCTACTCTGTAATCTTAACTACCCACACTGCTCTCAAGGTGGCAGGAATAGATGCTTGGATCCATTACTCCAGAGTCAAACCTGCAAGTCCAACCAATAGCTGAGAGAAGTGGGAAATGGCCCTCAGTCCAGAGGAACCCCTGTGCCTGACTTTGCAAAGAAGGAAGCAACCACCCCAAAGCTCTGCTCTAGCCACACCAGAAGCTGGTCAGTCAATACACAGCTGAAGATTGAGAAACCAATGAGACTGACAAAAGGCAGGTGTATCGGTTAGTAAGTGGACTGGGACTCTCCTATTCATCTTATTTGGAATAGGGCTTTACTCTCTGTCTCCCCTGAAGTTGACTTGTATCCAAAACTTTCCCTCTGCTTTGTTTACTTCTTCATAGTTCTTGTTTTTTGGAGTCTCCTCCTACTGTGATCAGCTTAAATATAAAAACAGTGTATTTTTGCCTTATAATTCTGTTAAGTTATAAAATCCCCTCCTCATCTGAGAGTTAGGATGATTGTTCTGAATGTATGGAATCTTTCTACCATGAGGGAAAATGGGTCTGAGGATTCACTTACTATGCATACCAACTGGCTGCATGTTACAGTTCAGCTTCCCCATGCACTAGGGAAGGGATACATTATTGGAAGGGAAAAATTAGAGCCTACAGTGTGAATGGCCTAACGTGCTATTGTACCCCAAGACAGATGACCTGCTGGACTTGACAGATTTATTTTGGGATGTCAGATGGGTGGGGGTGGTCAGGACCAGGCTAGGAAAGTAGTGGTCCAGGAGGTGGTCAAACGATTAAAGGCCCAAGTAACCATGACAGTGCCATTGGCATCAGTTCCAAAGCTGTGGTCCACTGGACTATACAATCAGCTTTGAGCCTCCCTCAAAGATAAGTTAGAAATGCCCACTATTGGAAATAATTTTCTTATCCATCTAGCTGAGGAGGTGGCCCGGTAATTAAATGTCACTAGCTGCTGGGTTTGTGGAGAGGCCCTGATGAGTGAAGCATGGCTCCAGAAGGCTATTGGATGGGATGTATTTCTGCTATTCCAAAGGAATCTAAAAATTAGTAGTCAGGCAGGGGGTCCTATTCAGAGTTTGACCCTGTCCATGGAGACAGTAGGCAAAGAATGTCTAAGCTGAGAATGGATAAATTATACCTGGGCCAGAGAGATAAAATTCAGAAGAGCCCTGGTCTATAATACCAGTAAGAGCATTTTGTGGTGGCAAGGGTTCCCAACTTGGTATTGGGCTCCCCAAAAAGGAGGGAATGGAAATCACACTTGCATTCCCATCAACTCCACCTCCAGGATTCCAGTGCAGAACTGTTCAGGAAATCAACCTGCTATTAATCTCCTTCTTGCAACTCTAGGCATTAGCCCATATTGGAACCATCTTAACTCCACAAATCCGGACTTACAGTAGGCCCCAGAGGGGCTTTTTTGGATTTGTGGGAGAAGGGCCTACTCACGGCTCCCATCCAGATGGGGAGGGACCTGCACCATAGGAGTAATTCAGCAAGGTTTCTTCCTCTTACCCGACTC
This sequence comes from Okapia johnstoni, assembly GCA_024291935.2. NCBI lineage: Eukaryota > Metazoa > Chordata > Mammalia > Artiodactyla > Giraffidae > Okapia > Okapia johnstoni. Next base: position 4,708,788 of record JAGTYA010000027.1, on the reverse strand, counting down.
ACAAGGAGGAGACACACTGGGTGTCCCAATCTACAACAGCCTCAGACATAGAGAGAAATGATCCCTCAAGCTGGGGGGAAAACAGAATTGGGGCAAATATGAGTGCCCCCTCCAACAGATAATCCAATATTATGGTCTGGCCACATGGGCACAAGATGGGAGTTGCGGATACAGAATCTCCATTAAATAGTCAACTGAATAATCCAACTGCAGGCAGTACTTGAGATTATAACTAATGAAACTGGAACTGTTGGCATGGCAACATTCCCAGATGAGGACTGTCATTTATCAAAATTGTTTAGCACTAGACCACCTTCTAGCAGAAGAAGGAGGAGTTTGTGGGAAATTCAACCAAACTGGATGTTGTGTCCAAATAGATGATAATGGAAAAGTTGTGACAGACATAGCTAAAAATCTCAGGAAGATTGTTCATGTTCTGTTTCAGACCTTAAAGGGATGGGATACCAATGGCTTCTCTGGAGGATGATTCTCTTAGCTAGGGGGGTTTAAAACAATGATTGGGATGATCATAGTCATACTCGCTGGATGTCTGCTTATTTCCTGCCTCATACCCCTGCTAATCAGAGTTGTAACAGGGTTCATAGAGACAGAAGTCAAATGGAGAATGGCTCCCCAAGTGTTGTTTTTAAAGGGATACCAGAAATTGCCAGAAGATGATGTTCTCTGAAGTCTGCTGATGCACCCTAAAAATCAAGAATGGGGGATGATATAGGAGTGAGATCAAAACCCGCAATAAAGTAACAACCATTTGCTTTCTCTTCTTTTATTTTGTGTTAACAGCTACTCCCCACCAATCACTGCTTCCACATCTGTGATCTTGGTTGCTTGTTATATCCGTGGGAACTTGGGCTACCTGGGGAAGGTAGGGATCCGAGCTGTTTGAGCAGGAAGTTTACGGTGTATAAAAGATACTCAGACCAAAGCCTGGGTGCTCAGCCTTTGGAGAAGACTCCACTGAGCTCTCACCTGTGCTGAATAAACCCTGCTGTTCTGTGTCTTCAAGTGCTGCTTGTCTCTTTCCAATGCTGTGCTTTCTACTACAGTTTCCCAGGCTACAGTTCTCATTTTGCCCCAAATTAAGCAGCTCACTATTTCTCACTTTTTGTATTTTTGCTAATGACTTACTGAAAGTGTTAGTCGCTGAGTCCTGTACAACTCTTCACAACCCCACGAACTCTAGCTCGCCTGTCTCCTCTATCCATGGAATTCTCCAGGAAAGAATACTGGAGTGGATTGCCATTCCATTCTCCAGGGGGTCTTCCCAACCCAGGGATCAAACCAGGGTCTCCGAAGTTGCAGGTAGATATTTTTCCATCTGAGTCACCAATGACTCATTACTTGCTATTTGTCTTATATTTATTTTAGACTATAGAAATAATTTTGGACAAAAAGCAAATTTGAGCTATTAGTTCAGAATGGGTTGTAAAGCAGCTGAGACAACTCAGAAGGTCAACAATTCATTTGGCCAAGGAATTGCTAATAAACGTACAGTGCAGTGGTGATTTAAGAAGTTTTGCAAAGGAGACAAGAGCCTTGAAGATGAGGAATGCGATGACTGGCCATTGGAAGTTGACAGTGGCCAACTGAGAGGATCATTAAAGCTGACCCTCAGAGAACAAGATGGAGGAGGAATAGGTGGATGTGGAGTACATCTCTCTCCATGGATGCATCAGGAATACACTTTCAGACACAGAAGTGCATGCAGAACACCAGCTGAGAGCAGACAGAAGTACCTGCCCAGCAGAAAAGAATATATAGAACCATGCAAAACTCGATAGGACGAAGGAACTAGGGGGAAAAACAAGAGTGTTAGTAGGACTGGAGCTGCCCTTGAAGTGTGGGGGAGCTGAAGCAGGGATCTGATCCCCACATCAGGTCAACTGTCTGAGTCAGAGGAGAAACATTTAAGGCTGAGAGTGAAAGAGCTGATCTGTGGCAGCCTAAATGGCATAAGAATCAGACAGTCCTTGATGCAGCCATACATACCCCAGACAGGGATGCAGGTAGCCTGAAAGCTGCAGTGGCTGGGAGTTGGAGTTTAGGGGTTGTGGGGCAATCCTCGGGTGAGGGCTGCAGTTGACTGTGGAGAGACCGATGGAGGGGATGCGAGGGAGGAGACTGTGGTGGGAAATGCCTTTGGAGGAAAGCCAGACAGCCATGGAAGCAAGGTGATACGACTGAGTCTCACATAGGGGGTGAAGCCATCACCATAGCCTCTCTCTCCCCACATGCCAGCATCAGCAACTCAACAATAGAAAGGCTGGCTAATCAAATGCCTGATGCACTGAAATACAGAGTAGGACCACACACAAGGTGCTTCTTTAAGTGACCGATGTGTGCCTAACTACAGAGTGGGACCCCACCCAGGGTGTTCCTTTAAGTGCCTGACACACCAATCTACAGAGTAGGACCCCAGCCAGAGAGGCTCCTCTATGTGCCTGATGTGACAAACAACAGAGAAGGACCCCAGGCAAGGGAGCCCTCTAAGTACCTGAATGGGTGGAGCTACAGAGAAAGACTGGCCAAAGAGGCCTTCTGATCACCAACAAGAGGCCCAGAAAAAGATTCTTATAGGGCCATAACTCCTGTGGCTGAGGCAGTCCATGTCCCTGCACACTTGGTGCCTCCAGGGTCCCCACAAGCCAAGCAGCTGCACCACCTCCATGCTCAATTCTCACTGGGGCAGAGTGGCCACAGACAAAAAAAGTCTTGCATCTATGCTTGCAGGGTCGCTTCAGTCTTGTCCAATTCTTTGTGACCATGTAGATTGAGGCCTGCCAGGCTTCTCTGTTGCGGGGGGTGGAGGGGGTGTGTCTCCAGGCAAGAATACTGGAGTATATTGACCAATACTGGTTGCCATAACCTTCTAGAGCACTATATTTTCTGCTGCCCTCGCTGCCAACTCCCCTGAGAACCTGGTGCTGCCAGAACCCCTGAGACCCAAGGAGCTGCACCACCTCCACACCTGGCCCTCAGAGAGGCAAGCTCAAGTTCTCCAGGGCAACCTCAGGAGCAAACCCTGGTGGAAAACCCACATGCAGAGGTGGAAATAAAACCACAGTTGAAGCCCAGGGGCAGGGTAGCTAATGAAGAAGGCCCAAAACCTTCCTACCAGCTGTACAAGCTGCAGATTAAATCCACACAATCAACCAGGCAGACTCTGTGTCTATGGAATATATAAAAGGACATTGAGAGCTCCCACATAAGAAAACACATGAGTTCTGATAGCCGTGGACATTGGAGGCAAGAACACACAGGAGTAAGACCAGATTAGAATCTGAGCTGCCCCCATAGCAGGTCCAGAGATCAGCACAGTGTTAGAGGACATCCTAGGGGGGTGAGGTGGATTGTGACTCCCTGAAAGGGAAAAGACTCTGACAGCAGTGACTCAAGAAAAACATTTATTATTCTTTTGTTTTGACTAGTTCTGTAGGTTCTTTTGTATTTTTTTCTTTTTCTATTTTTCCTCCCCACCCCCCACCCCCTCACTCTGTTGTAGTTGTTGATTTTATTGGCACTATGAAATCTAACTAAACTTTTGAGCTGTTTATTTTTTCCCAGTCACATTTTTCTATTGTTGTTATAAACCTCTGCCTCTACAGTGGGCTTTTGCAGTTCTGTGGAGTTTTCCTTCTTTTTTTAATTTTAATTTTTAAAACCTAATATTATTTTTTCTACATTTATTCCTTTGCTTTTCCTACTGTTCTTTTCCCCTTGCAGTTCATCTTTAATGTATATAAATCTTTTTGTCTACTTCTTTTTAACTTTGTATGTCTATTCTTTCTTTTCTTCCTTTCCTTTCCTCTCAACATATTTGCTAGCTTTATTTCAACTACTTTATTCCCCACTTGGCACCTTGCTTTAGCTTTTGTTTTCCAGTTTATGCCTTAGTTAGTTTTATTCTTAGCTGGTAGATATAATTTTTTGGTTCCCTTTGTTCACCAGGTCAATCTATTGTACTTTATTTTTTTGGACTCTTTTGACTTTGCTTATGGCTGTATATGTATATGTGTATATTCATTCACACTTTTTATTGTTGTTATGAACCTCTGCCTCTACGTTGAGCTTTTCCAGTTCTGTGGTGTTTTCCTTTTTATTTATTAATTTTTTTCTTCTTCCACTTTTTTTTTCCTTTTCTCTTTTTTATAATTTTAATTTTTTAAACCTATTATTGTTTCCACATTTATTCTCTTGTTTGCCTTTCATTCTGTTCTTTTCCAGTTGCAGTTAATCTGTAATGTAAATAAATCTTCTTTAGCTACATCTGTTCAACTTTGCATATCTGTTCTTTCCTTCTTTTCTTTCTTTCCTTTCCTCTCAACATATTTGCTAGTATTGCTTTCATTGCCCACTTGGCACCTTGCTTTAGTTTTAATTTCCAGTTTGTGCTTTAGGAAGTTTTGTTCTTAACTGGTAAAGATAATTTTTGATCTCCTCTGTTTGCCGAGTCAATCTACTGCACTTTATTTTATTTAGACAGTTTTGACTTTGTTTATGGTTGCATATGTGTACGCGTACATTCCATTATTTTAAGTATTATTTGCCTGATTTTGTAACTGCCATTGGTCTGGGGTTCATCTTTGTTTTCTCGTTTTGAGGTATTTGTTTTAATCTCACTTAATGCGATAACAAACCACTTGTGGAATCTTTGTTCCTGCCAGAGATCAAGCCCTGAGCCTTTGGACTGAAAGCACTGATTCAAAGACCCTAGACTACCAGAGAATTAACCCTAGGGAGTATCAAATAGTGAGAACTCACACATGGAAAACCACTTGAATAGGAGACTGGCATCACCCAACCACAGGTAGCACCCTGTGCAGGATGCCTCATCTAAACAACAAACAAAACAAAAATACGAACCCAGTCACCACCAGATAGGATTACAACTTCACTCAGCCTTGCTGATCAGAGGAAAAGCAAACAAACAAAAAACTCAGCACAAATCTCACTCTATATGAAGCTTACGCAAGCCAATGGACCAACCTTAGGAGGGCAAAAAACAAAAGGAAGAAAGAATTCAACCATGAATCTTGAGAAAAGGAGACCTCAAACACAATAAGTTAAAAAAAATAATAATAATAATGAAGAGGCAGAGAATTACTACACAAATGAAGGAACAAATGAGAAACTCAGAAGTCCAAATAAATGAAGAGGAAATAGGCCAACTATATGAAAAAGAATTCAGAAAAATGATAATAAATATGATTAAAAAAAAAAAACCTTGAAGGCAAAAATGGAGAAAATGCAAGAATCAATTAACAAAAACCTAGAAGAAGTAAAGAATGAACACATAGAGACAAACAACAAAATTACTGTAATTAAAAATACTCTGGAAAGAATCAATACCAAAATATCTGAGGCAGAAGAATGAATCAGTGAGCGGGAGGATAAAATGATGGCAATAACTTCTGGAGAGAAGAATAAAGCAAAAAGAATGGAAAGAACTGAGGATAGTCTCAGAGACCTCTGGGACAATATCAAATGCATCAACATTCAAATTATAGGGGTCCCAGAAGAAGAAGAGAAAAAGAAAGGGTGTGAGAAATTTTTTGATGATATTATAGTTGAAAGTTTCCCCAACATGTAAAAGAAAATAGTCAATCATGTCCAAGAGGAGCAAAGAGTCCCACACAGGAAAAACCCAAAGAGAAACAAACCAAGACATATACTAATCAAACTAACAAAGACTAAACACAAAGAAATAATGTTAAAAGCAGCAAGGGAAAAGGAACAAGTAACATACCGGGGAAACCCCATACGTTTAGCAGTTTATCTTTCAGCAGAAACTATGCAGGCCAGAAGGGAATGGAAACATATGTTTTAAGTATTGAAAGGGAAAAATATACAACCAAGATTAATCTACCTAGCAAGGATCTCACTCAAAATTTATGTAGAAATAAAAATGTTTTCAGATAAGCAAGAATTAAGAGAATTCAGTACCACCAAACCAGCTTTACAATAAATATTAGGGACTTATATGGTCAAGAAATAAAGAGAAGAAAAAAGATCTAAAAAATCAACCCCAAACAATTAAGAAAAACCCCAAAACAATTAAGAAAATAGGAACATATGTATCAATAATTACTTTAAATGTAATGTAAATTGATTAAATGCTCCAACCAAAAGACACAGACTGGCTGAATGCCTACAAAACAAGACCCATATACATGCTGTCTACAAGAAACTCACCTCAGACCCAAAGACACATATAGACTGAAAGTGAGAGGATGGAAAAATATACTCCATACAAATGGGAATCAAAATAAAGCCAGAGTAGCAACCCACATATCAAACAAAATAGACCTTAAAATAAAGAAGATTACACAAGATAAGGAAGGACACAACATAATGATCAAGGGATCAATGCAAGAGGAAGACGTAACAATTGTAAATATCTATGCACCCAACATAGGAGCACCTCAAAACATAAGATAAACACTAACAGACATAAAAGGAAAAATTGACAGTGACACAATAACAGTAGACTTTAACACCCCACTCATACCAATGGACAGATCATCAAAACAGAAAATTAAGAAGGAAACACAAGTCTTAAATGACACATTAGATGAGATGGATCTCTTTGATATCTTCAGGACATTCCATCCAAATGCAGAAGAACACACCTTCTCAAGTGCACATTGAACATTCTCCATGATAGACCACATCTTGGGTCTCAAACCAAACCACAGTAAGTTTAAGAAAATTTAAATCATATCAAGCATCTTCTCTGACCACAACACTATGAGACTAGATACCCATCCAAGAAAAAAAAAAAACTGTAAGAAACACAAACACATGGAGATTAAATAATGCATTTCTAAATAATCAACAGTTTACTGAAGAAATCAAAAGAGAAATGAAAAAATTTTCTAGAAACAAATGACAATGAGAACACAACAACTCAAAACCTGGGAGAGGCAACAAAAGCAATTCAAAGAGGAAGTCTTATAGCCATATAGTCATACCTCAAGAAACAAGAAAAACATCGAATAGACAACTTAACTTCGCACCTAAAACAACTAGAAAAAGAAGAACCAACAAACAAACAAACAAATAAACAAAAAATAGTAGAGGAAAGAAATCATAAAAATCAGAGCAGAGTTAACAAAAAAAGGAAAAAGAAAAAGAAAGAAAGAAACAATAGTAAACATTAATAAAACTAAAAATTGTTTCTTTGAGAAGATAAACAAAATTGACAAACCTTTATCCAGACTCATCAAGAAAAAAAGAGAGAAGAATCAAATCAACAAAATTAAGAATGAAAAAGGAGCAGTTACAAGAGACAGTGCAGAGATACAAAGAATTATAAGAGACTATTATGAACAACAAGATGGCAATGAAAAGGATAACCTTGAAGAAATGGATTGATTCTTGGATAAGTTCAATCTTCCAAGACTAAACCAGAAAAAAATAGAAATTATGAACAACCCAATTACAAGCACTGAAATTGAAGCTGTGATCACAAATTTCCCCCAAAACAAAAGCCCAGGACCAAATGGCTTCACAGGGGACTTCTATCAAACATTTAGAGAAGATCTAATGCCAATCCTTCTAAAACTCTTTCAAAAAATTGCAGAGGAAAGAACACTTCCAAACTCATTCCAAAAGGCCACCATCACCCTGATAACAAAACCAGGCAAAGGCAACAACAAAAAAAAGATGAACATAGATGAGAAAATCCTCAACAAAATTTTAGCAAACAGAACTCAGCAACACATCAAAATGTGAAGTTGGGTTTACTCCAGGAATGCAGGGATTCTTCAATATACACAAGTCATTCAATGTGATACACCATATTAACAAATTGGAAGATAAAATCCATATGATAATCTCAATAGATGCAGAAAAAGCCTTTGACAGTCAGCACCCACTCTTCAAAAAGTAGGCATAGAAGAAACCTACCTCAACATAGTAAAGGCCATATATGGTAAGCCTACAGAAAATATTATTCACAATGGTGACAAATTGAAAGCATCCCCCCTAAGATCAGAAACAAGGCAAGGTGTCCACTTTCACCAGTATTATTCAACATAGTTCTGGAAGTCCTAGCTATATCAATCAGAGAAGAAAAAGAAATAAAATGAACCCAAATTGGAAAAGAAGAAATAAAGCTCTCACTGTTTGCAGATGACAAGATACTGTATGTAGAAAACCCTAAAAAATATTATCAGAAAACTACTAGAGCTGATCAGTGAATTTAGCAAAGTTGCAGGATACAAAATCAATGCACAAAAATCACCTGTATTTCTCTATTCTAACAATGGAATTCAGAAAGAGAAATTAAGGAATCAATCCTATTCACCTTTGGAACAATAAGAATTAAATATGCAGCAATAAACTTACCTTATGAGACAGAAGAACTGTATACAGAAAATTATATGAGAGTAAGGACAGGAATCAAAGATGACATAAACAGATGGAAAGATATTCCATGCTCCTGGATAGGAAAAATTGATATTGTGAAAATGAGTATACTACCAAATGGAATCTGCAGATTCAATGTGATCCCTATCAAATTATCAATGACATTTTTTACAGAACTAGAACAAAAAAATTCACACTTCATATGGAAACACAAAAGACCCCGAATAGCCAAAGCAGTCTTGAGAAAGAAGAAGGGAGTTGGAGGAATCAACTTTTCTGGCTTCAGATTATACTGCAAAGCTACAGTCATCAAGACAGTATGGTACTGGCACAAAAGCAGAAATATAAACAAATGGAGTGAGATAGAAAGCCCAGAAATAACCCCGTGCACCTATGGGTACCTTATTTTTTACAAAGGAGGCAAGAATATACAACGGGGCAAAGACAGCCTCTTTAATAAGTGGTGCTGAGAAAAGTGGACAGCTACATGTAAAAGAATAAAATTAGAACGCTTCCTAATACCATACACAAAGATAACCTCAAAATGGCTTAAAGACCTAATGTAAGACCAGAAAATATAAAACTCTTAGAAGAAAGCATAGGCAGAACATTCGATAACATAAATCAAAGCTAGATCCTCTATGACACACCTCCTATGAGAGGGCAACAGGCAAGAAGGCCAGGGGTCTCCAAACAGAGGAAATAGGCTGCAAGGGTCAGACATTTTATCTCTCTTAAGCGGCAGGAGGAAACAAACTAGCGATATTATTTCCCTTCTCTATACAAATTTAAAAGAGGTTTCTCTTAAAATACTGTGTTGCCATGACACCTGGTTTCACCTGAAGTTAGCTATTCTCAAACTTTGAGTTAACCAATGCATTTTTCTTATGGAAATGTTTGTCTTAAGCTATGTTAATATACTGTGCATTTACCCCAAACGCTGTCTTCCGCCTAATGGCTCATAACCTACTTGGCAAACCAGTATGTTACACTAAGACCTTGTTCCCCTAATCTATGTAAATGAAACTCTCTGCATGATCTGCCTTTCTGCAAAATTCAAGTCAATCGTTTTATGACCCGGAAAGTCTGGTGCCCAGATTATTCCAAAATACATCTTATGGATGAGGGGTCTGGTGCCATTCTGAGTTTAAGGCATTCCTTTCTTACATTAACAAACTGCTAGTGAAGACTAGCAGGGGGGTACTCTTTCTGCCCCCTTCTGACGCCTATGTCAGAAGCTTTCTCTGTCTCCTTTATACTTTAATAAAACTTTATCACACCAAAGCTCTGAGCAATCCAGCCTCATCTCTGGCCCAGGATTGAATTCTTCTCCTCCAGAGGCCAAGAATCCCGGCCATTTTTCTGTGGCTCAGCAACAACCTTTCACCTAGACTAACGGAAATAAAAACAAAAGTTAACAGGTGAGACCTGATTAAACTTAAATTTTTTACACAGCAAAGGAATCTATAAGCAAGGTGAAAAGACAACCCTCAGAATGGGAGAAAATAATAGTTAATGAAACAACTGACAAAGGATTAATTTCCAAAATATATAAGCAGCTCATATAACTCAGTACCAGAAAAACAAACAATCCAATCAAAAAGTGGGAAAAAGAACTAAACAGACATTTTTCCAAGGAAAACATACAGATGACTAACAAACATATGAAAAGATGCTCAACATCGCTCATTAGTAGAGAAATGCAAGTCAAAAGTACAATGAGATATCACCTCACACCAGTCAAAAAGCCCATTGTCAAAATGTTTACAAACAATAAATTCTGGAGACGATGTGGAGAAAAGGAACAATCTTGCACTGTTGGTGGGAAGAGGCAGTATGGAGATTCCTTTAAAAACTATGAATAAAGCCACCATATGATGCAGCAATCCCACTCTTAGGCATATACTCTGAGGAAACCAAAATTGAATAATACACATGTATCCATTGTTCACTGCAGCACTATTTACAATTGCTAGAACATGGAAACAACCTAAATGTCCATCAACAGATGAATGCATAAAGTTGTGGTACATATACAGAATGTGATACTACTCAGTCATAAAACGGAACACCTTTGACTCAGTTCTAATGAGATGGATGAACCTAGAACCTATTATACAGAGTGAAGTAGTCAGAAAGAGAAAGATAAATATCATATTCTAACATATATATATGTATATGGAATCTTGAAAAATGCTACTGAAGAATTTACAGGGCAGAAATGTAGAAACACACATTGAGAATAGACTTATGGGCACGGGAAGAGGGGAGGAGAGGATGAGATATATGGAAAAAGTAACATGGAAATTTACATTACCAATCTGTAAAATAGATAGCAAATAGGAGTTTGCTGTATGGATCAGGAAACTCAAAAGTGTTACTGTATCAACATAGAAGGGTGGGATGGGGAGGGAGATGGGAGGAAGCTTCAAAAGGGAGGGAATATATGTATACGTATGCCTGATTCATGTTGAGGTTTGACAGAAAGCAACAAAATTCTATAAAGACATTATCCTTCAATTAAAAAAAATAAATAAATTAGAAAAAGCTTACCCTTTTATAACTACACAAGATGTTGCTAAAGAACTCAACATCAACCATTGTACAGTCATTTGGCTTTTGAAGCAAATTGGAAAGGTGAAAGAGCTTGATGAGTGGGTGCCTCATGAGCTGAATGAAAATAAAATTTAAAAAATATATATTTTCAAGTGTCATCTTCTCTTATTATATGAAATATCAAAGAACCATTTCTCAAATAGATTGAGGTATGTGATGAAAAGTGGATTTTTTATGACAACTAGAAATGACAAGCTCACTGATTGGACCGAGAAACTCCAAAGCATTTCCCAAAGCCAGTCAGTCAGTTCAGTCGCTCAGTCATGTCTGACTCTTTGTGATCACATGAATCACAGAATTCCAAGCCTCCTTGTTCATCACCAACTTCCTGAGTCCACCCAAACCCATGTCCATCGAGTCGATGATGCCATCCAGCCATCTCATCCTCTGTTGTCCCCTTCTCCTCCTGCCCTCAATCTTTCCCAGCATCAGGGTCTTTTACAATGAGTCAGTTCTTCGCATCAGATGGCCAAATTATTGGAGTTTCAGCTTGACCATCAGTCTTTCCAGTGAATATTCAGGACTGATTTCCTTAAGGATTGACTGCTTGGATCTCCTTGGAGTCCAAGGCACTCTCAAGAGTCTTCTCCAACACCACAGTTCAAAAGCATCAATTTTTCGGTACTCAGCTACCTTTATAGTCCAACTCTCACATCCATACATGACCACTGGAAAACAACATAGTCTTCACTAGAAGGAACTTTGTTAGTAAAATAATGTCTCTGCTTTTTAATATGCTATCTAAGTTGGTTATAACTTTCCTTACAAGGAGTAAGCGTTTTTTAATTTCATGGCTGCAATCACCATCAGCAGTGATTTGGGAGCCAAGAAAAATAAAGTCAGCCACTGTTTCCACTGTTTCCCCATCTATCTGCCATGAAGTGATGGGACTGGATGCCATGATCTTAGTTTTCTGAACGTTGAGCTTTAAGCCAACTTTGTCACTCTCCTCTTTTACTTTCATCTTCACTTCCTGCCATAAGGGTGGTATCATCTGCATATCTGAGGTTATTGATATTTCTCCCGACAATCTTGATTACAGCTTGTGCTTCATGCAGCCCAGCATTTCTCATGATGTTCTCTGCATATAAATTAAATAAGCAGGGTGACAATATACAGCCTTGACGTACTCTTTTTCCTATTTGGAACCAGTCCGTTGTTCCATGTCCAGTTTTAACTGTTGCTTCCTGACCTGCATACAGGTTTCTCAAGAGACAGGTTAAGTGGTCTGGTATTCCCATCTCTTTCAGAATTTTCCACAGTTTATTGTGACCCACACAGTCAAAGTCTTTGGCATAGTCAATAAAGCAGAAATAGATGTTTTTCTAGAACTTTCTTGCTTTTTCAATGATCCAACGGATGTTGGAAATTTGATCTCTGGTTCTTCTGCCTTTTCTAAATCCAGCTTGAGCATCTGAAAGTTCATTGTTCACGTATTGCTGAAGCCTGGCTTGGAGAATTGTAAGCATTACTTTACTAGCGTGTGAGATAAGTGCAATTGTGCGGTAGTTTGAGCACTCTTTGGCATTGCCTTTCTTTGGGATTGGAATGAAAACTGACCTTTTCCAGTCTTGTGGCCACTGCTGAGTTTTCCAAATTTGCTGGCATATTGAGTGTAGCACTTTCATAGCATCATCTTTCAGGATTTGAAATAGTTCAACTGAAGTTCTATCACCTCCACTGGCTTTCTTCGTGGTGATACTTCTTAAGGCCCACTTCACTTCACATTCCAGGATGTTTGCCTCTAGGTGAGTGATCACACCATCGTGATTATCTGGGCCATGAAGATCTTTTTTGTAGAATTCTTCTGTGTATTATTGCTACCTCTTCTTAATATCTTCTGCTTCTGTTAGGTGCATACCATTTCTGTCCTTTATCGAGCCCATCTTTACATGAAATGTTCCCTTGGTATCTCTAATTTTCTTGAAGAGATCTCTAGTCTTTCCCATTCTGTTGTTTTCCTCTATTTCTTTGCATTGATCGCTGAGGAAGGCTTTCTTATCTCTCCTTGCTATTCTTTGGAACTCTGCATTCAAATAGGTATATCTTTTCTTTTCTCCTTGGCTTTTCTCTTCCAGTCTTTTCACAGCTATATGTAAGGCTTCCTCAGACAGCCATTTTGCTTTTTTGCATTTCTTTTTTTGGGGGATGGTCTTGATTCCTGTCTCCTGTACAATGTCATGAACCTCCATCCATAGTTCATCAGGCATTCTGTCTATGAGATCTAGTCCTTTAAATCTATTTCTCACCTCTACTGTATAGTCATAAGGGATTTGTCTTAGGTCATACCTGAATGGTCTAGTGGTTTTCCCCACTTTCTTCAATTTCAGTCTGAATTTGACAAAAAGGAGTTCATGATCTGAGCCACAGTCAGCTCCTAGTCATTTTTTTTGCTGACTGTATAGAGCTTCTCCTTCTTTAGCTGCAAAGAATAAATTACACCAAAGCCAAACTTACACCGAAAACAGATCACGGTTACTGTTTGGTCATCTTCTACCTGTCTGACCCACTACAGCTTTTTGTGTCCCAGCAACATCATTATATCTGAGAAGTATGCTCAGTAAATCAATAAGATGCACTGAAAACTGCAACAGCTGCATCCAGCATTGGTCAATAGAATGGGCCCAATTCTTCTCCATGATGATGCCTGACCACATGTTGCACAACCAACGCTTCAAAAGTTGAACAAATTGGGCTGCAAAGTTTTGCCTCATCCTCCATATTCAACTGCCTCTCACAAATTGACTACCACTTCTTCAAGCATATTGACCACTTTTCGCAGGGAAAGCACGTCTACAATTAGCAGGAGATAGAAAATACTTTCCATGTGTTCATCAAATCCTGAAGGATGGATTTTTACACTACAGGAATAAACAAACTTTTTCTCATTGGCAAAAATGCATTGATTGTAATGGTTCCTTCTTTGATTAATAAAGATGTGTTTGAGCCTAGTTAAAATGATTTAAAATTCGTCGTCTGAAACTGCAATTGCTTTTCCATCAACCTAATAACTTCTTTTATTTTTTACTAAATTGCCAATCCGTTATTCAGACACCACTCACTGAATAAGACAGACATTAGGTGGCGTTTAGATCTTATCCAGAATTCCATATTGGATTTCCTCAGCCTTCATATCTTTCATAGTTGAACACTGTACATTCTGATACCTTCAACCCAGTAATACCTGGGGCTTTCAGGTAAGAGATGACAAGTAAGTGTTTTGAATTCCTTTATCCTGCTCTTGATAGATAGCTGAGAGTTCTACCTCAGGATTATTGTTATATCTATATTTTCAGTAATCTGTGCATTACTCTATTCCTTATTTAAAAAATAGTGAACAAACAAACAAAAAACCCAAAGTGTTAGAACAAGTAATAAGAGGCTAATAATTATCGTAACCCAGCTGAGACAGAGAGGAAATCATTAAATGTGTAGAAAGTTAAAAAAAAAACAACTCATACTTCATATTGTGCATCTTTATTTATTTGATTGTTATGGCAACCAATGAAGCAACCCTGAGTGGACTTCCCTCCTTTGACTGAACTCTACAGGGGACTGGAACTTTGTTACCTGTAGCAGCCACTTGTGTCCATCTACCTCCTCAGGGAGTCCAGATGAATTTAGATAAGTCTCTCCTGGTTCTTGTATCTCCTATGTCGGTTGATGATCCTAAGTTGTATTTGGCACCAGAGGAGATTACCTGTCTCCTCCCAGTTAAAAGATACTGGGGAGCACAGTTGGAATATACCAGGGCATGCCAACTCTGTATCTAGACACTGAATGGAGCTTGGTTGAAAGATACCAAGGAATGCCCACACAGGTGAAAGATATTGGAGGGATCTGGTTGAAAGATATCAAGTGAATACCCACCTAGTGGAAAGGTATGGGGGGTACTCAGTTGAAACATACTGAGGAATGTCCAGGGATCAGTTGAAAGATACCAAGGTTTCTCAGTTTTAATGTAGACTGAGTGGTTTGTGCTGAGTAGTTAGGTAAGAGGCAGATCTGATGTTTTTCCTCAATTCTTAATAGAATAGAATAGACTTTGTCAGGATAAAATTGAAGATAATACGTGAGAGCTTTGTTCCAAGGAAAAGTAACAAAACTCCTCCTTGTTGGTTACGGTTTTCTCAGGCAACTGGGATACTAATGGGAGTGGTGGAGGCTGAGTTCTGAACTTTGCAGTGGTCCCACAGGGAAAACACACTCATTACTTAAAACACTAGCTCACCTGGAGGTCACAATAAGAATTAGCCATTCAGCCATCCAAGCACCCATGATGGTTTTATACAGCCAGAAGGAGAAACTAAGACATGTAAGATAAGTTGAAATGACTTTGGAGTGTCTCCTGGAGGAGTTAAGCTCACACGTAGCACACTGGCCCACCACACAATTTCACTACTGAATTTTATCCATGAAAATTTCAACCTAAAATGGGAAATAGAGCCTCTCAAACACAGAAACAAGGTGCATCAGAAAGCAGCCTCTAACACTCCAACCAGGGTTACGTATGTGCAATACTTTTACCTTCAAGTAACTACTTAATTAGGGAAATTATACTAAAGGACATCTCAATATAAAATGACCAAATTGGAGTTTTATTTGATATTCTAAAATTGATATTTTTGCATGCACAGTTAGAAAAAATTGGCTGTAATATCAAGCAAACTAAATGAAATGCTTACTTTGGTAACTAGAATGTTCTAAAAGAGGAAATGACAGAGTGAAGAAACTTTTAAGGAAATAAAATGTAAATGAGATAGCAGTTTTTAGATAAACTCTTAAGAATAATTATACTTCAGGAATGTCTGTCTAAAATAGTCTCTCCAGATTTGGGTGACTTGAATATCTAGGGTTGTGCTAAACTAAGTAATGAAGATTTATTGAATAGCTAGGTCACTTCCAAATAAAATAAGATTCTGAAACATTAATTACTTAACACTAACTTCCTCTTACAGAGAAACTAAAGAGACTTTGAACTATTAAGGAATAATGTTTGGTGCCATCCTGAGACGTTCTCTATAAGAAAGCAAATGTTTTTAGAAATTATCACTGGTATTGATGTTCACCAATCTACAGAATTGGTGTAAAGGACAGTTCATGAACTCAAGGAAAACAGGATGTGTGTTTTTAGTAGAAAAAAGTATGAGGAATGGAATTGAATTTAGTTAAGGGGCCTTAGAAAGCATCACTATGAACAAAGCTAGTGGAGGTGATGGAATTCCAGTTGAACTATTTCAAATCCTGAAAGATGATGCTGTGAAAGTGCAGCACTCGATATGCCAGCAAATTTGGAAAACTCAGCAGTGGCCACAGGACTGGAAAAGGTCAGTTTTCATTCCAATCCAAAAGAAAGGCAATGCCAAAGAATGCTCAAACTACTGTACAATTGCATTTATCTCACATGCTAGTAAAGTAATGCTCAAAATTCTCCAAGCCAGGCTTCAGCAATACATGAACCGTGAACTTCCAGATATTCAAGATGGATTTAGAAAAGGCAGAGGAACCAGAGATCAAATTGCCAATATCCGCTGGATCATCGAAAAAGCAAGAGAGTTCCAGAAAAAATATCTATTTCTGCTTTATTGACTATGCCAAAGCCTTTGACTGTGTGGATCACAATAAACTATGGAAAATTCTGAAAGAGATGGGAATACCAGACCATTTGACCTGTCTCTTGAGAAACCTGTATGCAGGTCAGGAAGCAACAGTTAGAACTGGGCATGAAACAACAGACTGGTTCCAAATAGGAAAAGGAGTACGCCAAGGCTGTATATTGTCACCCTGCTCATTTAACTTATATGTAGAGTACATCATGAGAAACGCTGGGCTAGAAGAAACACAAGCTGGAATCAAGATTGCCAGGAGAAATGTCAATAACCTCAGATATGCATATGACACCACCCTTATGGCAGAAAGTGAAGAAGAGCTAAACAGCCTCTTGATGAAAGTGAAAGAGGAGAGTGAAAAAGTTGGCTTAAAGCTCAACGTTCAGAAAACTAAGATCATGGCATCTGGGCCCATCACTTCATGGGAAATGGATGGGGAAACAGTGGAAACAGTGTCAGACTTTATTTTGGGGGGCTCTAAAATCACTGCTGATGGTGATTGCAGCCATGAAATTAAAAGACACTTACTCCTTGGAAGGAAGGTTATGGCCAACCTAGATAGCATATTTAAAAGCAGAGACATTACTTTGCCAACAAAAGTTCGTCTAGTCAAGGCTATGGTTTTTCCAGTGGTCATGTATGGATGTGAGAGTTGGACGGTGAAGAAAGCTGAGCACTGCAGAATTGATGCTTTTGAACGGTGGTGTTGGAGAAGACTCTTGAGAATCCCTTGGAGTGCAAGGAGATCCAACCAGTCCATTCTAAAGGAGATCAGTCCTGGGTGTTCATTGGAAGGACTGATGTTGAAGCTGAAACTCCAATACTTTGGCCACCTCATGTGAAGAGTTGACTCATTGGAAAAGACCCTGATGCTGGGTAGGATTGGGGGCGGGAGGAGAAGGGGACGATAGAGGATGAGATGGTTGGATGGCATCACCGACTCGATGGACATGGGTTTGGGTAGACTCCGGGAGTTGGTGGTGGACAGAGAGGCCTGGCGTGCTGCAATTCATGGGGTCACAAAGAGTCGTACACGACTGAGAGACTAAAATGAACTGAAGGGGAAAGAAAATAGTCCTGACTTATAGGAGTTTGTTTCTGAATTGGAAAATAAAATTATGAATACAGAAAGTGATTTTTTTTTTTGAAAAATGTTTGTGAAAAGTGGACCCTGTGAAAAGAGTTTTGTGCATGGTCAGGATTGACTAAGTTTGAAATAAACTTAATTGAGTAAATTAATTTAAAAGTAAGCTGATGCAAAACTTGAATTTGGCTTTTTTAAGAGGACAGTCTTTCTCCAGATGTTGAATTGCCTTTGATAATAGACTTTAAGTTTCTTCACCTCTTAAATGATCTGTTATGTGTCTTTGAAATCTTTTATTGTTATTTTGTCTAAGTGAATAATTATTTTTTCACGATGATCTGTGATAGTATCTGACTGAGTGTCTTAAATTATTTTGGTATTTATTGACAAAACTTACTTATTTAAAACAAATTCTATTGAAATTATTTTGACCTCTAGTTAACTTTGTGTTTTGCCAAAATTTTTCACTTTCATCTCAGGTTCAAAGGATTATTACTTATTAGCTTGCTTTCAATATGCTAACATTAAAAGAAAAGGGAAATAGTAAGAGCAGAGGATATATATACATCACCAAACTGGGTTTTGACCAACACCCAGACTTAAAGTCCTCGGAAGCCCTGTGTCACAGCACATCTAGAGTCCCAACTGGGAAAACGTCCCAAGGAGCATGTCCTCTTCGTGGGTGAGACTTCAAAGACTGAAGTTTGGAGTTACTGATTGTAAACCCCAGGCCACAAACTGATAGTGTCATCAATCTATGACCAAATTGCAGCTTTAGTTTCATGTTAATACTGTTTGTTTTGTCTTGTGAAACTTAGCTGTTAAGCCTGGGGTGTGGCTGGCCGGACCCCCTCCAGGGGCTCAACAATCTCAAAATCCTTCCCTCATCTTATCTATGGTGCTGCAGGTCTTGCACTCACAGCAGGCATTCCCAGTCACTCACAGTCAGAGCAGTGTCCAGGTTAGAAACAAGGTCAGAGGCTTGCTCTGCTTTGTCTCTGAAACCTAAACAAGACTGTTTAATTTCTCTAACACTTTGCAGTGCTTCAAAGGGCTCCTGAAACATCCTGAAGAGAAATATTAAACTAATTCGGTTTATTTGGTATGTTGAATCATATGGAAAGTATTGTCAAATGAGTAATAAATCTCCTCAAGCTATATAGTATGTTAAATGTTATGAATGCAGATATTCTAGAAATTACATGGAGTTCCTAAAATTCTGATATGTGCTGGTAAAATATTATCAGTCATAACTCTAATTATTCTCTTAAAGCGTTGCCACAACAGCAACCAGGTTTCTTTGTCAGTTGCACTGTAATCAGATTTAAAACATGCTTTCTTAAGTCTTTTCTCATTGTAGACAGTTATGGTTTTATTCTGATGCTCTTGCAAAAATGCTTCCTCTTCAAGAAGATTTTTGAAAGGACTTTTGGATAAATATAAGTTTCTAACTTTCAGACCATAATTCTGAACTGGATAAGAAATTAAAAGATTCTAACGGACGGCCTGATTGTTTTACAAAGATTAACAAAAGGACTAAATAAACTGGTAAATATGCTTATAACTTTTATGGTTTCTATCTGAAAGATTACTGGTGTGAATCTGTGTTTTCCAAAGACTCATTTCCTAGAAAATTCTTTTCTGTTGTGCTATATTAATGTAAAATTTAATTGAATTATTAAAGGATACTCTAAGTTTGTTTCTGAAGCTTATCTCAGTAATCAGTTTGGATGAAGATCAGATACCTCACGATCTGCAGCCAAGACTGGAAATGGACTTAATTTAAGAAACTGTCTCTGACCTGGATGGAAGTACCATTTTATCAGAGGAAACTATACTACATCAGGATGAGAAGAAAGCATCAGAAGTAGACAGCTTAATCAAAATGCTCGACCTGACTGGAATGATCATTTATAATATTTTCTTGACTTCCTGGTCCTTTGCATACAAATCAAATGTTTCTATCATGGACACGATCTTATGCTAGTTTTAAAACTCAACCCAATTGTTGAGTTTGTGGCCAGTTACCTATGTCTAACACTTATAAATTACCTTGGTGGATTGTTCCATTTCAAGGCTCTAATTGTATGGCCCGTTAGAAACTTTATTTTAGAAGAGAGTTCAGTCCTGTTCTGTCTACTCATGATGTTACTACATGGGATCCTTTCATCTGACCAATTAATAATCCTACCCTGGCCCTTGTCATAGATTCAAAATTTTTCTTAGAGTCAGTCAAAGTCAATCAGACTGATGAGCTAAGTCTCAATCAAAAACTATAACCTCTCATCAAGTAAAAGGATAATTCCCACAATTATAGGATGGATCTATATGGTTAAAACCAGATTATTTAAGTTTAAAAGCTCCTCTATGTTGGGCATAATTAAATCACACTAAGGATAAACAGCCTAGTAATATTAGGAAACTAGGTTGGATGCCTTATGAACAATGCCTCCAGATTTTTATGTTTAAAGAAAGTGAATGGTATGGAACTGACTGGGTCAGATGATCAGAGATTCACTGCGCTGCACCTCATGGAAATCAGCTGACTTGTGGTACTAATTTATTGTCCTCGTTGCCACCTGGATGGACAGGAAGATGTACCATGGGATTTCCATGAACTCAAGGTCATATACATAACAAATTAGAAGTGACTTCAGTCAATCTACCATTGGTACGAGCCTGATGGGTCAAGAGATCTGTATTCCACTAGTATGACCATTTAGCAGCTAATTTTTGTGCCTTCAGTGGGATCAGAGCGTGTAATTGGCTACATCAGTCTTAACAACTTCCACCCAACAGGCTTTAAATGATAGTAACCAGGCTAATGGGCTAAGCTGGTAAAGAATCCTTCTGCAATGTGGGGGACCTGGGTTGATCCAGGGTTGGGAAGATCCCCTGGAGAAGGAAAGGCTATCCACTCCAGTATTCCAGCCTGGAGAATTCCATGGACTGTCTAGTCCTTGGGGTCACAAAGAGTCGGACACGACTGAGCAACTTTCACTCACTCACTCAACCAGGCTATTAGCCTATTGAATTCTGAGGTCTCTATGATGAGAAAGGCAGTACTACAAAACTGCATGGTTCTTGACATCCTTACAGCATCTCAGTGAGGTGCCTATGCCATAATTCAAGCTGAATGCTGTGTTTTCATACTGGATGAATCCTCTAATATAATACATTTGCCAATGTAAAGAATCAGATTTCTACCTTAAGTAACTCATTCCCTAGTCTTGGCCATCTTTTAAAAAACTGGTTTGGTGTGGGAAATTCTTGGCTGAAATATTTACTTATAACTCCATAAATGTTATTAGTGAAATTCCATTAATGTTATTAGTGATATTATCTGAATTTTGCCTGTTTTATAAGATTGCTCTTTCCTACAAATATGTAACTGACCCTCCAATGAAAATAATGATGACTAGGAAACTTGAAGCAGTTGATCAAATATATAATTCCGTATATGATCAATGATTGTAATAGTGTAACTCTATGTATGAGAATATTCAATAAGAGGGAATGTTTTCCTGGACCATAACTAGAACACAGGTATACAGGGATCTTTGGTTATTAAGATCTAGTCTAGTAATAGCACATTCAGTGATCTGTCAGCAAAAATGTTCTTCAGAACTAGGAATAAGGCTTCATAGCAACATGTGACAAAATGATCATGAAATGCTTCCTAAAGTATGATCGAATATATGACTGTGAGGGACCCCTGTCAAGTACAAATTGGCCCTTGCCAAGAACATTTGTCATTTGCCTCTGCAGAGATTGAAACCCGTGCTACTGCAGCTGTTGAACTTCAATATGCCCTGAAGGGACTTCATGGTGGAGAATAAGGCAAGTTTTGCTCCAGGAAAATTGGTTGAACAGGTCTTTAGATAGTTAGGTATTTTCAGGAACTGACTTCATGATCCAGCCCTTGTATCTCCCATACCTAGAAAAGCACTAAATCCCTTTACGGTCAACTCCTGACTAGCAGAAAACACTTTGTAAGCTAAGTGGTTGATTACGTGAACTCTCCCTTCATCAAAATCACAAGTGCTGACCTCCTACCACTACCTCTTTGGAGCAGTTTCTCAGAGCTATCTGAGGTGCTCTTTCTCAGGCTGCAGTCTTCATTTTCCCCCAAATAAAACTTAACTCTCACATTGTGCAGCTTTTAAAATCAACATGGATAAAATACAGAGCATACAAATAGCAATTTGGCAATGTAAGCAGGGAGATGAAAATTCAAAGGAAGAACCAAAAATAAAAGCCATCAAAATCTCTGTAACAGAATTGAAGAACAACTTTCATGGTTTTATTGGTAGAGTGCACATGGCTGAAGATACAATCGATATGCTTGAAAATGTAAGAAAACCATCAAAACTGAAAGGGAAATGAAAAAAAAGAATGAAACAAACAAATCAAAACCAGATCAAAGTATCTGAGAACAGTGGGACAACTACCAAAAAAAAAAAAAAAATCGTAATGTATCAGTTCAGTTCAGTTCAGTCACTTAGTCATGTCCAACTCTTTGCGACCCCATGGAGAGCAGCACGCCAGGCTTCCTTGTCCATCACCAACTCTCTGAGCTTACTCAAACTCACGTCCATCGAGTCTGTGATGCCATCCAACAATCTCATCCTCTGTCATCCCCTTCTCCTCCTGCCTTCAATCTTTCCCAGCATTAGGGTCTTTTCAGTGAGTCAGATCTTTGCATCAAGTGGCCAAAGTATTGGCGTTTCAGCTTCAGCATCAGTCCTTTCAATGAATATTCAGGACTGATTTCCTTTAGGATTGTCTGGTTGGATCTCCTTGCAGTCCAAGGGACTCTCAAGAGTCTTCTCAAACACCACAGTTCAAAAGCATCAATTCTTTGGTGCTCAGCTTTCTTTATAATCTAACTCTCACATCCATACATGATTACCGGAAAACTCATAGCTTTGACTAGATGGATCTTTGTCGGCAAAAAAAAAAAAAAAAAAAAAAAAAAAAGTTTTTTAATATATTGTCTAGGTTGGTGACAGCTTTTCTCCCAAGGATCAAGTATCTTTTAATTTCATGGCTGCAATCACCATCTGCAGTGATTTTGGAGCCCAAGAAAATAAAGTCTCTCACTGTTTCCATTGTTTTCCCATCTATTTGTCACGAAGTGATGGAACCTGATGCCGTGATCTTAATTTTCTGAATGTTGAGTTTTAAGCCAACTTTTTTCACTCTCCTCTTTCAGTTTCATCAAGAGGCTCTTTAGTTCTTCTTTGCTTTCTGCCATAAGGGTGGTGTCATTTGCATATCTGGAGCTATTGATATTTCTCCCAGCAATCTTTTCTTTTAATTTATTCATTTTAATTGGAGGCTAATTACTTTGCAATATTGTAGCAGTTTTTGCCATGTATTGACATGAAT
Organism: Okapia johnstoni; assembly: GCA_024291935.2. NCBI lineage: Eukaryota > Metazoa > Chordata > Mammalia > Artiodactyla > Giraffidae > Okapia > Okapia johnstoni. The sequence goes on along the minus strand of JAGTYA010000027.1, from coordinate 4,685,700 downwards.
TAGCATCCAGCCCACTGTTTCTCATGATGTACTCTGCACGTAAGTTAAATAGCAGGGTATACAGCCTTGACATACTCCTTTCCCGACTTGGAGCCAGTCTGTAGCTCCATGTACAGTTCTAAATCTTGCTTCTTGACCTGCATACAGATTTCTCAGGAGGCAGTTCAGGTGGTCTGGTATTACCATCTCTTTAAGAATTTTCCACAGTTTGTTGAGATACACAGAGTCAAAGGCTTTGGCATAATCAATAAAGCAGAACTAGATGTTTTCCCGGAACTCTCTCGCTTTTTTCAATGATCCAACAGATGTTGGCAATTTGATTTCTGCTTTCTCTGCCTTTTCTAAATACAGCTTGTACATCTGGAAGTTCATGGTTCACATACTGTTGAAGCCTGGCTTGGAGATTTTTGAGCATTACTTTGCTAGCATGTGAGATGAGTGAATTGTACTTTCATGTGAACATCCTTTGACATTGTCTTTCCTTGGGATTGGAATGAAAACTGACCTTTTCCAGTCCTGTGGCCACTGCTGAATTTTCAAAATTTGCTGGCATATTGAGTCAGCACTTCTACGGCATCATCTTTTAGGATTTGAAATAGACCAAGTCTAATGCCATCACTTCCATTAGCTTTGTTTGTAGTGATGCTTCCTGAGGCCCACTTGACTTCGCATTCCAGGATATCTGGCACTCAGTGAGTGATCACACCATCGTGCTTATCTGGGTCATGATGATCTTTTTTGTATAGTTCTTCTGTGTATTCTTGCCACCTCTTCTCAATATCTTCTGCTTCTGTTAGGTCCATGCCATTTCTGTCCTTTATTGTGCCCATCTTTGCATTAAATATTCCCTTGATATCTTCAATTTTCTTGAAGAGATCTCTAGCCTTTCCCATTCTATTATTTTCCTCTATTTCTTTGCATTGATCGCTTAGAAATGCTTTCTTAACTCTACTTGCTATACTTTGGAACTCTGCATTCAAATGGGTATATCTTTCCTTTTCTCCTTTGCCTTTAGCTTCTCTTCTTTTCTCAGCTGTTTGTAAGTCATCCTCAGACAACCATTTTGCCTTTTTGCATTTCTTTCTCTTGGGGATGGTCTTGATCACTGCCTCTTGTACAATGTCACTAACCTCCGTCCATAGTTCTTCGGGCACTCTATCAGATCTGATCCCTCGAATCTATTTGTCACTTCCCCTGTATAATCATAAGGGATTTGATTTAGGTCATACCTGAATGGTCTAGTGATTGTCCCTACTTTCTTCAGTTTAAGTCTGAATTTGGCAATAAGGAGTTAATGATCTGAGCCACAGTTGGCTCCCAGTCTTGTTTTTGCTGACTGTGTAGAGCTTCGCCATCTTTGGCTGCAAAGAATATGATCAAACTGATTTTGCTGTTGACCATCTGGTGATGTCCATGTGTAGTCTTCTCTTATGTTGTTGGAAGAGGGTGTTTGCTATGACCAGTGAATTCTCTTGGTAAAACTCTGTTAGCCTTTGACCTGCTTCGTTTCGTATTTCAAGGTCAAATTTGCTTTTTACTCCAAGTATCTCTTGACGTCCTAATTTTGCATTCCCATCCCCTATAATGAAACGAACATCTTTTTTGGGTGTTTGTTCTAGAAGGTCTTGTAATTCTTCATGGAATCTTTCAATTTCAGCTTCTTCAGCATTACTGGTCTGGGCATAAACTTGGATTACTGTGATATTGAATGGTTTGCCTTGGAGACAAACAGAGATCATTCTGTTGTTTTTGAGATTGCATCCAAGTACTGTATTTTGGACTCTTTTGTTGACTGTGAGGGCTACTCCTTTACTTCTAAGTGAGTTTTGCCCACAGTAGTAGATATAATGGTTATCTGAGTTAAATTCACCCATTCCAGTCCATTTTAGTTCACTGATTCGTAAAATGCTGATGTTCACTCTTGTCAGCTCCTGTTTGACCACTTCCAATTTGCCTTGATTCAAGATGTAAAGAGCAATATTGCATAATAACCTGGAATTGTAATATATCAACATATATAAATATGAATTCCACAAGTAGAAGACAGAGATAAATCAACAGAAGAAATACTTAGAACAATAATTACTGAGAATTTCTCCAAATTAATATTAGACATCAAACCCCAGATCTGTGAAGCTCAGAGAACCCAGAGCAGGAATAAATGCCAAAAAAGCCATATACCAAACCAGCCATGTTTTCGAACTATGAAAAGTCAATGATAAAATATTCTGAAAGAATCAAGAAGGCGGGGACCTTATTTATAGAAGAGCAAAGATAAGAATTATATTTTACTTTTCCATAAAAGACATGCAAGAAAGAAGTGAGTATAGTGAAATATTTAAAGTGTCGAGGGGGAAATAGAAAAAATACCTAGAATCTGTCCTTTCCAAAATTATCCTTGAAAAGTACAGGAGAAATAAAGACTTTCCCAGGAAAACAAAAACTGAACAAATTTGTTACCAGTAGACCTACCTTTCAGGAAATGATAAAGTGAATTTTTTAGAGAAAAGGAAAATTATAATGAAATGAAACTTGGATCTGTGTAAAGAAAGGAAGAACTCAGGCACTCACCATTATCTGTGGAACAGTATAGTGGCCCTGAAACTTAGCAGGGCCTGGTGAAGCTCCTGGGCATTCAGGCCTTTTTATCTCCCTTTTCTCTCGGCAAGACTTCAGTCTCTAAAGCCTTCCCTGAGTTGCAAAGGGCAGATTCCAATAGTTGCTAATTAAGGGAGAAGGAAACAAGAAACAACCAGAGGCAAGATTAAAGATATCAGAGAATTTCATGGAGAAGTTCACCTGAGATTAGATTAGAAAGTACAAATCCTGCTCACACCTTAATCTTGTCATAGACTCCCACCTTTGAACCATTATTATAAAACCCTCCATCAAATCCTCTCAAGCTGTGACCCATAGATTTCAAGGGCAGAAGCCCACTGTATCACCCTTTGACTGGCAAAGCAATAAAGCTATTAGTTTCTACTTCATCCAAAACTGCGTCTCTGAGATTTGATTGGACACCAGTGCATAGAAGCTGAGGTTTTGGCATCATTACTTGAAAGTGGGGTTGAAATGAGCAGTCTTCAGACCAAGGAAAGCTATCAGGGATAAAGACAGGTATTATGTAATAATAATGGATCCTGTATTCCAGGAAGACATAACAGTCCTTATCATGTATGTGCCTAACAACAGAAATTCAAAATACATAAGGGGAAAATTGATGGACATACAAAGAGAAATTGATGAATCCACTGCCATAGTTAGAGAGATGTCAATTCCCCTTTATCAGAAATGGACAGACACAACAACAGAAAATCAGTAAGAATACAGTTAAACTCAATGTCAACTGAACATCTGTATACAACATCATTCAACAGCAAAATTCACAATCGTTTCAAGCTCATATGGGGCATTCACTAAAATATACCACATCCTTAGCTATAAAACACACTTTAAAACATTTAACAGAATATTAATACAATGGTTAGTCTTAGATCACAATGGGACTCAACTAGAAGTCAGCAATGGAAAGATAACAGGAAATCCCCAAATATTGGGAGATTAAATAACACACTTCTAAATAACACGAGTCAAAGAAGAAATCTCAAGATAAACTTTAAAATACTTTGAAATAAATTGAGAGGGTAACAGGCAGGAAGGCTAGGGGTCCCCAACGGAGGAAATGGACTTCAAGTGTCACACACTTTTTCCCCTCTTAAGTGGAAGGAGGAAACCAAGTAAGTGTCAGATTTTTTTTCTTTTTCCCTTCTCTATACAACATCAGAAGGAGGATTCTTTTAAAATTCTGTTCCCATGACAACACCTGATTCCTCCTGATCTTAACTTTTCTCAAACCTTGAGCTAACCAATGCGTTTTTTCTTATGGAAATGTTTCTCTTAAGATATGTTAATGAATTATGTATTTACCTTTGAATCTGCCTTTCTTCAAGTCCTTTAGCCTAAGACTCAGAACTGAGAGTGGCACAATAAACCAGTATGTTTTACTCATGGAAGTGTTCTCTTAAGCTATATTAATGAAATTATGTATTTGCTTGGAAATCTGCCTTTCTTCAAGATTCATGTCAATTGTTTTATGGCCTGGGATGACTCACCTTGTGCAATGTTATCTCAAAACGCATGTTGTGGGTGAGGTACCTGGTGCCACTCTCAGTTTTGAGACATTTATTTTCTCTAATTAGCAGCTTGCTAATAGGTATATAAATCCTTGCTAAAAACTAGCAAGGAAGAGCTTTCTTTCCCCTTCTGATGTCTATGTCAGAAGCTTTATCTCTTTTATACTTTAATAAAACTTTATTACACAAAACCTTTGAGCGATCAAGCCTCATCACTGGCCCCAGATTGAATTCCTCTCCTCCGGAGGCCAAGAATCCTGGCATCCTTCATAGTTCGTAGTAGCAACTTTTCAAAATGAAAACAAAAGTACAACTTATCAAAATTTGTGGGAGTAATTAAAATCAGTTCTTATGGAGCAGTTTATAGCAAAAGTTAGAAAAGAAGAATCTAAAATCAATCACCTAAACTTTATCTTAGGAAAAGATAAAATTAGAAGAACAATTTAAACTCAAAGTAAACAGAAGAAAAGAAATAATAACTCTAAAGTGATGAAAGAAATCAAAGAACTTACTAAATGGAGGGGTATTCTATGTTCATGGATTCAGTAATCTTAAAATGTATTCTTAAAATGTCAGTTTTCCCCAAGTTTGTCTATAGATTCAATGTAATGCAACTCCCAGAAAATTACTTTTTGGAGACTGGCAAATTGATTCTAAAGTTTATACAAAGAGGCAAAAAGACCAGAGTAGCCAATATAGTACTAATGTAATACAAAAGGAGAAGAAAAAAGTCAGAGGATTGATGCTACTCAACTTCGAGCCTTACAGTAACCAAGACAGTATGGTATTGACGAAAGAAGAGACAAATGGATCAATGGAACAAATTAAGGAGCCCAGAGGTGTATGGTTGTAAATATAGCCCACTGATCTTTGACAAAGGAGCTAGAGCAATACAATGGTAAACCTAGATAAATTTTACATTAAATAAGATTTTTACACTCTTTACAAAAATTAACTTAAAATTGAATCACAGATCTAAATGTAAAATGAAAATCACTAGAAGATTATATGGGAGAAAACCTAGCTGGTGATTCCTATAGATATAACACCAAAGACACAGGCCATGAAGAAATAATTGGTAAGCTGAACTTCATTAAAATCTAAAACCTGCTCTGCAAAAGAGAATGTCAAGATAATGCAAAAAACAGCCACAGGCTTAGAGAAAATATTTATGAAAGACACATATGATAAAAGACTGTTATCCAAAATACACAAACAAGACTCATCTATAAGGATTCAAACAACTCAATTAAAGGATGGGGCACAGATCTTAACAGACCTCACCAAAGAAGATATACAGATAACAAATGAACACATGAAAAGATGTTCCACACCATATGTCATCAGATAAACGAAAATATGACAATTAGATACCTCCATGTAGCTCTTATAATGGCCAAATCCAGAACATATTAAATACTGACAAAGATGTGGAATAACAGAATCTCTCATTCTGTTGCTGTGGGGAAGGCAAAACAGTGCAGCAACTAAGAAAGACAATTCAGCAGCTTTCTATAAAACCATGCAATTCAGTAACTATACTCGTTGGTATTTACCCAAAGGTGTTGAAGTTAGATCCACACAAAACCTGCACATGGATGTTTATGGCAGCTTTACTCATAAACGTCAAAATTTTGAAGCAGCCGATGTTCTTCAGCAGGTGAATGAATAAATAAGCTATGGTCCGTCCAGACAATGAAATATTATATTGTGCTAAAAATAATGGAGAAGGCAATGGCAACCCACTCCAGTACTCTTGCCTGGAAAATCTCATGGACGGAGGCACCTGGTAGGCTGCAGTCCATGGGGTTGCTAAGAGTTAGACACGACTGAGCAACTTCACTTTCACTTTTCACTTTCATGCATTGGAGAAGGAAATGTCAACCCACTCCAGTGTTCTTACCTGGAGAATCCCAGGGACGGGGGAGCCTGGTGAGCTGCCGTCTATGGGGTCGCACAGAGTCGGACATGACTGAAACGACTTAGCAGCAGCAGCAGCTAAAAGTAAATGCGCTTCCAAGCCATGAAAATGCATGGAGGAACAGAGAGAGTCAAGTCTTAAAGTAGGGTGATAAGGAGACTGGTGGGGCTCCTGAGGAGAAGGAAGGGGTTCAGGGACCTCAAGGAGGAAGGGGTCCGGGGCCCTCCAGGAGGAGAAAAGAACACATGCTTTTTTCTATATTCTGTGTCTTAGCCACATTTTTTTTTTCTTTAACCCCAGAACTAATGATTACAGAACAAAACAGCTTATATTCCTCAAAGGTATGTTTTTGCTTAAACTCTGTACCAATGATTATATAACAACAATGTATCCTGCTCTAGGAACTTTCTCCTCAAGTACCTTCTGACTAATCTTGTTATCTTAAAATGTATGTTGTGGAAGTGGGTCTGGTAAGATGTTTATAACCTTAAGACATTCTTTTGATCTATTATTAATAAGCAATTGAAAAAGTAAATAGCTCCTTTGCTAAGACTAGGGAAGGGGCACTCTCTGCCCCCTTCTGATGTCTATGTTAGAAAATTTCCCTGTCCCTTTTTCACTGTAATAAAACTGCTGCCACATGAAGCTTCATATGCCTGAAGCCTTGTCTCTGGATCCAAAGCTAAATTCTCTTCTTTGGAGTTCATGAATCCGACACCATTCCCCGTAAGCTATCAGAACCTTAAATGCATATTACTAAGTTAACAAGGAAGATCTGAAAATTATAAATACTGTATGATTCCAACTACATGATACACTGGAGAAGGCAAAAATTGGAAACAGTAAAATCATCAGTGGTTGCCAGGGACTGAGGGAGCAAGGAGAGGGATGAATCAGATTATAGGGCAGTGAAAATACACCATGTCACACCTTAACACTAGGCACATGTTGTTAATCCACAGAAAGTATACTGAGAGCAAAATGTAACATTAATTGTGGGCTTCTGGTGACAATGATGTGTCAGAGCAGGCTCAAAAGCTGTAATAGATGCCCCACTCTGGTGGGATGTTGATGATGGGGCATCTGTGAATGTGTAGGGACAGGGTATATGGAAAATCTCTGTACTTTCTAATCAACTTTACTGTGAATTTATTGATAAAAACTACTATGACAAATAAATATATAAAAAACAATAGAATGTGTCCAAATTACATTTGTTAGAGAACTGGGAAGAAATGTGACCAGGATCAAAGAAAAAACAATTTATTGATCAGATTAGGGAAAGAATGTATTAGAATTTTAGAAGAGAGAAGACAGGATAAGTTCATAGCTGGCATGAATGCTGTGGTTTTACTGTCAGAGAGAGAGAACACATAGAAACCCATGAAAGAAGCCCCATGTCAGTTACAGGCTAAAGAGACAAAAAGGGTGTTTGCTGCATTTACATATATTATAACATAAAGCAAGGTTGATCAGAGCTGAAAGACACTTGCATAATATAGATTTAGACAGAATAAAGCTAATGGGCTAATAATAGTTAATCTAACTTTACCTCAGGAACTCACAATTCTTCACATATCTAGAACTATATTAGAAGAAATTTGATATTTCTTATCTGAATTTGTCTGCCTTTAATTGACTTTGTGATTTCTGCTAAAATCACAAAATGTTTCAAAACAAGTCAGTCTCCTCTTACTAGGTAAATATGAGGCAACTATGAACTGAAGCTCCTTGGTATCATCAATCATAATGTGCTTTCAGGTTGTGTGGAACACAATCTCAAATCTAGTCCATTCGACCATGCTGCTGCTGCTGCTGCTGTTAAGTCGCTTCAGTCGTGTCCGACTCTGTGCGACCCCATGGACTGCAGCCTACCAGGCTCCTCCGTCCATGGGATTGTCCGGGCAAGAGTACTGGAGTGGGATGCCATTGCCTTCTCCGCCATTCGACCATAAGTGACAGCAATTACTGTTGAAGAAATATGTGGAAGTTATTTGATTGTAATGTTGAACCACTGATGAAGCCCACAAAAATGGTAAATTGACCCACTCTCCAAAGAAGCACTGTGCCTGAGACATTTATTATTCAATTTGCTCAAGCATTTGTTATTTATTTCCTTTGTAATATGCTTTGAACTCATTTTCAAAAACAAAACAAAAAAAACCCAACCAAACAAACAAACAAGAAAAACTGAGTTAAGAGATGACAATATAAATCAACTATTCAAATTATCAGGTATCATCCTAAGGAAAGGAGTGGAAGTTCCCTGGGCCACTGACATTTTTCAGGCCATGGTTAACGGTCCTGACGGCTTGATGATGATGATAATATAATCACACTGCAAGCAGCTGCTCTGCTGGCAGCTTCCTCTCTTTCCATCCTTTTTCTCTCCTTCCATTTCCATTCCCAGTGGCCTAATTCAGTCAGGCCTCCTATGCTAAGATGCTAGAATAACATTTTGTCTTTCTGTATTCAAACAACTAAAAACTACACATAAAGTCAGATCATCAGGATGTGATTTTTTTTTTCTGTTAAGAATTTCATTAATGCAAACAACTACTACATGACATGTTGTTGGACCTCTAAAACATTATCTTCACTTATTTTGTACATTTTAGGGCAGAGACCCCAGAGTATTAGCTATAGGTAGCAATATTTTGTTGCTGTATAGAATATAATTTTTCCTTATCTCCTGAAAGAAGTGAACTGTCTTTCTTACAAATCTAATTTGCTATAAACCAAATACAACTTAATCTTGCCAACTTCTTTCTATTGCTACTAAATGCTTACACAAGCCCTCCTGACACATTGAAACAAATTCTGCCTATTAGAGTAAGTCCAACTAGTCCCCACCCAGAGCCATTTCTGCCCCTCACCCCATGAATATGGTAAGCGGTTTTATTTGTATCTTCATTTTTCAGTTAAGCTTTTACTCACCTCTCCTTGCTGTTTCCCAAATGTGTAAGTGTAACCTCAACGTCAAGTATAATTACAGTTTTCTTAATCTGGGGTTATTTGTTCCTTCTTTTGAATACTGGGTTCAGCCCAGTCATTATTCACTCTTTCACTGTATCTAGAAAAAAAGTTGCTGGCCCTCTGTCTGGAGATGGCCCCATGATATTATCCAATATAAGTTTAGAAATAGTTGTTTTGAAATGATCTAAATGAATGATAATAATTTAAACTACTGAAGTAAAAGAGAAATTCCCAATTCCCACCAAGATTCTCTGTGACACTTATGGGCTCAGCTCTTGAATACTGAGGTGGTATATTGGTTCAGGCAGTAAGAACCTGTTTGCAATACAGGAGACCAGTGTTTGATCCCTGGGTTGAAAAAATCCCCTGGAGAAGGAAATGGTAACTCACTCCAGTATTCTTGCCTGGGAACTCCCATGGACAGAGGAATCTGGTGGGGGCTCACAAAGAGTCAGACACGACTGGAGCAACTAACACTTACTATATCAGTTATATCTTCAAGTGTTACCCTTATTTCCTTGAAGAGATTTAATCCCCTAAAAAATTATCTACTTGTCTTGTCCAAGTTTGGGACATGGAAGGCTGCTGAACTCATTTATTACTACAGACACAAAAAACCCTATATTTATGCTCAGAGCAATTCCCTCTGAAGAAAATTCATAAATTGATGCCAAATCCAGTCTCTGTGCCCTGACACTGAATTAAATCTTTGAGACAGAGTTTTGGGTGAAGTAGAAAAGAATAGCTTTATTGCTTTGCTAGGCAAAGGGGACCACAGTGGGCTAATGTTTTCAAGACTGTGTGACTCACTCTGGAGGGGGTGGTGAGGAGTTTTATAGAAATGGTTTAATGACATCATGATCAGTTCATGGACATTCTTCTGATTCACTGGTGGTGAGGTAAGTGTAATCAGCATCATGAACTTTCCGTTTCAAACTGATCTGGGGTCTAAGTGTTGTGGACAGCATACAGTTAACTTCTCCCATCTGGTGGGAGTTTCAGTATCTGCAAAATTGCTCAAAGATATTGTTGTGTGTATCCTTTGAGAAGGAATAATTTCCTGAGGCTGCACTACTATTCATTGACTGTTCCTCCTTGTCTCTACATCCCTTCTCTTCCCTGATTAGCAACTGTTTGATTCTGCCTGTTGGAACTCGTGAAAGGTTATGGAGGCTGAATGAAGCTTATTTCCTGTAATCATAAAATGAGGGAACCAGAAATGATTTTGTGTCCAGGAGTCCCAGAGGATTCTGCTGGTTTTAAAACTAGTGTGAAATGAAAATATCTACTGCCATATTAATCAACAAGAAATATCACAGCCATCAGCAATGTTTGGCTTCCAAATGTGGATGAGGCTCCCAAAACTGAGATCCAGCAGATACTGCTATCTCCCGCCCCCACCCCTGCATGGTGATTGCTGAGGAATTGGGGGAATGCAAGAAGCAAGGTGAAAAAGGAAACAAGACTGGCCCCAGATAACTAAGGTGCATATGAAAGGAATGATTTCAGTGGGTACAAATGCTTGCATCTTCCCATAAATAGAATGCTAAATTCCTTAGCTTGATTCCTGATCTTTGATGTTCAGACTGCCTGCTCCCTTTGTTGCAAGCTTGTATACATCCTGACTTCCTCCCTGCCTTCTTGGAGCAGTTTTCTCAGAGCTACTGAGATGCTGTCTCCTGGTTTCTGAGTTCTAAATATTCCCACCAAATAAAAAACTCTCTACTTTCATGTTGTGATTATATTTTTTCGTCAACAGTTTTGGCAACCAACATGAAGTGACACAGAGCAAATTTCTCTCCTCTGCCTGAACTCTATGAGACACTGGAGCCATGGCACCAGCAGACACCCACTGTGCCCAACCACTTCTTCAGGAGTTTGGGACGTGAGTGACTGAAAGTTGTTCAGTCGTATCTGACTCTTTGTGACCCCATGGACTATACACTCCATGGAATTCTCCAGGCCAGAATACTGGAGTGGGTAGCCTTTCCCTTCTCTAGGGGATCTTTCAAACCCAGGGATTGAACCCAGGTGTCCCACATTGTGGGCCAGATTCTTTACCAGCTGAGCCATGGGATGGATTTGAGTAAGTCTCTCCTGGTCCTTTGAGCTCCCATATTGGTTGAGATCCTGAATTTTTTATTTGGTGGAGTTAGCAGGTACCTACCCCCTCTCAGTAAGGTACTGTGTGTGTGTGTGGGGGGGTTGGTTGTGGGAAGACACCAGGAAATATCCACCCAGGATCTAGATACTGGGTGGGACTCAGTTGGAAGATACTGAGAGAATCCCCACCCAGTTGAAAGACACTGGGAGGGGGAGGGAATCAGTTAAGGTCACTCAAGTGTGGGTTGAAACACTCAGATAAAAACCCATCTGTGGAAAGGCACAGGTGAGGGCAGCCAGTTTTTACAAATAAATACTCAGGGCTTGGTTGAAAGACACTGAGGTGGGAGGTGGCTCCCTTGTAGAAAGACATAAGGAATGGAGCTCATACTTGCAAGTATCTAATTAACTATAGAAATTAAATCTCATCCTAAATATTGAGAGGGTTCTTTAACACATATGCAGTTAAAGATTAAAAGCTGGCTTGGTAAAACCTTAAGTAAGGCCTTCTAGGGAAGCTCAGATTTCTCTGTGTCTTTGAGATGTAAATATCCTATCTGATCTTCCAAGATTGTTCTATTGTGTGTTTGTTTGTTTATATTGGGCCTATTAAAGAGACAATTTTGAACTTTTAATTGGTGGCCAAATAATATATCCTTTTAAAATTAGAGAAGAAAAAATTTAAATCTCATTGTAAACATTTTTTTTTGTTGCTACCTATTAAACAAAAGTCAAATTAACCTAAGAACTTTTTTGAAAGAGAAAAACTGTATACACAATGGAATATTACTCAGCCATTAAAAAAAAATACATTTGAATCGGTTCTATTGAGATGGATGAAACTGGAGCCCATTATACAGAGTGAAGTAAGCCAGAAAGAAAAACACCAATACAGTATACTAACGCATATATATGGAATTTGAAAGATGGTAACGGTAACCCTATATGCGAGACAGAATAAGAGACACAGATGCATAGAACAGTCTTGTGGACTCTGAGGAAGTAGGTGAGGGTGGGACGTTCTGGGACAATAGCATTGAAACATGTATATTGTCATATGTGGAGCGGAACACCATTCCATGTTCTATGCATGGGACAAATGCTCAGGGCTGGAGCACTGGGATGACCCAGAGGGATGGGATGGGAAGGGAGGTGGGAGGAGGGTTTGGGAGGGGGAGCACATGTGAACCCATGGCTGATTCATGTCAATGTATGGCAAAAACTACTACAATATTGTAAAGTAATTAGCCCCCAACTAAAATAAATAAATTTATTAATAAATAAATAAATAAATAAATATGCTATCTAGGTTGGCCATAAAAAAAATAAAAAATAAATAAAATAAACTAGATTGTAGAGAAAAAAAAAAGAAAGAGAAAAACCAGTTTAGGAAGCTTCACTGAGGCCTTCTCAATGGGCCTTACAGATACTAATAATAACAATTAAGAATATCAACAAAAAACTTGGAAAAAAACAAACAAACAAAAAAGGTCAGGTTATGATTTCAATGAGGTGGTTTTTTTTTTTTTTCCTGTTAGAAAAAAAGAGTTACCATAAATGAGTTTTTAAAAAGATTCTTTGGATGGTTATTTATAATGAGATAAATAAAACAGACATGTATGTAATTAAAACAGGATTTGATATTATTACACATCTTAAAGTTGGTCTCCCTGGTGGCTTAGATTGTAAAGAATCTACCTGCCAATACAGGAGACACAGGTTCGATCCTTGGTCAGAAAGATCCCCTGGAGAAGGGAAGTGCAACCCACTCCAGTATTCTCGCCTGGAGAATTCCATAAACAAAGGAGTCTGGCAGGCTACAGTCCATGGAGTCACAAAGAGTCTGACATGACTGATGACTAACACTTTCAATTTCATCTAAAGTTAATGAGCCAAGAGAGACCCTCTACTGGCCCCCAACATTAAAAACTAAACAAGCCTATACTATTTACCCCAGTTTTAAGTTATATATTTTAGAGGCTAGAAAAACTTATACTGAGATATCTGATCAGTTATTTTGGGCCAAATAGGCTAAGGCCTGAATTCCTTGGTTCTACCCAACTCTGGGAATCTCAGAGCCTTTTGTATAAAAGTAGGTAAAATAGGGAACAAGAAGAAAAAGTCATCTAAACTCTCCCTGTTAGGTAGTGAGAATAGGAAACAGGAGTCCAAAATGGCAGTGGCTAAAAGACAAGGAAGGGAAAAGCCCGCGAAAATAGAACAAAGGAAGGTCAAAGGAAGATCCGAGGACCTCAGTGATAACTTCAGGTACAACAGCACTCCTGGCTAAGTCCAGTTTGCATAGGACAGGTCCAGGGGGAGGTAAAAACATATAAAAAGAGGAGCCAAAGCTCTCTCTCTCCATCCCCCCCCTCCACCACCACCATGTGCATGCATGTTCTCTCTCTTTCCCTCTCTCTCTCTCCCTCTCTCTCCTGCGCGCTGGGGCATTCTTCTCTTTGTGTCTTTGGGTCAACAGTCAGCATGTCCTCATGCTTTGAGGATGGATTTTCCCGCTATTATCTAAATAAAAGTGTTGTAACACTGAGCTGTAACACTGATTCGTCTAAGAGCTATGACACGGCCTGTTCGAGACCTGAGAGCTATAACACAGTCTGTCCAAGACCTGAGAGCTGTGACCCGCCGAGGGCTCTAATGTCTGCCACTCCAAATCTTTGTTGTGATGAGACAGAACTGAGGAGCATACACTCGCCTGACACTCCCTTAAAATGAAAGTTTGTTGACTGTATCTTTATGAAAGGTAAATTAAAGGTATGAAAGTTGGTAGAATCTAGATAAGTTCAGTTCAGTCACTCAACTGTGTCCAACTCTTTGTGACCCCAAGGACTGCCTCACACCAGGCTTCCCTGTACATCACCAATCCCGGAGCTTGCTCAAACTCATGTCCATTGAGTGGTGATGCCATCCAACCATCTCATCCCCTGTCTTTCCCTTCTCCTCCCACCTTCAATCTTTCCCAGCATCAGGGTCTTTTCCAATCAGTCAGTTCTTTCCATCAGGTGGCCAAAGTATTGGAGTTTCAGCTTTAAGCATCAGTCCTCCCAATGAATGTTCAGGACTGATTTCCTTTAGGATTGACTGGTTTGATCTCCTTGCAGTCCAAGGGACTCTCAAGAGTCTTCTCCAACACCACAGTTCAAAAGCATCAATTCTTTGGCACTCGGCTTTATTTATGGTCCAACTCTCACATTGATACATGACTACTGGAAAAATTGTAGCTTTGACGAGGAAGACCTTTGTTGGTAAAGCAATGTCTCTGCTTTTTAATATGATGTATAGGTTGGTCATAGCTTTTCTTCCAAGGAGCAAGCATCTTTTAATTTAATGGCTGCAGTCACCATCTACAGTGATTTTTAAAGCCCAAGAAAATATAGTCTCTCACTGTTTCCATCGTTTCCCTATCTATTTGCCATGAAGTAATGGGACCAGATGCCATGATCTTAGTTTTATGAATGTTGAGTTTTAAGCCAACTTTTTCACTCTCCTCTTTCACGTACATCAAGAGGCTCTTAAGTTCTTTGCTTCCTGCCATAAGGGTGGTGTCATTTGCATATCTTAGGTTATTGATATTTCTCCCAGCACTCTTTATTCCAGCTTCTGCTTCATCCAGCCTGGAATTTGGTATGATGTACTCTGCATATAAGTTAAATAAGCAGAGTGACAATATATAGTCTTGACAAACTGGCTCTTTAGAATTATTCTGAGAAATCTTATCCCCAGAAACTTAATTTTGGGGGTGTTCATTAGAGTGGCACTCATTTGTACTTCTGAATAGGTATCTGAGATCTCCCAGAGGCTCACAGGTATATTGAGTGTTCTCTTCTGTTTTCTTCCATGGCTTGACTCATGAGTAGTGAATCCAGGAGTAGTGTCCGGGTACTTTGACTGCTATGGGGGTAGAAAGTATTAAAGTGCAGGGGCCCTTCCATGTGGGCTGGAGTCGAGCCTTTGGGGACCCATCTTTTCAGATTTTAATTAAGACTTGAGTCCCTGGGGCATATAGAGGTGACTCTTTCGAATATTATGGGTCCAGGTTGATACCCCACAAGCATATATCCTGTTGGAATTGCCCAGTGGCCATGGTATAAGACCTGAGGTTCTGTGCCTCTGTGTCGGGAGCTGTGATAGGCATCACTGACAAAATGGAGGCACGACCCCAACCCTCTCTCCTCATCCCGCAGTTACAGTACGGGGATGAAGGAGTTAGGTCTTGTGATTCTAACTTGTCCTTTCCCTCCTCCAGTTGAGTTGGCTGAAAACAATGTTATAATCCATCAAGTTAACTATTGACATTTGCTCAAGGATCTTTACAAAGAATGCTCCAGGATGAGCACATAGGCTGCAGCTTGAGACCATGGGAAACATTGTTATCTGAAACCTGCCTGTAAGGGGAATGTTTATGGCAAAAGAAGTTTGCTGAGTTTAGGGGTTAGGAATAATTAAGAATAGTTAGAATCTAAAAGTTTAAGGTATGTTGTAGTGTTGGCATATTTTACTATAGCTTATAGAAACTAGGAATTTTAGAGATGCTAATAGCTAAAAGCCTTTTTAGGAGATGATGAGCTTAAGTTACTGGGGGATAACAGGATTTAAAGAGATAAGAAATAAACTGAGGAATGTGATCTACAGCCCAGAGACAAACTTGAGTTACAATGTTATCACAAGGACACTTAAGAGGGAACTCTGCAGGACAACAATGATTTATGGAGACAGTCAATATGGGTGAGGGGAAACCGAAGATGTCATACCTCTGACCTAATGCTTTTGTAAAAGTATAAAAGAAAACCTGATGCTTAAAATAAACATGCAGCCCAGTGCTTTGAGCGAGAGACTGCATCATTTCATCCGCCGACCCCGCTGAACTCCGGCACCTCTGGATCTAGGAAGAGATCATTGACATAAACAAAAGGTTTTCCATATAGCATCTCATAAGGCCTAAGACCAACCTGTTCCTTAGGGGCAATATGGGTACGGAAGAGAGCTATTGGTAAAGTCTCCTTCCATCCCAGGGAGGTCTCCTTGGTTATCTTTTTTATTGCTGATTTTAAAAATTGGTTGGCTCTTTCTACTTTTCCTGAAGACTGAGGCCTCCAGACACAATGGAGATAATAAGTAATGCCCAATGCTTTAGACAACTCTTGGGTGACCTTAGAAGTAAATAATGTCCCATTGTCACTTTGTCATGACCTGGGCAGACCAAATCTCTGAATGATTTCATGGAGCAGTTTTTTTTTTTTTTTTTTTTTTACCACCTCCTCAGCCTTCTCAGTCTAGGTGGGAAAGCCTTCAATCCATCCTGTTAATGTATCTATCATAATTAATAGGTATTTATACCCTTGAGAAACTGGCATCTGGGTGAAGTCCATCTCCTTGGTAGGTCCCACGTCTCTAGACGGGCTGGGCCAGCTGGGGTTTCCGTGCTCCTTAGGGGTTATTTAATTGGCAAGTGGAACAAGAGGAGACTACTTGCCTTATAGTCATTTGGAGACCTGTTCATCTGAAGGATCTGTCTAGTGATCTTTGGAGGGGCTTTTCCCCTAAATGAGTGGTGGCATGTAAGGAGTTAGCCAACTTCCATTGGAGGTTCCCAGGCAGAAAAAGAAGTCCCTCCTTGTGGAACCACCCCATATGATCTTGAAAGCTCTCACTCTTAGCTTTAAGAGTCTCACTTTCAGTATATGATGGAGTTTCTGGCAAATTTGTCTGTGGAACTAAGGTTGCAACCCCTATTAGGTCATTGTTCTGTAATGTTGCTCTCTTAGCTGCCTGATCTGCTGCTTGGTTCCCTTGTGCCACTTCCGTGCTCCCTTTTTAGTGTCCAGCGGGAGACTGAAACCTCAGTGTGCAGATGAGCAGCCTTCAAGAGCCTAATGATTTGATCACCATATTTGATTGGGGACACTTGGGTTGTCAAGTGGCCCCTTTCTTTCCAAATAGCAGCATGTCCATGTAGCACCAGAAAGGCATACTTAGAGCCAATATAAATAGCTACTCTTTTTCCTTTTCCCAGCTCTAAAGCTGGAGTCAGGGCTACGAGATCAGCTAATTGGGCTGAAGTACCTGGTGGCAAAGGTTTAGCCTCTCTGGTCTCAAAATTGGAGACTACTGCATATCCAGCTCTTCTTTTTCCGTTCAAGACAAAGCTGCTTCCGTCAGTGTACCAGATTTTCTCAGGATTGATCAGAGGATCTTCCGACAATCCCTCTCGGGGTTTTGTCCAGTGGTCCAAGTTTTCTAGGCAAGAGTTAAACGGGAGAGAGCCCTCGGGGGTAGGCAGGAGGGTGGCTGGGTTAAGAACCTCAAGAGGGGATATAGTCAGACCTGGATTTTCCATCAGCACTACTTGATATCTGAGGATTCTTTGATCAGACATCCATTAAATGGCCTTTCCCATTTAGGAGTTGTTTCACTTGGTGGCCAGTAAAAATAGTGTGTCCCTGAAAAAGAGTTTTAAAGCATCTTCTATCAGGATTGCAATAGCTGCAAGATCTTGAAGGCAGGGAGGCCAGCCTTGGGCGGTTGGGTTGAGCCTCTTGGATAAATAAGTTACAGGTTGGGGTTCAGTCCCAACCTTTGAGTTAACACTCCCAAGGCTGTTCCTTCTTTTTCACGGATATAAAGTTGGAATGTTTTTTCTGGGTCTGGCAACCTCAAGGCAGGTGCCTGAGTTAAGGCTTGTTTTAGAGTAGCCTCTGCCTTCTTTTGAGGAGTTTCTCACATCATTTGGATTGAATCATCCCATACCTTCAAGCTTTCATATAACGGCTGGGTAATTAGACCACAATTGGGTATTCAGATTCTAAAATACCCAGTTAGCCCCAGGAAAGTTCTCAATTGTTTTTGAGTAGTGGGGAAGGATAACTGGAGGATTCCTTGTACTTGATCAGAGGACAGCCTCCTGGACCCATGTGTAATCTGAACTCCCAGGTAAGTGACCTTTGTCTCAACCATCTGTGCCTTAGCACAGAAGACTTTATATCCCATCTCTGCCCAAAAGTTTAGAACCTGAATTGCCTGTTGTTGTGTATTTTTCTAATCTAGAGAGCAGATAATAATATTGTAATATTTTCCCATTAGGTCCTAGGTCCAGATCTAGGAGATCCTGGCTAAGAGCCTGCCCAAACAGTTGGGGGCTCCCTCTGAACCCCTGAGGTAATACTGTCCAAGTCATCTGTTGGTGTTTATCTCCTGGAGGCTCCCACTCGAAGGCAAGAGATATCGGGATTCTTTAGCCAGTGATATGCAAAAGAATGTATCTTTGAGATCCAAGACTTGGCACTGGGCAGAATTGCTCTCAATATTACATAGGGATTGGTTACTGTGGGATGGAGGGGAACTACAGCTTCATTTATGATCTGGAGATCTTGAACCATTCGCCAGGTCCCATCCTCTTTCTTTACAGGGAAGATTGGGGTGTTACATGATGAATTGGTGGGGACCAATAGCCCACAGGCAAGGAGTTAATTTATTAGAGGCTCTAGTTCTTCCCAAGCTTCTCTTCTGAGGGGATATTTTTTCTGGATTGGAAACCGAGTGGAATCCCGGAGGGCGATGATGACCAGTTCAGCTTGGTGGGCTCATCCAGGAGTCCCTTGGTCCTACATCTGGGGATTAATCTTGTCCTCCCATGGTTTTTGGCCCCTCTATATTGTAGAGGGTGTCATAGGTTCCTCAGTAGTAACCAGAAGCTGTAGGGCTCTAGGGCCTGAAAAACTTCCCATCGCAAGGATAGTTCCCAGTTTAGTGAGTATATCTCTTCCCAACAAGGGAGTAGGATACTCAAGGACCTCCAGAAACTGGTGGGAAAATACTTGCCCACCCCAGCAACAAACAAGTGCTTGGGTGAATCTTTCAGTAATTGTTTTTTCTGTAGCACTCAAAATGGTAGAGAAGGCTCCAGAGTAGGAGTTCAGGATAGAGTAGGTAGCCCCTGTGTCAACCAAGAAATTCTCGGACCTACCTGCCACATCCAGTTGTACCCTTGGCTCTAGCCCTGTGATGGTTATCTGTGACAGGCAGGCTGACTGGAGCGGGCTGCTTCAGTCCTATTGAACCATTGTGAGGGAAGGCTTGGTGCTTGACCTTGAGGCTTTTGGGTCCCAAGGGCAGAGTGCCGCCCAATTGATGGCATTTGTAGCAAGCCATTTTAGGAGACTTGTCATGATTTGGACACTCTTTGGCCCAATGTCCTGCCTACAGATTAGGTATTTGCCTCTGGCCTTGTCCTTCAAGTACATGGGGTTTGCCACAGGGCTAGCCTTGTCTCTGTCCTTTGATCCCTTTCCTGGGCCTTGGCCTCCCTCTCTATTCTCTGTTATAAAAGGTGTCTGTGGCTATCTGGATCATCTCATCCAAAGAAGCAGCAGGGTCCCTCTGCTGTAGCTGTTGTTATCCTGATGTCTGATGTACACTGGGGCAGGAATTTGTCCTTTAAAATCACCTGTCCCTCGTAAGAGCCTAAGTCCAGATTGGTAAACTTTTGGAGGGCCTCTTTTAGCCTTTCCAGAAAGGCGATGGGGTTCTCACTGAGCTCTTGAGTTATGTCTGAGACCCGGGCATAGCTGACTACTTTTTGATTGGCTGCTTTCCATCTTGCCTTCACACAGATCAGAAAATGATCCCTTTCCCAGATGTGCTCAGGGTCATTATAATTCCAATTAGGGTCTGAGGAGGGGACCGCAGTTTCCCCTACTGGGTATTTATCACTTGGCATGTGAAGCCCCATAGCATAACTTCAGGCTTTCTTTAAGACCCTAGCATGCTCAGGGTCAGATAAAGTTTGACTAAATATGACCATGATGCCCTTTATGTCAAGTCAAAGGCCAAGGTATTGTGTTGTAATGTATCTATATATTTACCTGGGTCATCTGTATAGCTTCCTAGGTCTTGTTTGATCTGTCTTAGTTCTAAGAGGGAGAAGGGCTTATGGACCTGGGTTAGTCCAAATTCTCATCCAGTTTTGACTAACGGACATACTCGAGTTGGCTTATGTGGAGGGGGTACTTCCGGATATGGGGGCACATTTGGATACAAGGAAGGAGCACCAGGCAACTCGGGAGCCATGGGAGGTGAGTCTTCAAGGGGGATTCCTTCTCTTAGTTGTCTGTGCCTAACACTATTTGCCTAGTAGGCTCACTTTTAGGGTACACAATGATCCAATACTTAAGACAGAGTTGCTTCATATCTCTTAGCCAGAAGAAACTTTGGACGTAGGGGATCTCTGCCCATTTCCCTTGTCTTTTGCAGAATAAATCTAGCTTCAGGATGGTATTGTAATTTAAACTCCCATCCTCAGGCCAGTGTTCCTTGTCCCCCAGAGGATACCAAGGCCATGCAGAGGAGTTAGAGGATCAAACATCTTCCAGTTATCAAGGATGCATCTCAAGGACATCTGTAGGGAAATGAATTGGTTATTTCCCATCTGACAGGGAGGAAAAGAAAAAAGAAAAAAAAAAAACTAATAGGCCTCCTTCAATTTCCATGGGTGGACTTCCTTAGGGGTGAGTCTTCTTGAAGTTTATCCTACCCAGTATTGTTGCAACCTGAGAGCCAGGCATCCCCAGGTCAAAAGACAGAAAAGACTGAGGAGCTGGTGGTTTCCTAATTGTTGGAATCATCCTCCCACTCATTAGCATATGAAATCACCCAGCTTGCAAAAGCTAACCACACCACATTCCATGACCACTACTCTCTCCTCTCTGATGGCCCACACCCTTTGGCGTGTGATTCTCTCTGAATCCGAACAAATCCACCTCTTACCTATCACTGTGTCTCTCACTGAATTTTTGCAATGAGACATCAGGGCCTGAGCTTCATTAGGTCCTAAAGCCAGGAACCATGGGTTTTGGCTGGCCTCAAGTCCTGGGAGAAAGGAGCTGAAGGATGGAAGGAAAAAGCAGTGGTGAAAATGAGGAATCCCTTTCATACCCTGCTGGAAAATCTGCTAAATACCTGACCTGTGCTTACAGTTTTCATTGGCCTGATCTTTGGCACAAAGAAGATTAAGGACAGAAGAACCCCCACATGCTTGGGCAGCAGTTACTGGGGCCCAGCTGATAGTGGAGCCTTTGGGACACACTGAGGAATAGCCCCTGCCAGAGTCCCTCAGTTGCACTCACTGCCACTCACTTGTTTGCCGGGGGTTTGAGGAAACAAGAAATGAGAGATTGTAAAGGAATTAAGATTTTGTTAGCCATAAATCCTTCCAGCCATAGGAGTGAGGATCTTCTACCTTAACTGGAGGTCTTCTGGAATCTGAGACTGAGCCGAGTAAGCTTTCTGCTGAGTTTTGTTTTGTTTTGTTTTTTGCTGTCCTGGTTTCCAGTATGCTGGGCTTCTTGTCACCTGCCCCGTTCTGGGTTTTCTTTACGTTCTGCTTCCACCATGGGGAGGGCTTCCCTGATAACTCAGTTGGTAAAGAATCCACCTGCAATGCAGGAGACCCTGATTTGGTTCCTGGGTCAGGAAGATCCTCTGGAGAAGGGATAGGCTACTCCCTCTAGTATTCTTGGGCTTCCGTTGTGGCTTAGCTGGTAAAGAATCCGCCTGCAATGCGGGAGACCTGGGTTCAATCCCTGGGTTGGGAAGATTCCCTGGAGAAGGGAAAGGCTACCCACTCCAGTATTCTGACCTGGAGAATTCTATGGACTGTATAGTCCATGGGGGTCACAAAGAGTTGGACATGATTGAGCAGTTTTCACTTCACTTCTTCATTTCTTCCACCATGGGAGTTTTTACCGAGTTGGGCTTCTGCTGTGATTGGCCTCCCCCTTGCGGGGGTGAGCCAAGGTTCTTTCAGCCAGTTAAAACTGAGAAACGGCACCATGGATGTTGAGGGAGTTTGTGATTCCTCAGTTCTGTCTCATTGCAACAAAAATTTGAAGCAATGGATGGACCAGTGCTACAGCCCTCAGACAGACCAGTGTTACAGCCCTGTGTAATTTTCTTGGAAGGACCAGTGTTACAGCCCCATGTTAAAATTCAGTTTTATTTAGAAAGTAAAGGAAAACACATCCTTGAGGCATGAGGGAATCCCAACCCAAAAGATTCGAAGAGAAGTGAAGCCCCCCGGCTGAATTTTGGCTCCTCTTTTTATATGTTTTTCTCCTCTCCCTGAGCCTGCCCTATTTAAATTGGCCTAGCCAGAAGGGCTGTTTGTTTTACCTGAGGTTCTCACTCCAGTCCTAGGACCTTCCATTATTCTATTTTCGTGGGCTTCTCCCTTCTTTGCCTTTTAGCCACTGCCATTCTGGACTCCTTTTTCCTACTCTAACTACCTACCAGTTAGAACTAAGTTTAAAATAAATTTTAAATGAATTTTAAAGCAACCTGGTGCACAAAAATAAAGCAACTTGAATTTGGCTTTTCTCTGTTAAGAGGACACACTTTCTTCAGATGTTGAAGTGCCTTTGATAATAGATTTAAGTTTATTTACCTCTTAAATGATTTATATTTGCCTCTGAAATTCTTTATTGTTACTTTGGCTAAGTGAATAGCTATTGTTTGACAATGACCTATAATCCCATCTGGCTGAGTGTTCTAAACGTTTTGATATTTGTTAACAAAATTTCCTAAATCATTCTAATGATGCACTTTTAACTTCTAGCTAACTTTGGATTGATTCAGAGGTCCCCTGAAACATCCCAAAGAGAAATATTTCACTAATTAGGTTCATTTTGTATGCAGAATTACATGGGAAGTATTGTCAATTGAGTAATAAATCTCTGGTTATATTGTATGGTAAATGTTACTTATATAGATATCCTAGAAACTATATGGAGTCCCTAAAATTCTGATAAGTTCAGGTAAAATGCTGTCAGTTACAATCCTAGTTACTTACTATCTTAGTGTTGTCACAGCACTAACCAAGTTTCTCGCAAAAATGATTCTTCTTCAAAAAGATTTATTGGAAGAACTTTTGGATAAATACAAGTTTCTGAACTGGGTAAGAAATTAAACAATTCTAATGGAAAACCTGATGACTTCAGAAAAGTTAAAAAAACGGACTGAATGAACTGAGTTTCTGTGCCCTTAAATGATCTACAATCTATATTTATTTTATTTGTGGCCTTGGTCAAATGAATAGGTATAGTTTCAGTGACCTATGATCCTGTGTTTTAAAATCTTTCTCATATGTCTAAAAACTTTCCACATATCAAAATCTACCCAAGCTTTTTAGCCTCCAGCTGACTGTGGGATGGATCCTTTGAGGGAACATCTCTGAGAAAACAGAGACAAATGTTATGTTTATTTGGTATTTTTAATTCAAAGACTTTGTTAAGTGCAAACTTTAGGTTGTAATATATAGATAAATATCATTAATACAAATATTTCAAAATTTACATGAAATCCCTAATATCTGCCATGTTCTGATATAATGTTATCAATTATAATTCTAGTGATTATACTAAAATGATTCATGTCACAAAAATATCTAAGTTTCCTAAGTTCATTATCTTCAAATCTTTAACCATGCAGAAGGGCAATGGCACAATCGGTAGGAAAGTTGCTTTTAGAAAGATGGATTCCCATCTGGAGAATCCTCTCCGAACTACATAGTGACAGAGGGACCCATTTTTCTGGACAAATTGTTTAGGGACTTTGTAAAATTTGGATGATTATGCAATGTTCCCATTGTGCATGTCATCCAAGACAAATAGAACAATTAAAACTCAGTTGGCTAAAATTAGAGATGTTTATTCCTTCCCTTGACTTAAGGCCCTTCCATTGGTTCTTAACCTCAGATCTACTCCTTTGAAAAATATTATTTGTCTCCCTTTGAAATTATTACAGGGAGACCAATGAGATTAGATAACAGATTATATGATCCTATATTACTTACGGTTTTGTTTGAGCCCTCCAAGTCTCTGATAGGTATGGAAAGTGAAAGTGAGTCACTCAGTCATGTCTGACTCTTTGCAACCCCATGAACTATACAGTCCATGGAATTCTCCAGGTCAGATTACTGGAGTGGGGACCCTTTCTCTTCTCCAGGGGGTCTTCCCAGCTCAGGGATCAAACCCAGGTCTCCCACATTGCAAGTGGATTCTTTACCAGCTGAGCCACAAGGGAAGCCCAGCAGGTATGGGGTTTGATTCTAAATGTGATTTCATCCCTCCTACCGTCTTACTGGGGCTTCTCCTTTGCCCTTGGATGTGGGGTATCTTCTTTTTGGTGGGATCCAACATTCTCTTTTCGATGGTTGTTCAGCAGCAAGTTATAATTTTTAAGTTCTCGCAGCAGAAGATGAGTGCATGTCTTTCTACTCTGCTATTTTGCCAGATGAAACTGCAGATCATGACTGCAGCCATGAAATTAAAAGATGCTTGCTCCTTGGAAGAAAGGCTATGACCAAAATAGACAGCATATTAAAAAGCAGAGAGACATTACTATGCCAACTAAGGTCTGTCTAGTCATAGGTATGGTTTTTCCTGTAGTCATGTATGGACGTGAGAGTTGGTATATAAAGAAATCTGAGCGCCAAAGAATTGATGCTTTTGAACTGTGGTGTTGGAGAGGACTCTTGAGAGTGCCTTGTACTGCAAGGATATCAAGCCAGTCAATCCTCAAGGAAATCAGTCCTGAATATTCATTGTAAGGACTGATGCTGAAACTCCAATACTTTGGCCACCTGATGCAAAGAACTGACTGATTGGAAAAGATCCTGATGCTGGGAAAGATTGAAGGCAGGAGGAGAAGGGGATACAGAGGATGAGATGGTTGGATGGCATAACTGACTCGATGGACATGAGTTTGAGCAAGCTCCAGGAGTTGGTAATGCACAGGGAGGCCTGGCCTGCTGCAGTTCATGGGGTCAGAAAGAATAGGACATCGCTGAGCGACTGAACTGAACTGAACTGATATTACTTAAAGGAGATATGTTGTATTACTGCAAGGGTTTAATCAAATTATTGACAAGTCTTTCTAAACATGTTTCTAAGCTTATTGTAGTAATCTATCCTCAAATGAAGATCAGATGTCCCAAGACTTACAACCAGGAGATTATGTATGTTAAAAAAAGACATCATTTAAAGGACTCCCTCCAAATTAGATGGAAGGGCCCTTATCAGTTTCTTTCAACTAGTGCAGTGAAATTAAGGGAATTGATTCTTGGATTCATATTTCCCACCTGAAAAGGATTTCTGCACCAGGCTGGTCTACAGAGAGAAATGCTGACCTTCAAACTCACCTTAAAAAAATGTTCTGATAATAAGGAAATATCAATGCCGGAAAGAGAAGACGAAGACATCACAAACAGCTGTCTCAAGATGCCAGACCAGACCCATATGATTGTTCATAAGTTTTCTTCTTAGTTTCTTGGACTCTTACACATGAATCAAAAAAGTGTTTTTTCTATCATGACCTTATGCAAATTTTAAAAATCAATCAAATTGTCAGGTTTGTGGTTGATTACTTCCATCCAGTACTTCTGGTTTACCTTGCTGGGTTTCTCCCCTCCAAGCCTCTGATTGGATGGCCCTTAGAAAGTTTATTTTGAAACAAAAGAATTATAGTTCTATCTGGGCTACTACTGATATCACTAGATGGGACCCACTCACTTGGCCAATCAAACATACTTATTCTGAACCTGACCATAAATATAAGTTTTCCCTTAAGGTTACTCAATCTCAATAAAAGCAATAAGCTGAATTCCAGTCAAAAAAAAAAAAGAGTAAACTCTAGACTATTAGGAGAGACATTTCCTCAGTTATGGGATGGATTATCTGGCTAACACCAGGTGATCTAAACCTAAAGGCCACCTCTATCCTGGAAACAATTAAATCATACCAAAGATAGTCAACCTAATAACACTAGAAAATTAGGCTGGATGTCTTATGAAAATTGCCGATATACCATTTCTCTTAAAGACAGTGATTGGTAAGAAACAGATTGGATCATATGTCCAAAAATATACTGGCTGGAACCTAACAGGATTCAATGGCTTTGTGGGTCCAACCTATGATCCTGGCTTCCACCAGGCTGGCTAAGAAGGTATACTTTAGGATTCCCTTGGGCTCAAGGCTACTTATGTACAAACTTAGATGTGACTTCAGCAAATTTACCATCAATATGAGCCCAGTGGACCAAGGGATCTGTATTTCACTGGCATGATCACTTAGCAGATATTTGTGCCTTCAGTAGGATTGGAAAATGTTATTTCTCACATTAAAGCCTTAACAAAATTCACTCAAAAGGCATTGAATGATAGCAACCAGACTATTAATCTACTAAATTCTGAGGTCTCTATGATAAGAAAAGCTGTCTTACAAAATTATATGGCCCTTGATGTCCTTACAGCATCTCAAGGGGGCACCTGTACTATAATTTAAACTGAATGTTGTGTTTATATACTAGATGAATCCTCAAATAGGTGATGTTTTGAAAAGATAGTTTGGTTCTAGAAACTCATGGCTTAAATCCCTATTTGTAACTTTAATAATGTTATTAGCTTATTACTTATAATCTGTTTAATTGATAAGATTGTTGCCTTTTGTATTACATGCTGTATAACCAGCCTCTGGCCAAATTAATGATAGCTAAATATCTTAAAGGAATAAATCATATTTATAATGTAAAATATTTGTAATAATGTGGTTCTAGATATGGGAAGAAGCAACAATAGAAATAACTTTTGGAGCCTATTATGTTAGAAGATAGTGGATCCAGAGAATATTTTATTATTTATGAATGGGCCTAATCTGGAAATTGACACCCCTCCCAGTGCCTGCCTTTAAAGAGCTTTTACTGTAGTTAAGAGATATTTGAAAGGTGTCTAGATAGTGAAACAAAGAACTGCCATAAAAATATAGAAATAGAACCCTGGGAAGGAAGAGAGTGTGTCCTGTTTTACAGTGGGAAGGATCTTAAAAAGTGAAATGGTATTTGATGTTTATGATGTATTTAATAATGTTCCAACTGAGAGTAAAAGCATGAGAAAGAAGGATAACATTTAAGGTGGATAGCTAAATGTCAGCAGACAAGGTAGGGGCTTGGCACTGCTTGAACTCTCAAGTTCAGTTTAAGTAGAGAAGGCTTTATGACTTTCTGTTTTCCTACAGCCTCTGACAATTTTTAATGGGTAATATAAGTGTTGTTGTTTAGTTGCTAAGTCGTTTTCAACTCTTTGCAACCCCATGGATTGCAGCACACCAGGCTCCTCTGTCCTCCACTGTCTCCCAAAGTTTGCTCAAATTCATGTCCGTTGACAATATAAATGCATTTATTATATTGATAATATAATGTAAGTAATGTAACACATGTATGCAAATAAATCATCACTCTCTTCCCAATAAGGGTGAATCCACCTATCAGCTATTAGTTGAACAAGATGAAAAGTATGCTATTAAACAGTTGTCGTTCGGTAGCTTAAAATAAAAGTTAAACAGGTTTCAAGAGGAAACAATTGCTTTGTTTTACAGAAGCATTCAACAATGTGGCTGGATTCAAACCCTCAAGCTACATAATTGGACTCTGTCCATCCCTGTGACTCTAACAGTCTTTTTTTGTCACATGGGCCCAATGAGGCTGTATCCTCCAGCTTATCCATCATAAAAAAGATAGTCTTCCTTGATAGCTCAGGGAGAAACTTCAACAAAAGTCTCTGATTTGTCAGTCTCTGTCACAGGCACTCCTTTGCTAATGTGATTCTAATCAGTTAGACACAGCTCAACATATCTTCATAAATGATTTAAATTCATGCTTTAATTTCATTTATATTTTTCCATTTGATTTCAGCAATTCTTTGACTAAAGCCAGCTATGATTGTTATACTTCCTCCACTGTGAAAAAAGCTGAGGCTTGACAGTATGACGGATATTGTGAATGATGAAATTTAACTGAGATTTTTCAAATTCCAACAACGAGAAGAACTGAGTATTTGGAGGATGTACCTATGAGGACTGGAATGTGCTAAAGAACTAGTGAAACAGACCACAGAGGTAAAAAGAGCACTCCAGAGACATGGAATAGAAGGCACAAGCAGACAGTTTCTAGGCAGAGAGAGTAATAAAATGCTGCATGAGTTCAAGAATAGAACTGGAGACAAAATCACCAGATTTTAAATATTTATGTGAGGGCAGGAAGTCGCACTACAAGGAAGACATGTTGATGAAACTTTGGCATCTTGGAGTTTGACTTTTGTTTAGCTTAAGAATAGTGCTTAAAAAAAAGAGCAACAACATCATAGTTAAAAAGAGCAGCAGCAATGAGGAATAAAGGAAATTTTGTTTTGATTTTAGAAGAGCAGAGATCAACTTTGACGGCATTTGAACAATGAAACAAGCATAATATGTATTGAAAATATTGTTAGAAATATATCTATTGGGAAATTTATATATTAATTCAATTTTGCTTGAATAATAGGTTTCATCCATTGTATTCAATGATGAGCTTGTTAAAAATTCATCTCCTTACTTGCTATTTGCGGAGAAGGTGATGGCACCCCACTCCAGTACTCTTGCCTGGAAAATCCCATGGATTGAGGAGCCTGGTAGGCTGCAGTCCATGGTGTCGCTAAGAGTCAGACACGACTGAGTGACTTCACTTTCACTTTTCACTTTCACGCATTGGAGAAGGAAATGAAAACCCACTCCAGTGTTTTTGCTTGCAGAATCTCAGGGACGGGGGAGCCTGGTGGGCTGCCATCTATGGGGTCGCACAGAGTCGGACATGACTGAAGTTACTTAGCAGCAGAAGCAGCAGCATCCTATGACAGGACTTCCATGGTGGCTCAAAAAGTACATTTTGCCAATGTGGGAGACATGAGTTTGATCCTTGAGTCTGGAAGATCTCCTGAAGAAGGAAATGGCAACCCACTCCAGTATTCTTGCCTAGGAAATCTCATGGACAGAGGAGCCTGACAGGCTATATAGTCCATGGGGTCACAAAAGACTTGTGCATGGTTTAGGAACTAAACAACAACAATCTTATGACAAACCACTAACAAGAAACGGATTCAAGGTCTCCTATGATCTGAAGTCTAAATAGCAGTTACCATGTCTACATCTGTTATTATTTACTGATTGTAACAGAACAAAAAACAGCTAGAGGTTATCAAGGGCAAATTTATTACCTTTACTAAACTGTCACAAGCTTGCAATGTTAGTGACTTTGGTCAATAGACTGTCTTCTCTTGAATTGCCTAGCAGAATTTCTGGTGTCATCTGAGGCATTCACCTAATATTTCTAAGGTACAACATTTTAACTAGACCTCTTGTTCTTTTTTTCATTAAGTCTGACAGGTGACGAGTACTCAATTAGTTTGAGCCATTGGAAAGAATAAAAGCACTGTGAAATAAGTTGATGGCTGCATTTAGCAAACTTTTTTCTTTCCTTGGTTCTGACTTTGGGTTGGATGTATATTTGACTTTAGATTGCTTTTTATAAATGACTTTTCCTTGCACCCCCAAAGAGACTGTGCCTTCTTGGAAGCATTTTAGTCTGGGATAATTCTGAGAGGCATTGCAAGGTTAAAATTGTAAACCTCGAAGGAAAGGGGAATCCAGTTTTGGGCACAACTTTTATTTTCCCTGCTTGTATCATTTTTGTATGTGTCATGTTTTTAATACACTGATTACAAGTAACTGTATTTTTGGCAAGGGAAAAATTGATGGGTGAATAGAAAGAAGACATACTGATGCAGTGGGCCACATACTTTGCTTCAATTACTGAATTTTTAAAAAAATAAACAGTGATATAGTTAAATAAATGAGTGATTTCATACTTTTATAGAATATAGTACTTTTTTTTTGATAGAATCCTCCAGAGATTGTTGCCCAAATTTGGCCTCTGTACATTGGTGCTGTATTAAATCTCAGTGATAGATTTTTGGGTAATGTAAAAAGAAATAGCTTTATTACTTTGCCATGTAAAGGGGGCCACAGTGAGCTAATGCCCTCAAAACTGTGTATGTAGTGAGGAGATTTATAGTAATGGTTCATAGAGGGAGTGGTCAACTCGTAGACATTCTTTTGATTGGTTGGTGGCGAGGCAAGTGGAAATCAGCATCATCAACCTTCTGGTTTCAACCAGTCTGGGGGTCGATGTGCTGTTGAGCAGAATATAGTTAACTTCTCCCACTTGGTGGAAATTTCAGTATCTGCAAAACAGTTCAAAGGACAAGGCCCAGAATATTATCTATATTATCTATAATCCTTGAGGAAGATCTAAAGGTCCTCTCTTTGTTTAATGGCTAAAGTATTATTTTCCTGTTTGACCATTTTCTTTTCTTTCTGTATTTTCTCACTTTTCTGATTATATTCATTCTTTGGCTAAGTTTTCTACAGACAAAAGGCAGGCAGTGGGCATCGGTGGGGGGTGTATTCTGCGATGACTTCATAGGGTCCCTCTTGGTTGCAAGATCACCAATCAGGTAGGAAGTCTTTTTTGAAAGAGACAGAAAGATCTCAGAGTCCTGCTTGATTACTCTTCATAGTCTTAAAACCTTGAATTGTGCAGAAGATATCTAAAATAAGTCATCTCTGAAATCTCATGGGCAATATGCTAACAGTGTTGACCTTGGATTTTAGGCAGGTATGGAGGGGAGAGGGGAGAAACATATGGTTTGGGCATGTGCAATATAGTCAAAGCTTTATTCTGTTGAGCAGAGTAGATATAGATATAGTAGATATAACCCTCCAAATTAGAGAGTGTTCACTTGGAGAAACATTCTTTACTCTCTTTTTAGAAATATAAAAAGCATATCTTGGCTGAGTTGTGGCAAAGTCTACTCTGTGTGAGCACAGAGGCAGAAACAGCCCAGCTTCAGGGATGAGAAGAGACACATCTCTAGATGAGAAGAATTTTACTCTGGCAGCAGTCAGAAAGTCTTTTTTCCTTGAGAAATTCTTTGGCTGAAGGGCTAAACAAAGGAAACTGCCAGCATGACAACTACAATAAAAAGTGGGAAGTCTTTGGAAGTGAAGCATCTTGATTTAACATTTAGTGAAAATATATTTGGGTCCTGATGAATAACTGCTTCTAAGGTATGAACAGGGGCATTTGTATACTAGCCATATAGTTCAAAGCTTTTCCAAACTATCCAATCAGAAGATTAGCCCTTGTGTCAATCTCTCTTATTACCCTGGGTTTTCATCCCAAGAATGTATCACAATTTTTGAAGTTATGTATTTACATACTTTTTGAACTTAGGTATTCAGTACCTCTTTCTCCTACTCTTTAAGTTTGCACAGAACATAGCACTTAGAAGTGTTCAATTTTTTTTTTTGAGTGAATAATAGTGAGTGCCATAATGAACTACAGAGCCCTGGAAACTGGAGCTGCCTGAAGGGGCTGTGGAAGGGTTCACAGGTGAACCCACCGGTAGAGATCAAAGGTTAATATATTTACCTGTTTTCAATTCAATGCCTTCATTTAATTCTTTCCCTGGAGCAGAAAATTTTTCATGTCAACTTATTACAATAGACTTGACCATCCATGTAAGATAATTTACTTTCACTTCCACTGAGAAATAAATTTGAGACACACATGGAGGGATAGAGAGAAGGAACAAGATGTTCTTTAGCTTTCATGTGTAGAGTGGGTAACTCCTACTTTACACTGCAGTGAAATGTTGTTTTTCTCTGCTAACTGGTACAAACAACTTTCATATTATTTTTGTCCATTTTATAAAGATAAGCACAACGAAAACAGAACTCCGTGAAACATGACTCAAGCAAAATGCATTTAACCACATTATAACTGACTCTTTTGTTACAGAGTTATTAAAGATTTAATGGGTATCCACACATCCTTTTCAAATACTTTGTGAGAAAAAGCACTTACTATAGAGATATTAAAGACTTTGAGAATTCCCAATAAACACATATCCTTAATAAATGTCAATGAGCTGCTAAATAATTTCAAAATTCAAGTTCATCAAGATGCACTGAAATAGCTAACATACACACAAATATCATTAAGGGAAGCATAGTTGTGCATGAGAGAGTTTATTTCTTTACTACTGAATCCCAGAATAAGTTGCCCTTTCTTTCTTTATTTCAAAACTCAGACTTTCTAGTTGTTTTTACAACTTCTGTGCTTCATATTCAGTATCCATCGTAATTTAGGAAATGTTCATGTTGGAAAAATATTCGAGGGAGAAAAAAGGACAGAAATGCATCTAACTGTGTGCCCTGCAGCCTACAGTATAATTGCTTTAAAAACCAGGGAATGGAAAGCAGTTGAAGTGTTATGCTGCCATCCATCTTACAGGGATTCAAAGTTATCATTTTTCATTCTTACACAGGGCAGTTTGTTTCAGTGGGGCACGCTGCCATGTGGTGATGTATTTGCCTGCAGAGATCATGCTGAGGTGGCATAATACGCAGTCTGGCTTTGGATTTTGCCTAAAGGCAGTCACAATCACTAGAACAATCATGATAAATCGTGTGGCACTATGTTCAAGAGCAAGAAATTCCTCCAAATTTTTCAACAGTTTGAAGCAAGTTGGCTTCCCTTGTGGCTAAGCTGGTAAAGAATCCACCTGCAGCGTAGGAGACCTGGGTTCTATCCCTGGATTAGGAAGATCCCCTGGAGAAGGGAAAGGCTACCCATGCCAGTATTCTGACCTGGAGAATTCCATGGAGATAGTCCATGGGGTAGCAAAGAGTAAGACACAACTGAGCGATTTTCACTCACTTGAAGCAAGTTGTCCTTGCTGGGTTTGTTTGTTTGTTTGTTGCTTTTTTAGTTTTTCAATTGTATTATCAAAAGATGAAACTGGTTCATGAATTTAATTTTGTAAATTTGTGATAACAAACATTTTCTTCTGACCTTTAAAAATTTTTGCCAAAATATTTTGAATTTGAATCCATCAATTGGTTAAGGCAATGGGTATTTTTCTATTCTGGTAGAAATTCAGCTTTGAATTTTGTCTATTTTTTAGTGAGAAAAAATATATTTGACTACTCAGTTCATTTCAGTTGAAAATGACAAGTGCCTTCTATGTGCCAGATAAGGGATTAACTGTTGAAGAAATAGAAATGAACATGACTCATTTCTAGTCATCAAAGAATTTCAAATTTGGAGGGCGTTCTTGTGAATTTAACATCATCATGTGATCTTCTTAGTCTTTCAATAACTCACAAATTAACCCACACTTTATCAATTTCTTCCATTTCTGTTATGTTCTCTATTATGTTTCTGCAGCATCAAAGCACTATCAAAACCTCATCAAATTCAGAAACAATTTTTGCATCCAAATATGGATCAAAACAGAAAAAAAATGTGGGAAAGACCCAAGTATATGTTCAAGTGAGGATAACACTTTAAATCACCAGCTTCATGAGACTGGACATTGATTTCAAAAACTGAGAAGGATTATATGAAGTGAACATATCTGTACATTACAATCGTAACTGAACAAATCAAGAGAACAATTTGATACCACAGAGAAGGGATTCCTTTCCCATGTAGACAAAAAAAGTCAATATCCTGCAAACCACAGTCCAGGGAGATTTGTGAGGGGGTGTCAGAAGTGATAAAAGGAGTTTTCCATCAAATTATCAAGACTAGACTTCATGAGAAACCAAAGTTTGTTGTAAATGTGACATTCAAACAACATATCGAAAGAAGTCAGAAGCATCACAAAGAAAAAATTCTCAAAAAGTTTTTTTTTTTCCTATTTGAATACTTCTTCTGTTGGTATTTTAACCATACATTGTGCGTGCATGTGTGCTAAGTCCCTCAGTCGTGTCCGACTCTGTACAACCCTATGGACTGTAGCCTGCCAGGCTCTTCTATCCATGGAATTCTCCAGGCAAGAATACTTGAGTGGTTTGTCATGCCCTCCTCAAGGGGATCTTTCTGATGGTACCAATTCTCATTTTTAGGGTGTACATCTAGAACCACTCTTCGAAATAACCTTTGGAAATCTTAGATATTTAGCAGTTTAAATATATTCTGTGAAAAAGGGGGCTTCCCAGGTGGCTCAGTGGTAAAGAACACGCCTTCCAATGAACAAAATGTGAGTTTGATCCTCAAGTCAGGAAGATCCCCTGTAGAAGGAAATGGCAACCTACTTACGTATTCTTGCCTGGGAAATTCCATGCTCAGAGGAGACTAGCAGGCTACAATACATGAGATTGCAAAAGATTTGGACATAGCGACTAAACAACAACAAATGAAAAACTCAATTTGATATTTCTTTGTGTTCAGAGCACAAGTCATTTCAAAAGACTTAAATCCAAAATTTCACATTCTTCTCCTTTGTTCCTGCATATAACACATTGTGAAATTAGTTTCCATATTGTCCTCCTTCTCTGTTCCTCTCACTTCTTTCAGATTCTGTCAAGACAGACACAGTGTTTGGAAAGACCATAGGTTTGCAGAAAGATAAACCTTGCTTTGAACTGATTTCCTTCTCTCTGTTAGGTGATTCTATAAAATAATTTCATCTCCCTATGCCTCAGTGTGGTCATCTTTAGTAAGTACAGAGTACAGCCTAGTGTTAAAGAAATGACTCTCTTTTGTATACAGGAAGGATAAACAACAAGGTCCTACTATATGGCACAATGAATTACATTCGATTTCTTATGATATATATTTATATTTGAATCACTTTGCTCTACAGTAGAAAATAATACAACACTGTGAATCAACTATGCTTCAATAAAAATTATTTTCACTAACTCTCTTGGATGGATAGGGTGTCATCCCACTGGTGCATGAGTTTATTTATTCTTTCACAAATATGCATGAAGTGCCTACTGTAAACTAAGAACTATGTCAACCCTGGAATTGTTCAACCTGGATCCCATTAACTGGGATGAGGAGTGTTGGAAGTTGCCTTGACTGGTGGCATAGATCAGGGAGCTGAGAGAAGACATATATCTGTATAAGACCTTTGCCTACAGGGCATAGAATATAGAGAAAAACACTGTAGTATTACTCATAATGGACCCCAGCATTTCCTAAATAGAAAAAAAGTGAGTATAAAAATGACAGAAAAATCAGGAAATAAAAGAGACTACTGTGTCACAGAGGTCAAGCTGAGAGGTCATCTCAAGAAGGAAATAAACTCTACTCATTGTTGCTGAAAGAAACAATGGGAGAAATACAGAAAGAAGGCCCATTGGATTTAAATTCATGGATATAGTCATCAATTTTACTAAAACTTCCTTTGAAGGAGAAAATACAAAACTGGAATATTTAGCATATTCTGCTGTGTGTTCCTCAGTATCCAGTCTCTTCTCCTGCAGAGTAACAGAACCTCCAGTGTTTAGCTGTATACATGAACTGCCAAATTAAACTAACGTATCTCAACTACCATTGCAGAGAAATGTGGTCATATTATTAATTTATAGATAACATAACAGATCTATTATCCTTTGTTCTTGCAGTATCATGAAGTATTGATGTGAATTGCTTTGATGTAAAGCTTTTGCCCATGTCACTTCTGGGATATATTCATCTTTCTATCACAACCATTTCCTGTCATCTTTTACGTCACTAAGTGCACCTTCAACAAGTTCCTCTGGATATATTTCTCAAACAGCTGGCGTCAGCATTCCTATGATCAGCTATCTCTTCACGGCTCCACGTATGTTTGATATGAATTCTGAAAAGTTATTTGAAAAGTATAGTAAAAGTTTTGCCACGGTGATGCATATTATTCTTCCTGCCATCATGCTCGAATGTTTTCCATCGCATGCTGTAAGTCATATTTTCTTTTTCCAAAATTTATCTATGGAAATTTTGTGACCTGTTTCTTCTGTGATAACAGGCTTTAAAGTTGAAATAAATCCTGATCCATTAGCTGGATTGATAAAGCTTCATTTTGTGGGAAAAAAAATGTTCAGGAATTCGATCAGGATAGCAGAGAAGCAGGAAGCAGAGTTCACCTTCTTCAACAAAAACACTGAAAATACATCTACAAGTGAAACGGTTCACACTCTACAGTTACAGAGCAATGACAGAAGACGTCAGATGTCTGAAAAAGACAAGAAAATGTCCACATAACTGGATAAGACAAAAGTCAAAAGAAAAAGAAGGAATCAGGATGGGGCCTGCACCCCAGGGAGGGAATTGTGAAGGAGGAATCTTTCCCATACTAGGGAAGTCTTCTCACTAGCTGGGGAATCAGTCTAGATGGAGAGGGGCATCTGGATCCTAAGAAGAGGGAGCAGCAATAGTTTGTATGAGGCAGAGCAGAGATTAAACTGCACAGAGGATCAATACCATCACCTTGCACTCCCCAAACTGAGATAACCCTTGTCTGTACAAATGGGGGTTGGATGATGAAGCTCAGACTTTGGCAGTCAAACCCAGGAAGAGGGCCAGTGTTGGATGTGGAAACAGCCTGAAACCATCAGGTTATTGCAACTGAGGGTGTACTAAGATGGAGCGTGGGCCCATCAGAGAGGGAGATCACCATTAATGGGAAGCACAGGAGGAGAAAGTGGGGCCACCATAAGAACTTCTATCTCTGTGAGAACTCCCAGGCAACAGGAGCTCCCGGGGCAGGTGTGAGTTGACTCTGCCAACTTGGGTCCTATAGCTGGTCACTGGCTGTCTCTTCCATACCAAAAAGCAGACACCAGGCCCCATCTCTGCTGAACTGGAAAGGCACAGACAGCTTCTCTCACTAGGAATTCCACCAGCAGGACATAGGACCTACCCACATTGTCCTAGGAGGGTGCAGAGAACTTCTGTGACTATGAAATCTGTCAGTGGTGCCAGGACCCACCCTGTGTCAGAAAGTCACAGATACTGCCCCACACAAGAAAATCAGCTGATAGACTGAAATCACAGCTGAGTTCCAGGGGCTGAGTGACTAAGGAAGAAGTGCTGAAATCTCTCCTCTCAGCTGCAGGAATTGTAAGGTCACACCTCTGTTGATGGCATCTGTGGAACATCTGAAAAGACAAGTGCTCCTGCAACTGAGGTGAGTGTTGCTTAAGCAGCTGTGGGCTCTGTGGACATATACACATGGGATATGGGTCAGACCAGACTCTGTGCTTCCTTCATAGTAAGTCCTGATGCACAACTACTGCAGTTCTGGGACCTGACTTTAGTGGATTAGCACCAGTGACCTGGAGAAAACAACACCTATGAATCACCAGGGTCAATTACTGGCATACCCATAGTTGAGTCAGGACCAAGAGCAATGCCAACAACAGTGTACTGTATAAGCCCACAGCATGGCCAGAAGGGAACACATTAGAGTTCACTCACAGGTGAACAGTTCCAGAGGAGGGATTTTAAGTGGCTTCTTTCCTAGTGGGAGTGCTCCAATTCCACCTACTTTGGGCCATGGATAAGAATCACAGCTAGGAAACAGATCTGGGGCCTCTACTCCAATAACTAGGGAGCAGGACCCACCTCTGATAAGGAAGTGACAACCACAGGGCAAAGAGGAGGCCCTCCTTAATATCTAGGGCAGGCCCTTTTCATTACAATATGAGTCAAACCTATAAGAGGATAATGACACAGATCTCTTGATAAAACTCATTCAGCAGGGTACAGATACCAGAAGCCAGAGGAGCTATGATCCTACAGTCTGAGCAGAGGGGGCTACAAATACAGTATTTTGACAAAATGAAGTGATAAAGATGAAGGAGCAGGACTAAAAGCCTACCAGAACAGCTAAATGAAGATGAGATAGGCAATCTACTTGAAAAAGAATTCAGAGTAATGATAGTAGAGATGTTCCAAGGTCTCAGAAAAAAGACTGGAGGCACAGATTGAGAAGATACAAAAAATGTTTAACAAGAAAGGAATGGCAACCCATTCCAATATGTTTGCCTGGAGAATTCCAAGGACAGAGGGGCCTGGTGGGCTGCAGTCCATGGGATCGCAAAGAATTGGACACAACTGAGCAAGTAACACACACAGAAGAACTCAACAGCAAACAGAGATAAACAAAACAACAACTGAAATAAAAAAAAATACACTAAAAGGAAACAAGAGCAGAATAACTGAGGCAAAAGAATGGATAAGTGGTCTGGAAGAGAAAATGGTGGAAATCTCTACCATGGAACAGAATAAAGAAAAAAGAATGAAAAGAAATGAAAACACTCTCAGGGACCACAGGGACAACATTAAATGAAACGTCATTCAAATTATACCGGTCCTAGAAGAAGAAGAAAAAGAGAAAGGATCTGAGAAAATATTTGAAGAGATTAAACTCGAAAACTCCCCTAACATGGGAA
Organism: Okapia johnstoni; assembly: GCA_024291935.2. Classification (NCBI taxonomy): domain Eukaryota; kingdom Metazoa; phylum Chordata; class Mammalia; order Artiodactyla; family Giraffidae; genus Okapia; species Okapia johnstoni. The sequence goes on along the minus strand of JAGTYA010000027.1, from coordinate 4,647,397 downwards.
AGGAAATAACCACCCAAGTCCAGGAAGTGCAAAGAGTTCCGTGCAGGATAAACCCTAGGAGAAACACGTCAAGACACATATTAATCAAACTAACAAAAATCAAATGCAAAGAAAAAATATTAAAAGCAACAAGAGAAAAGGAAAAAATAACACATAAGGAAATGTACTTAAGGGTATCAGTTGATTTTTCAGCTCAAACTCTGCAGGTCAGAAGAGAGTGGCAGGAAATTGTTCAAGTAATGAATGGGGAAAACCTACACCAAGAATACTCTACCTAGCAAGGCTTTCATTTAGATTTGATGGAGAGCTCAAAAGCTTTCAGTTCAGTTCAGTTCAGTCGCTCAGTTGTGTCCGACTCTTTACAACCCCTTGGACTGCAGCACGCCAGGCCACTCTGTCCATTACCAACTCCCAGAGTTTACTCAAACTCATGTCCATTGAGTTGGTGATGCCATCCAACCATCTCATCCTCACTCATCCCCTTCTCCTCTCGCCTTCAATCTTCCCCAGCATCAGGGTCTTTTCAAATGAGTCAGTTCTTTGCATCAGGTGGCCAAAGTACTGGAGTTTCAGCTTCAGCATCAGTCCTTCCAATGAATATTCAGGACTGATTTCCTTCAGGATGGACTGGTTGGATCACCTGGCAATCCAAGGGACTCTCAAGAGTCTCTCCAACACCACAGTTCAAAAGCATTGATTCTTTGCTGCTCGGCTTTCTTTATAGTCTCACATCCATCCATACTACTGGAAAAACCATAGTCTTGACTAGATGGACCTTTGTTGGCAAAGTAATGTCTCTGCTTTTTAATATGCTGTCTAGGTTGATCATAGCTCTTCTTCCAAGAAGTGTCTTTTAATTTCATGGCTGCAGTCAACATCTTCAGTGATTTTGAAGTCCCCCCAAAATAATGTCTGTCACTGTTTCCCCATTTATTTGCCATGAAGGGATGGGACTGAAAGGTTGTTGCTGAACCACGAAAGACGTCGGGATTTTTGGCCTCCAGAGGAGAAAAATTCAATCCAGGGCCAGAGACGAGGCTTGATCACTCAGAGCTTTTGTGTAATGAAGTTTTATCAAAGTATAAAAGACCTAGAGAAAGCTTCTAACTTAGACATCAGAAGGGGCCAGAAAGAGTGCCCCTTTGTTAGCGTTAGCAATGGAGTTATATACTTTTTAATTACTTATTATAGTGAATCAAAAGAATGTCTGGAGGTTGTAAAGACATCACTAGACCCACTCCCATAGTTTACATTTTAAGATAACAGGATTAGCCAGAAGGTTTTTTCCAGAGACTGTCCTCAAGCAGGATACATTATTGTTATATAATCCTAAAGAATGTAGAGAGAGAGAGAGAGAGAAAAAAAAAACAAAACACATTTGTCCTTTCCTCCTCCTCCTTGAGAATTCCAGCCCCTTCTTTCCTTGGGGACCCCCAGACTTCTTATCAACCTGCCTAGGAATTGACTCTCTCAGGACCAGATGCCATGATTTTTGTTTTCTGAATGTTGAGTTTTAAGCCAGCTTTTTCACTCTCCTCTTTCAGTTTCATCAAGAGGCTCTTTAGTTTTTCTTCACTTTCTGCCAGAAGGGTGGTGTCATCTGCATATCTGAGGTTATTGATGTTTCTCCCGGCAATCTTGACTCCAGCTTGTGCTTCCTCCAGCCCATCATTTCTCATGATGTACTCCGCATATAAGTTAAATAAGCAGGGTGACAATATACAGCTTTGATGTACTCCTCTTTCTACTTGGAAACAGTCTGTTGTTCCACGTCCAGTTCGAACTGTTGCTTCCTGACCTGCATACAGATTTCTCAAGAGGCAGGCCAGGTGATCTGACATTCCCATTGCTTTCAGAGTTTTCCTCAGTGTGATGTGATCCTCACAGCCAAAAGCTTTGGCATAGTCAATAAAGCAAAAGTAGATGTTTTTTCTGGAGCTCTCTTGCTTTTTCAATAATCCAGCAGATGTTGGCAATTTGATTTCTGGTTTCTCTTCCTTTTCTAAAACTAACTTGAACATCTGGAAGTTCATGGTTTACATACTGTTGAAGCCTGGCTTAGAGAATTTTGAGCATTACTTTACTAGCATGTGAGATGAGAGCAGTGTGCTGTAGTTTGAATATTCTTTGACATTGCCTTTGTTTGGGATTGGAATGAAAGCAATCCTGTGGCCACTGCTGAGTTTTCCAGATTTGCTGACATATTGAGTGCAGCACTTTCACAGCATCACCTTTCACAGCATCTCCTGTAGAGGTACGAGTCAGCAGTGGACTGACACAGGGACAGGGACTCTGGGTGAAGCATACTTGGGTATGGCATAAGCCCTCTTGGAGGAGGTCACCATTAGCCCTACCATAGAGTTGCCAGAACTTACACAAGACTGGGAAATAGACTATTGGAGGGTGCAAACAGAACCTTGTGCACACCAGGACCCAAGAGATAGGAGCAGTGACCCCACAAGAGTCTGACCTAGACTTGCCCAGGAGTGTCCAGGAGTCTCCAGCAGATGCATGGGTTGATGATGGCCTACTGCAGGGTTTGGGGCACAGAGTGTAACAGTATATGCATGAGACTTTTTTTTTAATATAAATTTATTTTAATTGGAGGCTAATTACTTTACAATATTGTAGTGGTTATGCCATACATTGACATGGATCCACCACAGGTGTACATGTGTTCCCCATCTTGAACCCCCCTCCCATCTCCCTCCCCACCCCATCCCTCTGAGTCATCCCAGTGCCCCAGCCCCAAGCACTCGGTCTCATGCATCAAACCTGGACTGGCAATCCATTTCATATATAATAATATACATGTTTCAATGCCGTTCTCCCACATCATCCCACCCTCGCCCTCTCCCACAGAGTCCAAAAGACTGTTCTATACATCTGTGTCTCTTTTGCTGTCGCATGAGACCTTTTGAAGAAGGTCGTCATTATATTCAAAAGCTTTACAGACAAGCAAAAGCTTGGAGAATTTAGCACCACCAAACTAGCACTACAACAAATGTGAAATGAATTTCTCTAGGCAGGAAACACAGGAGAGGAGAACAAAAGAGAAAGGGAAGGAAAAACACCTTCCGAAGAAAACCCAAAACAATTAAGAAAATGAGAACAGGAACACATATCAATAATTAACTTAAATGTAAATGGTTTAAATGCTCCATCCAAAAGATATAAAACAGCTGAATGGATAAAAACAAAAAAACACCAAGATCCATATATATATATACTGTCTACAAGTGACCCATTTCAGACCCAAGGGCACCTATAAATGGAAAGCGAGGGGATGAAAAAATATATTTTATACAAGCGGAAATCAAGAGAAAGTTGGAGTAACAATACTCAAATCTGTCCAAATAGACTTCAAAATAAAGACTGTTTCAAGAGAAAAGAAAAACGGTACATAATGATCATAGGATCATTCCAAGAAGAATATATAACAATTGTTAATATATATACACCCAACACGTGTTACTTTTGCTCAGTCATTAACTCATACCTGAGTCTCTGTGACCCCATGAGCTACAAGAGGCTTCCCTGTCCTTCACTATCTTTCAGAGTTTGCTCAGATTCATGTTCACTGAGTTGGTGATGCTATCTAACCATCTCATCCTCTGCTGCCACATTGTTTTGCTTTCAATATTTCCCAGCACCAGGGTCTTTTCCAATGAGTCAGTCCTTCGCACCAGGTGAACCAACATAGGAACACCTATATACGGAAAATGTTAATAGCCATAAAAGGGGAAATCTACAGTAACACAAAAATAGTGGGAGAGTTTACAACTCCATTTATAACAATTGATAGATCATCCAGATAGAAAATTAATATAGAAACACAAACCTTAAATGACACATTAGGTAAGACAGATTCAATGGATATTTTTTAGGACATTACATCCAAAGCAGCAGAATACACTTTCTTCCCATGTGCACATAAAACATTCTTCAGGATAGATCACATCTTGGTTAACAAATCAAGCCTCGGTAAATTAAAAAAAAAATTGAAATCATATCAATCATCTTTTCCAACCATAATGATATGAGATTAGACATCATTTACCAGAAAAAAAGAAAGAAAGAAAGAAATTGTAAAAACACACAAACACATGGGGGCTAAACAATATGCTACTAAATAAACAGCAGATCACTGAGGAAATCAAAGAGAAAAAAAAATTCTTAGAGACAAATAAAATAAAATGATCCAAAAACTATAGGACACAGCAAAAGCAGTTCTAAGAAGGAAGTTTATAGCAACACACTCTTACATCAGAAATTTAAGAAAAATCCCAAATAAAAAACCTAACCTTACACTGAAAGCAACTAGAGAATGAAGAAAAAACAAAACCCATATTTAGTAGAAGAAAATAAATCACAAATATCAGAGCAGAAATAAAAGAAATACAGTTGAAGAAAGCAATAGCAAAGATCAATGAAACAAAAAGCTGATTCTTTAAGAAGATAAAGAAAATTGAAAAAAACTTTAGCAAGATTCATCAAGAAAAAAAAGGGAGAGGGCTCAATCAATAAAATTAGAAATGAAGAGGGAGAAATTATAGAAACACAAGGGATTGTAAAAGACAACTACAAGCAGCTATATACCAATAAAATGGACAACGTGGAAGAAATGGACAAATCGGCAGAAAGGCACAAACTTACAAAACTGAACCAGGAAAAAATAGAAAATATGAACATACCAATCAGAAGTAATGAAGTAAAAACTGTAATTAAAAATCTTTCAATAAACAAAAAACACTAGCTGATGGCTTCGCAGGTGAATTCTATCAAACATTTAGAGAAAAGCTAATATTTACCCTTCTCAAACTTCCAAAAACTGCAGGGTAAGAAACCTCCCAGGCTCAGTCTATGAGGCCTTCAGTTCAGTTCAGTTCAGTTCAGTTCAGTTGCTCAGTCATGTCCGACTCTTTGCGACCCTATGGACTGCAGCACGTCGGGCTTCTCTGTTCATCACCAACTCCCAGAGCTTGCTCAAATTCATGTGCATCGAGTCAGTGATGCCATCCAACCATCTCATCCTCAGTCATCCCCTTCTTCTCCTCCCTTCAATTTTGCCCATCATCAGGGTCTTTTCAAAAGAGTCAGTTCTTTGTATCAGGTGGCCAAAGTATTGGAGTTTCAGCATCAGTCCTTCCGATGAATATTCAGGTCTGATTTCCTTTAGGATTGACTGGTTGGATCTCCTTGCAGTCGAAGGGACTCACAAGAGTCTTCTCCACCACCAGAGTTCAGAAGTATCAGTACTTCTGTGCTCAGTTTTCTTTATAGTCCAACTCTCACATCCATACATGACTTGTCCATGACTTGCCTTTATAGTCCAACTCTCAAATCCATAGCCTTGACTAGATGGACCTTTGCTGGCAAAGTAATATCTCTGCTTTTTAATATGCTGCCTGGGTTGGTCATACCTCTTCTGCATACAGATTTCTCAGGAGACAGGTAAGGTAGTCTGGTATTCCCATCTCTTTAAGAATTTTCCACATTTTGTTGTGATCCACACAGTCAAAGTCTTTGGAGTAGTCAATGAAGCAGAAGATGTTTTTCTGGAACACGCTTGCTTTCTCGATGTTCCAGCAGATGTTGGTAATTTGATCTTGGGTTCCTCTGTCTTTTCTAAAACCAGCTTGAACATCTGGAAGCTCACAGTTCACATACTGTTGAAGCCTGGCTTGGAGAATTTTGAGCATTACTTTGCTAGCATGTGAGATGAGTGCAATTGTCTGGTAGTTTGAGCATTCTTTGGCATTGCCGTTCTTTGGGATTGGAATGAAAACTGACCTTTTCCAGTTCTGTGGCCACTGTTGAATTTTCCAACTTTGCTGGAATATTTAGGACAGCACTTTTATAGCATCATCTTTTAGGATTTGAAATAGCTCAACTGGAATTCCATCACCTCCACTAACTTTGTTCATAGTGATGCTTCCTAAGGCTCACTTGACTTTGCATTCCAGTATGTCTGGCTCTAGGTGAGCGATCACACCATCGTGGTTATCTGGGTCATGAGGATCTCCTTGTTTAGTTCTTCTGTGTATTCTTGCCACCTCTTCTTAATACCTTCTGCTTCTGTTAGATGCATACCATTTCAGTCCTTTATTGTGCCCATATTCACATGAAAAGTTCTCTTGATATCTCTAATTTTTTTAAGAGATCTCTAGTCTTTCTCATTCTATTGTTTTCCTCCATTTCTTTGCACTAATCACTGAGTAAGTCTTTCTTATCTCTCCATGATATTCTTTGAAACTCTGCATTCAAATGAGCATATCTTTACTGCAGCTTCCATTAGAAACAAATTAATATATTTTAAATACAAGAGCTAGAAGAGAGCAGATGAAAATCACAACTCCCAGAACACACGATTTACTGGAACCATGTATGATCGCCCAATTTGTTGTTGTTAACCTCCATCCTAATTGTGCCTGCATCAAAAATTCTTTATGACCAAATTACAGTTTTGCAAAATCACATGCATAATCCTGTAGTAATGCCCATATAGTACCTTGTAATCTACTTTTTCTAAATGTCTATTGCCGATCAAAATTAAATTTGTTTAATTATTTTCCTTATGAACTGCTAACACATTGTATCAAAATTCATGCAAGTATTCATATCACATGGATGGTAACAAAGAGACAAAAGTTCATAGGAAAACTAAAAATAGATGTTGTGGGATATCCCTTTAATCTCTGCCTGTTAAGTCACTTTTTCTCTGAGGTCACAGATACTTTTATTCATTGCAACTCAATACATTTCATTCATTAATATTTATTTTTCAATTGCAATGGCACTCAAGTGTCACCACAGCATTTTAAAATTACAAACGGGCATGAAATCACATACTTCTCCAAAAAGATAAAATGATTCCCCCATTAAGTGACCTTGTTAAGTGTCATTTCCACAGCTTGCAAATCCCATCATTTTTCCTGCTACCTGGCAGGACTTCAGTTCTCAGTAGCAAATCATTAGCTGAGAAAGAGAGTGAGACCTCATTATCCCTCACTCTAAACAATTTCCACAAAATGTGTTGGAAGAAATCTGCTAGGCTACCCTGAAGCATTCCCAAGAATTGATACCGAACTACGTTTGTGAAGCTAAATGAACAAAGTAAATTTTGTGATGTGGTCTTTGTCACTGTAAGTCACATTTGCTGGCATTTAAAACGTAAATATTCATAATTATATGTTTATTGAATAGAGTGTTGCTATAGTATAGCTTCAGAGAAGGCAATGGCAACCCACTCCAGTACTCTTGCCTGGAAAATCCCATGGACAGAGGAGCCTGGTAGGCTGCAGTCCATGGGGTCGCGAAGAGTCGGACACGACTGAGCGACTTCACTTTCACTTTTCACTTTCATGCATTGGAGAAGGAAATGGCAATCCACTCCAGTGTTCTTGCCTGGAGAATAGGAATCCAGACATTGTTAATAGAAGTATAAAGTCATAAATTTCTTTTTGAGAAGTATTTGGGAAAATACAAATGAAAGAACAGCTAAATTTTCTTTCTCATTAACCAAGTTAGTTATCTTCAGGGCAGATAGAAATGCAGATATACTTACATATATTTTGAGTAAATATGCCTAAGTAAATGTGTAAAACTCTGGTATAAAATGTTTCCAAGTAATTCTTAACTAGTCAAAAAGGTCTAAGAATAATCAGTGTTCATAAGTAGCGAATTTGTTCAATAAGTTACCATCATTTAGTTAATGATTTCAGGCTGCTCATCACTCAAAAGCCAATAACTTGAGAGACAAACGTCAGGAGAAAAGAAAGTTGCTTTAATCGTAAAAGCGGGCAATCTAGGGAGAAGGTGGACTCATGTCCAGAGAACAATTCCAAAGATTCTGCTCAGCCAGAACAGTTTTTAAGGGAAACAAGGGGGAAGAATCTTAGTGAATTATCCAGGCAGGAAGGTTCATCTCCAAGAGTGCAGGCTGGGAGACTCTTTCAGATGTTATCTTGCTTGCTGTGATCAGGATTGCTTAGAGAATTGTTGTGGGTAAAGGTTTAGTCAGTTTTAACTGCTAAATTCATCATTCTTACTTCTTTTAATCTAGGAAAAGAACCAGCAGGTTAGGCAAGGCATAGTGTGCATACAGGAGAGCATAAGTCAGGAGTTAGTATCAACTGCTTAGTGATCTCATGCCTATAATTAGGTTTTTAAGGTTAAACAGGAACAGAAATGAGCAAACAGTAAATGGGGCAAAAGAGTTGCCCCTTTCTTAAAATTGCAAATATGCACATGTTTTGCCTGTTCTATGAAAGCACATTTGTGATTAGGGTATGTTTGTATGTGTGCAATGTCACTCCGTGGTAATACTGGTCCACTCCCTAAAGTTGGATTCAAATGGGATTCTATTTTCTGAATAAGAAACCAAGACTAGAATTTTTGGCTTTATTTTAAGCTTTATGTTTCTTTATTGCAATCTAAATATATATATATATATATATATATATATATATATATATATACAACTTATTTGAAAAAGTAAAAATGTACTAAAATAATGAAATTTGCTAAATCGTCATCTTCCTTTATAATGATCTTTTTCTTGGTTCTCTAATGCTACTAATACTTAATGAGAAAAATGCATTTTAATTTTTGTTGTGTGAGTTCAAATTTGAAATGGAAAGGTTAACTTTCCATCTAAAATACCCATAAAGAATGATCTATGTTTTATATGATCTCTATTTTGACATTTAAAAAATGCAAAACACAAAATTATATCCGTTACTAGTCAAGAGAGAAATAATACTAAGGACAAGCTTAAGTTGAATAAAATAAACCTTTGCAGCATTGCCCTTACTGCATGTGCAAACTGCTCCACATGACCTCAGACAATAAATGTAAAATCACCACCAGATGATCAGGCTTATTACTAAGGAGTGTAATTAGACCTAACTACACGCAAGACTTATTTTCCCTAATTTTTTATTCTCCAGGTACTCTTGTATATTTATTATACCACATAATCATAGGTTTGCTGATTTGTTGCCTTTTAATTGGTCTCTAGTGTTTCACTGATGTATATTTCTTTTCCCAATATCACTGTGGGGATTTTAAAAGTGCCTTCTCCATATTCCTTAATACAACTGACAATCAGGAAATGTTTCTTTAATGAAAACATGGTGAAGCAGAAGCTTTTCAGTGTGCCCTATTAAGACACTTAATTAAACAGGATATATGGAAAGGTGACATTCTGGTTGTCAATTTGGATAATAGTAAAAGAAAATAAAGCAAAAGTTATGTAGGCAAGGATGAACCAGGGAATCTAGGTTCAGTAAGTTAAGTGGGAAGTGAGGGATGGTCACATACACACAAAAAAATAATTTTGAATAAATATTTCTAGTCACAAAAGGGGACAAAACAATGCTAAGAATTCACATTGTTTACTTTTGATCACTAAATACAAATTTTTTCATGATCTATAATAAAATGTAAAAAATTATGAAATCTTCTTAACTAAAATGACAACTTAGATTCAACATTTTTAAGTTGTTCCTATAATATTTTTCCTAATCATTTTCTTTTGTTTCATAAAAGAATAGGGTAACATTGTTTAAATTATTTATATTTTAATCACTGTGATAGAGAATATACTAATACATTGTAATCTTTGGTATTGAAGAGGGTTTTAAGAATAGTGACATTAAATTATAAATGAAATCATACATTACCTAAAGCCTTATAAAATGTATTGAAAAATGTTAGTAGATAGGCAATACATGTGACTCTCAAATACTTGGAAAAACTGTTTAATTTTAAAATCTAACTTATTCAATCTTGCTAAGGGCTTTTGTCTACAAAGATTGCTAATTCCATCCCCAGATTAAAATTTTAACAGATATGGTATGTCTCAGGTAAAATATATTATTGAATGTTTCTCAGTTCAATTCAGTCGCTCAGTCCTGTCCAACTCTTTGCGACCCCATGAATAGCAGCAGGCCAGGCCTCACTGTCTATCACCAACTCCCGGAGTCTACCCAAACCCATGTCCATCAAATCGGTGATGCCATCCAGGCATTCTAGAAACTCATAAATACTCATTGACAAACTATACAAATATTTCACCCAGTCACTTTTAGCTATTGGATAATTTAAACTGCATTGTGTTTCTATCTATGCATAATTAAAATAAAAACAATGTTTTTCTGAAGTTAATTAGTATATCTTTCCCTTTCTCTATGAAAGTTGAGTATGATTGTTTTGAATTACAGGAAAATATTGATATCAAGTATGAGTCAAAATTGTTATCTTTGTGAGGAAAGGATTCATCTTTGGGCTCCATATCTTGTCCCAGACATTTACATAGGACATAGCATGTGTTAGACACCGTTATCAGTACATAATTCATCTTAACTTACTTACCTTTCCTGCAGCTCTGTGATATAGGTCTTATTATAACTTCTTCTGTGCAGGTGAGGAATTGAGGCAGAGAGGTAACTCAGGGTCTCACAGCCAGGATGTGAACATTTAAACAGTAATGGCTACACTAGAGATTTTGTGTTCTTAACCACATAAAATGTTTCTTCTCTATAAACTCTGACAATATGGTTAAATAAGACAACTTTCCAAGAGAGTTAGCACAGTTTTATATAAACCCAGGGTGAATTCCCAAATCGGTAGTTTTGCTAAATGTGCTATGTGTTTGTGTAAGTTGATTCAGTTGTGCCTGACTCTTTGTGGCCCTATGGACTGCAGAATGCCAGGCTCCTCTGCCCATGGTATTCTCCAGGTAGAATACTTGAGTTGGTTGCCCTGCCCTACTTCAGGGGATGTTCCCAACCCAGGGATCAAACCTGCCTTTGTTACATCTCCTGCATTGGCAGGTGGATTTTTTACCATTAGCGCCACCTGGGAAGACCAATATTATACATGAAAGTGGAAGTGGCTCAGTCATGTCCGACTCTTTGTGACCTCATGGACTATACAGTCCATGGAATTCTCCAGGCCACAAAACTGCAGTGGGTAACCTTTCCCTTCTCCAGGGGTTTTCCCAACCTAGGGATCGAACCCAGGTCTCCCACATTACAGGCAGATTCTTTACCAGCTGAGCCACAAGGGAGGCATATCATACATATGACTTGCTTATATATAAACTGTCAATTCCTAACTCAGGACTAGAATTCAGCAAAACTACTCTTGGGAAGCCTATCTTGAGTAACTCTAAATTTATCATTGTGATATAGTTTGTGGAAAATAGGTTATAGTAGTAAACTTAGATGTATATGCACAAATACACACAGATGTAAAATAAAAATCATTTGTACGATAACTCTACAAGATTTTTTTTTTGCCATAAGTAAGGAGTCTTAATTATCTGACCAATGACAGCTTACTTTTATCCTGATGAGAACAGTATCTGACAAAGACATTCACTGCACTCAGATGCACTCAGAATCCTTCTCAACATAAAATTCTAGTCACCATCACCAAACTATTGAAGGCACGATTGTGAGAGAAAACTATTCATCATCTCTGCAATGTAATCACCCAAATAATAATTACTTACAACATTTTTAAAGTTATGGTATCAACTGTGATACTCATTTCATAGAAATCGCTTAATGTTTCAATTTTTATTTGTTTTACTTCAGTACATGTGTAAATATCACTTTGACTTATTTTAAAATAACATATGCAGTTTGTTTTTCATTATGATGTAGCTCTGATATTTAATAAGGTTCATACTTTCGTTCTAGAAATTACATTTCTTCTAGCATGTAGTGTATTTTATCTATTTCTTTTAGGATTCCCTCATGTGAGCAAAGCAAAATAAACGTGTTACCTTTTTATCTTTTTACCTGATTTTATTTAGTGAAGTTATTTATCTTAACATTTTTCTTATATGTACTTAAGATTCTACTATTTAATTCGTCAGCTTTAAGTGATATGTTTATCTTACATCTATTACCTGCTGCTGCTGCTGCTGCTGCTAAGTCGCGTCAGTAGTGTCCGACTCTGTGCGACCCCATAGACGGCAGCCCACCAGGCTCTCCCGTCCCTGGGATTCTCCAGGCAAGAACACTGGAGTGGGCTGCCATTTCCTTCTTCAACTCATGCAAGTGAAAAGTGAAAGTGGAGTCGCTCAGTCGTGTCCGACTGTTAGCGACCCCATGGACTGAAGCCCACCAGGCTCCTCTGTCCATGGGATTTTCCAGGCAAGAATACTGGAGTGGGTCGCCAGTGCCTTCTTCGCATCTATTACCTAGGAGGCAATAACTTGGAATACTTTATTTTCTATCATTTTCTCTACTTGCTTCCTACTGAAACAAAATGTTTGCATCTTTTCTTCTTTGTCAAATTATATTCTATATATCTAGCAACACTTCATCCTTATCTATCCTTTGTTTAGCTTTATTTTCAAGTATAAATACTATTTCCAACGCTGAATACAAAGTACTTGACATATAAAATATATTCAGGGTTTGTCAGCATTGCTGAGGTTTCCTAGTTGTCTTTGTTTAATGAAGTTTATCCTCTAGCATCCTGTGTTCAGAAAGAAACACGGAGCTCGTTGTCAGTCTTTGTATTTTGAGGCAGTATATATATCACAGTTGAGAATACTGGTCCTATCCTCATGAACCAGAATATGATGCCCAGTTTTCAGTGAGCGCAGAGCCAGAGAGCAAGTTAGGTAGATGAGCCTAGTATCCTGACCTCCTGGCTCAGTGATGCAGAAGGTCCGACAGAATAAGAGTCATCTGGAAAGGATAATAAATCCTATAGGTTTCTGAAAAGCCTCAGTAGGATCATTACAATGCAGACTTTTAGGATTCCATAGGTATTCTACACTGTTTATTTGAAAAAGAGCTCCTGATAGAATTCAGAGATCTGGGGTGAGAGTCTGGAGAAGAGCTACATGGAGGGACTGTGGGACCATCTGCAAGGCCTTTGGTGCTTGTGTCCCTCCAGAGGATGTCCACTGCAGAGACGGTATGACTGTCTTGTGAACTTCAGCAAGATGTCCCCTACAATATGGTCTCAGAACAACAGGCCTATTTTTAGAGGGAAAAATGTAAGGGGGACACAAGATTACACGGTTCATTGTCTTAAACATACCCTATTACCAGAACAGCTAGCTGACTCCTAACAGCATGACGGGAGGATGCTGTCCATGTGCTGAATTAAAACTCAACATACAGTGTGCACTGTATTCCTAATAGAAATTAAGGTTCAGGAACAAAGGACTGGTTACTCTCAGTCACCTGCAATAATGTTCCCATCTCCCTCAAATTAGCGTCTACCAGATTTGAAGCTCTAGTTACTAGTGCCTATAGGATAAACAGAGAATCAACCACTGAAACCGAAGTTGGGATTGCCACCTAACCATTATGGGTTACTCATACCTACAGACCAAAAGAAAAGAATTTCTACATGGGGTAGGGGTCATGAACTTAGGTCACCACTAGGAAGCATCACTGATGTTACACTGTGGGGTCAGGAAACAATGTGTAAATAAGCCATAGGATTTCCTGGGTATATCTGTGCCCTATTGGGCATAGTGGCGATGAGACAGTTACAGGAACCACAACCCAACAATCTCAAGGCAACTAATGGCTCAAATCAGTTGAAATCCTGGCTGAGTATGAGAAAAACAGAGTAAGAAGTGGAGAACTGAGATCTTGAATATCATTTGTGCCCCGAAACATGTTGAAGCAGTGAGAATTGTAGCTTATTTATTAATTATCATAATACTTTAAGTCTCTGCGGACATCACAGCCAGTTACCTCTCCAAAAGAAACTCTGGAAAATTCTGGGAAATTTCCATGAGATTACATGGGAAATTCTGAGTGGTACAAATGATGAGCATTATTGAACATCTCTTTAAGCACATATTAGATTCTGTTGGTTTAACTTATTTTTTCCCATTTCTGTGAAAATGAGCTTCTTGTGAACTCAGTAGGGTTGCACAGGTACAGCCTGATGTAAATACATCTCCAGTCTTGTTTCTGCACTCTTCTGGCTCACAGCTCCAGAGATTTACAGTTGACATAGTGATGGTGAACATCTTGGCAAATAGTTCAAAACTCATGCATATGCAGCCCGCCCCTTTGAGGCACTCAACTCATTGTTAAGTGAGCAGAGCTAATGAATAAATGCTTTCTCCTTTCCTCCTTGGACAGAGAATCATAATTCCTCAAAAATTCTCAAGGGGTTGACCAAACAGACAATTAGTGGGGGCCAATTCAATAGCTTATCTTTGTATGGCTCTCTGTCCTGCCTGCTTTGCTTTGCTCTCACTCTTGCTTCTTAAATGATGCTGTTGCTGTTCAGTTACTAAGTCATGTCCAACTCTTTGCAATCCCATGGACTGGTAGCTTGCCAGGCTCCTCTGCCCATGGAATATCCCAGACCAGAATACTGAAGTAGGTTGCCATTGCCTCCTCCAGGGGATCTTCCCAAGTCAGGGATCAAACTAGAGTCTTCTGTGGCTCCCACATTGGAAGGTGGATTCTTTACCACTGAGCCACCAGGGAAGCCCCAGCGAAACCCTCACACCTGACCATTCTTTTTAGGTTCTGATTTCTGAGGAACAAAAGAACAGAATTATATGAACAAGAGATTAATTGGATCATCATTCTTATTAGTATAAGAAATGAAAGCAACTACCAAAAGAGGAATGATTAAACATAATTTGCTATGTCCTTATTATGGAATGTTATTCAACTATTAAAAAGACCAAGTTACTGAAAAGCTTTTGCACAACAAGGGAAACCATAAATAAGACCAAAGACAACACTCAGAATGGGGTAAAGTATTTGCAAATGAAGCAACTTACAAAGGATTAATCTTCAAAATATATAAGCAACTCATACAGCTCTACATAAAATAAAAAATTTAAAAATAAATGGGCAGAAAACCTAAACAGACATTTCTGCAAAGAAAACATACCGATGGCCAACAAATACATGAAAAGATGCTCAACATTGCTCATTATTATAGTAATTCAAATGGAAACTATAATAAGGCATCACCTCACACCACTCAGAATTGCCATCATCAAAAATCTACAAACAGTAAATGCTGGAGAGGATTGGAGAAAACAGTACCTCTTTGCGCTGTTGGTAGAAATATAGATTGATATAACCTCTATGGAAAATGGAATGAAATTTACATAAAAAACTAGAAATAAAACTGACATATGACCCAACAACCTCACTATTAGGCATATACCCAGAGAAAATCATAATTAAAAACAACACATGTACCCCAAATCACTGCAGCACTATTTACAATAGCCAGAATATGGACACAACCTAGATGTCCATCAACAGAGGAATGGATAAAAAAGTTGTTGTACATATATGCAATGGAATGTTAATTATCTATAAAAACAAATAAAATTGAATCATTTGTAGCGATGTGGATGAACCTAGAGTTGGTCACACAGAGTGAAATAAGTCAGAAAGAGAAAAACAAATACTGTATATTAGCACATATATATGGAATCTAGAAAAATGGTACCGATGAACCTATTTGCAGGCAGGAATAGAGACACAGACATAGAGAATGGACTTTTGGACATAACAGCAGATAGGAGAGGGTAGGATGAAGTAACAGAGCAGCTCTGACATATATACACTGCCATGTGTAAAATAGCTAGCTAGCTGTAAGCTGTGCAGCACACGGAGCTTAGCTTGGTGTTCTGTGATGACCTAGGTGGGTGGGATGCAGGGAGGTGGAAAGGAGGCTCAAGAGGGAAGGGATATATGTATACACATAGCTGATACACAGTGTTATACAGCAGAAACTAACACAGCAATGTAAAGAAATTATACTCCAATTAAAAAAAAAAAAGACTAGGTTAAATCTACATATGTCAGAAGGCATACATAAATCATGAGACTCTTATATAGTATAATTCCATTTTTTTTAACCAAACCAAACTGTATACATGAGATCATGCAATGTTGTATAACCACAGAAAAACAGGAAGAAGTTTGACAATAGGTTTTTAGTTGGTTATCTCAGGAAATAAATGGTCCTTAAGTGTTTCTTATTCAACTTTGAATTTATTTCTTTTGTGTAAAAGCAAAGTAACAATTTGGAATTTCAAAAAAATAAAACAGAGAAAATGATTGGACCATGATTATAAGAGCTAAGCTTATATCATGGAATTTTGCAGTGCAGTCATTTCAAGGAGTGGTTAAGATCAAGACAGGCATGATCAGAACAATCTAAAGAGAACAACAAGAGGTGAGATGTGGAAAATATAGTGCATCTGCGCTTCCAAGTACTTTACTACAAAGGACAGTTGGCACGTGAGGCAGTTGGACAGGAAGTAGGTTCACAGAAGGGAATTACTAGGTTATGAAAATAGGAACTTACTTTGTGTTCGCATAGGAAGAATCGTAGTAAGGGGATGGGATCTAGTGCAGGAGGGGAGGCATTGGCCTTGGGGTGGGGGGCGGAGCACTGTCAGGAAGCCATTGGGCAGGGGCACAGAGACTTTTGTGGTTAGCCGCCATTGCTTACATTGTTTTCTCAGTGAAATAGAAAGTGAGGTCACCAGTCACGAGTAGGAGAGTGGGAAAAGAGATGGAATTTTGAAAACAAGGAATGTGGAATCCAGAGAGAGAGCACACTGACTAGGGTCAGTTCAGTTCAGTTCAGTTCAGTCGCTCGGTCGTGTCTGACTCTTTGCGACCCCATGAATTGCAGCATGCCAGGCCTCCCTGTCCATCACCAACTCCCAGAGTCTAACCAAACCCATGTCCATTGAGTCGGTGATGCCATCCAACCATCTCATCCTCTGTCGTCCCCTTCTCCTCCCACCCCCAATCCTACCCAGCATTAGGGTCTTTTCCAATGAGTCAACCCTTCGCATGAGGTGGCCAAAGTATTGGAGTTTCAGCTTCAACATCAGTCCTTCCAATGAACACCCAAGATTGATCTCTTTTAGGATGGATTGATTGGATGTCCTTGCAGTCCAAGGGACTCTCAAGAGTCTTCTCCAACACCACAGTTCAAAAGCATCAATTCTACAGTGCTCAGCTTTCTTCACCGTCCAACTCTCACATCCATACATGACCACTGGAAAAAACATAGCCTTGACTAGATGGACTTTTGTTGGCAAAGTAATGTCTCTGCTTTTAAATATGCTATCTAGGTTGGCCATAACCTTCCTTCCAAGGAGTAAGCATCTTTTAATTTTATGGCTGCAATCACCATCTGCAGTGATTTTGGAGCCCAAAAAAATAAAGTCTGACACTGTTTCCACTGTTTCCCCATCTATTTCCCATGAAGTGATGGGACCAGATGCCATGATCTTCATTTTTTGAATGCTGAGCTTTAAGCCAACTTTATCACTCTCCTCTTTCACTTTCATCAAGAGGCTCTTTAGTTCTTCTTCACTTTCTGCCAGAAGGGTGGTTTCATCCGCATATCTGAGGTTATTGATACTTCTCCCAGCAATCTTGATTCCAGCTTGTGTTTCTCCCAGCCCAGCGTTTCTCATGATGTACTCTGCATATAAGTTAAACAAGCAGGGTGACAATATACAGCCTTGACATACTCCTTTTCCTATTTGGAACAATTCTGTTGTTCCATGTCCAGTTCTAACTGTTGCTTCCTGACCTGCATACAGGTTTCTCAAGAGACAGGTCAGATGGTCTGGTATTCCCATCTCTTTCAGAATTTTCCACAGTTTATTATGATCCACACAGTCAAAGGCTTTGGCACAGTCAATAAAGCAGAAATAGATGTTTTTCTGGAACTCTCTTTCTTTTTCAATGATCCAGTGGATATTGGCAATTTGATCTCTGGTTCCTCTACCTTTTCTAAAACCAGCTTGAGCGTCTGGAAGTTCACGGTTCACGTATTGCTGAAGCCTGGCTTGGAGAATTTTGAGCATTACTTTACTAGCATGTGAGATGAGTGCAATTGTGTGGTAGTTTGAGCATTCTTTGGCATTGCCTTTCTTTGGGATTGGAATGAAAACTGACCTTTTCCAGTCCTGTGGCCACTGCTGAGTTTTCCAAATTTGCTGGCATATCGAGTGCAGCACTTTCACAGCATCACCTTTGAGGATTTGAAATAGCTCAACTGGAATTCCATCACCTCCACTAGCTTTGTTCGTAGTGATGCTTTCTAAGGCCCACTTGACTTCACATTCCAGGATGTCTGGCTCTAGGTGAGTGATCACACCATCATGATTATCTGGGTCGTGAAGATCTTTTTTGTACAGTTCCTCTGTGTATTCTAGGGTATTAAGACTTTATGATTTAGCACGAGTCTTTAGAATCACCGTTGATTTACTTTTCCAGTCATAGTCACTTGCGTTGGTCTAGCGTGGTTCTAGCATGTGTCTAGGCAAAGAGGTGGGTTTAGGCAAAGCAAACACAAGGGAGAATGATCTGAAATAGGGGCTTTTGCACTCAGAGTTCAGCAACAACATTTATATTGTCTTTTTATTGCTAGTTTCCCTTACTTATGCTGCAATAAATTGCATGTAGCACAAGCGATGAGAGATATGGTTCCCTGGTGACAGCTTCCAGGCAACTGTGAGTTTTCTTTGCCCAGAAATGTTGGGGAGTGTCTCATGGTCTTTTGTAGGTTTGGGCCAGAGATTAGTGATTTTGAGGCTAAAGTGCTCCCTGGAAGACCTCTGCATAATGTAAGGATGCCACCATGATTTTTCATCTTACAATGTGCTTCTTTGTTTTAATCTTTTGTCTTAAAGCTTTAATCTTTGTTTCTATCTTTTGTCTTAAAGCTTTTGTAACTCAGTGAGCTGAAAGAAGGCAGTGTATTTTGTTCCTCACTGTCTGTGACTTATATTAATTTATAAAAACTTTAATTAAAGCAATACTTTGGGGATTTACCATGGCATTAGTAGAAATAAATGTGTATTCATACAAACTCATGTCATGTAAAATGTGCAATGTTTCTTATAAATCACTTAACTCCAGAGAAAAATCACTTTCTTAATAACCAGTGATATAATGTTCTGTTGCAGTTGTTAGGATTTTGCATCCATCTTAAGTTTTGACAAAATATATTGCAAGTTAGTCATCAATTATATTTACTTTTTGTCTGTTTATATGACATGATGGATTGCATCATCAACTTTTTGGACATGAATTTGAGCATTGGAGACAACGAAGAACAGGGAATCCTGGTGTGTTGCAGTCCATGGGTTCACAGAGTCAGACACAACTGAGTGACTGAACAACAACAGCAGTGTATATCTAGATAAGTTTTAATCAGCACATAACATTTTAAAAAATGTTTTTTGCTTTCTCACATTTCATCATGGATCTTGAATCTTTATAATAAAGGAAATTTCACTAATGATTAGTGATGTTGAATATCTTTTAATGTGCTCATTGGCCATTTGTGTGTGTGTATATATATATATATATATATATATATATATATATATATATATATTTTGTTTTTTGAGTAATGTCTAGTCAAGTCTTTTGCCCAGTTTTAAATCACTTTTTTTTTTTTTTTTTTTGCTGTTGTCGTTGAATTGCAGGAATTCTTTATATATCCTGGATATTAACCTCCAGGATAATAAAATTACATCCAGGATATTAACCTGGATAATAAAAATGTGTTATTTTCTCACATTCTGTGGATTGCTTTTTCAATTTGCTCATGATATCCTTTAATGCACAAAAGTTTCTTTTAAAAAAAATGTGTTTATGAAACTTCCTCTAAAGTGGAAAACAATTTGAAAGTCAAGTTTAAATTTAGCTTTAGTCAGTCCTATTATTTCTCTGTACTATTGGGTTTGGAAAGTTATGCCATATTAGATGAGTTTAAGCAGAAATCACAAGAATAAAATCTGTGCTTCTGAAGACATCATCACTTAATTTTGACATTGAAACAAAAATATTTGCAATCTTAAATAAGTTCGGATCATGTTTTTTGGTGTTTCTTTAAATAGAATTGTACTGAAAAAAGAATAAAAGAATAATGAGCTTAGTAGATGAAGGGATTTGTGAATTTACATACCTGTAGTATTAACTTTGTACCTTCCTTCAGGGGCTCAGATGGTAAAGCATCTGTCTGCAATGTGGGAAACCTGGGTTCTATCTCTGGGTCAGGAAGATCGCCTGGAGAAGAAAATGGCAACCCATTCCAGTATTCTTGTCTTGGAGGAGGAGCCTGGCAAGCTACAGTCCAAGGGGTCACAAAGACTCAGACACTACTGAGCGACTAATACTTTCACTTTCACACTTTCAATATCAGCACCAATAACAGCCAAAGTCCACTATCAAAATGTCAAATAACATTTATGAAACCTAACTGTTTTCAATCCTAGGATCTTTATATTTGATTCTCAGCCAGGAGCGCAGTTTTTCCATAGCCTTACACACTTGATTCCAACTCAACATTCAGAACTCATCTCATATGTGAAACGAATCGCCAGTCCAGGTTCGATGCATGATACAGGGTGCTCGGGGCTGGTGCACTGAGATGACCCAAAGGGATGGGATGGGGAGAGAGGTGGGAGGGGGGTTCAGGATGGGGAACACATGTGCACCCATGGTGGATTCATGTCAATGTATGGCAAAACCAATACAATATTGTAAAGTTAAAAAATAGATAAATAAAACTGAAAAACTAACTAAATAAATAAATAAAAGCTGTATAATACTCAAAAAAAAAAAAAAACTCATCGCCAACATGATCTCTTAAAGAGATCTTGGCTAATCTGGCTGAATGAAAAAGCCCCACTTCCACCCTATGTCACTGTTTACCCCAATCAGATATACTTCACTTACAATAGACTAAAATTATCTATGTTTACGGGGGGATTGTTTCTTCTCCATATTCTCACTAGATGTGTGCTCCACAAAGGAGCGGGCCTGTCTTATTTATCTGGACCCTCAGTACTGGAATAGACAAATAAAATATTTACAGAATAAATGAGATGAAATGATGTTGTGCTAAGAATTCTAATGAACTCATATCTTCCCCCAAATTTTTAAAGTTATGAGTATTTTTTTCATTAATTACACAGCCAAATGTAAAATGATTACATATGAACCAGTTTTCAGTTATTTTGTTACTTTGCAAAAGTTTGAAGATATGGATTAAATAATACAAATTGAAAAAAAAAGTTATTTGTGGCTTTGTTTATTGATCATTATGAAAAATACATTGCCGACATCTTACCATTCATAGTGAATGGATATCTTGTAACTAGTTTTTTCAGAGTCCAGGCAAAACTTTATTTCTTTACTTGCTTGCAGGCCTCTTATACACAGAAAATGTAGCTTTCCCTCTGATATTGAGAAAAAACGTTTTGTGATTTTCTAAGCTTTTGAGAGTCCTTTTATTTTCCCTATCTTTAATTCCTTAGTTCAGAAGCACTCAGTAGTAAACCAGTCTCTACTTCAAAAAACCCTGTATGAAACATAAATGAGACATTTAATAGAATGGTAGCATTTTTCAAAGTCTATGAAATGCTATTTTTAACATTACTAGTAAAGCTTATGATTTAAGTAAATTAGGTATTAATTTGAATTTTATTTTTTCCAAGTTTCTTAAAAGAGCTACACATATATTAAATAATTAGACGTTCTGAGTATCATAATTATAGAAAGCTTCAGCTTTTAATACATCTTACAACACATCAATTTAAATGGAAACTGGCTGCTGTTGCTTCCTCTACTTAGACACTGTTAAGATCTTTCTTTTCCTTTTCTCCACACCCTCTCCAGCATTTATTGCTTGTAGTCTTTTGGATAGCAGCCATTCTGACGGGCGTGAAATGGTACTTCATTGTGGTTTTGATTTGCATTTCTCTGATAATGAGTGATGTTGGGCATCTTTTCATGTGTTTGTTAGCCATCTGTATGTCTTCTTTGGAGAAGTGTCTGTTTAGCTCTTTGGCCCACTTTTTGATTGGGTCGTTTATTTTTCTGGAATTGAGCTTCAGGAGTTGCTTGTATATTTTTGAGATTAATTGTTTGCCCATTGCTTCGTTTGCTATTATTTTCTCCCATTCTGAAGGCTGTCTTTTCACCTTGCTTATAGTTTCCTTTGCTGTGCAAAAGCTTTTAATTTTAATTAGGTCCCATTTGTTTATTTTTGTTCATCGCAGCACTGTTTATAATAGCCAGGACATGGAAGCAGCCTAGATGCCCATCAACAGATGAATGGATAAGGACGATGGAATATTCCTCAGTCATAAAAAAGAATACATTCAAATCAGTTCTAATGAAGTGGATGAAACTGGAGCCTATTATACAAAGTGAAGTAAGCCAGAAAGGGAAACACCAATACAGTATACTAACACATATATATGGTATTTAGTCAATCGGTAAAGATAACCCTGAATGCGGGACATCAAAAGAGACACAGATAAATAGAACAGTGTTATGGACTCTATGGGGGAGGGCAAGGGCGGGATGATAAGGGAGAATGGCATGGAAGCATGTAAACTATCATATGTGAAACGAATCGTCAGTTCAGGTTCGACGCATGATACAGGGTGCTCGGGGCTGGTGCACCTGGATGACCCAGAGGGATGGGATGGGGAGGGAGGTGGAAGGGGGATTCAGGAAGGGGAAAACATGTACACCCATGGTGGATTCATGTCAATTTATGGCAAAACAAATACAATATTGTAAAGTTAAAAAATAGAAAATAAACGAATTAAAAAAAAATCTTTCTTTTCAATTCTTTGTTAAGAAACACCCCAGGTTCTTCTTTTTTTAAAGCACTCTTTCATTTTAGCAGAATGATACATTGGAAACAATCCTATCCATCTTGAATACTAAATACCAGAGTGATTATTGAACAATGGTGTTTCCATTACTTTTTTGTCATGCAGACTTTTTTTTGTATCATTAATTTTTTTAGTGCTAACAGAGTAACACAATATTCTAAGGTGCAACTCTTTCCCCAATGAATCTCATAAATCTCATGGCCACAGTCGTTGGAAAGCAAGGGGCTTTTATAATTGCATGTATTTATGGTCCAGAGACAAATGTCTTTCACAGGATTTATTTGTGTTGTTATATGGCATAGTGTGATGGTCTCTGGGTAAGTAATCTGCAAACCTCGGCTCTGACTGAATCTGGGTCACTGGCTGGGCCAGCTGAAACTTGAAAATAGCAACTTTTTTCAGTAGATATTCACACTTAAATGTTAATAATGTTTTCTATGGGCTTCCCTGGTAGCTCAGATGGTAAAGAATCCACCTGCAATGCAGGAAACCTGGGTTTGATCCCTTGGTTGGAAAGATCCCCTGGAGAATGGAAAGGCTACCCACTCCAGTGTTCTGGCCTGGAAAATTCCTTGTAGTCCATGTAGTCCATGGGGGCGCAAAGAGTCGGACATGACTGAGCGACTTTCAAGTTCAATGCTTTCTAATTGGTTTTATAATATTAGGTACATTGATATACTATGACGCTTTTCATAGAGGAGAAGCAAAATGATTTATACAAAAGAAAACTATGATTTTCTAGCAAGACTAGACTCTTCCTTAACAAGTTTGATATTTCTGACTTAAGTTAGGACAATTCTATCTAGCTTCCTGTGGGGGGTGGCGGTGGAATGAGACGATGGAGTAATTACTAATTACTAATTACAAGTGGACTCTAATTTGGGATCTGTCTTCAAATTTTGGGTCTTTTGAGTTGTTAATAACTTGCATATCAACATGGGAAGTAGTAGTTTCTTATACTCCAATATAGATGCCTAAAGATTGAGAAAAATTATTTTCAGCCCCAAAGAAAAGGGGTTTCTACAAAATAAAATGAGTGCCCTTGAAAATAGCCTCAGGAAGATCTAACTAAAGTAGATAATAATAGCTAATTATATCCCTAACTTTCTGCCTGCTGATTTCCAAATGAAGGAGATGAGCCATTAACAATGCCATTGGCAGCACAGATATGTGTCTACCACCATGTCTGTAGAGCCCAGATATATTCAGGAGGTTAGCAGTAGGTAAGCAGAAGATATTCAGTAAAGCTCAGAAACATTATAAAAGCAGATAAGAGGCAAAGATTTTACCAGGTAATCTTTTCAGGATAACAAATATATTGGTTTAACTCACAAATCACATTTAGTTCTTCATTTTTAAATTCAAGTTGGAAGATATACATTTAATAAAGCATTTAATTGAAGCAAAATGCTTTTGATTATTGCTTTGATACAAACAGGCTAAAATCTTTTGGATAATATGCATATTTAAAAGCTTATAATTTTATTAAAAAGAATTAACATGTTGGCAATATTTGAGACATGTTTTAAAAATATGTTAGTGAACTGAGTTAAATGAGACTTTTTTTTTTTTGAGCCACACATTTTAAGTTCTATACATTGACTTTTGACTGTGTACTTTTGTTAATTATTTTTTTCAAAATTATTTTCATCATTAACATAATTTTATTTTCTACAAAGACGATATTAGTGATGCTTAAATGCCTTATCTTTTCCTTATCCTTTGAGTCATCCATAGCATCATAGTAATTAGCAATGAAAATGAGTAAAATACTTTAAGAACTTCAAAATATAAATGTATTAGATAGTTTTCACAATGATTTAAAATTTTGTTACTAAAAAAACCTATCAAAAGGGTGAGCATACCAGGCTTCTATATTCGTACAGATTGATAATTATGAAATAAGGTAAAACACTCAAGAATGAATGGAACAAAGCCTGAACACCAGAAAAAATAACATAAAATTGTCTAAAGTATAACAACATGAAAAACCTCTATTTATGAATACATTGATTATTAAATGTGATCATTTTTGTCATTTTAAAAATTGATAATACATTAGTGCTCACCTTAGGTAAGCATTATGTCAACTGCTAATTTTCTCTTCAGAAACTATTTTCAAATTACCAAATGAATTAAATCCTTAAAATACCACCATTGCAAAAAATGCATATAGTTACTCAAGTTAAACTGAATCTCTGAATGCATTACATTCTTTTGTCTGTAAGTTAAATTTTTGTCATCCAGACTGAGCCAACCTGGAGAAAGAAAAATGATCAATTGTATAGTTTCTGCAACTTTTTAAACAATGACTATTTTTAGCATCCTTAGCTGAAACTTACTTTTCATACAGATTTTTAAGATTATAAATAATATTGACTGCTGAAAGGATAACTAAATTTATTATATAATATTTTAAATTTACAATAAATAGTACACATGTAGTGTTTGATAAACTCTAAGGCTATTTTTTACCTTGATTAGTGTTTATGAAGCTTCCATAGTTTGCCTTTGTCATCCATCAAACAGGTGATCTTTCTTGTCACTTGTTCTATATTCAAGGTGCTGTATAAACATTGAAAATTTATGAAGAATTTTGAGAAAATGTACCTTTTTATGTTAAAAAACAAAAGGATGTTCTTTATATTTTATCTTCCCTAGGAATTTTCAAAAATGAATAGTAAAAAATAATTGATTGTCTTATTCTTTCACTAGAGAAAAAGTTGACGTTATATATTGTTTCAAACTTATCTATTGAAGAAAGTGAAAGTGTTAGTGGTTCAGTCCTATCTGACTCTGTGATCCCATGGACTGTAGCCTGTCAGGCTTCTCTGTTTGTGGAATTCTCCAGGCAAGAATTCTAGAGTGGATAGCCATTCTTTTCTCTAGGGGATCTTCCTGACCCAGGAATAGAACCCAAGTCCTCTGCATTGCAGGTGGATTCTTTACCATCTGAGCCATCAGGGAAGCCCCTTGTATATAGTAGCCATATTTAATGTGCCTTATTGAGCTCAATTGTGGCATCAGGACGTAGGAAATGGTAACAGAATTCTCTCCAAGATTTAACATAACTCTCCCACCAGAAACTATACTAGTGTAACTGATGATGAAATTTCAAAATTACTAACAGTATAACTTTGTCTTTTGTTCATTACCTTTCATGTTTTTGTAAAGAAAAGTAAAAGATAAAAATTTCAGCTTCAGGAAGATCATTGTGGAATAAGATAAAGGAGAAACCCTTGTTTATCACTCAATAAGTAAATACCACTGGAAATTTTTTTTTAAAGATTTAAGTTGCTAAATCAATTATTGAGTCATAAAATCATTGGAGTATAATGAAAAAAAATGCCAAAGAACTAAGCCAGCCATTAGAACAGGAAATGCTTTTCACCTTTTCTAAGGCTCGGGTGTGTGGAGTACAGGAAATCCATCTGCCAACCTCTGTACCCATGAACACCCAGTTTATCATGACAGCAGTATACTCCTACTCATCTCTATCAAATCTTTTCTTCTTCAAATGTGCTTTAAACCCCATCAGCTGCCTTCAAATTGCCAGAATCAAGGGTCTTTTGTTTGCCCTCAAGTTATTCAATCTCTCAGCTCAAAGGGCCACTCTCTTCTTGAAATGCTTTCTACCCTTGGATTCTACAAAATAAGTCCTTGATCTCCTTGAATTGTAGGCAGTTCCTCGACAATTGCCTTTCTTGAATCCTTCTGTTATGACTTTAAATCTTAGGTTAAGCCATAGTTTTTTTTTTAAACTTTTCCTTTATCTATGTTATTTCCTTGTGATCGTGACTTTGCAAATTAGTTGTACTTAGCTGAATCATAATTGTCTACATCATCTCTGTGCTTCCCTTGGAGGTACAGGCACCTTCCACAATCTCATTTGGCTGAATAATAGTCACTTTGGGTTGAATATGTTGAACACAGGACCTTTGTTTCACCCCATTCAGTACTCGAACCTATATATGCCATCCCTGGTCTTCCCCATTATGGTAAATGGAAGACTAGGTAAAATTAGGTAAAAAAAAAAAAAAAAAATATATATATATATATATATATATATATATATATATATATATATTCTATTCAAGTATGGAAACTAGCAACAGTTACTCGTGTGTATTATGAAGTTATAATTCCACTGATGAAATTTCAAGGGTTGTGTCTTACTGTAGATATTAATATGAAACTCTTTTCACAGTTAGGGAAGTCCCACTGAAAACCGAGAAGACAGGTTGTGAATTAATAGTCATAAAATGCATTGTTCTATGAACCTCATTTAGAATTAATAAAGGAAATAAAAGAAACATGAGTCTGGCTAGTGAGAGAGGTAGATATGTTTTCTGGTTTAGTGTAAGAGAGTTCCAGCCTCATTTTTCAGAATTAGAGAATAGTACTGTAATTTTCTTCAGGCTATAATAACTGTTTTCAACTTTTTCGTCTTACTCAAATGAGTAATTCCTTTGCAGATAAAATATTTGGGGGTCGGGGAGGCTAGGAAGAGAGTTTCTTCCCTGGAGACAGATGAATGGTTTATTTCACTGGATATGTGCTAATAGCACATACACACAATTTTAAACTGAAAGTTTATTTACCCTTTGGGGTGGCTTCAGATTGGCATGGGTTAAATGATTAACCGATCCAGTCTCTCTCTCTCTTTTTCTTTTGTTTTTCTACATATGAGAATACAAATGGCATCATCGACTCGATGGACATGAGTATGAGTAAGCTCAGGGAGTTGGTGATGGACAGGGAAGCCTGGTGTACTGCAGTCCATAGGGTCGCAAAGAGTCAGACACGACGGAGCGACTGAACTGACTGATATGAGTCTGCAATAAGTTAAATAACAAATAAAAAGAACTGGGGTTTAGAATCAGACTACTCAGCTTTGATGTCACCCAAGTAATGGTGAAAGCTTTCCAAATTGCTCACCCTCCCTAATCTACTTTCTTAATCTCTCAAGGAGAGAATAATATACAAGGTTAGAGATAATTTTATTTAAAAAATGAGTTAATGTATAAAAATGTATAGTAAGCTACGATGGTGGAGTAGAAGGACATGAGCTCATCTTCTCCTCTGAGAACTCCAAAATTGCAAATAACTGTTGAACAACCATAGACAGGAGAATGCTGGATCCCACCAAAAGATGATACCCATGTCCAAGGGCAAAGGAGAAGCCCTGACAAAACAAACTGTGGAAATAGCTCTTGGAGGGCACAAAAAAATCTTATGTTCATGAGGAGCCAGGAGAAAGGAGTAGTGACCCCACAAGAGACTGAGCCAGACTTGCCTGTGAGTATTCAGGAGTCTCCAGCAGAGGTGTGGGTCAACAGTGCCCTGCCGTGGGGTCAGGGGCACCGAATACAACAGGTCTGGCATAAGTCCTTAAGTTTGGCCTCAGGTCAAACTACAGGGAGAGAATACAGCCCCACCCATCAACAGAAAATTGGATTAAAGATTTACTGAGCATGGACCTGCCCATCAGACCAAGACCCAGATTCCCTCACATTCATTCCCTCCCATCAGGAAGCTCCCACAGGCCTCTTATCCTTATTTATCAGAGGAAAGACAGAATAGAAACCACAATTTCAGAAAGGAACCAAACTGATCACTTGGATCACAGCCTTGTCTAACACAATGAAACTATGAGCCAGGCTGTGTAAGGCCACTCAAGATGCATGGGCCATGGTGGAGAGTTCTGACAGAAAGGAATGGCAAACCACTTCAGTATTCTTGCCTTGAGAATCCCATGAAGAGTATGAGAAGGCAAAAAGATGTGACACTAAAAGATGAACTCCCCAGGCTGGTAGGTGCCCAATATGCTACTGGAGAAGAGTGGAGGAAGAGCTTCAGAAAGAATGGAGAGGCTGAGCCAAAGCAAAACAACAACCAGTTGTGGATGTGACTGGGAATGGAAGTAAAGTCCGATGCTGTAAAGAACACTATTGCATAGGAACCTGGAATTATATGTTCATAAATCAAAGTAAACTGGAAGTGATCAAACAGGAGATGGCAAGAGTGAGCATCTACATTTTAAGAGCCAGTGAAATAAAATGGAATGGAAAGGGAGAATTTAATTCAGATGAACATTATGTCTACTACTGTGGGCAAGAACCCCTTAGAACAAATGGAGTAGATCTCATAGTCAACAAAAAAGTCCAAAATGCAGTACTTGGGTACAGTCTCAAAAACGACAGAATTATCTGTGTTCATTTCCAAGGGAAACCATTCAATATCACAGTAACCCAAGTTTATGACCCAACTACTAATGCTGAAGAAGTTGAAGTTGAATGGTTCTATGAAGACCCACATGACCTTCTAGAACACCAAACAAAGATGTTCTTTTCACCACAGAGGACTGGAATGCCAAAGTAGGAAGTCAAGAGATACCTAGAATAACAGGCAAGTTTGGCTTTCATTAACTATGCTAAAACCTTTGACTGTGTGGATCACAACAAACTGTGGAAATTCTTAAAGAGATGGGAATACAGACCACCTTAACTACCTCCTGAGAAATCTGTATGCAGGTCAAGAAGAAACAAGTAGAACTGGACATGGAACAGTGGACTGGTTCCAAATTGGGAAAAGAATACATCAAGGCCGTATTTTGTAACCTTGATTATTTAACTTATATGCAGAGTACATCATGTGAAATGCTTGTCTGGATGAAGCACAATCTGGAATCAAGATTGCTGGGGGAAATATTAATAACCTCAGATATGCAGATGACACCACCCTTATAGCAGAAAATGAAGAAGAGTTAAAGAGCTTCTTGACAAAAGTGAAAGAGGTGAGTGAAAAAACTGGCTTAAAACTCAACATTCAAAAAACTAAGATTATGGCAAAAACTAAGATTTGCCATCACTTCATGGCAAATAGATGGGGAGACAATGGAAACAGTGACAGACTTCATTTTCTTGGGCTCCAAAATCACTGCAAAGGGTGACTGAAGCCATGAAATTAAAAGATACTTGCTCCTTGGAAGAAAAGCTATGACCAACCTAGACAGCATATTAAAAAACAGAGACATTATTTTACTTACGGAGGTCCATATAGTCAAAACTATGTTTGTTTGTTTTTTCCCGTAGTCATGTATGGATGTGAGAGTTGGACCATAAAGCAAACTGAGCACCAAAGAATTTATACTTTTTAACTGTGGCGTTGGAGAAGACCCCTGAGTCACTTGGACAATAAGATCAACCCAGTCAGTCCTAAAGGAATCAGTCCTGAATATTCACTGGAAGAACTGATGCTGAAGCTGAAGCTCAATACTTTGGTCACCTGATGTGAAGAACTGACTCATTGGAAAGGGCCCTGATGCTGGGAAAGATTGAATTCAGGAGAAGGGGACAACTGAGCATGAGATGGTTGAATGGCATTTCTGACTCGATGGACATGAGTTTGAGTAAACTCCGGGGGCTGATGATGGACAGGGAGGCCTGGGGTGCTGCAGTCCATGGGTCACAGAGAGTCAGACATGACTGAGCAACTGAACTAAACTGAACTGAGAAAGTAATTATTTGGGCTACATGTTTCAGAAAGAGTGATCATAGCAACATTCACCTGCTTTTGCTCATTTTTCTGAAACTGACTTTGTTTATTCAAGGGAGCTTTTTCAAGGCTCCCTTCAAGGCTTGGAATTTGTCGACACAGAATGGATCATAATTTACTTAGAAAATAATATCTTAGCTACATGCTTGTCCATTCTACCTTACTGAGAAATTGTGATATAGATTTTTATTTTAGTTATTCTTCTCAATTTTGGCTTCTGTGCATTTTCTTGAGTCTCTGAACACTGCATGACAGCAAAGGCTGTTATCCACTAATGCCATAATCTTTCCTGGGCCGTGCTCCTGACTTTGTTCTCAGACATTTTCATATACACAGGGAAACTGATGAAATCTACCAGAATGGGTCAGCATATAAAGTTAACAACACTGCATGACAGCAAAGGCTGTTATCCACTAATGCCATAATCTTTCCTGGGCCGTGCTCCTGACTTTGTTCTCAGACATTTTCATATACACAGGGAAACTGATGAAATCTACCAGAATGGGTCAGCATATAAAGTTAACTTACAAACATGAATTTTGTTTCTTTATATGCATAACAAACTTGGAGACTGAAACTTTTTAAAAACCCAGCACTGTATATACCACAAAAAAATAGAAAATAATTATGGAAAAAATTTGAAAAATATATGAACAAGACTCTTACATTGAAAACCCCAAAATATTGCTGAGAAAAATTAAAAATACAAAAATGTGTAGAGATATAATGTCTTCCATAATTGAAAGGCACAATGTTGCTAAGATGCTAATTTCCCCCAAATTGATTTCTAGAGCTATCACAGTTCCACTCAAAATCCAATAGGAATTTAGCAAAAAAAAAAAAAAAAAAAAAAAGACAAGCTGATTCTAAAGTTCATATGTAAGTGCAAAAGGCATAGAATAGTCAAACCTACTATAAACAAGAAAAGACTGTGCTTTGGAATTCTAATGATCCATGGTTTGAGCACTTACTCTAAAGCTAGTTATTATGACAGTGCTACATAATATAGGCAAACATATCAATTTAACAAAATTCAAAAATAATTGATTTCCTATAAAGCAAAGATGTAAAGACATTTCAGTAGAGAAAGGATAGTCTTTTCAAGAAATGTTGCAGGAACAATTGTTTATCCATAAGTGAAAAAAATGTATTTGTATATATTTTTGCTCTATGTATAAAATATTACTCAAAATGGTTCACAGACCTAAATTTAAAATCTAAAACTTTTAAGTTCCTAAAACAAAATTTCTGAGAAAATGTTTATGAATATTTAAAGATTTTTCAGTATTTAGAAAGTATAATCCATAAAATAAATTTTCATTAAAATTAAAAACTGATCTTTGTAATAACATTATTAAGATAATTAACAAATAAGCCACAGATAGGGAGAAAATGTTTGCACATTGTGTATCTGATAGAGAATTTGTGTCTTGAATGTGAAAAATAGAAAGTCAAAAATTTTTTTTTAAATGTGCAAAGACTTAGAAGATACTTCAAAGACAAATGTGTGCAAATAAGCCCATGAAAAAAATGTGTAACAACATTAGTACTTAAGATAATGCAAGCTAAGCAGTGTGATACCACCATATATTCATCAGAATGTTGAAAGTTGAATAGATTGACCAGGTTGTGGAGGTATTATAACTTCCATGCATTTCTGTTGGAAACTCAAAATGACAACCCTTTTGGAAAAAAATGTTTTGGAATTTCTGAAAATGTTAAACATATGCTTAGATATATTCCAGCCATTTTACTCCTAGATATTTACACAAAAGATATGAAAATATGTCTCTACTAAAATTTGTGATAGTCCCAACTGAAAGCAACCTAAAATGTTCATAATAGGTGAATGAATAGAGAATCGTGGACCATCTATACAGTGGAATATTACTCACAATAAGATGACAAAATTATTGAGAAACCAGAAAAAAATGACAACAGAGACTGTCTAGTTACAACATACTAAATTCTAAAAAATACAATCAAATTAATAGTGGCAGAAAATAGATCAGTGTTTGCCTACAAATACAGGTGGTTACAGTGAGGTTTGTTTTAGAAGGGAGAGATTCCAACAGGATGTGAGGACAATTTTGGGGGTGATTGATATATTTATTTTTGTGATAGCTTCACTGATACAGATGTAGTCAAACATCAAATTATAAATTTTATGTGCAGTGTATTGCATGTGAGTTATAACTCAATAACTGTTAAAATCAAATTAAAAAACATTAAAGACAGTATGAAGTAAAATTGTAGAAGGCAAAAGTGTAAAATATAATTGACACATTTATTTTATTAAAGATTTTTTATGTGGATAATTTTTAGAGTCTTTATCGAATTTGTTACAATAAATTTAACACATTTATTTTCTTCTCTTTTATGTTTTGATATTTTGGGCCCAAAGCATGTGGGATCTTAACTCCCTGACCAGGTATTGAACCTGCACTCCCTGCATTAGAAGGTGAAGTGTTGACCACTGAATCACCAGGGAAATCCTGATATGCATATTTTAAATGGTATTTTGTGATGTTCATTCATCCCTACTTTGATTATTAATTTTTTTTCTTTCTCACTCCACAATACTAATTTGTAGTTTAACACCTCTAGTGAAAGACACATACTACATTGTGACATGGTCTTTTCACAGTAGAAATATCCTCCATGAGCCAGAATTCTTTTTATTTGACTTCTGTCAGTTGAAGTAGTACTGTCTTTCTAGACCCCAGAAAAATCATCTTCCTTTTCCATTGATACATCTGGAAATAGTTGAAGGAAAGTATTATATACTCTTGAAGCCATCCTTAAGATAAAAATTACCCAGTTTATTATGCGATTTTACGAATATTATTCTACACTATTCATCTCACTCAGGATTCCCTTAAGTTTGTTCCTGTCACTTGCAAAGTGTAGGATCCCAAACCAGAAACATGATCTGGATTTAACGCACCTACACAGAGCACGAGGAGGCTGTGATCTCTGTGATCTCCTTTGTGTGAAACAAAGAGCAGCCTGAGATTGGATCACCGTTTTCAGCAGCAGAACCGAGCTGTCAGTTCCTACTGAACTTGAAGCTAAATAAAACTTCGCATCTCACTTTCTCAGTAGAACTGCTATAAATCCTGTTTTTCCATTTTTTACTTATATAAAACCAACTGTTTGAACCTAAATGTAGGGATTTATATTTGCTCCTGTGAAAGTACATCTTGCCGTATGTATCTCATTTCTGCCTAGTGAGATCCTTTTGAATCAGAACCATCTACTATATTTATAGTTCCTCTTAGCTATGGAAGCACACAAATTTCATCATTGTGTTTTATTTCATGCTCTCCACATCAGCCTTCTGTTCCCCTCTGGCTGCCATTTCACCTTTCACCTGCACTTCACAATTACAAAAGACATGTAATATTTATCTCCCCATATACCTTTCTTTAAGGAATCATTTATTCTCTTTATGGAACTGGAAACTTTAGCAAACTATTCGTCCACCACCATTCGTCCATAGAAAATATGATCTATGTAGGTCAATTTGAATACTCTATTTCCAAGGCAACAGTTATGGGTTAGTGGTGACATACAAAATACACACAAGAGCACTCAGAATCCTCTGCAAGTGTTCTACACTAGATCAAACGTAAAACACACTTTCTTGGTATTGAAATTATATTAACCAGGGGAATGTGATCATATATTTAGCGTGAAGCTGGAAACCTTTTGACACTAGGAGAACATACAACCAATGCATAGTCATGGGAGAAGGTTTGGAGAGAAGAGAGCTGTGACAGCTGGTGTGAACTTTGGCTTCAACTGTAACTAAGACAAGAGATGGTTCTAACATAGACATCACAAGATGGTCAATATCAAAATCAGATCGATAATATTATTTGCAGCAAAAGATAAAGAAGCTCTATACAGTCAGCAAAATCAAGACCAGGAGCTGACTGGCTCAGATCATGAATTCCTTATTGCAAAATTCAGACTTAAATTGAAGAAAGTAGGGAAAACCACTAGACTGTTTATGCATGACCTAAATCAAATCCCTTATAATTTTACAGCGAAAGTGACAAATAGATTCAAGGGATTAGATCTGATAGACAGAGTGCCTAAAGAGCTATGGATGGAGATTCATAACATTGTACAGGAGTCAGTGATCAAAACCATCCCCAAGAAGAAGAAATGAAAAAGGCAAATGGTTGTCTGAGGAGGCCTTACAAATAGATGAGAAAAGAAGAGAAGTGAATGGCAAAGAAGAAAAGGAAAGATATATCCATCTGAATGCAGAGCTCCAAAGAATAGCAAGGAAAAATAAGAAAGCCTTCCTAAGTGATCAATGCAAAGAAAAAGAGGAAAACAATAGAATGGGTAAGACTAGGACTCTTCAAGAAAATTAGAGATACCAAGGAAATATTTCATACAAAGATGAGCACAAAAAAGGACAGAAATGGTATGGGCCTAATAGAAGCAGAAGATATTAAGAAGAGGTGGCAAGAATACACAGAAACTATACAAAAAAGATCTTAATGACCCAGACAACCATGACGGTGTGATCACTCAACTGGAGTCACACATCCTGGAATGCGAAGTCAAGTGAGCCTTAGGAAGCATCACTATGTGCAAAGCTAGTGGAGGTGATGGAATTCCAGCTGAGATACTTCAAATCATAAAAGATGATGCTGTGAAAGTGCTGCATGCAATATGCCAGCAAATTAGGAAAACTCAGCAGCAGCCACACGACTGGAAAAGATCAGTTTTCATTCCAATCCCAAAGAAAGCCAATGCCAAAGAATGTTTTAACTACTGCACAATTGTTCTCATCTTACATGCTAGTAAAGTAATGCTCAAAATTCTCCAAGCTAGACTTCAACAGACCATGAACCAAGAAATTCCAGATGTTCAAGCTGGATTTAGAAGAGGCAGAGGAACCAGAGAACAAATTGCCAACTTCTGTTGGATCATAGAAAAAGAAAGAGCATTCCAGAAAAAAAAAATCTACTTCTACTTCAACAATAATGATAAAGCCTTTAACTGTGTGGATCATAACAAACTGTGTAAAAGTTTTCAAGAGATGGGAATTCCAGACCACCTTACCTGCCTCCTGAGAAATCTGTATGCAGGTCAAGAAGAAACAGTTAGAACTGGACATGGAACAACGGACTGGTTCAAAATTTGGGAAAGGAATACATCAAGGCTATATTTTGTAACCTTGCAAAGGTCCGTCTAGTCAAAGCTATGGTTTTTCCAGTAGTCAAGTATGAATGTGAGAGTTGGACCATAAAGATACAGGGTGCTCGGGGCTGGTGCACCGGGATGACCCGGAAGGATGGGATGGGGAAGGAGGTGGAAGGAGGGTTCTGGAAGGGGAAAACATGTACACCCATGGTGCGTTCATGTCAATGTATGGCAAAACAAATACAATATTGTAAAGTTAAAAAATAGAAAATAAACTAATTTAAAAAGTTTAAAAAAAAAAAAAGGAAATTGAGTGCCAAAGAATTGATGCTTTTGAACTGTGGTGTTGGAGAAGACTCTTGAGAGTCCCTTGGACTGCAAGGAGATCCAACCAGTCCATCCTAACGGAAATCAGTCCTGAATGTTCATTGGAAGAACTGATGCTGAAGCTGAAATTCCAATATTTTTGCCACCTGATGCGAGGAACCGATTCTTTATAAAAGTCTCCAGTGCCGGGAAAGATGGAAGGCAGAGGAGAATGGGAGGACAGAGGATGAGATGTTAGGATGGTATCACTGACTCAATCAGCATGAGTGTGAGCAAAGTCCAGGAGATGGTGATGAACAAGGAAGCCTGGCGTGCTGCAGTCCATGGGGTCACAAACAGTTAGACATGACTGAACCACTGTATTGACTGACTGACTGATAACTAAAGACATAATGCCTCAGAATCCTTGTAATGTTAACAAATTAAATTTTTTTTTCATATGAACTATTTTGAATTGATATTTTATGTCTTTACTTTTTGTTTTTAATAATTAGTAGTAAGAGTAATAGCTTTTCATTATTAAAATTGCAAGGCAATGGAAAGCAAAATTCATATGTACAGATATATAACACACTATTATAAATGTATCTTTAAATATCGCTTCTAAACCCAAGAAGCCATACATAAACAGGTCAATTTTATTCATTGATTCTACTCTGTGGAAGAAGACAGCTGTCAGATGAGTGGACACTGTCAGTGGTTAATTCTGTGGTTCTAGAACCTAAGCTCTGGGTGAGCTTTGCACATATCAAAGAATCACTTATAATTTTCCAGCTGTATGGTTTTTGAGAGCAGTTTGTAATCAGTAGAAACCCTACTTCAGATCTTCCTCTGGGCTGGTGATACATTCATGATACTCTCAGGGTGCTGGTGGCATCAGAGTCAGGGCTCTCATCAGCACATGATCACAAGGGTGAATAACAGGTAACTTACAACAAAAATTCACAAGACCAAATAAACAAAGAGGAACTATGCAAGCTATCTGAAAAAGAATTCAGGGTAATAATAGTAAAGATGATCCAAAACCTCGAAAATAGAATGGAGAAAATGCAAAAATCAATTAAAATATTTGATAAAGACCTAGAAGAAATAAAAAATAAACAGAGATGAACACAATCACTAAAATTAAAAATACTACAGAAATAATCAATTAGCAGTATAAATATGACAGGAGAATGCGTAAGTGAGCTAGAAGATAGAAAGGTGGCCATAACTGCTAAAGAGCAGAATAAAGGTATTTTTCTAATTTCTTGCTTAAGTAATCCTTGGTTTCTTTCTTTTTTTCTAAAAATAAAATAAATACTCAAAGCTCGTTGTTTCTAATTATTTTTAGGCATTTTACTATCTTCTGTTCTCCTGAGGTTAAATGATATCTGTGTCATGGAGACACTCCATAGCAGGTTGCTACAGGGCAGCTCTTCCCAACTCTTATTCAGCAACTGGGACAGCTGGGATCAGTTACCATGGGAGGGTTCACACCATGGACATGGGCCAACACTGCAAGCCCAGCTTCTCCCCCATCCACCTGCTTACAAACAATTCATCAGCACTAGGAGTCACAAGAACTGAACATGACTGAGCAACTAACACACACATGTACCATTTGATCCTCATGCTTTAAATTGTTGTTCAGCTGCTCGGTCATGCCTGACTCTGCGACCTCTTGGACTGAAGCACACCATGCCACCCTGTCCCTCACCAACCCCTGAAGTTTGCCCAAGTTCATGTTCATTGTATCGGTGAGGCCCTCCAGCCATCTTATCCTATGACGCCCTCTTTTTCTGCCCTCAATCTTCCCCAGCATCAGGGACTTTCCCAATGAGTCTTCTGAGGGCTGAAACCAAAAGAAAGAAACATTAAGGCCTTAAAGTCTGGCCTCAGACTAAAAAGAGACCTCAAACATAGTAAGTAATGGGGCTATGATCTAAGATTTTTAATATTTAGTTTTAAGCCAGCTATTTCACTCTCCTCCTTTACCTTCATCAAGAGGCTCTATAGCTCCTCTTCACTTTCTGCCATTAGAGTAGTATCATTCACATATCTGTGGTTGTTAATGCTTCTCCAGCCTATCTTGATTCCTGCTTGTAACTCATCCAGCTTGGCACGTCTCACGAT
Organism: Okapia johnstoni; assembly: GCA_024291935.2. Classification (NCBI taxonomy): domain Eukaryota; kingdom Metazoa; phylum Chordata; class Mammalia; order Artiodactyla; family Giraffidae; genus Okapia; species Okapia johnstoni. Next base: position 4,609,530 of record JAGTYA010000027.1, on the reverse strand, counting down.
GTGCTCAGTGTAAAGGTTAAACCAACAGAGTGATTTCAGACAGCTCTGTTCTACTCCTTTCTCAATCTTGAAACAATCAGTTGTTCCAAACAGGGTTCTAACTGTAGCTTCTTGACTCGTATTCAGGTTTCTCAAGAGACAGGTAAGATGGTCTGGTATCACCATCTCTCTAAGAGCTTTCTGCAGTTTGTCATGATCCACAGAGTCAAAGGCTTTAGTGTAATTGATGAAACAGAGATAGATGTTTTTCTCTGAAACTCTCTCGCTTTCTCTGTAATTCAACAAATGTTGACAATTTTATCTCTAGTTCCTCTTCCTTTTCTAAACCTAGCTTGGACATCTGGAAGTTCTTGGTTCACACAAGGCTGAAGCCTAACAGGCAAGATTTTAAGCACGACCTTCTAGCATGGGAGATGAATTCAATTGTCCAATGGTTATCACATTCTTTGGTACTGAAGAACTGCATACTTACTCATAAGTGAAAACATCTGTTTGTATACTCACTCATAAGAAAGTCTTTCTTATGAAAGTTGAAACATTCTTTAAATTCAATAGAGAAGGTACTTTAATATAAATGAAAATGCAGTTCAATTATTTCCTCCACATCAATGGAAAAGACAGAGCTAATCTTGACAGGTTATAATCATGATTGTGCTGATTAATCATGTTGACAACATGCATAAAGTACCTAAATCATATAGCAGATTCTACACACATACCCTGCATACGCTTATCTGCAAGTCTGGGGTATATGAACTCATTTTCTTATTTTACACTTGGGTAAAATGGGGCTCAGAAATTTAAGTGACCTGTCCAGGACCATCTGGTTGGTTTCAGAACTAGGATTCATATTTTATATTTAAGTTTGGTGCTATCCAGAACTGTGTATGTTTTCACTAGTAAAGAAACACCATCAGAGTTTATAGGAGATATTTCTGATATAGGATAAATACCCACAGTAAAAAAAAAAAAAAAAAAAAGCAAAACAAAAAATGAAAGTTTACCTGATGCTAAATTCTTTTTCCACTATACTGTGCTAACTATGCCTATCTATATTTGGGAGCCCAAATATTTTGAACTTAAAGACTTAACTTTAACTATGCAAATTCACAAAAAAAAGATGTAATATTCTCTAGATCTAAAACTGTGTCATATTCATACAATAGCCCATTGGAAATTTCATATTTAATCACACATAGGGATAGATACCCCTTGTCCAAGGTAAGGAGCAACAGCTGCACTTTGCTGGAGCAGCCATGAAGAGATACCCCACGTCCAAGTTAAGAGAAACCCAAGTAAGACGGTAGATGTTGCAAGAGGGCAGACACACTGAAACTATAATCACAGAAAACTAGCTAATCTGATCACACGGACCACAGCCTTGTCTATCTCAATGAAACTAAGCCATGCTGTGTGGGGCCACCCAAGATGGATGGGTCATGGTGGAGAGGTCTGACAGAATGTGGTCCACTGGAGAAGGGCATGGCAAACTACTTCAGTATTCTTGCCTTGAGAACCCCATGAACAGTATGAAAAGGCAAAAAGATAGGACACTGAAAGATGAACTCCCCAGGTCGGTAGGTGCCCAATATGCTAGTGGAGATCAGTGGAGAAACAACTCCAGAAAGAATGATGGCATGGAGCCAAAGCAAAAACAATAACCAGCTGTGGATGTGACTGGTGATAGTAGAAAAGTCCGATGCTGTAAAGAGCAATATTGCATAGGAACCTGGAATGTTAGGTCCATGAATCAAGGCCAATTGGAAATGGTCAAACAGGAGATGGCAAGAGTGAAGTCGACATTCTAGGAAACAGCTAACTAAGATGGACTGGAATGGGTGAATTTAACTCAGATGACCATCATATCTACTACTGGGGGCAGGAATCCCTTAGAAGAAATGGAGTAGCCATAATGGTCAACAACAGAGTCCGAAATGCAATCTCAAAAATGACAGAATGATCTCTGTTCGTTTTCAAGGCAAACCATTCAACATCACAGTAATCCAAGTCTATGCTCCGACAAGTAACGCTGAAGAAGATGAACTTGAACGGTTCTATGAAGACCTACAAGACCTTTTGAAACTAACACCCCCAAAAGATTTCCTTTTCATTATAGGGGACTGGAATGCAAAAGTAGGAAGTCAGGAAACACCTGGCATAACAGGCAAATTTGTCCTTGGAGTACAGAATGAAGCAGGGCGAAGGCTAATAGAGTTTTGCCAAGAGAACGCACTGGTCATAGCAAACACCCTCTTCCAACAACACAAGAGAAGACTCTACACGAGGACATCACCAGATGGTCAACACCGAAATCAGATTGATTACATTCTTTGCAGCCAAAGATGGAAAACCTCTATACAGTCAGTAAAAACAAGACTGGGAGCAGACTGTGGCTCAGATCATGAACTCTTTATTGCCAAATTCAGACTTAAATTGAAGAAAGTAGGGAAAACCACTAGACCGTTCAGGTATGACCTACATCAAATCCCTTATGATTATACAGTGGAAGTGAGAAATAGATTTAAGGGACTAGATCTGATAGACAGAGTGCCTGATGAACTATGGACGGAGGTTCGTGACATTGTACAGGAGACAGGGATCAAGACCATCCCCATGGAAAAGAAATGCAAAAAAGCAAAATGGCTGTCTAAGGAGGCCTTACAGATAGCTGCAAAAAGAAGAAAAACAAAAAGAAAAGGAGAAAAGGAAAGATATTCCCATCTGAATGCAGAGTTCCAAAGAATAGCAAGGAGAGATAAGAAAGCCTTCCTCAGCGATCAATGCAAAGAAAGAGAGGAAAACAACAGAATGGGAAAGACTAGAGATCTCTTCAAGAAAATTAGAGATAGCAAAGGAACAGTTCATGCAAAGATGGGCTCGATAAGGGACAGAAATGGTAGGGACCTAACAGAAGCAGAAGATATTAAGAAGAGGTGGCAAGAATACACAGAAGAACTGTACAAAAAAGATCTTCACGACCCAGATAATCACGATGGTGTGATCACTCACCTAGAGCCAGACATCCTGGAATGTGAAGTCAAGTGGGCCTTAGAAAGCATCACTACGAACAAAGCTAGTGAGGGTGATGGAATTCTAGTTGAGCTATTTCAAATCCTGAAAGATGATGCTGTGAAAGTGCAGCACTCGATATGCCAGCAAATCTGGAAAACCCAGCAGTGGCCACAGGACTGGTAAAGGTCAGTTTTCATTCCAATCCCAAAGAAAGGCAATGCCAAAGAATGCTCAAACTACTGCACAATTGCACTCATCTCACTGGCTAGTAAAGTAATGCTCAAAATTCTCCAAGCCAGGCTTCAACAATATGTGAACCATGAATTCCAGATGTTCAAGCTGGTTTTAGAAAAGGCAGAGGAACCAGAGATCGAATTGCCAACATCTGCTGGATCATCAAAAAAGCAAGGGAGTTCCAGAAAAACATCTATTTCTGCTTTATTGACTATGTCAAAGCCTTTGACTGTGTGGATCACAATAAACTGTGGAAAATTCTGAAAGATATCAGAATACCAGACCACCTGACCTGTCTCTTGAGAAACCTGTATGCAGGTCAGGAAGCAACAGTTCGAACTGGACATGGAACAACAGACTGGTTCCAAATAGGAAAAAGAGTACGTCAAGGTTGTATATTGTCACCCTGCTTATTTAACTTATATGCAGAGTACATCATGAGAAATGCTGCCTGGAAGAAACACAAGCTGGAATCAAGATTGCTGGAAGAAATATCAATAACCTCAGATACGCAGATGACACCACCCTTATGGCAGAGAGTGAAGAAGCACTAAAGAGCCTCTTGATGAACGTGAAAGAGGAGAGTGAAAAAGTTGGCTTAAACTCAACATTCAGAAAACTAAGATCATGGCATCTGGTCCCTTCTCTTCATGGGAAGTAGATGGGGAAACAGTGGAAACAGTTTCAGACTTTATTTTTGGTGGCTCCAAAATCACTGCTGATGGTGATTGCAGCCATGAAATTAAAAGACGCTTACTCTTTGGAAGAAAGGTTATGACCAACCTAGATAGCATATTGAAAAGCAGAGACATTACTCTGCCAACAAAGGTCCGTCTAGTCAAGGCTATGGTTTTTCCACTAGTCATGTGTGGATTTGAGGGTTGGGCGGTGAAGAAAGCTGAGCGTTGAAGAATTGATGCTTTTGAATTGTGGTGTTGGAGAAGACTCTTGAGAGTCCCTTGGACTGCAAGAAGATCCAACCAGCCCATCCTAAAGGAAATCAGTCCTGGGTGTTCATTGGAAGGACTGATGTTGAAGCTGAAACTCCAATACTTTGGCCACCTTATGCGAAGTGTTGACTCACTGGAAAAGTCCCTGAAGCTGGGAAGGATTGGGGGCAAGAGGAGAAGGGGACGACAGAGGATGAGATGGTTGGATTGCATCACTGACTAGATGGACATGAATTTGGGTAAACTCCGGGAGTTGATGATGGAAGGGGAGGCTTGGCGTGCTGGATTCATGGGGTCGGAAAGAGTCGGACACGACTGAGCGACTGAACTGAATTGTTGGATAGATGGGGCCTTCCTTGGTAGTTCAGTGGTAAAAAATCTTCCTGCAATGCAGGATACCCAGGTTTGATCCCTAGGTCAGGAAGATCCCCTGAAGGAGGTATGGGAACCCATTCCAGTATTGTGGAGAATCCCATGGACAAAGTCTGGTAGGCTACAGTCCATAGGGTTGCAAATAGTAGGACATGACTGAAGCGACTGAGCACAGCATAACACAGCACATAGATGGATGGTGAATGGATAGATTTTACTTCCAGCCCTGGGTGCTTAGTAAAATTAAGAAATCATGCCTTACTTTCCTGGCTATACAAATATAATATTATGCAAACCATTTTCAACTTGTCTGATGAGAAAACAGGAAAGAAAAATAGCAAAGAGAAAGATGTCATCTCTTTTATGCATAAATATAATTTAAATTGTTGTGCTAGTCAAAACTTATTCCTTAATGATTAGCACACTGCACTAGATTTAAGTTGGATTAATTAGTTTGCCTTACTTATTACAAACACAATTTCTCATATTACTTCTAATGACATTTTTAAGTTGTTAAATTGACAGTGAATGTATAACTTGAAATAACAATATTCTTTCAAAATGTTAATTTTGCCGATTATGAAGGGAAATATTACACTGTGTAAAGAACATGGGACTTGGAGTCTAAAGACCATGGATCAAATCCTGAATCTGACATTTACTCCATTATTTGCTAAATTATTTCATTTCTATGACAAACTTTCCTTTATTGAAATTGTGAGAAACAATATTTCTAAAATAAGATAATGAAAGTACTTCAGAAGCTATAAAGTATCCCAAACTGAAAAAAAAAAAATCCTTGTGATTATTTGTTACCTAGAAATAATTGAGCTGAGCTGATGTTTAGCTTAGATTTTACTGTAATAAACTCAGAAATGACTTTCTGTAATCATTTTATATCCAATATGATTTAGGTTTATGTGTCCATATGTAAGTAATTTGAAGCCAATAGGATAACTGGTAACTTCTGAAACAAAAAGAAAAATTAGCAAAACAGCCAGTATGAAATAAAAAGAACTTTTTAGTAGGATGGATTTTTAAGGGATTGAAGTATAAAATGCATAAGATAAATTATGGTGTTTCCTTTAAACCCTTCTAAGAATCATTGCTATTTTACTTATAAATTTATAATAATTACTGTTATTTGTTGAGTTCTTACTTTTTCAATCAATGTTATAATCATTTTGACACATATATTTCTTTACCTTTATCCTAGACCAACTCTATGTGTAAATATAAATTACTATATTATAGATTAAGAAAGAGATTAGATAATTTATATGTGGAAATAAGCGTGTGTGAAAGTCACTCAGTCATGTCCGACTCTTTGAGACCCCATGGAATTCTCCAGGCCAGAATACTGGAGTCGGTAGCCTTCCCTTTCTCTAGGGGATCTTCCCAAGCCAGGGGTCCAACCCAGGTCTCCCACATTGCAGGTGGATTCTTTACCAGCTGAGCCACAAGGGGAGCATGTGGAAGTAAATAGTATTAATAATCAACACTTACTGAGAATTTATATCATAGACTGTTTTGAGCATTATAAAATATTCAGTTCTCACCACAATACTATGAAGCAGGCACTATTAGTATTTCCATTTTATAGCTGTGGCCCAGAAGAGTATACACTTTTCTGAATTCACGTACTTTGTAAATGATCATCTGGCCCCAGAGCCCTCATGTGAACACAGCTCCTCATCCGTCTTACTGCTAGAAAGTGATGACATCAGGGTAGAAGCTGCGCAGGCTGCTCTATGCTCAGCGCCGTTTACCACCCCACCATGTGTATATATGGAGGCCTTCTGACAGAGATGAGCCTCTGTTCTCTGGAGGTGGGATGTGTGCATGCTCAGTCGTGTCAGACTCTGCGACCCCATGGACTGTAGCCCACCAGGTTCCTCTGTCCATGGGCAAGAATACTGGAGTGAGTTGTCATTTCCTCCTCCAGGGAATATTCCAAGCCCAGGGGTTGAACCTATTGTCTCCTGCATTGGCAGGAAGATTCTTTGCCACTGAGCCACATGGGAAGTTCCTGCTCTCTAGAGCTTCACAGCAAATGGGAGACGAACTTGTTGAGAACATTTATTCTTCCTCTATGTTGTCAGATTTTTGCACCATGCATTTTGTGTAAGTTCAAGTACTTCGGTCCTTTGCTATTTGAGTTTTACTTTCAGTGATTCTCAAATTCCTGTACATACCTGTCTTTACTGTTTTCCTCATCATAGTCATCTCGAGCATTTCTGGAATTGTGTTACTTGGGAGGCTCTGTGTGGGGATGGTGTACTCATGTTATTCCATCCAGTTCTGCCCCCGAACAATGAAGGACAGGTGTAGGCAGAAGATGCAGAGAGCACACTGGACCCCCACTGTTTCTCTCTAGTGCAGGACAAAGATCACAGTCCTCATAGATTCTATCCTGGCAGCAGCAGACTGTAGGCAGAGAGATGGCAGACACAGACACTGGTGCTGGGAGTTACTTATCAACCAGACCCCCTGGTGAAGTCTGAACCATGCTCAGGTAAGAGGTCTGGAGTTCAGTGAAGGTCAGTGATGTGACTGAGTCAGGCTAAGGCAGGATAAGCTCAGGAACAGAAGTCATTGTACTCGCTGCAATATGCCATGATAACCCTGATAGCCACCAGGATTCTTGGCCTTCCCCAATCAATGGAAACTGACTGGAAACCAGAGAAGCAATTTATGCAAGGTTTTGCTAGGGCTCCTGCTGTGGCAGAGGGGAGGGAGCACAAACAGATTCCATTGTTGGCTCCCAAGGGGAAGGTGAGCTGGTTCCTTATATGGGCTCAGCGTTGGGATGTGTCCAGGGGTAGGGCCAGAGGGGTGGCTTAGGTGGTTTGCCTACCCATCAGGTGGTGTTATGTGCAGGGGGCATGCACAGTACCTTGCTTTTGTTCTGGGCTCTTCAAAAGTGGCAGTTGGGTTTTTGGTTTCTTTTGTATCTTTTATGTTCAGGTATGTACAGAAAGTTACTCTGAAACACATTCAGCTAAGTGTAACTTTTGTGGGTTTTGTTTCCCTCAGGGAAGGTTATTATAAAATATTTTACATATTTACTGTATACATTTTTATAAGTTTAGACATATATGCACCCTAACCACAATCAAGTTATTGAATATACTGATCATTCCCAGAAATTTCCTTGGGCTCTTCAGTGTAATACCTGTTGGCTGTTGAGGAGGTCAGTAACTTTGTAAAGGAAGGAAAGCCTGTGGGATTCATTGAGTCCCAGACCTTCACTTCTTCCGTTTGTAATTCAACGTTAGCAAAATCTCTTTGAAAATTTATGTCCACTGTTAGGAAATCGAATCAGGAAAACGCAATGTGAAGAAAGGTGTGTTAATCTGGCCTGGAGTCCTGAGCTCCAGAGCGGCTGTCCACAGCTTCCTGTAAACAAATCTGCCAAAGCCTAGAGGTTTAATACAGCAGTCACTTGGTTCTCCAGCATGTCTCAGCAGATGGTTGACCCTCATTTGGGCCACCGTGACCCTCCCCTAGACTTACTGTTTCTGCCTTGGAGGATATTCATCTGCCCGGCTGCAGGTTTGTTATTCTCGTTTTACAGAGAAAATTGAGAATGTGATGGATAAAGAATTTTGACCTGCCCAGACCATGTAGCTAATAGTGTAGTCAGAGCACAGCACCATCAGAACCAATTCTGATTCTTGTCTCAAAACTGTTCTGCCCACTTCATGTGATGTTAGTCTCCTTTTCTCAGTTTTTCTGCTACTGGTTAAACCAGCATCATCCTGGCTATTCACACATTCTCATACATCCTGTATTTATTGAGAGTGTGCCAAGTGCCAGGCATAGGGCTGGGTGCTGGGGAGGCAGTGTTGAATAGTCCAGAAGAGACTCCACTCTCATGGAGTTTGTAGTCTAATAGGGGGAGGTGCAATCAGGAGATGGACATTGATTTCATAACATAAGTAAGAATAACAAACATACAAATGACAATAATCACTTGTTATTGTCTATGAGGCTATGGTTAGTCATTTGGTTCTGCTGATCTGGGCCAGACATGAATGATCTTACAGTGGGCTTCCCATGTTTCTCTGATGGGTTGGTTAGGGACTAGCTCATCCGGGAGACCTCAACTCACTAGAGAGTCTAATAATGGGATGACATACCTTTCTTCATTCAGCTGCTGGCCTGCGTGAGTTCAGATGGCAACATTAGGATTCTAAGAGAATGAAAAGAAGACTGATGCTGCTGCTGCTAAGTCGCTTCAGTCGTGTCCGACTCTGTGCAACCCCACAGATGGCAGCCCACCAGGCTCCTCCATCCCTGGGATTCTCCAGGCAAGAATACTGGAGTGGGTTGCCATTTCCTCCTCCAGTGCATGAAAGTGAAAAGTGAAAGTTAAGTCGCTCAGTCGTGTCCTACTCTTCACTACCCCATGGGCTGCAGCCTACCAGGCTCCTCCGTCTATGGGGTTTCCCAGGCAAGAGTACTAGAGTGGGGTGCCATTGCTAGGCCCTCAGAGACTTAAGTTTGGAGTTGCTGTAGCAAAACTACCACCATTTTCTGTTGCTCAAAACAAGAGACGAGACCATCCCAAATCAAGAGGTGGAAGAATAAACTCATTTCAAGCTGGGAAGAACAATAAAGACCCACATCAAATGATAAAGTATTTGAGAAGAGTGGGAAATTGTGCCCCCCCTTTTTTTTGAAGCACCTTATTATAGTGGATGTGACTTAGGAACAATATTTGTGCAAGTCCCTTTTGAATAAAAAGCTGTAACCTCAGGAAATAAAATATGTGAAGCATAGAGAAATCTGTGAAAATGACTTTTCAGGGAGAGTTTTCAGCAATGCCCCCAGTGAAGATTTGGCGAGGCAAAAACAGTGAAATAGCCCTTCAGTTTTCTCTTCATCTAGTACTTGGTGAAATACCAGGGGAATATGATTGACCCTTTTTTTATTGAACAGTTTTGAGTTCTTTGGATAATTCAAGTTCAAGGAGGGCTTCCTGAGAGCTGGATGTCTTGATATCATTTGAGAGAAAGATGCTGGAGCAATTAATCCTTGATACAAAACGTTTTCACAGTATTCACACCCCACAGTTGGCACAGCTGCTTATGTTAGTAACAAAAGTGTTTGAGATTTGGGCATTTGTCAGTGAGTCTCCCTTGAGATTACAACTGAGCCCCACATTCTCCTATCACATCCTCTTTTCTGTCACAAAATGTTTATTATCCCTTCATTCCTATTTGTATGGTTTTAGCATAAACTCATGAATATTATGCTACAAAGTTGACAGAACATATTTAACTATATTTAAGTTGTTCAATCTTAAAATCGGATTAAGTCCTCTGTATTCTCTGCTAACAGGGCTTACTAGGTGGCTCGGTGGTTAAAGAATCTGTCTACAGTACAGGAGATGTTAGAGACTCAGGTTCAGTCCTTGGGTTGGGAAGATTCCCTAGAGGAGGACACAGCAACCCACTCCAGTATTCTTGCCTGGAGAATCCCATGGACAGAGGAGCCTGGCAGGCTACAGTCCATAGGGTCACAAAGAGTCGGACATGACTGAGTGACTGAGCATGCACACACACATCCTCTCCTAACGCATATATGTGGAATCTAGAAAAATGATATAGATGAACCTAGTACTAGGGCAAAATAGAGACACAGACATAGAGAAAGTATGTGTGTACATGATGAGGGGGTCGATAGGGGAAGGTGGGATGAATTGGGAGATTAGGTTTGATGTAGGTACACTGCCATGTGTAAAATAAATAGCTCTTGAGAGCCTGTTGTGTGGCACAGGGAGTTCAGCTTGGTGCTCTGCCATGATCTAGAGGGATGGGATGGGATGGGGGGAGGGAGAGTGAGAAGGAGGCTCAAGAGGAAGAGGATGTATGTATACAAATGGCTGATTCACAACGTTGTACAGCAGAAACTAATGCAAAATTGTAAAGCAACTCTATCCCAATAAAAGATATAAATTGCAAAAAAATAATTAAGTCTATAATAATCTTACATTTTATATTTTACCAAGGCTTTGGCCACCTGATGCGAAGAGCTGACTCATTGGAAAAGACCCTGATGCTGGGAAAGATTGAAGGCAGGAAGAGACGGGGACGACAGAGGATGAGATGGCTGGATGGCATCATTGCCTCGATGGACATGGGTTTGGGTGGACTCCAGGAGTTGGTGATGGACAGGGAGGCCTGGCATGCTGCGGTTCGTGGGGTGGCAAAGAGTCGGACACGACTGAGCGACTGAACTGAACTGAACTGAACTGAAGGTACAAAGTAATGTTAACAGATTACAGTTATGTTTGACTGAGGGCCAAAGTAATTTTTTTAAAGGTATATTAATAGTTCCTAAAACTAATATAAAGCTAAAGTTATGTGACATGGAGTACATGGCTATTTTGTAGTTTTAATACTTGAAAAATTATTTTATGAAAATATTACCTGTTACAGAGTATTTGGGAAAGGGGAAAAACACAAAGAAGAAAGTTGAAATTAATCATAACCAGTCACTCAGAAAGCTGCTATTAATATTTTGATGTTAATAGCAACTTTATAAAGTATATTTTATTTTCTAAAAAGTATATTTGTGGGAGAGTAACTCCCTAGGATCTCTTACTAGTTCTGGATGATAGATACGGTGGTGAAGAACACACCTCACCTTCTGGTCAAGCCAGCTAAGAGTTGGTGCAGCTCCCTCACCTCTCCTGAGCCATAGTGACCTCAGAGACCAGACATGCACCACCGAGGGCTTCAAGAGGAAGGAGGGCTCCCTGACCTGCAGCAGCCTCTATATGTTTGAGTAATTGCAGATACAAACTCTGTCTTGGACTGAAAAATGGGCAATCCTATCTTGGTAAATGCCATTTCACAAAAGTGTGATCATTCTACATATCAACCTTGCATTTTGGCTATTGTCACTGAACATGATATACAAATGCGTTCAGTGAGATACACATTATATAACACACATATATCATATGTACTATATATATCCCTTGTTATAAAACATACTCCAAATAATAATTTAAATAGCCATAAGTAGTGTGTGTATATATATACACACACACAATAGAATAAGATATGTAATAATAATAATAGCAAAGTAATATATATATGTTATTCATGATCGTTTAAATTATCATTTTGCTACTATTATAAATATACTACTATTTATTTACATGTATACATGTAAATAGTATAATCATGTATATATTATATATATATTATTTATATATATCCTATTTTATTGCAAGCAATTCAAGGATATATATGTTACATACATTCTGTTATTGAGTGTATAAGTGGATGCATTTTATGTGCCACTTAGCCTATATATTGTCAGAGTACATAATCATATCCTCTGAAGCTAGGAATTCCATGCTTAGTTTCCCTTTTCCTGCAGAATTATTGTATTTTTTAATGTTCCCTAAGGATGCCAAAGTGAGTTTCACATGTATTGTATAGTCTTCTTTATTAACTCAAACTATCCCAACCACTGTCATCAAATTCAGTTGAAAGCTCTTTATCATTTTTGAGTGATGCTGTAATAGATGTCCAAAACAAAATGTCACTTTGTTTTTGTGAATAATTAAATTATGTGATACTTTTCCCAATTCAGAGTGTAAAATACTGCATTTTACTTGGCACACTACTGCAGGTGTAAAATTTTTAACATCTTATTTATTAATTTGAATTTTTTGAAATATACCACTCATTTAATCAAAAAGAAACTGAATAGATATTAGGTAGTCTAGGGCACACATTCATTTCTAAAATAAGCTTGATAAAGCTAGACATCTAAAGCTACTCTTACCTCTAAGAATGAGTATCTTCCATATCCATCAGAATCAAACTCTCTCAAATGCTTTGGTTCTGGCATAACAGAATCTAAGGAGTTCCTGATTTCCTGGTAAATCAGCTTCCCTTCCACATCACAGTCAGTATTATGGAGCAAGTCCTGAAGATCTTCAATACTAGAAATTACTGATAGGGAGACAGGTCTTACCTGGGCAGATTTCTCAATCTGATCTCCAAGAGACTGTGGGAATTTGGGCAATGCTGAGGGCTTTGATTTGAAACCCTGTACTTGCTCTTCATTTGGTAGTCTCTGGAAGTCTGCTGCTCTCAGATTTGTCTGTGAAAGCATTGATAAGCTACAGTTTCTCTCTGAGCTTGAATACCTGAGAATGTGAACTATCTTCTTTCTTTGTTGTTGCTGTTCAGTCACCCAGTGGTGTCTCTTTGTGACTCCCTGGACTGCAGCAGCACATCAGGCCTCCCTGTCCCTCACCATCTCCCAGAGGTTACCCATGTTCATGTCCACTGCATTGGTGATGCTATCTGACCATCCCACCCTCTGATGCCCGCTTCTTTCTTTAAGCCTTGGGATTTTACAAATTCTATTTTGCTGGTCACTTGATGGAAAGACTCTCTTTTTGGAGCGATAGCTCTATCATTCACCATGCTGGAGGACAGGTTCACTTGCTTTTCTGTCTTGCTCATAGCAACCAGAACTCTTTCTATCAAGTTGACTCTCTGGGTAAGATTACTGACTGCCTCATTCATTCCCTCAAGTTTAAGATACTTCCATCTCTAGTACTCCCCTGGGGCACTGTTTACCTCCTCTAAAAAAACTATGGTGGTATGGGATATCCTGTTTCAAATTCACACTGTGTGTTTTATTGTCAAGTTCAGATATAGCTGGAAGTGATGGAATGATCTGGTTGCTTCCATTGGTCTCCTTTAAGGCATGCTGATTCATGCCACTCTGTAGTAACTTCATGGTTTTCTTGTATTCATCCACAGTCTTCTATATTGCCTCCACAGCAAGACAGGTATTGTTTAAAGTGTTGCCAATAGAAGTTACACTCTTCTGAAGTCCCTCTACAGTGGCAGGAAGGCTAATTTAGTCTGCAGCTAACTTGACATTAGCTTTGAGGTGGTTTATTGCAGAAGTCAACAGAGAAATCTGCTTATTTATTTCTGTGATGTTTATCCAGACTTTGTTCAACCCCAGCTCTTCAGAGTCAATCTTCTTAAGTTGTTTTTGTTTGCTAAGTAGTTCTTCCTTAACTTTTGGAACTTCTTGGAACAGCTTTTCTGATTAGATTCCATTGTTCTAAACTTTTCCTTGATGTGTTGTCATTTAGTTGCTCAGTCATGTCTGACTCTTTGTAACCCTATGGACTGCAGCATGCTAGGCTTCCCTGTCCTCCATCATCTCCTGGAGTTTCCTCAGACTCATGTCCATAGAGTCAGTGATGCCATCTAACCATCTCTTCCTCTGTCGTCCCCTTTTCCTCATGCTTTCAATCTTTCCCAGTGTCAGGGTCTTCTTTAATGAGTTGGTTCTTTGCATCAGGTGGCCAAAGTATTGGAGCTTCAGCTTCAGCATCAGTCCTTTCAATGAATATTCAGGATTGATTTCCTTTAGGATTGACCGGTTTGATCTCCTTGCAGTCCAAGGGACTGCAAGAGTCTTCTCCAATACCACAGTTCAAAAGCATCAATTCTTAGGCACTCAGCCTTTTTTATGGTCCAACTCTCACATCCATATATGACTACTGGAAAGATCATAACTTTGTTGACAAAGTAATGTCTCTGTTTTTTAGTGTGCTGTCTAGGTTGGTCATAGTTTTTCTCCCAAGGAGCAAACGTTTTTTCATTTCATGTTTTCGGTCACCATCTACAATGATTTTGGAGCCCAAGAAAATAAAGTTTTTCACTGTTTCCATTGTTTCCCCATCTATTTGCTATGAAGTGATCCTGTAGTGGGAAGTGAAGTGGGCCTTAGGAAGCATCACTACGAATAAAGCTAGTGGAGGTGATGGAATTTCAGCTGAGCTATTTCAAATCCTAAAAGATGATGCTGTGAAAGTGCTGCACTCAATATGCCAGCAAATTTGGAAAACTCAGCAGTGACCACAGGACTGGAAAAGGTCAGTTTTCATTCCAATCCCAAAGAAAGGCAATGCCAAAGAGTGTTCAAACTACCACACAATTCCACTCATTTCACATGCTAGCAAAGTAATGCTCAAAATTCTTCCAGCTAGGCTACAACAGTACTTGAACCTAGAATGTCCAGATGTTCAAGTTGGATTTAGAACACACAGAGGAACCAGAGATCAGATTGTCAACACCCGCTGGATCATATAAAAAGCAAGATAATTCCAGAAAAACATCTACTTCTGCTTCACTGACTACACTAAGACCTTTGACTGTGAAGATCACAACAAACTGTGGAAAATTATTCAAAGGATGGGAATACCAGACCACCTTACCAGCTTCCTGAGAAATCTGTATGCGGAGAAATTTGCACCTATACCAAGCCAACACAGGCCAGAGCACAGGCAGCAAGGACGACAAAAGCACAGAGGCGATAACAGATATTACAGTACCATAGTCTCCCTTGACAAGGCAAGAGTGATTCCAGCTGCATCAAATTCCTCTTCCTCCTTAAGCTAGACTCAGAGTTAGGAGGCTCAGTGGCAATGCAAGCAATGGCCTGAACCTTTCTTGGGCTTCTTTTTTCACTTGTCCCCAGCCAAGCTTGTCAATGCATTGAGCTTTGTGCTTTTTCATCTTTTTGTGTGGGGTAACTAAAGCACCCACTCATGAGCTTCCAGGTTCTACCAGACATCCACTTCTCTTGCTTCCTTGGAGATGTCTTCTAGGGTGAGAAATCCTGGGTCAAAGCCCTTCTGGTCCCACCTAGTCCCACCGTTGAGTGGAACTGATGAGATCTGGTGGGAGCTGGAAGTTGGAGTCCAGAAGGAACTGAAATTTAGATGGGTGGGAATAGTCACATAAAGATAGCCAGGGAGCTGGTGATCCAAACTGATAAAGCCCTAGGCATGGAGTGTCAGTTACTTAGGATATTGGGGAGAAAGGCAACATTTATCTCAAAGATGAAAAGTCAAGTCAAGAATGAGAGTTTTCAAACCTTGGTCAGTAGATAGTATTTCTAAGAGTACTCTAGGAACTGGGGACGGACACACAGATAGGTGTTTTGGACTTCCTGGCAGGATTTCCAATGGAGAGAAAAACAGACACTTGTTCTTGAATGGGATGAGGGGGGCATGCACGGTGAGACCATGTGGATGTGCTGGTGCTTCCCTAGTAGTCAGCAGGAGGGGGCTCCCAACCACTACAATCTGGGCAAAGAAAGCACCCAAGTCTGAGATGATCACCATCCTCCCACCTCGATCCTGAGTGTGAAGGAAGCCAGAGGCCAAGGAAGACCCAGAGCCTGGCCTGGAGGATTGGGCCTGAGAGGAGCCAGTTGCAAGCCTGGGGAGCCCCCAGTCCTGTGGTTTGGGCCTGGGGGTGCGGTGAGGAGGGGCGATGGCAGCTCAGCCCACCTGAAGCACCCCCACTCAGAGTTTGAGTAGCTCCAGCTCAGGTAACTCTGAGCAATTCACATACGAGTCCTTAACTCCAGCCGCAACTCTGGCCTCCACTCGGGCTATGGCTTCAGATGCTCCCAACCTGTTGGTGGCAGGGGCAGCAGTGACTGAGAGCTCTGGACCTGTGCCAGCTGCTCCAGCCCCAGCTTCCTTCCTCTTTGGCAGTGGCTGAGGGTCTGGGTTTTTTTTTTCCCCCCTTAATTTCTATTTATTTTTCTATTTGGGGCTGTGCTAGGTCTTCACTGATACACGCAGGTTTTCTCTAGTTGCAGTTTGTGGGCGCTACTCCCTAGTTGCAGGGCAGAGGCTTCTCATTGCAGTGGGTTGCCTTGTTTCCCTGGGACTCTAGGAGCATTGGCTTCAGTAGTTGCAGCAAAAGGGGTTAGTTGCTCCATGGCATGTGGAGTCCCCCCTGACCAGGGATTGAACCGGTGTCTCCTGACATTGGCAGGCAGATTTTTAACCACTGGACCCTCAGGGAAGTCTGTGTTTCTGTTTGTAAGGTATAGAATTTCCAGGAAAAAGTACACCTACAAGCACTGAGGGAAGTCTTGTAATGCCATCCTGCAGTGTAAATATTTTTATGACTTTAACTATGATGATAGTCCTGTGATATTTCACTTGGCCCAGTATTAGCCAGAAACACAAAGGTTGAAAGGGATTGGTGGAGATCAATGAAGTAGCTCTGGGCAGAAAGATGAAAAATCAAACAGGGCAAACGCCAAGAGCTAAACCAACAATTTTACGGGGATGGTTATCAGCCTGACATTGCTGATAATGTGTATTAGCTCACCATCCAAGAGGAGGAATACTTTGAAGAAATGGGTAATTCTCTAGTTCTTTCTGAATGTTTGATTTATTATTTAATTCTAATGTGATTAATTCATACAATGCTAGATATCCAAAATATCCACAAATATTAAAAAGAAGAGTCCAAACTACTTGTCTTTCTTCTTCAATTCTTGATAAAAGGGGTAGACAAATTTAAGGTTAAATACTAAATAAAATAAATCTTTCATTCTTCATCTACCTCCAGTAATGCTCATCAAATATTCATGTTTTTATCTAGTATATATCAGACTTGCACTAGATTTTCACAAAATTAATAAGGAAAATTTAGGTGTTCTTTTCATGACACTGGAGAAGAGAATGACAAACCACTTCAGTATTCTTGCCTTGAGAATCCCATGAACAGTATGAAAAGGCAAAAAGAAAGCCTGGCGTGCTTCAGTCCATGGGGTCACAAAGAGTCAGACACGACTGAACTGACTGAAGGTTCTTTTCCTGAGAACTTAGTTATTTCCATCAGAGCTTCCAACCTGGTAAATGTGCTGCACTGCCTAGTTCTTGACTGAAAGATGTGTTGTGAGTCTCAAAACTATTTTTGAAGTAAATAGGATAATAGATCATTAATAGACAGATACAAAAACAAATAGACATACTTATATACAAATAAACAGATAAAGCACAGAAGCATAAAGGGTACAATACCCTGTAAAAGTCAAAATTTTTAAAAATTTGCAATTTATATACATTATTGCTGATACTTATAGGTAAATCTTAAATTTGAGAATTATGTTTTCTAAAAATATACAAAATTCTCTGTAAGTAAGATTTTTTAAAATACTTTCCTTTACATAACATTAACCAAGAGTAAACCTTGATATGTTATTTGTGTCTTAATAGTCACATCACCAATGGATTCATCCCTAAAAGCAGTGGCATTCAAGTGTGTTCAATGCAGATGCATTGGAGAGAATTATTCTTTGGCTCACAAAATAAATGTTACTATAGGAAAGTAGATATCTTCTTGAAATATTTCATTCTAAATATAGAATATTTGCATGTTTTGTCATGTTACATAGTAATAATTTGATACATTGTATTAATCAGAAAATTTTGTGTTTTCAACAATTTTAATGTTCTTTTGTCATTGTGATAGAGTGACAGTTTGTAGGAAAACAGCTTCCAGCAGCCTAAGAATCTTTTCCATAAACAGTGCTCAATAAATATATTAGTGTTAATAATTTTATAATTGGGTAGAGAAACACAATTTTTATCAACCATTATCAAAGCTATGAATTCTTCAATAGGCTGTACTTCTTTTAAAGAAAAGTATTTTTTTCAATTCTGTTTGTAATTCTTTTTTTTTAATTAAATTAGTTTATTTTTTATTTTTTAATTTTACAATATTGTATTTGTTTTGCCAAACATTGACATGAATCCACCATGGGTGTACATGTTTTCCCTTCCAGAGCCCCCCTTCCAACTCCCTCCCCATCCCATCCCTCCGGGTCATCCTGGCACACCAGCCCCGAGCACCCTGCATCATGCATTGAACCTGGACTGGTGATTCATTTCACATATGATAATTTACATGCTTTCATGCCATTCTTTTAAAAGCACATCAGTTCTTAATTTTGTTTATGTTACCTTTTGATGCAAAAAAGAACACCCTGAGTAAAATTCTATTGAGAATTAATGTTGAGTGTTTTAGTATGTTATCCCCTTTTTACCTGCACATCTGAAAATAAGTCATTTTAGAAAATGCTTATACTTTTCCAATTTTAGCACTTAAAAACACATACCAAAAAAATCAGGTTTTTGAAACTGCTTCCCTTCATAATGATATATTAGTCATTAAAGCTGGCAAAAGAAGAATAAGAAACCAATCATGGTCACTGAAAAGAGATATTTATAATGTGTGATTTTCATAAAAATATGTCTTTGTTGGTTTTTAAAATTAGTCGAGTACATTAAGGGTTTAAAAAAGATGAAATGAGCCAAAACATTGTAAGGAAAATAGATTTTAGAAAGTTTAAAATTTTTTCAAAAAACTTTAAAACTTTTACTTATTAGTACAATATCAGATTTAATTTCAAGAAGAATTTATATTTCAAAAGAGATTTCCTGGAGTAATAGCAACAGTATAGTGGGGTAGGATGCCTCAGGCCCACATTCCCCTGTAGAAACACTGACTTCACAACAGCATATGCCCACAATGTCTTCATGAGGACCCAGAAGCCAGCTAAGTGGCTGCAGCAACCCCAGGTGGGTGTAAAGCCAGAGAGAACTGGACAGAATCCAGTAAGCTTTTAGCATTTTCCCCCCTGGTCCTGCACAGTATAGACTGATGTAGAGAAAGCTCCCACATTCCAGGCTCCTTCCCCTATTCAGGAGGATAAGAGAAGAGTAGGCTGTGAGCCTATTGCTCTGGCTTTCAGAGGGCTGCCCAAGGAAAGGGCTTCGTCCAGCCTGACTCTGAGCACCAAGCATGGACTTGATTGGCAGTTAGGTGCCAGACTGAGGGTTTCTGTGACACCATCAGAGAGACTGTCTTTCTGCAGAAAGACCCAAGGCAGAGAAAAAGCTTACAGGACCCAGAGGAGGGGGTCAACTTTCACTGGGAAATTACTTGCACAAATCCAGAGAAGATATAGCTTTAAGGCTTTAGACACTCCCCAAATCTCCAGGTGGGCTCATTAGTGAACATTTTCCTAGTATAAAAGTAGTAAAGGCTGAGAGATGTGACTGTTTATTTGTTTGTAACTGAAAAAAAAAAACCTTATTTAAAGACGTTTATTTCTTTTAGAGCAGATTTAGGTTCACAGCAATATTGAAAGGAAAGTGGAGAGACTCCCCAGATTGCTCCTGAAAATACACAGCCTCCCCCATCATTCACATCCCCTACCAGATGGGCACATTTATTAAAACTGATGAACCTATATTGAGAAATCATAATCACCCAAAATCCATTATTTACATTATAGTTCTCTCTGGCTATTGTGTGGGCTTCCCTGGTGGCTCAGCTAGTAAAGAATCCTCCTGCAATGCAAGAGACCTGAGTTCAATCCCTAGGTTGGGAAGATCCCCTGGAGAAGGGAAAGGCTACCCACTCCAGTATTCTGGCCTGGAGAATTCCATGAACTGTATAGTCCATGTAGTCGCAAAGAGTTGGACATGACTGAGCGACTTTCACTCACTTTTCACTCACTCTGGCTGTTGTACACATTCTACAGGTTTGGACAAATGTATGACAAGTATGAATAACTACAGTATCCTACAGATATTTTCATTACACTAAAAATTACCTGTGTTCTATCCATCCTTTCCTCCAACCTGTGACAACCACTATTTTTTTTTTTAACTATCTCTGTAGTTTGCTTTTTCCAGAATGACATACAGGAATCTTATAATACATAGCTGTTTCAGATTAGCTTCTTTAACTTACAAATATGCATTTAAAGTTCCTCCATGTCTTTTCATGGTTTGATAGCTCATTTCTTATTAGTGCTGAATAATATTCCATTGTCTGGATATACCACGGTTTATTTATCATTCAAGGATATCTTGGTTGCTTCCAAGTTTTGGCAATTATGAATAAATATACTATAAATATCTTTGTGTGAGTTTTTGTGTGGACATAAGTTTTCACATCTTTTGGATAAATACTAAGAAGTGTGATTGCTTGATAATATGGTAAGAGTATGTTCATTTTTGTTAGAAACTACCAAACTGCCTCCAAAGTGACTGTACCATTTTGCATTCCTACCAATGAAGAATGAGAGTTCTTATTGCTCCAGATCCATGTCAGCATTTGGTGTTGTCAGTGCTCTGGATTTTGGCCATTCTAATAGGTGCATAATGATATTTCATTATTTTGATTTGCATTTCCCTGATGACACATGACAGACAGCATCTTTCATATGCTTATTTGTCATTTGTATATCTTCTTTGGTGAGGTGTCTGCTAAATGTCTTGGCCCATTCTCTAATTGGTCTGTTTGTGTTCTTATTGACTTTTAAGAGTTCTTTGAATATTTTGGATTACAATCTTTTATCAGAATGTCTTTGCAAATATTTTCTCCTGGTATATGGCCTATGTTCTCATTCTCTCAACATTATCTTTCACAGAGTAGTTTCAATTTTAATCAAATCCAACTTATCAGTTATTTATTTTATGGATAATGACATAGATGTGTTGCCATATCCAAGGTCATTTATATTTTCTCATCTGTTATATTTAGAACTTTTATTTTACATTTGCATATTACAAGTGTTATTGTACATTTAGGACTATGATCCATTTTGAGTTATTTTTGTGAAGGTTGTACAGTCTAGATACATTTTTAAAAATGTGGATGTCCAGCTCTTCTAGCTGGACATTTGTTGAAAAGACTATATTTTCTTGATGATCTTTGCTTCTTATTGAAGATCAGTTGACTATATTTATATGGATCTATTTCTGGGCTCTCTATAGTGTTCCATTGTTTTATTTGTCTATTACTTTACCCATACTACACTGTGTTGATTACTATAGCTTTATAGTAAGTCTTGAAGTCAAATAGCACCAGTTTCCCAACTATTTTTCTCCAGTATTGTGTTAGTTATTCTGGATCTTATGCCTTGCCATGTAAATTTTAGAATCAATTTGTAAATATTCATAAAATAGCTTGCTGAGATTTTGATTGGGAGGAAGAACTAAAATCTTGACAATATTGAGTTTTCCTATTCATTAATTTAGGTATTCCAGAGCTAAGGAATACAATAATCTAATTAGCATGTTCACTAGAGAAATTCAGCAACATATTTTATCAAGCAGGAGATAGAATGAGAGAACTTAAAAATAGATCACTTGAAATTAATGAATCAGAGATACTAGAAGAAAATAAATGAAGTCAAGAGAGCATAAGCTCTATGAGATATCATCAGGGAAACCAATATATGCATTATACAAGTCTTAGGAGAAGAGCTGAAAGTCCATTTGAATATACGATGATCAAAAACTTTACACATTTGAGGAAGGAAGGACATGCAAATTCAAAAAGCTCTATGAATTTCCACTAATATAAATCTAAACAGACTCACACCAACACCATTATAATCAAACTGACAAATCACAGACAAATAGATAATATTGAAAACAGCAAGAGAAAAATGATTAGTTACATACAAAGTGCATCTATAAGATTATCAAAGTAGAAACTACAGAACAGAAGGGTATGCATTGATATATTCAAAATGCTGAAAGAGAAAACATAAAAACAAAAATTCCAACCAAGAATACTGTACCCAGCAAATTGCTCTTCAAATATGAAGGATATTTGCATTTCCCTGGTGATTTGTGATGCTGAGCCCTTTTTCTATAACTGTTGTCTATGAGTATGCTTTGTTTGGAGAAATGTCTGTTTAGGTCCCTTGTGCCTTTTTAAATCAGGTTATTTATTTATTTTTGTTATTGAGTTGTAAGCATTGCTTATATATTTGGATGGTAACATCTTATCAGATGAGGTGTGTTTAGTTGCTCAGTCATGCCCTACTCTTTGTGACCCTATGGACTGTAACACACCAGGCTCCTCTGTCCATGGAATTCTCAAGGAAAGAATACTGGAGTGGGTTGCCATGCCCTCCTCCAGGGGATCTTCCTCACACAAGGATTGAACCTATGGGTCTTATGCTTCCTGCATTGGCAAGCAGGTTCTTTACCATTAGTGCTATCTGGGAAGCCCCTTTTACTGTGCAGAATATTTTTAATTTGGTAAAATCCCACTTGTTTATTTTGATTTTGTTGCATGTGTTTATGGGGTCATATAAAACATATATCATTGCCAAGACCAATGCTAAGAATCCTTTACTCAATGTTTTATTCTTGTAGTTTTACAGTTTCACATCTTATATTTAAGTTGCTAATCCATTTTGAGTTGATTTTTATAAGTGGTGTGAGATAAGGATCCAATTTGAGCTTCTCTGGTAGCTCAGCTGGTAAAGAATCCACCTGCAATGCAGGAGACCCTGGTTTGATTCCTAGGTTGGGAAGATCCCCTGGAGAAAAGAATGGCTATCCATCCCAGTATTCTGGCCTGGAGAATTCCATGGACTGTATAATTGGATGGGGTCCCAAAGAGTTGGACATGACTGAATGACTTTCACACAAGGATCCAATTTAATTGTTTTGCATGTAGTTTTGCCAACAAAAGTTTATTGAAAAGACTATTATTTTCTCACTGTATATTCTTGGCAACCTTGTTAATGTCTATTATCAGAAAGACAAAAGGTAACAAGTGTTAGTGAGGATATATAGAAAAAGAAATCCTTGTACCCTGTTGATAGGAAAGTAAATTGGTATAACAATTACAAAAACAGAATGGAAGTTCTTTAAAAAATTAAAAATAGAACCTTCTGATCCAGCAATCTGTTCTGGTTACACACACACACACACACACACACACACACACACACACACACACACACACATATATAATTAAGTTAGTATCTGGAGACATTTACACTCCCACATTCATTCCAACATTATTCACAATAGCTAAAGTATGGAAACAACCTAAATATGTATCAATGAACAAATCAATATTGATAAACAATATATGTTAATGGAGAAATACCTTTAACATATGTTGATGGAGATTTACATTTACATCTTATATATATATAACTATATATATATATGAAAATGGTAAACACTCAGATAAATGCCATTCAGTCATAAAAAGAAGGAAATCTAGCCATTTGTAACAACATAGAAGAACCTGGAAGACTTAATGCTAAGTGAAATACACCAAACATAGACAGACAAATACTGCATGATCTCAGTAATATGTGGAAACTAAAATAGTCAACCTCATAGAAGAAGAGACCAAAATTTGCCAGGGTCCAGGGAATGGAGGAAATAAGGAGATATAGATCAAAGGGTATAAAGTTTCAGTTATGCAGAATGAAT
Source organism: Okapia johnstoni (assembly GCA_024291935.2). Lineage (NCBI taxonomy): Eukaryota > Metazoa > Chordata > Mammalia > Artiodactyla > Giraffidae > Okapia > Okapia johnstoni. Next base: position 4,585,827 of record JAGTYA010000027.1, on the reverse strand, counting down.
AAGTTCTGAGCATCTAATGCAAAGCAATGTAACTATGGTTAACAATACCTTATTTTATACTTCACCAAACTGTTTTGTCAAAAGTTTCACTTTCAGGTTCAAAGGATTTGTTAACAAAATAAGCCACTCATTCTGTACAAATAAGTAATACCAATATTTATTAGAGAATTATCTAGCAGGAGACTCTGGTTCAATTCGTGGGTTGGGAAGATCTGCTGGAGAAGGGATAGGCTACCCACTCCAGTATTCTCAGGCTTCCCTTGTGGCTCAGCTGGTAAAGAATCTGCCCGCAATGCAAGAGACCTGGGTTCAATCCCTGGGTTGGAAAGATCCCCTGAAGAAGGGAAAGGTTACCCACTCCAGTATTCTGGCCTGGAGAATCCCATGAACTGTATAGTCCATGGGGTCACAAGGAGTCGAAAATAATGGAGTGACTTTCACTTTCACTTTATTTAGCTTAGTTTCAATATACTAACGCTAAAAGAAAAAAGAAACAGAAAAGGATACATTACCAAATTGGGTTTTGAAAAACATCCAGACTCAAATAGTGCTGCTGCTGCTGCTGCTAAGTCGCTTCAGTTGTGTCTGACTCTGTGCAACCGCATAGAGGGCAGCCCACCAAGCTCTGCCGTCCCAGGGATTCTCCAGGCAAGAACACTGGAGTGGGTTGCCATTTCCTTTTCCAATGCATGAAAGTGAAAACTGAAAGTGAAGTCGCTCAGTCGTGTCCGACTCTTTGCGACCCCATGGACTGCAGCCTACCTCCGTCTATTGGATTTTCTAGGCAAGAGTACTGGACAAATAGTGCTGGGAAGTCCCAGATCATAGCACATCTGGAGTCTCAACTGTGAAAAGATCCCAGACATCACATGTGCTCTGTGGATGAGACTTCAAAGACCACAGAATATAATACCAGGATGTAAATTGATATCATCATCAATCTGTGAGCAAATTGCAGCTCTGGTTTCATGTTAATGCTGTTTGCTTTGTCATATAAAATTTGGAAATGTTATTAAGCCTGGGGATTGGGTGTCCAGGCCCCCTCCAGGGACTCAACAACCTCAAAATTCTGCCCTTCTTATCTCAGTTCAGTCGCTCAGTCCTGTCCGACTCTTCGCGACTGCATAGACTACAGCACGGCAGGCTTCCCTGTCCATCACCAACTCCCGGAGCTTGCTCAAACTCATATCCATCGAGTCGGTGATGCCATCCAACCATCTCATCCTCTGTCATCCCCTTCTCCTCCTCCCTTCAATCTTGCCCAGCATCAGGGTCTTTTTGCAATGAGTCGGTTCTCTGCCTCAGGTGGCCAAAATATTGGAGTCTCAGCTTCAGCATCAGTCCTTCCAATGAATATTCAGGACTGATTTCCTTTAGGATGGACTGGTTGGATCTTCAAGGGACTCACAAGAGTCTTCTCCAACATCACAGTTCAAAAGCATCAATTCTTCAGTGCTCAGCTTTCTTTGTAGTCCAACTCTCACATCCATACATGACCACTGGAAAAGCCATAGCTTTGACTAGATGGACCTTTGTTGGCAAAATAATGTCTCTGTTTTTTAATATGCTGTCCAGGATGGTCATAGCTTTTCTTCCAAAGAGCAAGCATCTTTTAATTTCATGGCTGTAGTCACCATCTACAGTGAATTTGGAGCCCCCAAATATAAAGTCTGTCACTGTTTCCATCATTTCCCCACCTCTGCCATGCAGTGATGGGACTGGATGCCATGATCTTAGTTTTTTGAATGTTGAGTTTTAAGCCAACTTTTTGACTCTCCTCTTTCACTTTCATCAAGAGGCTCTTTAGTTCTTCACTTTCTGTCACAAGGGTGGTGTCATCTGTGTATCTGAGGTTATTGATGTTTCTCCTGGAAATCTTGATTCCAGCTTGTGCTTCATCCAGCCTGGCATTTTATATGATGTACTCTGCATATAAGTTAAATAATCACTGTGACAATATACAGCCTTGATGTACTCCTTTCGTGGTTTGAAACCAGTCTGTCGTTCCATGTTCAGTTCTAGCTGTTGCTTCTTGATCTGCATACAGATTTCTCAGGAGACAGGCAAGGTGCTCTGTCATTCCAATCTCTTTAAGTATTTTGCACAGTTTGCTGTGATCCACACAGTCAAAGGCCTTGGCATAGTCAATAAAGCAGAGGTAGATGTTTTTCTGGAACTCTCTTGCTTTTTTGACGATCCAACGACCACAAGTCTTATGCTCACAGCAGGCAGTCACTCACAGTCAGGGAGGTGTCCAGGCACGTTAGATACAATGTTCTGTTCTACTTTATCTCTGAAGCCTAAACGAGACTATTATTTAATTTCCCTCACACACACACGTTCTGACCTGGGGGACTCATCTTTGGTGGCATATCTTTTTGTCCTTTTAAACATTTCATGAGGTTATCATGGCAAGTATACTGGGGTGGTTTGCCATTCCCACCCCCACTTGATCATGTTTTGTCAGAACTCTCTGCTATGACCCATCCATCTTGGGTGGCCCTACATGGCATGGCTTATAGTTTCATTGAATTACAGAAGTCCCTTCACCTCAACAAGGCGGTTATCCATGAAGAGGAATATGGCATCAGGGGATGAAATGGCTGTATGGCATCACCAATGTAATGGACATGAACTTGGGCAAACTTCAGTAGATGATGAGGGACAGGGAGGCCTGGCGTGCTGCAGTTCATGGGGTTGCAAAGAGTCAGATGTGACTGGGTGACTGAACAAAAACAACACACACATCCTACAATGATAACTATGTAACATGAAGGACATATTTATTAGTTTGAGTGTGGTGGTTATCTCACAATGTATATGTATGAATTATACATGCTAAATACATACAATTTTTATTTGTCAGCTATAATAAACCTTGAAAAAAATGAAAGATACATTAATACTTTCCCAGATAAACAAAAGCTGAGGGTATACATCTCCATACAAGAAATGCTAAAGGAATTCCTTCAAGTAAGAACAAAAAGAAACTAGATAGCAACATGAAACATATGAAATTATAAGGTCATCTGGTAAAGATAAATATCTAGACAGATGAATAATCCTGTAATATTTTAATGTTGGTAGTTAAATCACTCTTTATTCTGTATATAATTTAAAAGATAAAAGCACAAAAGTAATCATCAATTTATGTTAATACTACACAATATAAATAGATATAATTTATAAAATCAGTAAATAAACCAGGGGGCAGAGACATAAAAGGGAATAAAGTTTTATGCAATTGAAGTTAAGTTGCTATCAGTTTAAAATAGATTGTATAACTTTAAGATATTCTATGTAATCTTCAGAGTAAATACAAAGAAAATACTTACAGAACATACCGCAAAGGAAATGGGAAAAGACTCAAAGCATTTAAAAAAATCAATGAATGAAAAAAATTCAGAGAGGAAAATGAAGAACAAAAAAATTACACAAATAAAACAGAAACAAAATAAAATTAATATAATTGGATAGACTCCCCCCAATCAAAAGACATAGAGACATAGATTGACTAAATTGGTTATAAACAGAGCAAAACAAACCTAAAACAAAAATCCAGCTCTGACTATATGCTGTCTAATAAAGAGGTTCACTTTAGATTCAAGTGCACACATAGGCTGAGAGTGATAGAATGGATAAAGATACATCATGCAAATGGTGTCCAAAAGAAGAGGGATGGCTATATTACATCTGGTGAAATAGACTTTAAGTTGAAAGCTGTCACAAGAGAAAGAAAAGATCAATTCACAGGGGTCATCTGTGTTGTAGACTGTGATAGGATTTTTCTTTTATTAAAGGCTGAATAAAATTACATTGTATATGCATACACATTTTGTTCATCCATTCACCTACAGATGAATATCTGGCTGGCTTCTACTCCCTCTTGATTATTGTGAGCAATGCTGTAATGAACATGAGTGGACCAATATCTCTTAGAGACCTTTTTAATTATTTTGTATCTATATCCAGACATGGGATTGCTGAATCATGAGATGATTCTGTCTTATGATTTTGGGAAATGTCTGTACTGTTTCCCAAAGTGGCTATAAAATTTTACATTCCCACTTAAAATACATACAACTTCTAATTTCCCCACCTCTCCTCAACATTTGGCATTTTGTTTACTTTTGGTAGTAGCCATGTTCCCAGTGGGTGTGAAGTAATATCTGATTGAAGTTTGAACTTGTTTTATCTAATAATGAGTAATGTTGGGCATTGTTTTACATGCTTTTTAGAAAATTGTACATATTCTTTAAGGAAATTCTGTCTGTTCAAGTCTTTTGCCCATTATTTAATCAACTTATTTGGTTTTTGGTTGCCGAGTTGTAGGAGTTATTTATATATTCTCGATATCAACTCATCAGAAAAATGATTTTTGAATATTTTCTTTCACACTGTAGCTTGCCTTTTCTTTTCTAGTCTGTTGACTGTTTTCTGTGATTCACAGAAGCTTATGTAGTCCTATTTTTTTTTTGCCTGTACCTTATGTTTTATATTCAAGAAATTGTGAAAACCAATGTCCTAAAGATGGTTACCTACATTTTCTTCTATAACTTTTATAGTTGTAGGCCTTTAACCAATGTTAATTTTTCTATGGTGTAAGGTAAGATTCCAGCTTCATTCTTGTGCATGTTGAATATCCAGCTGCCTAGTAGCAGTTTTGCGAGATGAGAAAGTTCTAGAGATCTGTTGTATAACAATGTGAATATAGTTAATACCACTAAACTGTACTGAACTGTACAACTGAAAATGGATAAGATGATAAATTTTGTGTAATGTGTTTTTCATCACAATTTGTTAAAAGAAAAAGTTTTAATATAGATTTTGCTACAATGTTTACTATTCACTTTGGGCTTTACTAGTGGCTCAGACGGTAAAAAACCTCCCTGCAATGCAGGAGACCCAGGTTTGATCCCTGGGTTGGGAACATCCTCTGGAGGTAGAAATGGCGGTCCACTCCAATTTTCTTGCCTGGAGAATTCCATGGACAGAGGAGTTTGACAAGCTCCAGTTCATGGGCTTGCAAAGAATCGGACATGACTGAGTGACTAACACTTTCACTTTTGCTTCCATGAAGTCATATAGTTTGCAGAATGCGGTACCCTACACTGCTAATTCTATACAACACGTAGGGGTCCTTTTTAGAGGATCTGTGAGATCAAAATTATTTTCGAGTATACGAAGATGTGATTTGCCTTTTATATTTTTTTGTTATGTTTCATGTACACAGTGAAGGCCACATAATGAATCCACAATTATTTGGAGAGGCTATTAGAGTACATTCATTTTTTCTCAATGACATATTTATACGAAACCAGAATTTCTTCATACACTTTCACCAAACAATATGTTTTACTATAAGGAATGCAAAGTTCATGTGAGATTTTAACATCTCCTATTAAGCTAGACATTAAAAAAATGTCTACAAAAATGTAAAACAATGCTACTTTTACTTTAATAGAACTTGGGGGGAAATTGCTTTTATTTTTCAAAATAAATGAATAGTTGTTTTGCATTAAAAACACATTGCTTATATCACCATGTATAGTATTTATTATTGTTATCTAAAATGAATTAATGTTATAAACACTGTGACTATACTTAACAATAGTAAACTGCACATTCAAAAATGGCTAAGACTGTAAATTTAGTTTGTGTATTTTACCACAGAAATAAATTAAAAATGAGCTAATAAATATTTTAAAGTGAATCAGTTTAAATTTCTAGTAGCATTATTGTTGTTCAGTCCCTAAATTGTGTCCAATTCTTTGTGACACTATGGACTATAGCATGTCAGTTTCCTCTGTCCTACAATATCTCCCAGGGTTTGCTCAAATGCCTGTCCATTGAGCCAGTTATGCTATCTAACCATCTGATTCTCTGATACCCCCTTCTCTTTTTGCCTTCAATCTTTCTCAGCCCCAGGATCTTTTCCAATGAGTTGGTTCTTTGCATTAGATGGCCAAAGTAGTGGAGCTTCAACTTCAACATCAGTCTTTCCAATGAATATTCAGGGTTGATTTCCTTTAGGATTTAGGATTGGCTGGTTTGATGTCCTTGCAGTCCAAGAGACTCTCAAGAGTCTTCTCCGGCACCAAATTCAAAAGCATTATTCTTCAACTCTCAGTCTTCTTTATGGTCTAACTCTCACAGCCTTACATGACTACTGGAAAAAGCATGGCTTTGATTATATGGACTTTTGTCAGCAAAGCGATGGCTCTGCTTATTAACATACTGTCTAAGTTTGTCATAGTTTTCCTTCCAAGGAGCAAACATCATTTTATTTCATGGTTACAGTCACCATCCACAGTAATTTTGGATTCCAGGGAAATAGCATCTGTCACTGCTTCCACTTTTCCCCCAATTATTTGTCATGGCATGATGGAACCAGATGCCATGATCTTAGCTTTCGGAACTTTAAGTTTAAGCCAGCTTCTTCACTCTTCTCTTTCACCTTCATCAAGTGGCTTTTTAGTTCCTTTTCACTTTCTGCCGTTAAAGTGGTATCATCTGCATGCCTGAGGTTGTTGATATTTCTCTGAGAAATCTTGATTCCAGTTTGTGATTCATCCAGCTTGGCAGTTTGCATGACATACTCGGCATATAAACAGGATGACAATATACAGCCTTTGTACCCATTTCCCAATTTTGAACCAGTTTCATGTCTGGTTCTAACTGCTTTTTCTTGACCTGTGTACGGGTTTCTCAGATGGTCTGATATTCCCATCTTTTTTTTTTTTAGTTTATTTATTTTAATTGGAGGCCAGCTCTACCCACCAGAACACTGACACAAGCTTCCCTAATCAGGAAGCCTTGACAAGCAACCTGCACAATCCCACCCACAGCAAGGAACCTCCACAATAAAGAGGAACCACAAACTGCCAGAATACGGAAAGGCCATCCCAAACATAGCGATCTAAACAAGATGAAAAGGCAAAGAAATACTCAGCAGTTAAGGGAACAGGATAAATGCCCACCAAACCAAAAAAAAAAGAGGAGGAGATATGGAGTCTACCTGAAAAAGAATTCAGAATAATGATAGTAAAAATGATCCAAAATCTTGAAAACAAAATGGAGTTACAGATAAATAGCCTGGAGACAAGGATCGAGAAGATACAAGAAATGTTTAACAATGACCTAGAAGAAATAAAAAAGAGTCAATATATAATGAATAATGCAATAAATGAGATCAAAAACGCTCTGGAGGGAACCAACAGTAGAATAATGGAGGCAGAAGATAGGATAAGAGAGGTAGAAGATAGAATAGTAAAAATAAGTGAAGCAGAGAGGAAAAAAGAAAAAAAGAATGAAAAGAAATGAGGACAACCTCAGAGACCTCTGGGACAATGTTAAACGCCCCAAAACTTGAATCATAGGAGTACCAGAAGAAGAAGACAAAAAGAAAGACCATGAGAAAATACTTGAGGAGATAATAGTTGAAAACTTCCTTAAAATGGGGAAGGAAATAGTCACCCAAGTCCAAGATACCCAGAGTCCCAAACAGGGTAGACCCAAGGTGAAATGCCCCAAGACACATATTAAACAAACTAACAAAGACCAAACACAAAGAACAAATATTAAAAGCAGCAAGGGAAAAACAACAAATAACACACAAGGGGATTCCCATAAGGATAACAGCTGATCTTTCAATAGAAACTCTTCAGGCCAGAAGGGAATGGCAGGACATATTTAAAGTGATCAAAGAGAAAAACCTACAACCCAGATTACTGTATCCAGCAATGATCTCATTCAAATATGAAGGAGAAATCAAAAGCTTTACAGACAAGCAAAAGCTAAGAGAATTCAGCACCACCAAACCAGTTCCCCAACAAATGCTAAAGAATCTTCTCTAGACAGGAAACACAGAAAGGGTGTATAAACTCGAACCTGAAACAACAAAGTATTCCCATCTTTTTAAGAATTTTCCACAGTTTGTTGTGATCCACACAGTCAAAGCATTTAGTGTAGTCAGTGAAGCAGAAGTAGATGCTTTTCTGGAACCCCCTTGCTTTCTCCATGATCCAACAAATGTTGGCAATTTAATCTCTTGTTTTTCTGTCTCTTCAAAACCCAGCTTGTATTTAGTAGCAAAAACATCAGTAACAGATATAATCCACATAAACAGAACACTCCTTGAAGCCCTCAGTAAGTTTTGAGTGGGGATGTGGCTAGAGATCACAAAGTCTTAGAAATGTTTTTCTCAACTCCTGTGCTGTGCGGGCCTATTATTAAATTAGAATTAAAATCTATTGCAAAAATTAAAGAGGCACAATCCATTCAAAAATTTAAAAATAATTGTCTTGAAACAAGTGAAAATTGACTTTTTTTTAAACTGATCAGTTCAGCTTTGTAAACAAAAGATGCAGCAGCTGTGATGGCATCAGCAACAATAGCTGGGATGTTCAGCTCCCAGAGTGAGTTCATCTGTCACTGCACAACACAACTGAGGTTCTTCTTATGGGTTTAAAAGGTGCAATGCCATGGAGTTTTCATGGATGAGACGGAAAGCTTTTCTCCAAAAAAAATAAAATTGATATTCCCCTGAATAAAAGCCACAAATTTCAGTCTCCAAATAAATAATAGTACATGTGGCATGTAATAGACCTGAATTTCTCATCCAGTTTGCCTTTATGCTCTGATCTCAGCAAGCAGCTATTTTCTTTCATAGAGCTTCAAAACAACATGATTATAATAAAAGTGGATGACAATGAGATGATGACAACAGCCTATTTCTTACTGCCTCGGTAAAAAAGTCATAGTTGTTAACACTTGTTTGTCGTTTTGCTTACTAGTTGTATCTATATTGGGATCTTACCTGGTGACTCAGACGGTAAAGCGTCTGCCTACAATGCGGGAGACCTGGGTTCGATCCCTGGGTCGAGAATATCCCCTAGAGAAGGAAATGGCAAACCACTCCAGTACTCTTGGCTGGAAAATCCCATGGACAGAGGAGCCTGGTAGGCTACAGCCCATGGGGTCGCAAAGAGTCGGACACAACTGATCGACTTCACTTTCACTTTCTGTATCTATATTAGTTCAGTGCATAAAAAGAAATATTTTTTCCCCCCAAGGCAACAGCCAAAAACATTACTGCTATAGAATTTAGAAAAAGAAACTTTTTATTTTAAAAAAGGGAATGCAGCATTGAATGACAGCGTGTTCAGATAAGCTCTCCATGGACAATAGAGTTCACAGGCTGTTTTTTTCATGAGGCCCATGAGGTCTTGTTCTGCTGTATCTCTGTCCCTAACTCCTTCTCCCAGATTCATATGTCCTCTACTCACAGAATATGTTACCTTCCAGCTGTGCGATTCCCATGCACAACAGTGATCTTAGATGAAGTAGGACAAACTTTTCATTAAAGGCCACACAGTAAATATATTCGACTTTGGGGCAGAGGCCATCTTTATAGAAACCACACACCCCTGTCATTGTACTGTAAAGACAACCATGTGGTAATGTGTATGTTTCCATGTTACTATCTCAATTCATCCCCACCTCTTCTTCCCTCACTGTGTCCACAAGTCTGTTCTCCATGTCTGTGTCTCCACTGCTGGCCTGCAAATATGTTTATCATTACCATAAAATAGATCACTTGTGGGGATTTGCTATATGACACAGGGAGCTCAAACCAGTGCTCTGTGACAACCTAGAGGGGTGGAGTGGGGTGGGGGATGGGAGGGAGGTTCAAGAGGGAGGGGACATATGTATACCTATGGCTGATTCATGTTGTTGTATGGCAGAAACCAATGCAATATTGTAAAGCAATTATCCTCCAATTAAAAATAAATAACTTAAAAAAATTTAAAAAGCACCACCACCAACAGTCATGTGCTCAGTTTCTAAGTCATGTCTGACTCTTAGCAACCCCATGGATTATAACCCACCAGATCCTTTGTCCACTGGATTTCCCAGACAAGAATCCTAAAGTGGGCTACCATTTCATTCTCCAAGGGATCTTCCAGACCCAGGGATCAAACCCTCATTGAACCTGGATATCCGGAATCTTTAGCTTGGCAGGTGAATTCTTTTACCACTGAGCCTCCTAGGAAGCTCCCAAACAGCCATAGGTACCCACAAATTATTGCGTATGGCTGTGTTTCAATAAAACCGCATTTACAGAAAGAGGCTGGAGGGGAATATATTTGGCGCATGAGCCATAGTTCAAGGTTCTGAAACTTGGACTCGTGCTCCTACTCTGCCCCATCAGTAAGTTCATGTGTGAAGTAACTAAACCATCCGTGTTTCCATGCCAGAGTGCACTCATCCCAGGCAGTGACAGCAGGAGACAAGTGTTGACATGAATTGATCACTAGAAATTCATTAAACATATTTGAAATTTTGTTGTTCTTTGAACTCCCTTACTTAACTTTTTGATTTTGGCCCAGAAACATGAACATTTCTAGCTCACAGTTTCAGGCTGATCTGAATTTCACTTAGTTTAACCATGCACCAGCATTGACAACCAAAATTAATCGAGATTACTTTGTAAACCAGTCAAGGTTGTAAAGAATTTTTCTCCCATCTTATACACTTGCTAAAGGTCACATATAGAAAATAGAATTCCCCAAATTCTCAACCCACCAAAAAGTATACCCTGTAGTCAGTGAGTCTCCCACAGTCATAAACACTGTTCTAGTTTTGCCATTTGGAAATTTACTGCCTTTCACAGTCCAATGGCTCAGTAAAAGCAGTTTTTATTTTTAACTCCTGTATAAACTCATGTGAAAATCTTTCCATGTCAGAGAGGCAGTAGGAGGTAGACATTAAAGCACTTTTTAATTTTACTGTTAGAAAAATATGCTCCAAAACACGAATCTCAAAATGTTGACAGCTGAAGAACCAGTGGGAGGTAGTCTAAAGCAGGTTAACTCACTGCGATAAATGCTAACGCATTAAAACATGATTAATATCCGATTGCTAGACATCGTTAACAGAGCTCCAGCTCTTCTAGCTTACCTAAGTATTTATTTAATTCTTTTCCTATTTCTATCCCTCTAGTTTTTCCCCTTCACCTACTGTTCTTTTCTACCTCAAACTACAATTCTTACGTTATTATCAAGGGTCCTGTTCAAACAAAACCACTCAAGTTTGTAAACCACGGGCAGAAATTCAAAGTCCACTGAGGGCTAGAATAGAGGTTGGATTTTTTAAACTGCTATAGAAATCGGTTTTCCTTTTTTTCTCTATTCTTTTATCTCTTGTCCTGCACTGGTCTTTCTCCAATTTATTCAAGCTTTGGTGGTCAAAAGCTTCCAGATTCCCAGTGTTTCTCTTTTATCACATGTAAGCTTATTTTCATGTCTTCGAAGGTCATCAGTAGTTTAGTCCCACCATCATTATCCAGTCACAGGATGTTTTTTCTACTTAATTAACACCAGGCACCTTACCATCATGGTCTCTAAAGTAATTCCTACTATGCCTTTGTTGGTATTGTGCTATTATTCTATCTACCCACCTGAACCTGGTGGAAATTTCACATCTTGTATTTATTCTTTCTCATATTCTGAAACAAACAAATGGCCAGATATTTCTCCAGTGAAGATGGGTTTATTCAGGATTAGCAGAGAATTACAGTTTGGGTTCTACAGCTATGGCAAGGGAGGGAGCTGCTTTTATAGTAGGGAAAGGAAGGTGGGAGGGCTATAATTAAAGATTCCATGGCTTTTCACTGACTGAGCCCTGGTCAGCAAGGAAAGTAAGTCTTGCTTCTTCCTGATGAACTCTATTGTTGTTGCAGGGCTTGAGAGCCTTCACTGCTGGATCTATTTAATTGGGGTTTTTGTTTATTAATCTTTTACACTCTCTACCTACTTCTTGATTTCTATCCCTTGTTATCACTCCAGGTGAAAGCCAAAGTTCTCACAATGACCTACATTTAGTGATCTGACCCCTATTCTTCTTCCTTGAACATACTTCTGCCTCAGGCTTTTGCACTTGACAGCCCCTCTGTCTGGAATGTATTTTTCCAGTTATCTGCAAGGCTGGTTCATTTCCTTCACTTCCTTCAGATTTCTAGACAGTTCATCTTTCACTGGATATTCTACCTAAATTCCTCACTAAATTCCAGTATGTCTTGGGCCCCTCTCCTCCTCATTGTCTATATTTAGCTTTCTTTACTCTTTACTGTGTCTATTTGGTCAACAAAAGAGTCCAAAATGCAGTACTTGGATGCAATCTCCAAAATGACAGAATGGTTTCTGTTCATTTCCAAGGCAAACCATTCAATGTCATGGTAATCCAAGCCTATGCCCCGACCAGTAATGCTGAAGAAGCTGAAGTTGAATGGTGCTAGGAAGACCCACAAGAACTTTTAGAACTAACATTCAAAAAGCATGTCCTTTTCATTATAGAGGACTGGAATGCAAAATTAGGAAATCAGGAAACACCGGGAGTAACAGGAAAATTTGGCCTTGGAGTACAGAATGAAGCAGGGCAAAAGCTAACAGAGTTTTGCCAGGAGAACGCACTGGTCATAGCAAACACCCTTTTCCAACAACGCAAGAGAAGACTCTACACATGGACATCACCAGGTGGTCAACACCGAAATCAGATTGATTATATTCTTTGCAGCCAAAGATGGAGAAGCTTTTTACAGTCAGCAAAAACAAGACTGGGAGCTGACTGTGGCTCAGATCATGAACTCCTTATTGCCAAGTTCAGACTTAAATTGAAGAAAGTAGGGAAAACCAGTAGATGATTCAGGTATGACCTAAATCAAATCCCTTATAACTACACAGTGGAAGTGAGAAATAGATTTAAGGGACTAGATCTGATAGACAGAGTGCCTGATGAACTATGGATGGAGGTTCATGACATTGTACAGGAGACAGGGATTAAGATCATCCCCATGGAAAAGAAATGCAAAAAAAGCAAAATGGCTGTCTGAGGAGGCCTTACAAATAGCTATGAAAAGACAGGAAGAAAAAAGCAAAGGAGAAAAGGAAAGATAGTCTCATCTGAATGCAGAGTTCCAAAGAATAGCAAGGATAAATAAGAAATCTTTCCTCAGTGATCAGTGCAAAGAAATAGAGGAAAACAACAGAATGGGAAAGACTAGAGATCTCTTCAAGAAAATTAGAGATCCCAAGGGAACACTTCATTCAAAGATGAGCTCAATAAAGGACAGAAATGGTAGGGACCTAACAGAAGCAGAAGATATTAAGAAGAGGTGGCAAGAATACACAGAAGAACTGTACAAAAAAAGTCTTCACGACCCAGATAATCACGATGGTGTGATCACTCACCTAGAGCCAGACATCCTGGAATGTGAAGTCAAGTGGGCCTTAGAAAGCATCACTACGAACAAAGCTAGTGGGGGGTGATGGAATTCCAGTTGAGCTATTTCAAATCCTGAAAGATGATGCTGTGAAAAAGCTGCACTCAATATGCCAGCAAAGTTGGAAAACTCAGTAGTGGCCACAGGACTGGAAAAGGTCAGTTTTCATTCCAATCCCAAAGAAAGGCAATGCCAAAGAATGCTCGAACTACTGAACAATTACACTCATCCCACATGCTAGTAAAGTAATGCTCAAAATTCTCCAAGCCAGGCTTCAGCAATACATGAACCATGAACTTCCAGATGTTCAAGCTGGTTTTAGAAAAGGCAGAGGAACCAGAGATCAAATTGCCAACATCTGCTGGATCATCAAAAAAGAAAGAGAGTTCCAGAAAAACATCTATTTCTGCTTTATTGACTATGCCAAAGCCTTTGACTGTGTGGATCACGATAAACTGTGGACAATTCTGAAAGATATCAGAATACCAGACCATCTGACCTGTCTCTTAAGAAACCTGTATGCAGGTCAGGAAGCAACAGTTCGAACTGGACATGGAACAACAGACTGGTTCCAAATAGGAAAAGGAATATGTCAAGGCTGTATATTGTCACCCTGCTTGTTTAACTTATATGCAGAGTACATCACGAGAAATGCTGGGCTGGAAGAAGCACAAGCTGGAATCAAGATTCCTAGGAGAAATATCAATAACCTCAGATATGCAGATGACACCACCCTTATGGCAGAAAGCAAAGAAGAACTAAAGAGCCTCTTGATGAAGTAAAAGAGGAGATTGAAAAAGTTGGCTTAAAGCTCAACGTTCAGAAAACTAAGATCATGGCATCTGGTCCCATCACTTCATGGGAAATGGATGGGGAAACAGTGGATACAGTGGCTGACTTTATTTTTCTGGGCTCCAAAATCACTGCAGGTGGTGATTGCAGCCATGAAATTAAAAGACAGTTACTCCTTGGAAGGAAAGTTATGACCAACCTAGACAGCATATTAAAAAGCAGAGACATTACTTTGCCAACAAAGGTCCGTCTAGTCAAGGCTATGGTTTTTTCAGTAGTCATGTATGGATGTGACAGTTGGACTCTGAAGAAAGCTGAGAGCCAAAGAATTGATGCTTTTGAACTGTGGTGTTGGGAAAGACTCCTGAGAGTCCCTTGGACTGCAAGAAGATCCAACCAGTCCATCCTAAAGGAGATCAGTCCTGGGTGTTCATTGGAAAGACTGATGTTGAGGCTGAAACTCCAATATTTGTCCACCTCATGTGAAGAGTTGACTCATTGGAAAAGATCCTAATGCTGGGAAGGATTGGGGGCAGGAAGAGAAGGGGACGACAGAGGATTAGATAGCTGAATGGCATCACCGACTCGATGGACAGGGGTTTGGGTAGCTTCCGGGAGTTGGTGATGGACAGGGAGGCCTGGCGTGCTGCGATTCATGGGGTCGCAAAGAGTCGGGCACAACTGAGCGACTGAACGGAACGGAACTGAACTGAACTGATCTTGTTTATCTTGCTGATTGCTCTATGGCACAAAGGGCCACAAAAGAGCAGGCATGTCACCAGTTCTGTTCAATGCTGTATGCTCAACCCTAGAAGAGCATCTGAGTCAAGGGGCTCCATCAATATTTTCTTGGTGAAGACATATCATGAGGATGATTTAGTCTCACATCCCATCTTGTGTGCTGGCCCTTGTTATTCCCTAAGTGATGCCAGTCAGTCCCATTTAGATTGTCGGGACTTGAGGTCACGGTCTAGGATTCACCTTTTTACATTCCCATAACAGCTGGAAAGGTGCTGGTAATATGGAAAAATTATCTGTATACACACAGACACACACACACACACAAATTGATTTTTAAACTCTTGTAAGTGAAAACAAGAATGTAAATTTGCCAAAAGTAGAGCAAGTTCATTGTTTGGCTGTGAGATGTCCTGAGAAATATATTCCTGGTTGGAATCAAGATTCTAAGAACTCATTTCAATTTACTACTGTCTCTCCTCAGTAATGATCTATCCCTATTTAAATGGTGAGTTGAGACATTGGAAAGTGCTAAGAAGATAAAGATAACAGGCCAAGAGAAAACTGAGGAATGACTGAGGGGAGCTTTGAGAATTCTTAAACAATATTTCTGTCAATATCCCATCAAGAATGAATATAATGGAAAAACAAGTGTCACCATCTATCTCGTTGGGCTTCCCAAGTAACGCCAGCTGTAAACAACCTGCCTGCAAATGCAGGAGTCTGAAGAGACATCAGATAGATTCCTGGGTCTGGAAGATCCCCTGGAGTAGAGGATGGCAACCCACTTCAATATTCTTGCCTAGAGAATGCCATGGACAGAGGAGCTTGGCAGCAACAGTCCATACTGTCACAAAGAGTGAAGTGACTTAGCACGCATGTATCTATCTCCTTAATCTTGACGTATTGTGAAGATACTGCAACTCCTGTGGTTGAGTTGAGGCATAAAATTGGAAACATGCTGCCCCTAGGTACTGTGAGGGGGAGATGAGTGGCAGCAGGGGGTCTGGTGGTACCCGGGTTCCTCGCTTAGCTTGTAGAGGATGCTGCTGCTGTCACTGCTGTTGGTATCCTTTCCCCACCAACCTTGGAGCTGCAAGCACTACCTAGACCACCACTGAGGGAATGGGTCTTAGTTTTATGTGTGAGTGGGATTTTGATTTTTTCTGAATTTTAATTTCTGTTACTTAGCACAGAACTTTGAGAAATTGGGATGATATCGTCCTTCAACTCTTAGGGTAAACTGAGTATTTATTTACAAAATAATGCATGCCCTTAATGTTTAAAATGCAATTTTATTTTCAAAACACTCATTAATACATGACTTTCAGAAGCAGTTTTTTTCTGCTCCAAGGTTCCTTGCATTAGGCCAGATAAATAATAGGCCCACCGTTAACACTGGCAGGCTGATTGAGTTCATCTAGTTTGTAGAGTGAGGTGTGTCTTGTGTCTTCTTTTGCATCAAGTGCACTGTGAGAACAAAAACGCTCCAGGGAGTGGAACAGGAATTGAGTGGATGCTAACTGTGTGTGTCAAGCTTCTCGATGATTCATAGTGGCTGACCTCGGGAAAGTCACTCTTATCAATGTCTCAGTTTCCTATCTGTCAAATGCGGGTAATAATACTGATCTATTTCACAGGGGTGTTGTGAGGCACTGTAAATCATAGTCAACAGAATACATTTAGAGTCATTGATGGAGGATGCCTTGAGCTGAAGTCTAGGTCTGCCATTGACTTTTGTTCTCACTAAGCTGTCCCAAGCTTGGAACTACTTATTGACCTCAGCAAGTTCTTTGGCCCCAACACTCTTCAAAGCTGCTCGTTCAGATGTTGACAGTGTTTTCATGACTTTTGAAATCTTAATAATCCAGAATTGCTTAGGATATACAGGGGCAGGCACTTAGTATTTTCTATGTCTTTCATCCACAAAGAGAATCTGTTTGAGATCCAAGATTTCTCTGCAGGTTGGGAGTTGAGGTTTCATTCCCCTCAACTTGGACTTGGAACAGACTGGAGCTGTCTCAGGAGCAAAGTACACACAGTGTACTTGACTTATATCGTTCTTTATTGCTCCCTGAACTGATCCCAGATGAGCTGGGTCACTTCACCCATTTGTAATATCTGTGCCCAAGCCTTCACCTCCTCAGAGGAACCAGCTGGTTCGATCTTCCTCCATTCTCCATCAAAAAAGAGCAACATAAGAAAAAAAAATATTTTTTTCTAGAGATAGGTTTAATCCTCAGAATTTGGCACTGATGCTCCTGAAAACTTCATCCAATTCACTGTATTCAGCATCTGTCACTTCTCTCTCAGTGTCCAGAATCTGAACTTGGCTTCAACAATTTTTCCCTTTTGTTTGGGAAACCTTCGCACATTATTTCTATTTGCCCAGGTGTGGACTCAAGAGCCTTAATCTCCATCTTGGTTTAGGGGCTCGGCCAGATCTCTCTTCCCAATAGAGTTCATTCCCCTCTCCTTCTCCTTGGCCCTACATGTATAACCCACAAAAAGGCACAATGTCCTAACCTCTTGTCGCGGTCACATTCTGGTGCTCAGAGTTTTATGGACTCTGCTCCTCTGTTCACTGCACTGAGAGCACCAGGAGGTCCTGGGGAGTCCTGCACCATGGAGAGAGAAGAGTCAGACACCCTGCCAAGTAGCCAGGAGGTGATTCACCCATGACCCTCAGGACTTCCAATCCCTTTCCACAGGATGGGAGCTGAGAGGAATCTGAGGCTGGGTTTTTTTCAGCCCTTGGTACCATCATGAGTAGCATATATATATAATTATAATATATATTAATAAATATATATATTATATATAATATATATTATAATTATATATATTATATATAAATATAATATATATTACACATATTATAAATATATTATATAAAAATATAATGTATAATATATAATAAATAATATATTATATATTGTATATAATTAAAATTATATAATAGAATTATATATAATTATATATTATATATACA
The DNA here is from genome assembly GCA_024291935.2 of Okapia johnstoni. Lineage (NCBI taxonomy): Eukaryota > Metazoa > Chordata > Mammalia > Artiodactyla > Giraffidae > Okapia > Okapia johnstoni. The sequence goes on along the minus strand of JAGTYA010000027.1, from coordinate 4,568,023 downwards.
ATATATAATTATATATATTATATTATTATATAATATAATATTACATTGATTATATATTATATTATATAATATAATGATTTATTTTTAGGAAAAACTGATATATATATTATATTAAATTATATCATATTATAATATATAGTATTTATTATATAATTATATATATTATAATATATAATATAATTATATATAATTATATATATAATTATATATTATATATATTATATTAATATAATATTATATTATATAATAGTATATAATATTATAATATATAATATGATATATAATATAATATATACTATAATAATCATATAATATATGCGATAATATTATATAATATATATAATATATTATATGATAATATATAATATATATATATATATAATATATAATATATAATATTATATATTTATAATATATAATATATAATATATATATATATAATTATATAATATAATAAATAATAATAAATATAATATATATAAATATAATATTATAATATAATTATATATATATAATATATAAATATATATATATAAAATATAAATACTAATATAATATAAATATATATATTATATATTATATATAATATAATATAATATATAATAATATAATTATAAATATAATATATAATATATAATATATATATATATACAAATACAATTATATAATATATAATATATATATTACAATAATATATATATTATATCATATAATAATATAATGTAATATATAAATAATGTATACAATATAATATAATATAATAATATTATATAATATAATATATATTGTATTATATATAAATAATATATATAATATTATTAATATTATAATTATTATATACAATATATAATTATATATTATTATATAATATATAATAATGATAATACGTTAATATATATATTAATATAATATTATATATATTATTTATAATAATATCTATATTATATTATTGTATTATATTATATATATATTATATAATGAATATATTATAATTATAAATTATATATATAATATATATTATACATAATATGTAATTATAGTATATATAATATATATAATTGTATATTATATATAATATTTTAATATATTTCATTAATATATTGATATATATTAATATATTATATTAAATAATTATTATATTGATTATATATTATATATATAATATATTATATTAATATATATATATATATCACTTTTCCTAAAATAAATCATTTCTTAAAATAAATAAATTAGGCTGCAATAAAACCAAGAAACACAACCAAAACTCTCCCACAAACCAAAAATATCTATAGAGATTTCATTCTCCCATTTTTACATTCAGAAATCTGACAACAAAGTGTGATTTGTTTTGTTACTCATGATGGTACCAAGAGCTGAAAGAAACCCAGCCTCAGATTCCTCTCAGCTCCCATCCTGTGGAAAGGGGTGGGAAGGTCTGTGGGTCATGGGTGAATCAATTATATATAATATATATATATATATAATATATATATATAATATAATATAATAATATATATATAATATATATTATAGTAATTATATATATTCACCTTTCATCTCATTATCTGACTTTTATAAATATTTAAATTTTATGTGTTTCACAAGTGACATCTGATGCAGATCTCATTCTCTTCCCCCTTCCAACCTACTCTCTTCCCATTTTTCTTACTCTTGTATTAGTTCTAATAAACAGTTGCTTTTCAAAAAAAAAGAATGAATAACTTCATGCCATATTAAATTAAAATAATCTCTTACCTATTTCAGAACCTATAGATGTAACACTTGAATTGTATGAAAACTTACATTTTGTTTGTGTTTCTAATATTTGCTCCACTTAGGAACAGTATTACCTAGTGGAAGCCCTTAAATTGTACACAGTGACCTCAGTACAGCAGTTATAGGAATCTGCGCTTTAAACATGAACAATAGCTGGTGCAATTATAAATCAACTCCAATTAGGGCAGTAGTGACTACAGAAGTTAGAAATCTGTAGATCCAAACTTAACAAGGCTCACCTGCTGAGAATATTGAATTGTCTACAGTTTAGCTGTTAAGTTCATTTTGTCTTCATCTGCTGCTCGGTCCATGAGACCCGACCCTCACCTCCTATGCTGAATCAGCTAGAGAAGAAACGGCTGTTTGTCCAAAAGGCCTCCTTACCTGAGGTTTGAGAGAAGGCACTGCTGCTGTGGTGGGATTTGTTTAGGGACAGGGCTCTGAATCTATAAATTATGTATTTGGGCAACAATTCAAATTATGGCACAGAGAAGTAAGATTTGGAACTGTGAAAAAGACACTCCGAAATGATGCTAGAGTGCACATGGGTATGTGTGGGTGTGCAAACACACACACACACTGCCACACACCCCTGCCCTTTCTGATCACTTTGAATTGGTCCAATCAGACATCTAGTTTTATCTCATCATCTAACCACCTCGAGGACATTGTTTCCTGTTAGGATTTCTTTCCAATCCCATAACTGAGACTCCATCCCTCTCTATTCCTCTCATACCTAAAATGCTTTTGATCACCTTTGTGTCCTCTGCTCATCTGAAATGTTGGTCACTACACTTTCAATAATCTTATCCTCCTGCCCTTTCACAGGAAACATCTGGCAAAAATTGTAATCATGACTCAATCTCAGTCCCTTCCCTTATACCTAAGTGGTTTCCCAAGCTCTGCTGTGTAAAACCAAGTGACCATACAGATCAGAAGAACAGAATAATGATTTTCACACAGAGCTGGAACCTCAAATCTCAGTTATTTGTTTTCAGTACCACCTTCTTTCCCCTCACCGACTGTCCCATTTTCAAGCTTTTCCTGCCCCACACTCTTTTGGTAACTCTATCTCAACTGGAAAACTGAAACAATTAAAGGTGGATATTTCCAATTTCCTATCACTTTTATTTATCAACATATCCTTATCCATCCATGTGTTCCTTCTTTATTCTAGACTGAGCTGAAGAAGAATCCCTCTTTCTACTCAGAGCTGGGCCCCCACTGCCCCTGGGCAGGGAAACTCTGCCTCCACTGAGGCATCCTCCCACACATCGAGTATTTCTCCTTCCTCCTGGCCCTCTCTGCTGACTCTTCTCCCTCAGAGAGCCTTGAGACAAACAGCCTTGAGACTCTTTGCCACTCACCTAAGCATCTCCATCACATCACAGCAAAGTTCATACAGAAATATTACCCACCCATCTCACCCCCATCTTCAGTCTATTTTTCATTCATTCATCCACTGAAATTACCTTTTTACTTCCTTCACTTTTGCCTCCATGGGCACTGATTTGGAAATGAACTTCACCTTGAGTGGACACAGAAGAAGTCTACTCTCTCTTCATCCTGGGCTTTGTGTCACTGCTGTGCCCTCAGGTTCTCAGGTTTCAGTCTCCCTGGTGGGACCCTCCTGGATTGACCACATCAGCCCAGCCTAACCTTCTCTCTCAGCATGTCTTTCCTCAGCTCACTCCTCCCTGACATTGCCAGCTGTCCATTCCTTACCTTCATTCTTATCACCTCTTCTATTTCTCCTTCACAATGAAAACACTCTTTCTTTCTCTTAGTCTTTCACTGTATTGTTACCTTTTCTGTAGTATTGATATTTACTGCAATGTTATATTAAAGATCTTTGTGTCATTTCACCAAATAAAGTATAAATCACTAGATGACAGATACCTGCTTGTGTTCATCTCTGTAGCCTGTAACATTTGGATCTTTGGACTAAGTGCTGCTCAATAAATTGAACTAAATGTAAGTTTCATGCACTCCTTGTCACTTAGCCTACATTTTTTCAAAAGCCAGACCTCAACATTAATTACATTACACAACATTGATATTCTTAGATACTCTCAAGGAAATTCCCCTGCTGTTACCAGGCAGTAAATTTTCCTTCTCACAGAAAGAGTTTCTCCTCTACACTCAGGAATTATCCAGCATGCCTGTCTTGAGAGGGAAGTTTAATGTCTATAAAATCACTTGCTTAAACATTTTCACTTTTGAAGCCTACCTACCTTTCCTGCAAAGAATTTGGGAAGAAATTTGTCACATTTTTCGTTGTATTTCAAAAAAGAGGTAGAGATTGTAGCCGGCCAAGCTCTGTCCATGGAATTCTCCAGACAAGAATACTGGAGTGGAGTTCCATTTCCTTCTAAACACTCCTGATCAATTTTCAGTTCTAACTCTTTTTATCCCTGTGTCTTTAGTCAAATTAAATAATGTTTCTAAACTTCATATACAGCATGGTCACAAAAATAACTATTTTTTGACAGAGAATTTCTTATAATTAAATGAGATGGTGCTCCTAGAAGTCTTTCAAAGATATAATACACCACTAGGCTATTCATTATTATTTCTGTTTTAAAATTTTCTTCTTTTGTATAGTCTTCCCACTTATCCCTCTAAGCCACCCTATTGGATCCAGTTAGCAATTTTTTTGCTACTGCAGAGTGACCAAGGTCACTGATTTAATTTTCCATACATCAGTTCTGATAATGTTTCTCCATACAGACAATTCCACGGATGTTAAGCTTCTTCTATTTAGAGTTGGCTAAATATCACCCTGTGACAGATTTATTTTTAAGAACCATTTTTGTATCTTCCATATGTTTTTTACAGTATCACTGGAAAATACTGTGGGAAACATCCTTGGAAATTTACTAATGACACCTCCCTGACAGATGCTCAACATAAACCAGTTGATACCGTTTAGTGATATATCATGGAAACCTGTTGCCTTATCATAATGGCTTGGGAGCAACAAGTATCATGTTCATATTTAGTCAAGGTGGACAGATTTCATTATTTTGGCCTCAGATTTTTGGATGATTTCTCTAGTGTCTGTAGTCATTGTCCAGAGGTCTAATATGGAGTTTATCAGTTTCATTGCTAATGACTTAATAAAAGCTATAGTTATGGCATTCTGTTATTAATTAGTGTCATTTACAAAGGCAGCAATAGTACCTCTGGAAATCTTCAAAACACATTCAGTGCAACCTGGGAATAGTCTGTAGATTCAAGTATTTAATTTTTGGCAACAATTTAAAGAAATTATCATTCAAGCAAGGTGTTATAAATCCCTATTTTTTTTCTTTATTTATTTTTATTATTTTTTTAAATAAATTTATTTATTTTAGCTGGGGGCTAATTACTTTACAATATTGTAGTAGTTTTTGCCATACATTGACATGAATCAGCCATGGGTTCACATTGTGATCCCCCTCCCGAACGCTCCTCCCACCTCCCTCCCCATCCCATCCCTCTGGGTCATCCCAGTGCTCCATCCCTGAGCATCCGTCCCATGCATAGAACATGGAATGGTGTTCCGCTTCACATATGACAATATACATATTTCAATGTTATTGTCCCAGAACGTCCCACCCTCACCTTCTTCCTCAGAGTCCACAGGACTGTTCTATGCATCTGTCTCTTATTCTGTCTCGCATATAGGGTTACCGTTACCATCTTTCAAATTCCATATATGCCAAGTATGAAACATACTTTCTTCAGCATATGCAGAAACACAATTTAAGCAAGTAATTGGTGGATACAGCTATCAGAGCTCTTAACACACACACACACACACACACACACACACAATGTTGCTTTTCTTCCCATTACATGTACTTAACTGTTGAATAGTCTGAGAAAAAACTAAATCATCTTTGGCAATTTGAACATAGAGGATGCCACGATATCATGATGGATGGATAACTAGATCCAAAGAGTGAAGATGTCTGTTTTAGACTGGAAAGTTGTTTTTGCTTAGATAGATTTAGGAATCTTAACTATATACTGTTAAATATCAGAGTTTAGGTGGCAGGATTCATTTCTTTGTTACTGACTTAATAATACCTACATCTCAAGAAGTTTTATTGAAAAATTAGGTGCTACATCCTACCTACATCCCAAGAAGTTTTATTGAAAAATTAGGTGCTACATCCTCTAGGAGTTAGTCATAACTTGTTTTGTGTTCTCTTCTTAGATATTCCTTCAATATCCCCTACATAGCTCCACATTTGCACTTAATACATATTCTCTGTTTATGTGGTTATGCCTTTACATATGAACTCTGTGACTGAAAGATTTTCTTATTTATCTTCAAAACTCTTGCACCTGGTAGACCATTTGGTATGCAGGATATATGAGGAAAATAAGAAGTTTTTACGTGAATAAATTAATAAATAAACTGTAGCCTATTGTCTAAAATAAAAGTAATATTATTACTCTTGATTTTCACTCATTTATCTTATTTCCCTATTCATTCCACTTACAGTTCTGAGAATATCACTGCAATATTTTATAAATGCATTTGAATCTTGATCAGAAACTATCATCATACAATCATGATAGGTCAAGACTGATCCCATGGCTTGTGAATCTGTAAGAGCTGGCTTTAGATAAGGGGAAAGAAGGAAGAGAGAAAGAAAAAGAAAAGCAAGCTTGATTTGTAGCATTTCTGACCTACAATGGCCAATTTGAAACCACCAACATGTCACCAATGTACAATTGGGAAAGAAGGTGAACCCCTGCCTTTTCTTAGTGGTGAATAAACTTCCTCGACTTCACTGGTTGCTTCTATACCCTGTCTTGTCTTACTCACTTCAACCAGTTTTGCTGCATTGCCTTCTTCTACAAGTTTTCAAGAAGGGCTTTCCAGGTGGAGCTAATGGTAAAGAACATGCCTGTCAATGCAGGAGACATAAGAGATGCAATTTCGATTTCTGGATCCCCTGGAGGAGGAAATGGCAACCCACTCCGGTAATCTAGCCTGTAGAATCCCCATGAGCAGAGGAGCTGGTGGGCTACAGTACACAGGGTTGTAAAGAGTTGGACACAACTGAAGCAACTGAGCATGCAAGCACAAATTATCATTCAAAGACTGATTTCTATGCAGAGAAGTAATAAATCAACGTTAGAGCAGTGGCCTGCCATGTTCCTTAAAAATGGCATCTTTAAACACAATTTTCAGGATCACCAATAAACCACAAGAAAAATTACCTGTACTTTTTTTTAGGAAGCATATTTTAAAACTCATAAAATTATGCAATGGATACTTTTGGAGTTTATTTTGATTTGTATTGGGGAAGGCTGTATTATAGTTAAAATCTTTGTCCTCTTAGGGGGATAAAATTGACCATTATCTCTAAAAACAATTCTGTGTTGTTTTTCAACTACTTCCTTTCTCCTTTCTCAATTAAGTTAAGCTTAGTTTGTCTCTGCGGGTAAAGCTCCAGAGCTGTAAACATTTGAGGTGAACCACGTGTTTATGTATTTATGTATTTTAGGTATGTTGATTTCTGTCTCACAGTTGTTAGAATCAAGTGAGAAAAGACTGCTAAGTAATGCTTTACATATTTTACTGATTGCGGCTTTGAAATAAACCTAAAGTAATGAGAGCTGCTCAATCCATAACCTGGCTGCTGGTGATTTACTGTTTTCTTTTCTTTTCTTTCTTTCTTTCTTTTTTATTTTTAATATATGGGCTAAATGGAAAAATTTTAAGATAGTTTATTAGTGAAATCATGATAATCATTTATACACAGAGAAGACAAGATCTTTCAAGTAGACATTTGTCAATGTCTTCACTACCTGTGCTCTCAAAAATAATTTAAAATCTTGTTTAGAATCTTATTTAAAACCTTGAATTATGAGGATCTCCCTGGTGGTCAAGTAGTTAAGATCTCACCTTCCCATGCAGGGGGTATGGGTTTGATCACTCATCAGGGAGCTAAGATTCCACAAACCTCACAGCTAAAAAACCAAAACATAAACAATATTGCAAGAAATTTAATAAAGACTTTAAAAGTTGTCCATATCAAGTATCTTAAAAAAAAATAAAAATAAATAAAATCTTGAAATATGTAAAACTTTCAATAGTCAAAATACATACTAATAGCAATGCGTTTGTAATTTTGATGTCTACAAGTCACCTATGGGGTTCAGTAAACAGTCTCATTTTCTTCTAATACTTCAAACTCAGCATATTTTTAGCAGAAATAGGATAATTCATTGATTTCTTGGTGTGCATATTAAGTTGAGAAATCTTACCTCTTTGAAAATGTAGTAAACATACCCAAGTAAACCTTGGGTATGAGGTATCACACTACATCAAACTATAGGTAAATAAAAAATAAAACAGTATGATTTTAGTTGGTTTGTACCAGATTATATAAGATAAAATTTGGAAATATCATATTAAAATAAATAAATAATCAGAATATCCCAAGACCCTTAAGTGCAAGTTTAGTAGCCATGCTTATGCTGTAGGATGATGACTTATCAGGGAAAGGTTGATTATGAACAGCATATCTGTTTATTGAGGGTCTTTCAGCCCTCTGAGGGTACCAAGAGTAGTCTGATCCTGGGAGAGTACCCTCAGATGACCAAGATGACACCCTAATCTCAGACTTGCAGCCTCTAGAACTAGAGTTAGAGAGGGGCTTCCCAGGCTGGGCATCTGACAAAGGGACTAGGAATCCTCAGGGAATCTGACCTGGAAGACCAGCAGGATTTGATTATAGGACTTCCACAGGACTGGGGGAAACAGAGACTCCAGCATCGAAGTGCACAAACAAAATCTTGCACACGCCAAGACCGAGGGTAAAGGCATAGAGACTCCACAGAAGACTGAACCAAAACTACCTGCTAGTGTTGGCGGGCCACCTGGTGGAGGTGTGGGATGGCAGGGTCTCATCACAGGGACAGGGGCACTGGCAGCAGCAGTCTGGGAAGGTTCCCCTAGGCGTAAGCCCTCTTGGAGGTCGACATTAACCATAGTTAATGTCCATAGACATACTGCCCATAGACACCAGGGCTGGGTCACCTCAGGCCAAACAACTATCAGGGTGGGATCACAACCCCAATAATAAGCAGATAGTTGGATTAAAGCTTTACTGAGCAAGGCCCTAACACCAGAACAAGACTCAGTTTTTCCCACCACCAGCCCCTACCATAAGGAAGCTTGCACAAGCCCCTTAGCCTCCTCCATCAGAGGGCAGACAGAAGAAAAAGAAGAACCCCAGCCCCACAGTGGCTAAAACAAAAACCACACACCAGAAATTTAATCAGCAGGAAAAAGCAGAAATCTATGTCACAGATGAAGGGACAAGATAAAACCCCCGGGGGGGGGGGGGGGTGGGGAAGACTAAAGGAAATGGAGACACGCAAAATTCCAGAAGAAGAATTCAGAATAATGATAGAGAAGATGATCCAGGATCTTCAGAAAACAATTGAAAAGATACAAGAAAAGCTTACCAAAGACCTAGAAGAACCAAAGAACTAACAAACAGAGATGAATAATACATTAGAAAGAATCAGTAGCAGAATAACCGAGGCATAACAGATAAATGACTTGGAGGACAGAATGGTGGAAATCACTGCTTCAGAATGGAATATAGAAAAAAGAATGAAAAAAAAAAAATGAAGACACTCTGAGAGACTTCTAGGACAACATTAAATGCACCAACATTCACATTACACAGGTCCCAAGGAGAAGAGAGAGAGAAAGGACCTGGGACAATATTTTTAGAGATAATAGCTGAAATATCCCCTAACAAGGGGCTTCCCTGGTAGCTCAGCTGGTAAAGAATCTGCCTGCAACGTAGGAGACACGGGTTTGATCTCTGGGTTGAGAAAATCCCCTGGAGAAGGAACAGCTACCCACTCTAGTATTCTGGCCTGGAGAATTCCATGAACTGTACAGCCCAAGGGGTTGCAAAGAGTTGGGCATGACTTTCACTTTCTTTCCCTAACAAAAGAAAGGAAACAGAAAACCAAGTCTAGAAAGCACAGAGAGTCCCAAGCAGGATAAACCCAAGGAGGAACACACCAAGACACATTGTAATCAAGCTGACAAAAATTAAAGACAAAGATAAAATATTATAAGCAGCAACTGAAAAATGACAAATAACATACATGGAAACCCCCATCAGGTTGTCAGCTGATTATTCAACAGAAACTCTACAAGTCAGAAGAGAATGGCATGATATATTTAAAATGATGAAATGGAAGAACCTACAACCAAGAATGCTTTGCTTAGTAAGACTTTCATTCAGATATGATGGAGAAATCAAAAGCTTTCCAGACAAGCAAAAGTTAAGAGAATTCAGCACCACCAAACCAACTTTAAAACAAATGCTAATATAACTTCTCTAGGTAGGAAACACAAGAGAAGGAAAAGACCTACCTACAGAAAATAAACTCAGTACCATACTGTCTTGATGACTGTGGTTTTGTAGTAGAGCCTGAAGTCAGGCAGGTTGATTCGTCCAGTTCCATTCTTCTTTCTCAAGATTGCATTGGCTATTCGAGGTTTTTTGTATTTCCATACAAATTGTGAAATGATTTGTTCTAATTCTCTGAAGAATACTGTTGGAAGCTTAATAAGGATTGCATTGAATCTACAGATTGCTTTGGGTAGTATACTCATTTTCACTATATTGATTCTTCCGATTCATGAACACAGTATATTTCTCCATCTATTTGTGTCTTCTTTGATTTCTTTCACCAGTGTTTTATAGTTTTCTATAGATAGGTATTTTGTTTCTTTAGGTAGATATATTCCTAAATATTTTATTCTTTTCATTGTGATGGTGAATAGAATTGTTTTCTTAATTTCTCTTTCTCTTTTTTCATTGTTAGTGTATAGGAATGCAAGGGCTTTCTGTATGTTAATTTTATATTCTGCAACTTTACTATATTCATTGATTAGCTCTACTGATTTTCTGGTGGAGTCTTTAGGGTTTTCTATGTAGAGGATCATGTCATCTGCAAACAGTGAGAGTTTTACTTCTTCTTTTCCAATCTGAATTCTTTTTATTTCTTTTTCTGCTCTGATTGCTGTGGCCAAAACTTCCAAAACTATGTTGAATAGTAGTGGTGAGAGTGGGCACCCTTGTCTTGTTCCTGACTTTAGGGGAAATGCTTTCAGTTTTTCACCATTTAGGATAATGTTTGCCGTGGGTTTGTCATATATAGCTTTTATTATGTTGAGGTATGTTCCTTCTATTCCTGCTTTTTGGAGGGTTTTTATCATAAGTGGATGTTGAATTTTGTCAAAGGCTTTCTCTGCATCTATTGAACATCAAGACAGTATGGTACTGGCACAAGGACAGAAATATAGATCAGTGGAACAAAATAGAAAGCCCAGAGATAAACCCACGCACCTATGGACACCTTATCTTTGACAAAGGAGGCAAGAATATACAATGGAGAAAAGACAATCTCTTTAACAAGTGGTGCTGGGAAAACTGGTCAACCACTTGTAAAAGAATGAAACTAAACACTTTCTAACACCATACACAAAAATAAACTCAAAATGGATTAAAGATCTAAATAAGACCAGAAACTATAAAACTCCTAGAGGAAAAAACAGGCAAAATACTCTCCAACATAAACCACAGCAGGATCCTCTATGGCCCACCTTCCAGAATATTGGAAATAAAAGCAAAAACAAACAAATGGGACCGAATTAAAATTAAAAGCTTTTGCACAACAAAGGAAATTATAAGCAAGGTGAAAAGACAGCCTTCAGAATGGGGGACAATAATAGCAAACGAAGCAACAGACAAACAATTAATCTCAAAAATATACAAGCAACTCCTGCAGCTCAATTCCAGAAAAATAAACGACCCAATCAAAAAATGGGCCAAAGAACTAAACAGACACTTTTCCAAAGAAGACATACAGATGGCTAACAAACACATGAAAAGATGCTCAATATCACTCATTATCAGAGAAATGCAAATCAAAGCCACAATGAGCTACCATTTCACGCCAGTCAGAATGGCTGCTATCCAAAAGTCTACAAGCAATAAATGCTGGAGAGGGTGTGGAGAAAAGGGAACCCTCTTACACTGTTGGTGGGAATGCAAACTAGTACAGCCACTATGGAGAACAGTGTGGAGATTCCTTAAAAAACTGGGAACAGAACTGCCATATGACCCAGCAATCCCAATGCTGGGCATACACACTGAGGAAACCAGACTCGAAAAGAGACACATGTAGCCCGATGTTCGTTGCAGGACTGTTTACAATAGCCAGTACATGGAAGCAGCCTAGATGCCCATCAGCAGATGAATGGATGAGGAAGCTGTGGTACATATACACAATGGAATATTACTCAGCCATTAAAAAAGAATATATTTGAATCAGTTCTAATGAGGTGGATGAAACTGGAGCCCATTATACAGAGTGAAGTAAGCCGGAAAGAAAAACACCAATACAGTATACTAACACATGTATATGGTATTTAGTCAATCGGTAAAGATAATCTTGTATGCGAGACATCGAAAGAGACACAGATAAATAGAACAGTATTATGGACTCTATGGGAGAAGGCGAGGGTGGGATGATGTGGGAGAATGGCATGGAAGCATGTAGATTATCATACGTGAAACGAATCGCAAGTCCAGGTTCAATGCATGATACAGGGTGCTCGGGGTTGGTGCACCGGGATGACCCAGAGGGATAGGATGGGGAGGGAGGTGGGAGGGGGGTTCTGGAAGGGGAAAACATGTACACCCATGGTGGATTCATGTCAATGTATGGCAAAACAAATACAATATTGTAAAGTTAAAAAATAGAAAATAAACTAATTTAAAAAAAAGAAAGAAAAAAAACCCAAAATAATTAAGAAAATTATAGTAAGATCACCAATCAATTCTAAAAGAAATCAGTACTGAATGTTCTTTGAAAGGACTGATGCTGAAGCTGAAGCTCCAATATTTTGGTCATCTGATGTGAAGAACTGACTCATTGGAAAAATCCCTGATGCTGGGAAAGATTGAAGACAGGAGGAGAAGGGAACGACAGAGGATGAGGTGGTTGGATGGCATCACTGGCTCAACAGACATGAGTTTGTGCAAGCTCTGGAGTTGGTAATGGACAGGGAAACCTGACATGCTGCAGTCCATGGGGCCACAAAGTTTTGGACATGACCGAGCAACTGAACCGAACTGAATTGACTAAGATCACACATATCGATAATTACCTTAAATGTAAATAGATTAAATTCACCAACCAAAAGACAGACTGGCTGGGCAGATTAACACATGTGCATGTACACACTTCCACATACTACCTCACTCTGCTCACCCCCAAATTATATGTAATTAGTTTATATTGTTAAGCTAATCATGTTCCCATTATGGCTTGCAGTTGTAATTTTTTATTTTTTGTCTGAATATTGATTCTGAAAACTGATAAACATCTTTTACTATTGTGCTCAGGTGACTAATACTCAATACCATTGTATTATGATTGGGCAACAGAAAATTAATAGAACTCTTTATCACCAAAACTACAATTTAATAGAAAAACCTGCAATCACTTTTTAAAATCCAGATGCATATCAGAATTATTTTGGAATTTTTTGCAAAATACAAATGCCTAGGTAATGCCTTTGTTTTTTTTCCAGAACTCCATATATGTTTCTAATGAGCAGTCACATTTAAAAACAACTTGAGTATATGATGATCCTTTACTTTAATCCAGCTTATTTCACCTTTTTCTATTTCATATTCAGTGCTCCCAATCATTTAGGTTATGTTTTCCAACTTCTCCATCTCTTCTCCTTTTTGATATTCTTTTTCAAACCCTTATCAAACTTAGTAGAAAAGCTTTTATATATACATATATATAAATAATATGTATAATATATATATTTTAGAAAATTTATGAACTTTTGCCTAACTAAAAATTTTATGACATTTAGATTCCACTTGTTTGATTTAGTATGAGTCAAATGCTAGATTTATAATTTAAAAAAATAGATATACAGGAACTGGCAAAGATTTACTGTATCTCACAGGGAACTATAGTCAACATCTTGTAATAACTTATAATGGAAAATAATTTCAAAAATAATGTATGTATATATGTATAACTGAATCAGCTTGCTGTGCACCTGAAGCATTTAAGTAAACTATACTTTAATAAATATATATATTAAGAAAAAATCTCATTGAGGCAAAAATGTATGCAATATATTTAAATAATTATATAACCATATATGCATTTATATGAATATTTATAATGTATACATGGCATAAAGGAAAGTTTCGCTAAGATATTTTTATAACTGTCGATCATATTTTTATTTTATGAAGCCTAGAGTTTGTCAATTTATACTATTTGAAATATTAAAAACATTTATTTCATTTCCCTTACTTTCAAGACCAAATTTATTTCTTTATAAGTTTGCTGTTTCATATAACTGGTGATTAACATGCAAAAACCTCGGAATCACTTGTTTTAAAGTGAATCTGGGTCAATTAAATGCAGCACATAATCTGGTTTTCTTTAATCTTAATGTGTCTAGACTTTAGCATTACCTGTTTTGTCTGTCCCAAATTTGTACATATAATTGATTGACTAAATGAAAATTTAATTAAAGTAGTAAAATTAATTTGAAAAAATTTAAATAAAGTAGTATAATTAGAGTTCTTTGAAGCATTTTAGGTAGCATAACATACTAGACTAAAGGGGTAGGGGAATCACCAAAGTTGCTGGGCAAAAAAATGTCAAGAACAACTGTTCCTAAATAAATAATATCTGTGTTAGGTTGAATTGAATAAATGGCATACCTTGTTAATTATGTAATATATAATCTTGGTGAGAAAAAAAAAACTATATATTTTATCTATATTATATTACCAAAAAAATATATAATCTTAGAAAAAAGTAATAATACCACTAAGGCTTATTAACTGCTTTTCATGTGTCAAGATGCCCTCTGCCAAGTACTTTACATGAATTCGTGGGTAATTATCTCAAACCTTTTTACAAAATAGATATTTCCATTAGAAAATTTAAGAATTTGAAATATAGAGAACGAGCTAATCAAGTCTTACTGTTGGGAAAGGATTGATTGAATTCCAAAACAATAGTTGGGTTAGCAAATGTAAGCTATTATATCAATATATAGGATGGATAAACAACAATGTCCTAGCACAGGAAACTATATTCAATATCCTGTGATAAACCAAAATGGAAAACAATGCCTTTCTCCCAAATCCTCCCACCCTCCCCCTCTCCCATAGAGTCCAAAAGACTGTTCTCTACATCTATGTCTCTTTTGCTGTCTCGCATATAGGGTTATCGTTACCATCTTTCTAAATTCCATATATGTGCATTAGTATACTGTATTGGGCTGCCATCTATGGGGTCGCACAGAGTCAGACATGACTGAAGCGACTTAGCAGCAGTAGCAGCAGCATACTGTATTGGTGTTTTCCTTTATGGCTTACTTCACCCTGTACAATAGGCTCCAGTTTCATCCACCTCATTAGAACTGATTCAAATGTATAAAACTGAAAAAAAAAGAAAAAGAAAAAGAATGTGTTGGCTAAGTCATTTTGCTGTTGCAGCAGAAATTAACACAACATTATAAATCAACTGTGTTTCAAAATTAAAATTAAAAAACAAAACAGCACAGTGACAATTCAGTCACAATTGAAGCATACATATCTGAACACTGAAGTTCAGAGGTCAACAAACTATGGCCCAAGGGTCAAATCCAGCCTGTTGCCTGCCTTGTAAGTTTCATGGACCATGGCCACACTATTGGTTCCAAGGCTGTCTATAGATTTTTTACTGCAACCGGATTGAGCTGCAGTAGAGACCATGTAGCCTGCAAAGTCTAAAATATTCACTGTCTGGTGTTTTACAGGAAAAGCTCAGCGACATGCATTTTAGATTTCTAATCTGAAATTGGGAATCTATAGTGCATGCTTTTAGATATTTACTGCAATTTCTACTTATCTGACTTAAACAGTTCATTTGGTTGAAATAATCATTATTTATTTAATTTTTGTTGTTTAGTTGCTAAGTCTCATCCAACTGTTTGAGAGCCCATGGACTGTGAATTGCCAGGCTTGTCTGTTCATGAGATTTCCCAGGTAAGAACACTGGAGTGGGTTGCCATTTCCTTCTCTGGGGGATCTACCCTACCCAGGGATTGAACCCAGGTTTCCTGCATTGGAAAGCTTATTCTTTACCTCTGAGCTGCCAGGGAAGCACCATATATTTATTACATATATCAATATTATATGATTAAAACTGAAATTCTAACAGTTCCTCTAAAGAGAAACAAAAAGGAAAGAACATAAACTGTAACCACTTATCACAAAATTAGGATCTTTTCTTATAGATCCCATAATGAAAATTGCTATTTTATATGAATGAATCATTTATTACTATTATGATTCAATCTAAGAATTTTTATGGTTTAAAAGTGAGCATATTGGTTCCAAAACTTAGCTTGTATATGTATTAAAAAATGATAAAACTCTAAAGAAATCAATCAAAATAAAAATGAGATCTCATTGATGTCCTTAAAATAGTATAAAATAAACTATCAACACTGGCTTAAATTTTATTGAAGAACTTAGTTACTTATAAGAAACTTAGTTATTAGAAGTAATTTTAGTTATTTAGGAAATAATGAACAAAGTACTTTGTTTATTATAAAAGATGAAGTACCATAATCATTCTTGCAGATTTGTTAATTCAGAATTAAATCTGAATTTCTCAACAGATTCTTTTGCAGTAGAAGTTTAAAAAATTTTGAGCATAATATAATCTAAAGCAACATCTCACAAAGAAAAAAAAAAAAGCTAGCTGAGCCCCTGGGCCATTTGCACACATGGCATTCTCTTGGTAAATTCTTCACCATCTGACATCTGGTCTTTAATTTATAAAGCTGACTTGATAATCCACTGAGTGTGTTCCCTCTTGTGAGCTGGCATACATTAAGTATGCAGAAATGGTTGCATAAACTAAATTTCTATTTTATTTATATTCATTCAAGAAATATAACTGCTGAGCAGAGGAGGTTCTGACTTCTTTTTAATACTTTAGGAAACTCTTGCAAGAAATCTTTCTGAAAGTATAGAGTGTACTAATTTCAATGCCTATAGGACATGTAATATCCATTTTTCAGGGCCTTACACAAATATGCAAGATCCTTAAGAGCCCAATTGAGTGATATGATTCTTCTAATCAAGTGTACTGAAAGGATAGATCTTAAACAGACCTCTTAACACAATGCCATTTAACCCCTCACATGATATAAGAGAGAAAAATAAGTGTGTTAAGTTCTCTGTAAGATTATTGAACAGAATAATGCATTTTAAAAAATTAATTTAAAAATACAAGATTAATGATTATGTTCTCATTCTACTTGATTTTAGCAGTATTCGATATTTTAACTCTCCTTCAGGAAACTGATTTTTCCTGGTTGCTGTGACATTTTGCTTCCCAGATTCTACTATCTAAGTCTTATCTCTTTTTTTTTTCAGTCTTACTTCTCTTTCTATCCTCTCAGTGAAACAGAAGTTTTAATTCCGTTTCTCTCACATGCTCACCTCTACCTTACAGTCGCGATAAGAGTCGAGTTCCTGTGTAGCCTGGTGTGTTGTGTGTGTCGGGCTGACGGGATGCAGGGGACCATCTCACTCATCCCCCTCTCACTGGTGATTAACAGATGAGGCGCTGGAGCCGGACTGGGGAAATCCTCTGAGTCCCAACCGGACGTTGACATTATGGCACTTTGGGCATAAGCAGTGGATCAGTCCTGCTACCACGCATGGTTGAAAGGTCAACATTATGTGACTTAACTCCGTACTCCTATCCCTCTGATGCCTCCGTATTCTGCTCACTCAGGGCTTCTGAGGAATCTTCTTCCCAGTGGCCCAGCTTCCTTAAGATTGGCTGGTTTCTTGTCTCCAAACTCCCTTGTCTATATCAGGGCAGGAAGGCCATAAATTGCCTTCCTAAGATTACATTCTGTTCTTCCTGAGTAGCAAGGAGAAGGAAAAAAAGAGAAAAGAAAACAAAATGGCTTCTATATTTAAGTGGCCTCAATGTTTATAATTCTTCAGTTCAGTCGATCAGTCATGTCTGACTCTTTGCTACCCTACGGACTGCAGTACGCCAGGCTTCCCTGTCCATCACCAACTCCTGAAGCTTGCTCAAACTCATGTCCATGGAGTTGGTGATACCATCCAACCATCTCATCTTCTGTCGACTCCTTCTCCTCCCACCTTCAATCTTTCTTAGCGTCAGGGTCTTTTCAAATGAGTCAGTTCTTCACATCAGGTGGCCAAAGTATTGGAGTTTCAGCTTCAGCATCAGTCTTTCCAATGAATATTCAGGACTGATTTCCTTCAGGATTGACTGGTTTGATCTCCTCACAGTCCAAGGGACTCGCATAGTTCAAAAGCATCAATTCTTCAGTGCTGAGCTTTCTTTTAGTCCAACTCTCACATCCATACATGACTACTGGAACAACCATAGCTTTGACCAGAGGAACCTTTGTTGGCAAAATAATATCTCTGCTTTTTAATATGCTGTCTAGGTTGGTCATAGCTTTTCTCCCAAGGAGCAGGTGTCTTTTAATTCAATGGCTGCAGTCATCATCTGCAGTGATTTTGGAGCCCAAGAAAACAAAAGTCTGTCACTGTTTCCATTGTTTTCCCATCTATTTGCCATGAAGTGATGGGGCCAGATGCCATGATCTTAGTTTTTTGAATGTTGAGTTTTAAGCCAACTTTTTCACTCTCCTCTTTCACTTTCATCAAGAGGCTCTTTAGTCTCTCTTTGCTTTCTGCCATAACGATGGTGTCCTCTGCATATCTGAGATTACTGATATTTTTCCTGGCAAATTTGATTTCAGGTTATGCTTCATCCAGCCTGGCATTTCCAATGATGTATTCTGCATATAAGTTAAATAAGCAGGGTGACAATATACAGCCTTTTACAAGTTGGAACCAGTCTGTTGTTCCATGTCTGGTTCTAACTGTTGCTTCTTGACCTGCATACAGATTCCTCAGAAGGCAGGTGAGGCGGTCTGGTATTCCCAACTCTTTAAGAATTTTCCACAGTAATTATAATTTTTCCCTTATTTCCCCTTATCATGTTTTCCTTTTTATGACAAGATCATGAGTTAGATACTGTTTCTCTGTTTTATAGCAGCAAATATTTTAGGTAACTTATTTGGCATACACACACACACACACACACACACACACACACACACACACACACACACACACACATATATATATATATCAGCCCTAGCTTCCCTGATAGCTCAGTTGGTAAAGAATCTGCCTGCAATGAAGGAGACTTGGGTTCGAGTCCTACTTTGGGAAAATCCCCTGAAAAAAGGCTAGGCTACTCACTCCAGTATTCTTGGACCTCCCTTGTGGCTCAGCTGGTAAAGTATCTGCCCTCAATGTGGGAAACCTGGGTTCAATCCCTGGGTTGGAAAGATCCCCTGGAGAAGGGAAAGGCTACCCACCCCAGTATTCTCTGATGGAGACTTCAATGGACTACAGTCCATGGGGTCGCAAACAGCTGGACACGACTGAGTGACATTCACTTTCACTTTTCATGTATGTATTCTGAAATATATGTATGTGTATATATAGTCTCTCAAATATGTTTGTGTGTGTGTGTGTGTGTGTGTGTATATATATATATATATATATATATATATATATATATATTTGTTATTTTTCAGCTTCTCTGCTCTTACAGATTACTGAAAATATTGAGTGCATTTCCCTGTGCTACAGTGGAGGTCCTGCAACAAATCTGTTTTGATAAAAGACACGACTTCTGTAGTGATTTAGGCTCCTGTAACACACCAAGCAAGTGTCAGCCATTTGCAGCATTAGGGGATAATTTTCATAATTGTTAAGTTACTCTTCTATTAAAAAAAATTTTTTTCTAAAATTACTTTATAATCAGGAAGTTTTGCCAAACAACTTTCAGAAAGTATTTTCTATCAAGAATAATACAGATCTATCACAACTTTTTGTTAGAAATTAATGTTGTCTAAGCAAAACTGTTCTACAAAATCAGCTAGAGAACATAAATTACTCTATAAATTCATTGAAATTTCAATTATAAATCTGGATAGGATTTATTAAGCTATTTGAAATGCTGACTTTAAAATTTACAAAGAGTGAAAGACCAAGATAAATCAAGACAATTTTGAATAATGATTAATTATTAAGTATTTTCTAGGAACAATTCCAGTGCTTTACATTAATAAACACATATCCCTTTTGAAAGAACACTATAGCACAGGAACCATCAATACCTTTACCTTGCAGATGAGAAATTAAGACACAGAAAGTGTAAGTAACTTGCCAGTGTCATATTGTTAAACAAGGATAAAATTGAGCAGTGAATCCTGATTTGCAAACTCTAAATATTACATGGTAAACCAGTACATTATATAGCCCATACAGAAAAGTGAAAAGAGAACACTTGACTTAGTAAGTAGCCAAATAGGTAGAAATTAAAATAAACAAATATAGAAATGGAAATGAAGAGGTGGCCCCAGAAGTAAACACATATAAATATATGGATTCAGAATATACAAGAGGTAGAGGTTTTACAACCACATCAGTAGAGAAAGGATGGATTATGTAATGTATAATGTTGGAAATATTGGCTGTCCAAATAGGGGAGAAAAAAAAATTTAAAGAATACTTACGTTATATTTTGTAAAAATATAATCTAGATGGAATAAGCATGCAATTTAAAAGAATATATGACCTCATGATAATAATTTTAAAAATAATCATGCATGCACAAAAACACACATATCCTATATACACAAAACAACAAATGAAAAGCACAATTAATTTCAACACATTTGAATGGTATAATCTTTGTGTTATAAAAAAAGCTAAAAAAAAGCTTAAACAAAGCTGTGAGCTGCAAAATTATATTCACCTTGCCTATAACTAGCCAAGATTTACTGTCTGAATGCATTAAAATTTCTAAAAATAAAAGCAAAGAATAACTAAAAGGAGTCAAGGATTTGAACAGGTAAATGACCAATGAAAAATCTGAGTTGTCAATGAACATTTTGCAAGCTCAATATTACTAGAAGATAAGGAAATATTTATTAAGGCAATGAGATATAATTTCAAATCTATCAAATGATAAAAATATAAATATATATGGTGTAGGTGTAAAACAGCTTGTATTTGAGATAATATCAAACAGGCATAGATTCAGAGAAGCAGAGTCTTGCTACCTTGCTAGTAAGCAAGTATGCAAGAATATTACTAGAGCTATTCATTCACATGCACTAAGAATCAGCCATTCTTTGTCCAAAGATATCAACTGAAGAATGATTGTAATATTAAAAAAAAGAAGCAACCTAAATTTGGTTTAATAGAGAAGTGAATTAATAGTCAATTTTTCTATATTTTTCTATATTTATGTATAATATATAGCTACTAAAATATACTATATTTATTAACATAGAAAAATATTGAAAAATAAAAGAAAATGGAAAATTAATAAGCATACCATAGTGTCATTTACATAAATATGAAAACAATAATGTTTGTGAAAATATGATTATAATTTTAGATAATAATTTGAATATACACCATTTTTAAAGGATCCTCAATTTTAGTTCTTTTTGAGGAATTTAGTTTGCTTTTAAAAAATCATGTTGCAAAAATGACAAAGCTATGTGGTAAAGTGGCTGGTGGATGCATTGTGTTGCTATAGTGTACCTATGCTCTATCTTTCAAGTATTTTACAATTTAGACACTAAAATTGAAGTTACCTTATGTCAGTTGGAAGTAATGTAAATTTTATGATTTTAACTTTCCTCTCTGGTCTTCTGAAAGATGCAAAATAAACTTTAACAGCATCATTATTATTTCAACTATAAGATTTGATTTCAGCAAAGATATTTGGAATTTATATATTTAAAATTCAGAGATTAAATATATTTTCAATAGTATATCTAAGGAAGTTACTTGACTTGGAAATATAATGTAAAGCAAAAGGGTAAAGCAATGTAGCTTATTAAGAGAGCTGTAACATAAAATATCACATTTTAATTTAGATTTTTATATATTATATGTATATTATACATATACATACAATGATTTTTCCTTTTAAAATGCAATGCCTAGATCTTGATTTCTAAATATGTAGTGAGATGAGTATTGTCATTCTAAATGCATTGCTACCCAGAACCTCAGAATACCACTTTATTTGGAAATAGGGTCTTTGCAGATGTCATTAATTAAAATGGGGTCATATGGAATTAGCTGTTGCTATTGTTTAGTCACTATGTCCTATCTGACTCTTTGTGACCCCATGAACTGCAGCACACCAGATTCTTCTGTCTCCACTATCTCCCAATTTGTTCAAATTCATGTCCATTGAGTCATTGACGCTAGGTAACCATCTCATCCTCTGCCACCCCCTTCTCCTTTTGTCTTCAATCTTCCCCAGGATCAATCTTTTCCAATGAGTCAGTTCTGCATCAAGTGGCCAAAGTATTGGAGCTTCAGCTTCAGCATCAGTCCTTCCAATGAATATTCAGGACTGACTGCCTTTAGAAGTTAGGATTGACTGGTATGATCTCCTTGCAATCTAAGGGATTCTCAAGAGTATTCTCCAACACCACAATTTGAAAGCATCAATATTTTGGTGTTCAGCCTTCTTTATGGTCCAGCTGTCACATCCAAATATGGTTACTGGGAAAACCATAACTTCGACTCTACAGAGTCTTTTTGTCAAAGTGATATCTCTGTTTTTTAATGTGCTGCCTAGGTTTGTCATAGCTTTCCTTCCAAGGAGCAAGTGTCTTTTAATTTCATGACTGCACTCATCTTCCAGTGTCATATCTTTTTGCCTTTTCATACTATTCATGGGTTTCTCCAGGCAAGAATACTGTAGTGGGTTGCCATTTCCTCCTCCAGTGGACTACATTTTGTCAGAACTCTTCACTATGACCCATCCATCTTGGGTGGCCCTGCATAGCATGGCTCATAGTTTCATTGAACTATGCAAGCCCCTTCGGCATGGCAAGATTATGATCCATGATTTAGAGTGAACCCTAAATCCAATAAATGGTGACCCTTCATTGGAATGAGAATAGGAGAGAACATGGAAAGACATGTAGAAGGAAGGGCCTGGGGTGACACAGGCAGAAACCAGAGTGAGTGGCTGCAAACCACGGAAAGCAGAATGGCTGGCAACTTCCCGAAGTGGGAAGAGACGCATGTAGCTAGCAAGGACACAGCCCTTCAATTTCAGCATTCTGAACTGTGCAAGAATAATTTCTATTGTCTTTAAGCCACTTAGTTTGTGGGATCATACTACAGAAGTCCCAAGAACTAATACAAGCATCATTGTCATGAAGAAGTGGTTGATTCTAGCACCGAAGCAGGGAAAATACAAGATGAGCTAGGACCGTTGTCCGACAGTGATACAAAGTGTGGAAGTGAACATACATGCAAAGCATAAAGCCTGAAGGGTTTTGTCAAATGGCCACAGAAGTCTATCTGAGAGGGCTTCTAACTGCAGGAGTTGGAACAGCTGAAACAATGTGGTAATCATAATATTAGATTATAATGCAAAAAATAAAGGAAATTTTCATGAGGCTTGAGTGATATAAGAAAGAAATCATTGAATAAAACAGTGGGAGAGAAGGAACAAATATTTCTCATGGAAGAATTCCAGTTAAACTGTGTAGAAGTAATCACATCAGGTAAGATCCACTGGTGAATATCAGAATTCCTAGACAAAATCGTAAGGAGAAATAGAGTCTTTGTGTACCCTCAAATTTACTCTGATTTAGCATATGAACACAAACTCTTGGATGCCCTTCCCTCTGGGAATTTTGCCTTCATTCCCCTCCCGTTCAGTGTAGGCTGGACTTTGTGACTTTGCTTCTGGAAATGGGAAAGAGAAATAGTAACTTTAGGGTAGAGAAGCCCACAGACCCCTTAACCAGTGATCAAAGCAAGTGTCTCCAGTGCTCTCAATTTGATACCATGTCCCTGTGACATGGTGCAATGAGAAGAGTATGTAATACCTGTGACACTCTTCCTCAGAATCTAAAAGCTCCATATGCTCGTGGGAAACACTAGATATTGCCAAATGAGGGACATTCAACAAATACTCAAACAATATTTTTCAAAGGTCATGAAGACAAGGAAAGATTGAGGAACTGTCACAAATTGAAGAGGCCAGGGAGACATGAGCACAAGATACAGGGTGGAATCTGGAGATTTGATCCTGAAAGAGAAAAACAGATGGTGGAAAAATTGGTGAAACGCAGTCAAAACTGAAGGCTTAATTATTAATGTTGTACTACTGTTAATATCTTAATTTTGACAATTATATCATCGCAAAGTAAAACTCTGTACTGTCTTTGTAGCTCTTCTACAGATCTAAAATTATTCCAAAATTAAAAGTTAAAAAAAATACATGGCATCAGAATTTTTATATTTAATTAATTTGATTCAGTAAATCTCAAACTGTTTTCTTAATTATATATGGGGTTAATCAAAAGGCTAGCCAGGCAAGTAAATTGCTCAAGGTCACAGAGCATATTAACAATAGAGGAAATAAATTACCAAAGATTAAATTTTTGTTTCTGAAAGAATTCCTTAAAAAAAATAGTGACTAATAATATATATGTAGCAACACATCAGGAAGTCTTAATCAATTTTTTTTTTCTGCAAGTATCTTACTAGCTTCCCAAAAGATTGTGGATGCCATATTCACCCTTGTGTTTCATTAAAAAAAATCAGCAAAGTTTAACTTCAAGACTTTAAAAGATGTTGTTATAGTTTACATTTCTCTAACATAGGACATAGAAGACTTATGGATAATTTCAGAGGAAATGGCCCATAGAGTTGAGTGAATGAATTCATGCTGAAATGTTTGATTAAAGTGAGAAAAAGACTAACTACTCATTCAATTGCTAAAGTTCTCAAAAGGTTTGGAATGGTCTATAAATATTCAAAATGGATTAACTTAGTTGGGTTCTTCACTTGGAAAAAATATTTTCTTTAGAAACAATTTTCTTCTGTACATAACATGTCTTTATTCATTTTTTCATATATTTAATAGATTCCCTCCTAGTCTTATGTCTAGTTACTGCATTTTGGGTGATAGAAAGCATCAAGATAAAAATGTGGTGATTTTTTTCAATAAGGGAAATTGAGCTCTAACCAGGTTAATATGTCAAGTCATAGCTGGAATTCTCAGAGCTTAATCTGCATACAGAAATGATTGAAAATGTTTCTTTACAGCTTAATCTTCTCTAAGATTTATTTAGAAATCTATATCATTAGTCAAAAGGTGAAGCTAATTCTGTTTCAATGCACACTAATTTTAGGCTCTGAACTCCATACTCATCCACAAAATTTTGTGATTTTTATCCCTGGACTTCCTATAAACTTTTTGTAGATGACTTCTGTGATTTGTTATTGAAAGTGCTGTATTAAAATTTATTGGCTTGGCCAAAAAGTTTTTTTCAGTTTTTAAATAGAAAAGAAAAAAACATATTTTTCATTTTCACCAATAATTTTATTGAACAGCATATTCACGGTTTTATTCCACTACCTTCTGCCATTTGTCAAGCAACTTGATAATTCCATCTTCCTAAAACACATTATCTTTTGAGTAAAGAATGGTTCCATGTGCTTTTTACAGTCTTCCAGGAAACTGAAATATTTTCCATTAAGAAATTTGGGGAAGACCAAAATAAATGGACATCCAAAGGTGCAATGTTTGGTGAATACGGCAGATAAATCAGAACTTCCTGGCCAAGCTGTAACAGTTTTTGCCTGGTCATCAGAAAAAAAAATGCTTTATTCTGATGGAAGATTATGTATTTTCTGTTGACTAATGCCTGGTGGTTTTCGTTGAGTGCTGTGAGTGCTGCTTTCAGTTGGCCTAACTGGGAGCAGTATTTATTGGAATTAATTGCTTAGTTTTCCAGAAGAAGTTTATAATAAAGTAATCCTTTCCAATCCCAACATATAACCACACCACTTCTTTGGATGAAGACCAACACTTGGTATGGTTGGTGGTGGCTCATTTCACTTGCCCAATGATCTCTTCTGTTCCACATTATTGTACAGTATCCACTTTTCATCACTTGTCACACATTGGTTTTAAAATGGAGCATTTTCATTACATTTAAGTAGAGAACTGCATGTAGAAATATGATCAAGGAGATTTTATTTTTTTTTCCTTAAAACTTATATGAAACTTAAACATCAAGGTGGTTAACATAACCAATTTGGTGCAAGTGATTTTCAATGCTTGGTTTGGATACTTTGAGTATGTCAGCTATCTCCAGCATGGTAAAATGTTGATTGTGCTCAATCAATGATCACTCAATTTGATCACCATCAGTTTCAACTTGTCTACTCATCATGAAGTGAGAAATCTTTGGCACTAAACTTCACAAACCATTTTTGACATATTCAATCAGTCACAGCACTTTCTCCATACACTGCTCAAATTTTTATTTTTGAGTTTCATTTGTGTTTTTACCTTTCTTGAAATAATAAAACACAATGCTGAAAATGTTGCTTTTTTCTTCCATCTTCAATATTAAAATGACTACACAAAAATTCACCAACTTTGATGACTTTTTCTTAATGCACACCGATATGACAATTATCACAATACAATTTAACAAAATTCTTTCAAATGAAGTTAAAGACAACTAAGTGCTACTAGAGCCATTTTACAGAAAAGCTGAATGAACATTTTGGCAATTATCTTTCTCCATGTTCTCTTCTTGTTCATCTCCAGATACACACAGTCAAGCAATTCTAGGATCATCTCATTAAGTGTTTCCAAGCACACAGGGCCTGACTCATTAAAGATATGTAAAAAAAATTCATTAAATAAAAAAAGAATATGTATAAATTTTCATTGTGTTGTTATCAAACTTAGGCTGCTCACCACTCAGAATGCTTGAGAAGCAAAGGTTGGTTGAAAGGAAAGTTGCTTTAATCAGAAAAGTTGGCAATCTGAGGAGAGGGCAGACTCCTGTCCCCAAAACCAACTCTGGAGATTCTGTTCATCCATGACAGTTTTTAAAGGGAAAATGGGGAAAAAACCTTAGTGATTCATGGAGACAGGAGGTCAAACTCTGTATCATTTACTGTATCATTTACCATTGCATGAGGCTGGCTGACTCTCCATGGTATTTCTTCAGATATTGCCTTGTCCATGTGGTCTGCCTGCAGGATTGCTAAGGAGGCTGCCCAGGGTATAGACCTAGTCATACTTTAACGACTTAATCCCCCATTCCTACTTCTTTTAATCTAGAGGGAAAAATCAACAACAGTTTAAGCAAGGTTTTATGTATATTTGATAGAGCAGAAGTCAGGAATTAGGTTCTATATTACCTAGTGATCTCAGTTTTATAACTGAGATTTAAGGGTAACAGAAATAAGATAACAGGAAAGGCACAGAGCTGCTTACACTGATCGCCGCCATTATGCAACATAAAGAGAACATTTATTTTTAAACTTTGTAGTGCTGCTAATTATTTTCCTTACAATGCTGTGATACTCTCTTCCTACCTATCAAGTGTTTGATTGGCTGAAGTGGGTGTTTTTTGTTCTAATATGACATATTTCTAATACTGTTCATTGTCTAGAAAGATGAAACTGTGCTTTTATTGACTCATTGTCTCTACTAGGCTATGAACTTAGTTTTATATATTTTTCTGTTTTGAAGCTTTCCCATTTTTTGAGAGGAGACTCATGTTTAGTAACAAACTGAAGGTCAATGCCATGAAATCAGGGACCATAAACTCCAATGCCTCCAGGGGCCAGGCAGGTAACGGAAGGGATGGAAGCCAGCAGAGGCTCTGTCCAGCTCTCTTTCTGTATGAGGCAGCAAGACTTAGCAACCACCCATTGTTGCCATGAGGGAGGCATTCCTAATATCCCAAATGTTCCAGTTTATCCTGTAGTGCCAGAAGTGAGTATTTTTGTTTGGAATCTCTTGATTTTTCAAAACTGGGTCAATGTTTCTTTAAAGTTGCTTAAGCCAAACTGAAATATGTCTACAGATTGGAATTGGACAACCACAAATTTGAGCCCACCAACAATTCATAATTACACTTTATAGTGATTCTCTGACTAAATATTGGATGTTGAAGCTGAAATTATTCCTAAATACATTTTTTTTAATTAAAAGGGACCTTGTTAAGAACCAATCCAAGCTGAAGGAAAAATATCTGAAAATCTAGAAACAGGTAAAACCTATTGTAGTTTTCTTCAAATTATGTTTTGAGAACCCTAATATCTTAGAGGGGTATTAACAGGCGTTAAAGAATATGAATTATGAAGAATAGGCTTGTGGAGATGATGTAGTCAAGCATGATTTTGTTATCACTCAGCCTCGCAAAATCTTTAGAGTGCTAATATTAATATATTTTCCCTGAATTCCAAATGGTCATATGAGGTAAGAAACCACTCAAAGAATGTTTCACTTCACTTTACATAAGCAGAGCCAATTATATTGAGAATTATAGCTAGATAAAGAAGAAAATAACTTTCTCATATACCCATCAAAAAATGGACAGTTAGCAATAAGACTGATTATATTAAAAATAAGCTCACAAGCTCTTCCTCACAAATTTCATTTTTCTACATGATTTATTCTCACTCAGTTGATTTGGGGTTAGCTAGTAGCCTACTTTTGTGAAGTATCTGCCTCAGGACTAAAAGTTCTGAAAGTCCTGACTCAGTTCCTTATCTACACTTATGGGGGCTCTTGGTGGTGGCAGCATCCAGGGGAGCCGATACTGCAATTCTGGGTCCCCAGAGTTTCCTGGCACAGTCCTTTTTTGAGGTTGTCACCAAACAGAACCCCATGGGACCTTTCCAGGACAGACCTCTCCCTCATGTTCTTTGCTGTAGCTCTTCTATCAAGTACCCAGATAGCAGTATCTGGTGCACATTCCCTGAGTTATTTTAAGGATGTGGAAACCTCCACCAAGTGGAAGAAGTTAACTCCTTGATGACCTTGAACACTAAACCTTGGGCCACCTGGAGACTAAGGATTGGTACCCTAAGGATGTGAACCCCTGTGCAAGGAGATCAAATCAGTCCATCCTAAAGGAAATCAGTCCAGAATGTTCATTGGAAGGACTGATGCTGAAGCTGAATCTCCAATACTTTGGCCACCTGATGCGAAGAACTGACTCATTGGAAAAGACTCTGAAGCTAGGAAAGATTGAAGGCAGGAGGAGAAGGGGATGACAGAGGATGAGATGGTTGGATGGCGTCACTGACTCAATGGACATGAGTTTGAGTAAGCTCCAGGAATTGGTGATGGACAGGGAAGCCTGGCGTGCTGCAGTCCATGGGGTCACAAAGAGTCAGACAGGATTGAGCGACTAAACTGAATTGAACTCTGACACCTCCCTGCTACCTCACCATCAGCCAACCAGAGAACTGTGCATGAGTTGGGATGCCCCTCCTCACCTGGCCTTTAAAAATGCCTTCCTGAAACCTATGGTGTATTCGGACTTTTTCAGCACTTACTGTCCTGGGCTTCTTGTACGTGTGTCACCTTTTAGTAAGCACTGCACTTTCCTTCACCATAACCTAACCTAGGGTCAGTAGACTGTTTCTACTGCACATAGGGAAGCAGGCCCCTGTTTGATTTAGTAAGGCCATCATGCTCCAAGACTAAATGATACTGGTTAAATTGTTATAGTAACAAACAGCATATAGAATGAAAGATTAGAGAATCCTTTTATGGACTGTTATGATACTATATTATTGAATAAATCTTTAGATTACTCCGACAATAAGAATGTACCACAGTGAGGATATTGATAAATTATAGAAACTTCTGACTCACCAAGTAAACTGCACATCACAAAGGCCATCAGTCCACAAAGGCATCTTATTTATTTATTTATGTATTTGTCTGTGTTGGTCTTAATTGTGGCATGTGGAATCTTTGTTACAGCACACAGGCTTCTCTAGTTGTGCTGCATGGTCTCCCGAGTGCCTGGGCTTAGTTGCCCTGCTGCATGTGGGGTTTTAGCTCCCCAACCAGGAATCAAACCTGTGTTCCCTGCATTGGAAGACGGATTCTTAACCATTGGACCACCAGCGAAGTCCCCCAAGACATTTTAAACCATGAAACAGCATATACTATGTAAACTTAGTCACCACCCCAGGCTACACATGAACATATGTATGCATCCACTCATCTCAAAAAAATATGCAATTTTTGATCAATGTATTCAAATAAATTTCATATTTACATAATAGATCCAGAAAAAATTTGATTCCTTTATTTGGCATGACTGGCTTTCCCATGTTGTGACTTATAAGAATGATCATAACAGCAATGAACTTATTTAAAATATAGTAAATACCAAACATATCCAGCTACACCTAGCTTCCCTCCCTGTGAAGCTGAAAGAGTAAAACTCATTGCTACCCAATGGCCAAATGGTAATCTCCTAAAATAGCTTGCAGGTAAAATGTCAATCAGGTGTATTATTCTGAATTTGGAGACTGAATGTCATTGTGATATAAACTATGAATATAACTCATAGAAACTCACCTGAATAGAAATAAGAAATAGTTCCAATCTTTGTTAGTCTAACAATATTCAAAATGAGCACAGTGGTACTTGATATAATTATTAAAGAAAAAATTCCTGCTCTTTTCAGAAGTAGGGAGCGTTTGTTAGAAACAGCAAAACAAGAAGCCAGTAGCCATAGAGAACTAAACATGTCCTGGTCCTAAACACAACCTGTGCTCTCTGGGCAACCAAGCAGGCCAGGAATGCATGTCCAGCTTCTTTAAAAACAAGATTGATATCCGTTTTCTTCTGACTATCGAGATTTTATCGTTTAAAAACTTTGTTAACTAATAGTGGCCTGCATGTATATGTTCATGTTTAAATATGCACATGATTAAACACAAGCACAAATATACAAATCTTGTCAGGATAAGATAATACAAGAACCACATTAAAACTTCTGTGATCTTAATTGGAGTTTACATATTCATAAAAATCCCTGGTGGCTCAGACAGTAAATAATTTGCCTGCAATTCAGGAGACCTGGGTTAGACCCCTGAGTAGGGAAGATCCCCTGGAGAAGGGATTGACAACCCACTCCAGTATTTTTGCCTGGAGAATTCCAGGTACAGAGGAGCCTGGCAGGCCACAGTCCATGGGGTCACAAAGAGCTGGGCATGACTGAGCAACTAGGAACAGCATGCCAGAATCTCTCATCGTTAAGAGAGATTCTCCAGGAAAACTTTTGAGAGATTCAGAGCAGTAAAAAACATACTTCTTGAGTAACACAATTCATTTATTTATAGCTATGCTGGAGGGTTTTCTGTGGATATTGCACCAGGACTCCCCCATGCAAACTGTGTTTTGTGTGTGTGTGTGTATGTGTGTGTATGTGTGTATGTGTGTGCATGAAATATATAGAAATTCAATAGAAAGTCTTTTAAAAGTGGAGTATAGTTTTACTCATAATAATAAAATATAATACAAATGAGTTCTGTTTTTGGAATAACTGCCATTTCAGAATAATTTTAAGAAGGTTCTATCTATCCTTCAAACTCTAATATGACAGTAGATAATTCTGATGGGATAATGCATGGATAAATCTGGATTAAAAAGCAGAAAATTTTGTCTTAGGTAATGGGAAAAAAGGATCCAGGTTTATTTTAGGATGTAAAGCTTTTGTGGTGACACTGAAATTCTTATTATCTTTTGAAGTGTTAGGCTTTTATGAAATGGAAATCTTTTTCAAGGTCATGATAATTGAAATGTTTCAAACAAGAGAAGGGGGAAAGTAAAAGACAAATGCCAGATCACTATTTCAACTCAAGATCACTATTTCAATTTCAAATTCAAGAGAATTTATTTAAGAATTTGGAGTTTGTGAAATTGGTAAGTCACATCTCTTAGGTTAATTTAAAAATACAACACATGTACACACTCATGGTCATAGCAGTATTATTCACAACTGCCAAAAAGTGGAAATAACTCAAGTGTCCATGGACAGATGGATGGATAAACAAAATCTTGTACATGCACACAATGAAATATTATTCAGCCTTTAAAAAGAATGGGAATTCTGACAAATGCAACACTGTATGAACCTCGGGGACATTATGCTCTGTGAAGTAAACCAATCACAATAGGACACATACTGTGTGATTCCATTTATATAAGGAATCTAGATATTCCTCACTGAGACAGAAATTAGGGTGGTGGTTGCTAGGAAAGGCAGCAAGTGGAAGTGGGGAACAGTTTAAGATGTATAGAGCTTTAATTTTGCAAAATGATAAAATTCTGGCACAACAATACGAATATACTTAACACCACTGAATTGAACACTTAAATAGATACAATGGTAATTTCATATTTTGTGTATTTTACCACAGTTAAGAAAAAATAGACACCCCCACTGCAAAATTCAGTCTTTTTGGTTATTGATTTTTTTTTATATATTATGCAGACACTATGTTTGGTAAAGAATCCGCCTGCAATGCAGGAGACCTGGGTTGGGAAGAACCCCTGGAGAAGGGGAAAGGCTACCCACTCCAGTAGTCTAACCTGGAGAATTCCATGGGGTTGCAAAGAGTCAGACATGACTGAGAGACTTTCACTTTCATTTTCATACGCTATATATACTACATACTAGTTTTCTATATGTATTTCCTTCTCTAGTTGAACAAAAGTTTAAAAGTAGTTTTCTAAGTGCAATACTGTTGGATAAGAAGATACATATGTTTTGACAGAGTCATTCTTAAACCAAAGAATAATTCATACTGGGCAGCTTATGGCAAG
The DNA here is from genome assembly GCA_024291935.2 of Okapia johnstoni. Taxonomy (NCBI): domain Eukaryota; kingdom Metazoa; phylum Chordata; class Mammalia; order Artiodactyla; family Giraffidae; genus Okapia; species Okapia johnstoni. The sequence continues at coordinate 4,535,371 of JAGTYA010000027.1, read as the reverse complement.
AGAGCCACAATGGGATGCAGTAGTTCTAACCTGTGACAATGGGACACAGTAGTCCTATACTGTGCACAGTGAGATTTCAATAGCTGTTCTGCCTGGAGTTTAAAAGAAAAGCAAAACTGTATTTTGAATATTTGTTTTTGGTTGCTATGAACTTTATTAGATTCACTAACTTAGATCGAAGTTAACTAAAGCATGAGAACACCTACTAGTAGAAAATTAAGACCTGACTTGTTTTCTTTCTTCTACCTCTTCTACTTTCACTCTTGGTTTAATTGTTGCATTGTCTAATATCCAGTTCATGGGTTAAATGAACTGGATAATTTATGTTGTTGAATTAGGGGTAGGAAGGTTAAGGGAGATTTGTTGAACTTTTACAAGGCTCCCAGTCCATTTTTATGCATAGACCAACTTTCAGTTTTATCAAAAGTTCCTGGACTTAACCATCCTTGTTAAGTTCTACCGTAGCCCTTGTTAACTTATCCTCCATGTATAGTACAAATGACTTCAGGAACTTGTTTGTATTTTGGAAAGGTACGAAAATGAATTTTATTTGAAGAAAGAGAAATAATTGCCACTACATAATACAATCACATATCCTTTTTCACCCACCTAACTTCAAAGAAATGAAATTAGCAATCTAACATTTGTACATGCATGTGATAGCTTATGGTGAATGGTGTCAGATTTTTAATCTCTGAAGAAGAAGATTTAGCTTCAGGACCAGGGACCAGCTTGATCACTAAAGAGCTTTTGTGTAGCAGAGTTTTATTAAAGTGAAAAAGGGACAGAGAAAGCTTCTGACATAGACATCAGAAGGGGGATGAGTAGTGCCCCCCTTTGCTAGTTTAGCACGCTGTTTTATGTCTGTTAGAAAGCTATTAATCAGATAAGAGAGACATCTCAAGGCTGATGGAGTTTCACCATGCCCCTTTCCCACAATATTCATTTTTGAGATAGGATGGCACGAACTATGTCATCCCCCAACCATAAAACAATTGATATGAATACTGGTTTGTTGAGCTATTATCAGCCCAAGGTTTTAGAAAAGAAAAAAGTTAGTCTTAGGTGGAACCATTTTGAATAAAGGCAAATTTCAAAGCAAATACATAGTTTAATTAACACAGCTTAAGAAAAATATTTCCATAGAGGAAACTTACTTTCAATTTTGGAAGGGAATTTCCAAAATTGGAGAAGGAAAAAAATCTGACACTTGTAGTTTGTTTCCTCCTGCTGCTTAAAGGAGAGAGAAAAAATGTCAGACACTTGCAGCCTATTTCCTCCGTTTGGAGACCCCTTGTCTTCCTGCCTGTTACCTGCTCACATGCATGCACACACACATGCATATAGACACGCACACATACACATCATTACCTTTTTAACAACAAAGAGAGATCAAAGGAAGTCAAAAGACCTCTGATGGATGTTATGCATTTCCCTCATAGGGTTTCAGAATGACATTTTTTTTTTAAGCTTTGAGATATAGACATATAACATTGTATAGGATTATGATGTTGATTTGATACATCTGATTATTGCAACATGATTACCACTAAAGAGTTAATTAGCTAACACCTGCATCTTCATATAATTAGCATTTATTCTGTGCATTGAGAACATTTTAGATCTATTCTTTAAGCAATTTTCAATTATTATACAGTATTATTAACTATAATCATTATACTATATATTAGATCTCCAGAATTTATTCATCATATAATGAACTGCATAACCTTTGACCAACATTTCCCTATTTTTCGCAGCCCCTGGTAATCACCACTCTTTTCTCTGTTTCTATGAGGTTGGTCTTTTTGCTTCCACATCTAAATGAGACCATAGAGTATTTGTCTTTCTCTGTCTGGCTTATTTCACGTAGCATAATACTCTCAAAGTTCACCTATGCTGATGCAAATGGTAAGATATTCTTCATTCTCAAGAATGAAATTTATACATACATACACACATATATATATACATGCATACATACATACATATTGCTCATCTTTTTTAAAAATATTTTTTTGTCCATCCTTAGATGGAACATTAGGTTATTTCCATATGTTGGCTGTTGTGAATTATGCTGAAGTGATCATGGGAGTGCAGATATCTCTTCAAGAACATAATTTTATCTCCTTTGGTACACACCCAGGAGTGGGATTGCTGAATCATATAGTAATTCTTTTTTTTTTTAAATTTTTTGAGGAACCTCTGTACAGTTTTCCATAATGGCTATAATCAACAGTATACAAATTTCCCCTTTTTTTATATCCCCTTGAATATTTGTTAACTTTTGTCTTTTTGATAATAGTCATTTCAATGGATAAGAGGTTATATCTCACTGTGGTTCTGATTTGCATTTCTCTGGTAATTAGTGATTTTGAGCATCTTGTCATGTACCTATTTGTCATTTGTATGTCTTTTTTGGAAAAATGTTTATTCACTTGCCCTGCCCATTCTTTAAATCCAATTGGTCTTTTTTTTTTTTTGATTGTTTTTTGCTCTTGAGTTGTATGAGTTCCTTATATGTTTTTGATATTAACCCCTTTCAGATATTTGAATTGCAAATATTTACAATAACTGAAGAGCCTCTTGATGAAAGTGAAAGAGGAGAGTGAAAAAGTTGGCTTAAAACTCAACATTCAAAACACTAAGATCATGGCATCCAGTCCCATCATTTCATAGCAAATAGATAGGGAAACAATGGCAACAGTGACAGACTTTATTTTCTTGAGCTCTAAAATCACTGCAGATGGTGACTGCAGCCATGAAATTAAAAGATGCTTGCTCCTTGGAAGAAAAGCTATGAACAACCTAGACAGCATATTAAAAAGCAGAGACATTAATTTGCCAACAAAGGTCCGTCTAATCAAAGCTATGTTTTTTTCCAGTAGTCATGTATGGATGTGAGAGTTGGACTATAAAGAAAGCTGAGCACTGAAGAATTGATGCTTTTGAACTGTGGTGTTGGAGAAGATGCTTGAAAGTCCCTTGGGCTGCAAGGAGATCCAATCAGTCCATTCTAAAAGAAATCAGTCCTGAATATTCATTGGAAGCATTGATGCTGAAGCTGAAACTCCAATTCTTTGGCCACCTGATAAGAACTGACTCATTGGAAAGGACTCTGATATTGGGAAAGATTGAAAGTAGGAGAAGGGAACAACTGAGTTTGAGATGGTTGGATGGCATGACCGATTTGATGGACATGGGTTTGAGCAAGCTCAGGGAGTTGGTGATGGACAGAGAAGCCTGGCATGCTGCAGTCCCTGGGATCTCAAAAAGTTGGACACACCTGAGCAATTGAACTGATAAGTTTAAAGCCCCTAGTATGAGAAATGCATGTAAATATCTCAATAAGAATATTTATATTAATTATATTCAAATGAGGGTTTAGATATATTGGGTTAAATAAAATATAATATTAATATTAATTTACATATTTCTTTCAAAATTATTTTAATATAGTAAATTTTAAATTTTATAGATTTCTCATTTTAGTCACTTGGATATTATTTTTTATTGAACAGTCCAGATCATTCTGCAGTGTGGTGGGAATAATGTTCCCCATAATTGTCCATATTCTAATCCTTGGAAACTGGGACTATGACTTTGTAAAATATGTTATGAAGTTTACAGACCATAAACTGTAAGATTATAGAATTTTATTCAGGTACTTCATATATTATCATAAAAATCTTTTTAAAGTGCACACTTTTTGCTGTTGCAAAAAGTGAATGAATTGGGCTGAAATAGAAGCTGGAGTCAGAACCGCCAACCCCCCCCCCCCCCGTTTTAACAAGGCTGTGCTTCCTGGTAACTGTCCGCAGTAATATCCAGTGGCCAATATTAGTAAGGGAGAACCCTTATGCTCCCAATTTGGGAAGTATCAACAGAAGCTTAATAGTGAGTCAGAATTCCTACCCAGGCTGCAATAAAAAAAGCCCTTCCTCTTCCTGTATCAGTGAAGCTCAGATGGTGTGACCTGGACTCCACTTCCACACGACAAGAAAGTAGCGTCCCTTTCCTTTTCCCAGCGGGGTGGCATCAGAGAAAATTAGCTAGCATAGTATATTTAAAGAACATCAACACTCTGAAAACATAATGTCCATATTGTCTATGTTCCAATAAAAAAATCCCTTATTATACAAGAAACTGGAAAATTTTACTTGAATGAGAAAAGACAGTCAACAGATGTCAACACAAAATGCCATAGATATTAAGAGTATTAGTAAACAAAGGAGAAAGAGCATATGGCTGAAAAAGTATTTGAATATCTGATAGCTTAAATTATCCTAAATTGGCAAAGGGCATAAACCTACAGATTCCAGAAGCTGAGCAAGTCCCAAACAGGATAAACCCAAAGAAACCCAAGCCAAGGCACATCATAATCAAATGACTGAAAACTGAAGAAAAAGAAAAAACTATGGAAACAGAAACAACTATAAGGGAAAAGAAATTCACAGGACAGTGAATTTCACACTGGAAACTATGGAGATAAGAAGGAAGTGGCACACTTTTCAAGCATTGAAAGAAAAGCGCTGCCAACTCTGAATTATCTAGCAAAAATATCCTTCAAAAATGAATCAGAAATCAAGACAGAATCAGAGAAATCAGATGAAGGGAAAACTAAGAGAATTTGTCACCTGCCCTAAAAGAATGGCTAAAGTAGGTACTTTAAGCAGAAAGCAAATAATTTTTTAAAATCTTGAAACAACAGGACGGAACAGTGGATAAAATAAAAAAGATGGGTAAATATAATGTCCTTTACTTCTTCTCCTGGGTTTTTTAGGTCATACATGAATCTTGAAAACACACCAATAAATAAATAAATTCCACATAGATTAAAGACATAAATGTAAAAGTAAGCATTAAAGCGTTTGAAGAGAAAACACAAAATGTGAAAGCAGGCACTTATTTCTTAAATAAAATCTCAAAAGCAAAGATATCAGAAGAAAATGACAAATGTGAGTACATCTAAATATCTTCAAGAAGCAGCAATATAACAAAAATTAAAGTGAACCTTCTGATTTGCATAACCTATTTGCAAATGTTTAAACAATAAAGAATTCATATCAAGATACTATAAAGATCCCATACACATCAAGATTTTAAAAACTGAATAACTCAATAAAAAGTGATATAGACTAGGAAAAGGCAAATTCTTGAAATGGGAGGCCAAATTACCAATAAACAAAATTTGCTCAATCTAACTAGTAATCAGCAAAGTGAAAATATTATTGCTCTTGCTCCCTCCCTTAAGATTGGGAAACATTAAAGAACAACATAATATCAAGTGTTAGTAGTGATGTAACATAAAATGAAAAGTCTAATACACTTCTCATATAAATGCAAATTGTTACGCTTTGGGAAGCATTTGGGAATGCCTGGGAGAGCTGAAGCTTCACTTAACCCATGACCCAGCAATTGTACCCTGAAACAGGTAGAGGAACATTTGCCTAAAGGAAAAACTCTCACACAGTCACCCCCAAAAGAAAGTTTATAGTTATATGGATATAATGGTGAAGAGCAAGGGGGAAAAAAAAAAGAAGAGAGAAACTAGCAAAACTCTGAGTAGGGAAATGGAGAAGCTGGGTGAAGTGTCCATATAAATTCACACAGTTAGAAAGAGATCCAAGAACAGAACTCTGCTTCAATTGGTCCTGGGACCCCTGTGGCACAGCAGAGAAACTATGTTCCATGAAATATTCACAAAGAGCTGAACTGAAGACATAGGGATCATGCCAAGGGATTCCTCAGCTGGAAGGGAATTAATAAAACCACATTGTATAGCTAAAACTCGGCCTCAGACATAGTAAGATTAAATAGCAGGCACTCTTTTTTGCCTTTCTGTTTTCTGCTGGCAACTCATTAATTCAATATGTATTTATTGAATTCCTTGAACATTCCTTGAAACATATCTGTTTCATCTTGTCTAATAAAGCATTAATCAAGTAAACTGTTTGTTGATTCACAGTCTTAGTAGATTTCCTGGTGAAGTCTGAAACTAGCCCCCTTACCAGAGTGGGCACAGACCAGAGAAGGAAGTGGACACTCTAGGTTGGTAGGTGGTAGTTTTGATGAGCAAAGGAACATGAGATTTGTTTCTAGTGGCTTCAACACAGGTATATCTCCACATTCATCTGCCAGTATCTCAAAGTTTGTGTGTGCTTGCATGCCCAGTCACTTCAGTCATGTACAGCTCTTTGTGACACTATGGACGGTAGCCTTCCAGGCTCCCCTGGCCATGGGAGTCTTCAAACAAGAATACTGGAGTGGGTTGTCATGCCCTGCTCCAGGGGATCTTCCCCACCCAGGGATCAAACTTGAATTTGCCTGCATCTCCTGCATTGCAGGAAGATTCTTCACCCCCTGAGCCACCTATTAAATCCAGCTCAAAATTTACAGAGGCTGTAATGGGGCTCAGTATGTGCTCCATCCAGACAGTTTCAGTATCACTTTCCTCTGAAGGCTGCATCCTTGGAATAGCTCACACTGTAGGGACAGGGAGCAGAACCTACATTCAAAGGATGAGGTGAGGAACCTCAGATTCCCAGGTGCAGGTCAAGGGTTACCAAAAACCACATCCTTTCTGTGACATAGGTATGTATTTCTTCTCAAAATAACACATGTAGGTAACTTCTAGAGTGATACTGATGGTGGCCTTCTAGACATACAGAGGAGCTGGGTGTCCAAGCTAGTGATAGATGAAGTATTTTCTTCTGGGGAAGCTGCTATCTTTCTTAGATTTTGCTACTATACTATTTACATCACATCTGCCTGTAGCAAGCAGTTTGTGCGGGGGGTTCCTGTTGACTTGCTTTCTATGGAAACCAAGGACTCTGTATTTCTATGGAAGTGTCGACTGTAGTCCAACGGGTAATACATTTTTCTTCTGACATGGTCTTGGTCAGACTATTTTTCTACTTACACATATTAATTCATTCAAGGTATACTCTGTTCACGGAGAAGGCAATGGCACCCCACTCCAGTCTTCTTGCCTGGAAAATCTGATGGAGGGAGGAGCCTGGTGGGCTGCAGTCCATGGGATCGCCAAGAGTCGGACACGACTGAGCGACTTCACTTTCACTTTTCACTTTCATGCATTGGAGAAGGCAATGGCAACCTACTCCAGTGTTCTTGCCTGGAGAATCCCAGGGATGGCAGAGCCTGGTGGGCTGCCATCTATGGGGTTGCACAGAGTCGGACACGACTGAAGCAACTGAGCAGCAGCATACGCTGTTCAGGAATGCCTACTAGCAAACCATTCAATTTAAAAGTAGTGACTGTCCCACTGCTGGGCATACACACCAAAGAAACCAGAATTGAAAGACACACATGTACCCCAGTGTTCATTGTAGCACTGTTTACAATAACTAGGACATGTAAGCAACCTTGATGTCCATCAACAGACGAATGGATAAGAATGCTGTGGTATATATACACAGTGGAATATTACTCTACTATAAAAAGAACACACTTGAGTCAGTCCTAATGAAGTGGAAGAAGCCTATTATACAGAGTGAAGTAAGTCAGAAAGAGAAACACCAATATTATATATTAATGCATATATATGGAATTTAGAAAGACAACAATGATGATCCTATATACAAGGCAGAGAAAGAGACCCAGATATAAAGAAAAGACTCTTGGACTATGTGGGAGAATGCGAGTGTGAGATGATTTGAGAGAATAGCATTGAAACGTATATTACCAAATGTATCATATATGACCAGTGCAAGTTCAATGCATGAAGTGGGGCACTCAAAACTGGTGCTCTGGGACCAACCAGAGGGACAAGGTGGAGAGGAAGGTCGGAGGGAGTTCAGGATGGTGGGACACATGTGCACCTATGGCTGATTCATGTTGATGTATGCCAAAACCCACCAAAATATTGTAATCTAATTAGCCTCTAATTAAAATAATTATTATTTAAGTGATTGGATTCCTTACATTTCCCACTGTTTCTCTCCAATGATATCTGCAGTCAGGACTGGATCAAGAAGCCCAGATCAGTTCAGTTCTGTCGCTCAGTCATGTCCGACTCTTTATGAACACATGAACCGAAGTACACCAGGCCTCCCTGTCCATAACCAACTCCCAGAGTCCACCCGAACCCATGTGCATTGAGTCGGTGATGCCACCCAACCATCTCATCCTCTGTCGTTCTCTTCTCATCCTGCCCTCAATCTTTCCCAGCATCAGGGTCTTTTCAAATGAGTCAGCACTTTGCATCAGGTGGCCAAAGTATTGGAGTTTCAGCTTCAACATCAGTCCTTCCAATGAACACCCAGGACTGATCTCCTTTAGGATGGACTGGTTGGATCTCCTTGCAGTCCAAGGGACTCTCAATACTCTTCTTCAACACCACAGTTCAAAAGCATCAATTCTTCGGCACTCAGCTACCTTTATAGTCCAACTCTCACATCCATACATGACAACTGGAAAAACATAGCCTTGACCAGACGGATGTTTGTTGACAAAGTGATGTCTCCACTTTTTAATATGCTGTCTAGGTTGGCCATAACGTTCCTTCCAAGGAGTAAGTGTCTTTTAATTTCATGGCTGCAACCACCATCTGCAGTGATTTTGGAGCACCCAAAAATAAATTCAGCCGATGTTTCCACTGTTTACCCATCTATTTCCCATGAAGTGATGGGACCAGATGCCATGATCTTAGTTTTCTGAATGTTGAGCTTTAAGCCAACTTTTTCACTCTCTTCTTTCACTTTCATCGAGAGGCTTTTTAGGTCCTCTTCACTCTCTGCCATAAAGGTAGTGTCATTTGCATATCTGAGGTTATTGCTATTTCTCCTGGCAATTTTGATTCCAGCTTGTGTTTCTTCCAGCCCAGCATTTCTCAGGATGTACTCTGCATATAAGTTAAATAAGCAGGGTGACAATATACAGCCTTGACGTACTCCTTTTCCTATTTGGAACCAGTCTGTTGTTCCATGTCCAGTTCTAACTGTTGCTTCCTGACCTGCATACAGGTTTCTCAAGAGGCAGGTCAGGTGGTCTGGTATTCCCGTCTCTTTCATAATTTTCCACAGTTTATTGTGATCCACACAGTCAGAGGCTTTGGCATAGTCAATAAAGCAGAAATAGATGTTTTTCTGGAACTCTCTTGCTTTTTCGATTATCCAGCGGATGTTGGCAATTTGATCCCTGATTCCACTGCATTTTCTAAAAACAGCTTGAACATCTGGAAGTTCACGGTTCACGTATTACTGAAGCCTGGCTTCGAGAATTTTGAGCATTACTTTACTAACCTGTGAGATGATTTCAATTGTGCAGTAGTTTGAGCATTCTTTGGCATTGCCTTTCTTTGGGATTGGAATGAAAACTGACCGTTTCCAGTCCTTTGGCCACTACTGAGTTTTCCAACTTTGCTGGCATATTGAGTGCAGCTTTTTCACAGCATCATCTTTCAGGATTTGAAATAGCTCAACTGGAATTCCATCACCTCCACTAGCTTTGTTCGTAGTGATGCTTTCTAAAGCCCACTTGACTTCACATTCCAGGATGTCTGGCTCTAGGTGAGTGATCACACCATCGTGATTATCTGGGTCGTGAAGATTTTTTTTTTTTTTGTACAGTTCTTCTGTGTATTCTTGCCACCTCTTTTTAATATCTTCTGCTTCTATTAGGTCCCTACCATTTCTGTCTTTTATTGAGCCTATCTTTGTATGAAATGTTCCCTTGGTATCTCTAATTTTCTTGAAGAGATCTCTAGCTTTTCCCATTCTGTTGTTTCCCCCTATTTCTTTGCATTGATTGCTGAGGAAGGCTTTCTTATCTCTCCTTGCTGTTCTTTGGAACTCTGCATTCAAATGGGTATATCTTTCCTTTTCTCCTTTGCTTTTCACTTCTCTTCTTTTCCCAGCTATTTGTAAGGCCTCCTCAGACAGCCGTTTTGCTTTTTTGCATTTCTTTTCCATGGGGATGGTCTTGATTCCTGTCTCCTGTACAATGTCACAAACCTCCATCCATAGTTCATCAGGCACTCTGTCTGTCAGATCTAGTCACTTAAATCTATTTCTCACTTCCATTGTGTAGTCATAAGGAATTTGATTTAGGTCATACCTGAATGGTCTACTGGCCCTCTACATCTTAATTTATTTTCCCACATAAAAAGGAAAATTTTCTTTTTGCTTCTTTGAAATTTTTGATGTTCATAGGTATTTCAAAAACTGAGAAAGATTTTCCCTTTGTTTAACATTTTACTTATAGGAGTTAACATCTTCATGTATATCAACTGTTAGTGTTATGATATCATCTTAATTTAGAAACAGATGACCATTATTTCACTATAAGGCATTTTCCAGATTTATGGAGTCATAAACCTAATGGCATTTGAGGATGTTTAGAATGGATAACAGTAATGAACACCAGTAACAAATAGAAATGTTATTTTGCCTCACAGTTGTTTTATGTTTTAGCAGGTTGATTTTATTTTTCTTTCAGCAAATTCACCAAAAGGCAAAATTATCTTGGATATTCTGCCTTAAATAGTAAGTATCCCTTGATGATTAGATGAGCTCAAAAAATTTAAACTACCAGCTCTCAGTCAAAAGGTAAAATAACAATTTCTTCCTACTTCATAGTGCTTCTTGTAAGCCCTACAATGAGTTATTAATAAAAGCTCAGTTGATTTAAAAAATATTATAAAAGATAAATAATGATCTGCTTCACATTCAAATTGCTTTTCTCTTTTCCCTGCTTAAATATTGATTCCTCAATTCGATAAGCAATCTCTCAACTGAATGCCATTGATCATCAAGAGGCAAGTCAGTATAAATATATAACCTTCTTTAAGAAAAAAATATCATACTGATGGAGAATCAGTGATATGATCTCTTTTAAAAACAGGAAGTTATTATTTTGCTATTATTATTTCAAGCTAAAAACAAATATTTTTACTCATGCCAACCATTTCATGTTTAAATCCTAGAAACAATATGAGCACATCAATGTATCACATTAGTCTTTTTGCATTTGAAATACAGTCATCTTTCCGTTATTCACAAAAGCAGAAGAGAGCAATATGGGTCTTCAATAGCAAGTCAACAAAATTCCTTTGTGGAATTTTATAATAAGTTGTATAGCATATTTTATTTTCTAGTTCTTTTGATTAAGCTAAAGTGGATGGATTATTTTATACCCCAAGCACACATACTCACCAGATTTAGAAGATGACAAAAAAAAAATTGAAAACCAAACAACAACTAAACAGTAAAGGCACACTTGACAGTTATATTCAAGTTGTGCTTAGAAGTTTTACCTTGCACATAACCAAAAGTGAATCTGGACCCAGATTTTCTTCAGATAATATTCAAATATATTCCTTTTCAGATAATATTTCTTAAGATATTGTAGGCATAACCCTCTGCTTGTCTCGGGAAACAGAAAGACATACAATTCTCACAAATGAATATGGCATAGATGAGGAGCTAAGATATCTCCACTTTAAAGTGCTCTCTCCCAAGGCTCCACATCAGTATTCAATCATATTCACTCTCTAACACTATTAATTATAAACACTTCTTTGACTCTTGTTGCTGTTCAGTCAATAAGCTGTGTCCAACTCTTCTGTTGTTGTTGTTCAGTTGCCCTGTCATGTCCAACTCTTTGTGACCCATGGACTGCAGCATGACAGGCCTCCCTGTGCCTCACCATCTCCCGAAGCTGCCCAAGTTCAAGTCAATTGCATCGGTGATGCCATCCAGCCATCTCATCCTCTGGTGCCCTCTTCTCTTTCTGCTCTCAATCTTTCCCAGCATCAGGGACTCTTCCAATGAGCACCTGTTTGCACCAGATGACCAAAATACTGGAGTTCCAACTTCAGCATCAGTCCTTTCAACCAGTATTCAGGGTTGATTTCCCTTAATATTGACTGATTTGATCTTGCTATCCAAGGGACTCTCAGGAGTCTTCTCCAGCACCACAGTTCTAAGGCATCAATTCTTTGGCCCTCTACTTTCTTTACAGTCTAGTTCTCACAAACATACACGACTGCTGGAAAGACCATAGTCTTAACTATACAGACCTTTGTTGTCATTGTGATATCTCTGCTTTTCAGCACACTGTCTAGGTTTCTCACAGCTTTCCTGCCAAGAAGCAAATGTCTGGCTCCTTGCAACCCCAAGAACTGCAGCATGCCAGACTTCCCTGTCCTTCACTACCTCCCAAGATTTTGCTCAAATTCATGTCCATTGAGTCAGTGATGTTATCTAGTCATCTCATCCTCTGCCACCCTTTTCTCTTTTTGCCTTCAGTCTTTCCCAGTATCAGGGTCTTTCCTAATGAGTTGGCTTTTCACATCAGGTGGCCAAAGTATTGGCCTTGACCCTACTATCATCTTTTATCCTTAGACCCATCTTGCTCCTGACTTGACTAAGAAAGCCTTCTTCAGCGATCAATGCAAAGTAATAGAGGAAAACAACAGATGGGGAAAGACTAGCGATCTCTTCAAGAAAATTAAAGATACCAAGGGAACATTTCATGCAAAGATGGGATCGATAAAGGACAGAAATGGTATGGACCTAACAGAAGCAGAAGATATTAAGAAGGGGTGGCAAGAATACACAGAAGAACTGTACCAAAAAGATCTTCATGACCCAGATAATCACGATGGTGTGATCACTCACCTAGAGCCAGACATCCTGGAATGTGAAGTCAAGTGGGCCTTAGAAAGCATCACTATGAACAAAGCTAGTGGAGGTGATGGAATTCCAGTTGAGCTATTTAAAATTCTGAAAGATGATGCTGTGAAAGTGCTGAACTCGATGTGCCAGCAAATTGGGAAAACTCAGTAGTGGCCACAGGACTGGAAAAGGTCAGTTTTCACCCCAATCCCAAAGAAAGGCAATGCCAAAGAATGCTCAAACTACCACGCAATTTCACTCTTCTCACACGCTAGTAAAGTAATGCTCAAAATTCTTCAAGCCAGGCTTCAGCAATACGTGAACCATGAACTTCCAGATGTTCAAGCTGGTTTTAGAAAAGGCAGAGGAACCAGAGATCAAATTGCCAACATCCGCTGGATCATTGAAAAAGCAAGAGAGTTCCAGAAAAACATCTATTTATGCTTTATTGACTATGCCAAAGCCTCTGACTGTGTGGATCACAATAAACTGTGGAAAATTCTGAAAGAGATGGGAATACCAGACCATCTGACCTGTCTCTTGAGAAACCTGTATGCAGGTAGGAAGCAACAGTTAGAACTGGACATGGAACAACAGACTGGTTCCAAATAGGGAAAGGAGTACGTCAAGGCTGTATGTTGTCACGCTGCTTATTTAACATATATGCAGAGTACCTTATGAGAAATGCTGGGCTGGAAGAAACACAAGCTGGAATCAAGATTGCTGGGAGAAATATCAATAACCTCAGATATGCGGATGACACCACCCTTCTGGCAGAAAGTGAAGAAGAACTAAAGAGCCTCTTGATGAAAGTGAAAGAGGAGAGTGAAAAAGTTAGCTTAAAGCTCAACATTCAGAAAACTAAGATCATGGCATCTGGTCCCATCACTTCATGGGAAATAGATGAGGAAACATTGGAAACAGTGTCAGACTTTATTTGGGGGGGCTCCAAAATCACTGCTGATGGTGGTTGCAGCCGTGAAATTAAAAGACGCTTACTCCTTGGAAGGAAAGTTATGGCCAACCTAGATGGCATATTTAAAAGCAGAGACATTACTTTGCCAACAAAAGTCCGTCTAGTCAAGGCTATGGTTTTTCCAGTGGTTATGTATGGATGTGAGAGTTGGACGGTGAAGAAAGCTGAGCACCGAAGAATTGATGCTTTTGAGCTGTGGTGTTGGAGAAGACTCTTGAGAGTCCCTTGGACTGCAAGGAGATCCAATCAATCCATCCTAAAGGAGATCAGTCCTGGATGTCCATTGGAAGGACTGATGTTGAAGCTGAAACTCCAATAATTTGGCCACCTCATGCAAAGAGTTGATTCATTGGAAAAGACCCTAATGTTGTGAAGGATTGGGGGCAGGAGGAGAAGGGGATGACAGAGGATGAGAAGATATTTACCCACTGTCTCCATCTCATATTTGGGCTTTATTCCATCCCAATATTCCATCTATATTATTAAATAAAAGGAAGCTATCACTTGCTTGGACACTCACAATCTTTTTATACAAAGTTTCTCTTTACCCAAAGGTCAACTCTTGGCTTCCTGATTCCACACTGTGGTATTTTCATCTCTGTTAACCCAACTTGTGCCCTTTAAAAACTGGTTAGCTTTCTTCTGAGCTTCTTTTTATTTGATCTCTTTAGACAACTCATAATTGAAATGGGCTCAATAAATGTTTGTACCAGTGACTCCCAACTCTCTAGCCAGGGATTCCTCCTGAGTTTCTGGCCCAAATATCCAATGGCCTGTTGAAAACTTCCCATTTACCTTTTCCAATCACTTTAAGCTTGGGGTATCTAAAACTGATCCCATTTTTGTCTGCCAGATCCATTCCTTTTCTAATGTTTACTTAAATCAGCTAATGGCCCTATTATACCTCTTGTTCAAATATTGCAGATATTTTACTCCTATATTGAATTAATTACCAAGTCCCCTAGACTTTGACTCATAAACAATTCTTGTATCTGGGTCCTTCTCTTGGACACCACTATGGGATGCCCTATTTCACACTACACACAATATTCCAAAAGCTTGAAAGAGGACTTCCTGATGATAATCTTTTCCTTCTTTAACCTATCCTCCATATTTTATCATATGGTCCACATATTAGGCTTAAAATCTTTTAATCTTTTGTCATTGTTTTCATGTTAAATCCAAAGCCTAAAACATATTTTGTAAATGTAAAGGAAAGAATTGACCATATGCTTATCATATATTCTAACTTTATCATGAAATGCTCTAAAAATAGAAAAGATGACCTAGTCAAATCTTTTTATAAATGTGTTATTGACAGACCCGTTGTCTAACGTTAGACATTACTGGTATTTACTAGGTTTGGAGAGTCATTATCTGTAAAATACTTTTAGAAGAATATACCAAGTATGTTCAGGATTGTTGATGGCAAACAAACATGAAATCAGGATTTATGGGGCAAGACTCAAGGGAAAATGTTATGTAAGCAATGGTCAAAGTAATTCCTTTTTATATAAATTATGACCCCATGCATCATTTAGGTACTTTGTCTTCAAATATGGGCCAAAGAATACATTTTAATGTTGCCAAAAGTACTGTGGCATTGTATTGGTTATCTCAAACTTTTCTCTTTTAGCTAGCTCTTAAGGTTAATTCTATCCTTAATATTATTAGTAAAGCTTGATATTAGATAAGATTGCTGATTCATTTTTTAATTGTGATATTGTTGATTTATAATGTTGCATTAGTTTCTGGTATACAACAAAATGATTCAGATATTCTTTTCTATTGTGGTTTATCACAAGATATTGAGTATAGTTCTCTGTGCTATACAATACTACCTTGTTGTTTATTGATTTTACATATAGTAGTTTGTATCAGTTAATCCCAAACTCCTAACTCATTCTTCTTTTTCCCATTTGGTAACCATAAGTTTCTTTTTTTATGTCTGTGAGCCTTTTTCTGTTTCATAGATAAGTTGATTTGTGTCATATTTTAAATTCCACATACAAGTGATATCATAGGATATCTGTCCTTTTCTGTGTAACTTACTTCACTTAGTATGATGATGTCTAGGTCCATTCATGTGGCTGCAGGTGGCATTATTTCATTCTTTTTAATGGCTGAGTAGTATTTCACTGTACATATATATATGTCATATCTTTATCCATTCATATGTTGATGGACATTTAGATTGTTTCCATGTCTTGACTATTGTGAATAGTGCCACTATGAACACAGGGGTGAATGTACCTTTTCAAATTACAGTTTTTTTTTCTGGTTATATTCCCAGGCATGGGATTACAAGATCTATTTTTAATTTTTAAGGAAATTTTCTACTGTTTTTTATTGTTGCTATACCAATTTACCAGTTGCTGTACCAATTTACATCCCCACCAACACTGTAAAAAGTTTCCCTTCTCTGCACATCGTCTCTAGCATGTATGATTTACAGACATTTTAATGATGGTCATCTAGACTTAACTAGATCATCTTTTCTATTTTTAGGGCATTTCATGGTAAAGTTAGAATGTATGATAAGCGTATGATTAATTGTTTCCTTTCCATTTACAAAATATATTAAAGGTTTTGGATTTAACATGAAAACAATGGCAAAAGATTAAATGATTTTAAGCCTGGTATGTGATGTGAGGTGATACCTCAACGTAGTTTTCATTTGAGTTTCTCTAATAATTAGCGAAATGGAACTTTTGTTTCATGTGTCTATTGGTATCTGTATGTCTTCTTTGGAGAAATTTCTATCTAGGTCTTCAATCCATTTTTTTGATTAGGTTGCTTATTTTTTTATTGTTGAGGTGTATGATATTTGTGTATATTTTGGAAATTAATTTCTTGTTGATTGAATAACTTGCAAATGTTTTCTCCCAGTCTTT
The DNA here is from genome assembly GCA_024291935.2 of Okapia johnstoni. NCBI lineage: Eukaryota > Metazoa > Chordata > Mammalia > Artiodactyla > Giraffidae > Okapia > Okapia johnstoni. Next base: position 4,518,863 of record JAGTYA010000027.1, on the reverse strand, counting down.
TCATTTTGTTTATAATGTCCTCTGGTGTGCATTGCTTTTAAATTTGATTTTATCCAATTTGTTTATTTTTGCTCTTATTTCTGTAGCCTTGGGAGACTGACCTAAGAAAACATCGCTACAATTTAAGTCAGAGAATGTTTTGCATGAGTTCTCTTCTCAGAGTTTTATGGTGTCATGTCTTATATTTAAGTCTAAGCCATCTTGAGCTTATTTTTGTATATAGCATGAGGATGTGTTCTAATTTCATTGATTCACATGAGGCTGTCCAGCCTTCCCAATACCACTTAAGATTCCTGATTCTTATGAATCTGATTTGACTATATGATCCTTTGAGTATATTCAAATAGGTGTTAATGCAAGTTTTTCTATTTTAAGTCCTTGAACCCCATCTTCCATTCATCAAAATACATATACTCCAGTCTTACTGGACTTCATTTTTTTTTTTTAATAAATTTATTTATTTTAGTTGGGGGCTAATTATTTTACAGTGTTACAGTGGTTTTTGCCATACTTTGACATGAATCAGCTATGGGTCCACATGTGTTCCCCATCCTGAACCCCCCTCCCACCTTCCTCCCTATCCCATGCCTCTGGGTCATCCCATTGCCACAGCCCTGAGCATTTGTCTCATACATCGAACCTGGAATAGTGTTCTGTTTCACATATGATAATATACATGTTTCAATGCTATTCTCTCAGTATGTCCCACCCTCACCTTCTCCCTCAGAGTCCATAAGACTGTTCTATGTATCTGTGTCTCTTATTCTGTCTCGCATATAGGGTTATTGTTACCATCTTTCAAATTCCATATATATGCATTGGTATACCGTATTGGTGTTTTTCTTTCTGGCTTACTTCACTCTGTATAATGGGCTCCAGTTTCATCCATCTCAATAGAACTGATTCAAATGTATTCTTTTTAATGGCTGAGTAATATTCCATTGTGTATATGTACCACCGCTTCCTTATCCATTCGTCTGTTGATGGACATCTAGGTTGCTTCCATGTCCGGGCTATTGTAAACAGTGCTGCGATGGACACTGAGGTACACGTGTCTCTTTCAATTCTGGTTTCCTCGGTATGTATGCCCAGCAGTGGGATTGCTGGGTCATATGGCAGTTCTATTCCCAGTTTTTTAAGGAATCTCCACACTGTTCTCCATAGTGGCTGTACTAGTTTGCATTCCCACCAACAGTGTAAGAGGGTTCCCTTTTCTCCACACCCTCTCCAGCATTTATTGCTTGTTACTTTTGGATAGCAGCCATTCTGACTGGTGTGTAATGGTACCTCATTGTGGTTTTGATTTGCATTTCTCTAATAATGAGTGATATTGAGCATTTTTTCATGTGTTTGTTAGCCATCTGTATATCTTCTTTGGAGAAATGTCTGTTTAGTTCTTTGGCCCATTTTTTGATTGGGTCATTTATTTTTCTGGAATTCAGCTGCAGGAGTTGCTTGTATATTTTTGAGATTAATTGTTTGTCTGTTTCTTCGTTTGCTATTATTTTCTCCCATTCTGAAGGCTGTCTTTTCACCTTGCTTATAGTTTCCTTTGTTGTGCAAAAGATTTTAATTTTGATTAGGTCCCATTTGTTTATTTTTGCATTTATTTCCAACATTCTGGGAGGTGGGTCTGGAGGATCCTGCTGTGATTTATGTTGGAGAGTGTTTTGCCTGTTTTCCTCTAGGAATTTTATAGTTTCTGGTCTTACGTTTAGATCTTTAATCCATTTTGAGTTTATTTTTGTGTACGGTGTTAGGAAGTGTTCTAGTTTCATTCTTTTACAAGTGGTTGACCAGTTTTCCCAGCACCACTTGTTAAAGAGATTGTCTTTTCTCCATTGTATATTCTTGCCTCCTTTGTCAAAGATAAGTTGTCCATAGGTACGTGGATTTATCTATGGGCTTTCTATTTTGTTCCATTGATCTATATTTTTATCTTTTTGCCAGTGATGACTGTGGCTTTGTAGTAGAGCCTGAAGTCAGGCAGGTTGATTCCTCCAGTTCCATTCTTCTTTCTCAAGATTGCTTTGACTATTCGAGGTTTTTCATATTTCCATACAAATTGTGAAATTATTTGTCCTAGTTCCATGAAAAATACTGTTGGTAGCTTGATAGGGATTGCATTGAATCTATAGATTGCTTTGGATATTATAATCATTTTCACTTTATTAATTCTTCCAATCCATGAACACGGTATATTTCTCCATCTGTTTGTGTCCTCTTTGATTTCTTTCATCAGTTTTCTATCTATATATCTTTCTATATATAAGTCTTTTGTTTCTTTAGATAGATATATTCCTAAGTATTTTATTCTGTTTGTTGCAGTGGTGAATGGTATTGTTTCCTTAATTTGTCTTTCTGTTTTCTCATTATTGGTGTATAGGAATGCGAGGAATTTCTGTGTGTTAATTTTATATCCTGCAACTTTGCTATATTCATTGATTAGCTCTAGTAATTTTCTGGTAGAATCTTTAGGGTTTTCTATGTAGAGGATCATGTCATCTGCAAACAGTGAGAGTTTTACTTACCGGACTTCTTGAGCTTACTTTGGTCCCTTGAGTGTATTACGTGTCTCACTGAGTTTTTAAATAAGCTGTTTTCTTACCTGGAATGTTTATTCTCCTCACTTATCCCTTCCCCTCTTCTCTCTTTAGCAACCAGCCACTTACTCTCTTTGTCTGTTAATCTTTAATTTTCTTTAATTTTCAATTTAATACAGTTTCCTCACTGAAGACTTTCTGACTCCTTTCTATAAGCTAGGGTAGCATTCCTAATACTTTCTCAGTATCATCGACTATACTTATAATGACCTGGAAGACTTTGAACTCCATGAAGGAAAGACTCTTGCCTTTCTTAGTCACTAATCTATTCCATAGCTTATCAAAGCTTGTTACATAACAGGTAGAGAAATACATTTGGAAAATATCATAATTGTTGCTTTAAAATAGCCCCATTTTTTGTGGATTTTAGAAATATTTGTATTACATTTTCAGCAGTATGAAAACTTAAGTCTAAAGAATAAGTTTGAGAACACATCATTCTATTTTACTTTATTTATTTATTTATTTATTGCTTCATATTATCTAAGAACAAACTTTTTTCCTACCCAGTATGGGACTTCTGAAAGTCACATAATTATTTAAATTCCTCACTTTAAATGAGAGTAGTAATAATGCTCTTTTAAAATGCTCTATAGATTGTTTAACTTTCTTAAAAGAGTGTGAGGTAAGTGTATTAAGATATTCATTTTAAATATAAGTATTTTCAAATCAATCAGAACCCATTTTCTTACACTTTTTCATTATGTCTTTATATTATTTAAAGTATACATAAAATGTATTCTAACCATCAATAGCAAATAGAAGCTACACTTGATTCTGCATAGGCTTCTGTCTGCTTTAAATGCACTATTTTTGGAACTACAGTATTTTAGAGGCATGCCAGCAAGTTTGATAACCAGCAAATGTGGTTTTTTTTCTTTTTCAAAATTTTAAAAATGCTGAAGGACCCCTAAATATATTATTGTTCATACACAAAAAAGCTAGGAAGTATACTAGAAATGCAAAATGTTTCAACCAAATGATGATAACAATTTTTCTAGCCTCCAAAGGCATTTCTTCCACTGTAAAAGAGCCCTCGTGTATTATAAACTCCTTCCTGCATTACCAAACTTACTCTGTCATCATCAATGCCTTTATCTGATTATCTGATTACCTAAATGTATACGATGGACATCAGTCAATACTCCTGGAGAAATGCAATGCCTTGTGGGCTTTATGATTTTAGAAATAAGATAAAAGCCTTATGACTCGAAGAAAGCAATCAAGTGCATTTTTGTAGCCACAAGCATCATATTTACTTAAAAGATCGTAACTATAAAATCAAATCTCTGTTACTGGAAGCTGCAACAAAAGCTGTCAGAGAACAGGATAGTAAATAGCTCTGAAATTGTTTTCTCTGCTTCATTTCAAAAGCTTAGGGCTACCAACGTTTGACCTTTTACAAATGGAATAGTTTCCTGCAGGTCTCGGTGCTGCGCTGAATGCTGATGATGGTGTGAGCTTTATGCAGTCATCAAGAATTGTGAATACGCTCACCACCGGCGCAGTCTTCTGCATCAAAACATTTCTCACTTAGTGACATTTGCAGGTTCCCTCTAAGAAAAAGCAAAGTGATTCTATTTTCCCCTAAACATTTTTCCTTTAGTGTGTCTCTCGGCCAAGCAGGGCAAAGAAAATTGTGTAATTGTCCAGAATGACTTCATATAGATTAGTCAGAGGGAAATAATGTCAGGTTGAACAAGGAGGTATTTTATTCAGAACATCTGGCATCAACCTGCTATCAGTCTTTGCTCGCTAGTAATAGAAAACATTGTAATATATTTGATGATTATTGAGATTTGTTGCCTTTTGTCAATTTTATACTAACATAATCTTAGTCTCTGGCTTTAGACTATCTGCCTTAAAGTTTCAAATATTTGGATATTGATCTATTAATGTATGATGATCTGTGAGCGATTTTAAAAGTATCTATGGAATATAAATTTTTCAATATTAAAAAGAATACACTTTGAGTGACAGAATAAAGGTATGTCTGACATCTATTTATGCTTTATAATATCTAAGATCATATTTAGCTTCTATAGTGATGTTACAGCATAATATCACTTACTTATGAGCCTCTATCATGTATTATTAGACCTTGTCTTATTTTAGACACACATCTGTAAGATAATGGTCACATTTCTCTTTTTTATAGTTGAAAAACTTTGGCACACATAATACACACAATTGCCTGGGTCACGTGAAATAGGAAAGAAAGTGGAGACCAGCCTTTCTGAACCCAAGCCTCCTGACAGGAATGTTTGCAACTATATAAACTTGCATGTATGTCATTACAAAAATGGAAGGCACATTCTTGGATTCTATTTTGTCCATTTTGAAATAAGAGATTTATTAGGAGAAATTGTGTTCACAAGTTAGAATCCCTCTGAGCAGAGCCTTGGGTAATTTTCAAAGGATGATTTAATATTGAACAAGTGCTAGCAACGTGCTGACCTTCATGTTAAATGCTTTGCATCCATGATCTCATTCAGCCCTTTACATGAGGAGGATATGATTATAATCCCTAATTTACAGAAAGGGAAATTGATGATGAAGGAACATCTCTGTTCTCTCCAGATCTGCTCTCTACATTTTTCTGCCCCAGTCTACACCCTGAGGGTCTGACCTCTCAAGACTACTTTTCTTGGTCTCCATGACCCCTTGGCTTCTTGTTGGGTTTGGCAGTTGGAAGAACCAAGAGGGATGGAGTGTGAGAGAAGAGACCAGAATATCTGCTCACCTGCCTAAGGTTCTGGCAGAGGATGCCCTTCTCCATGATCACAGCTCAGATCACTGGTACCACTTGTGTGCTCCCCAAATTGTAATCTCTTACCCTCTTCTTTTCTCATCAGTCTTCAGGTGAAAACCACTTCCAGTTGTTGCCAGTGCTGGCTCTTCATTGCATTTTGTTCCTTTGGTAACTCGGCACACTCCTGTTAGGTGCTCTTCAATTGCTTTCTGGATTATGCCAATCGTTGACTGCTGAAACCTCGAATGACATAAAAAAGTAAAGTAAGTCGCCTCAGGGTTTCTTGATTATGACTTGGCAGAGTTGGAGTTCAACTCAGGCTTGTTTGATGCCAACACCAATTACTCACAGGTTAATCACCACAAGAAAGAGACCGAATTGTGTCTCAGCCCCTAAGGACATTGCATTCATTTCAGGGTTGATGAAATGAAGAGGTGCCTGACACTGAAGACACTGATTTTCAGGGAATGTGACCACAGGCCATCAAAAACAGCTCAAATCCTGAAGATTTAGTCAAGCAGATGGCTGTTGAGCAGGTAGACCAATCTTCTCAATGTTAAAAGACAGCAATATTACTCTTACAGTAGCTAAAGTGATTACTACCAGGAACCACTGATATTACAGCCATATCACAAATCCAGAAGACTCTGAATGATGATGCTTTGACCTCAGTCCCATATACGGTCCTGTTAATTCCTCAAGCTCCATATCACAAAATTTGAGTCATTCTTTATCTCATCAAAAATGGTGCATGGAACTCCTACTATGGATTAAACATTGTGCTAACTGTAAGGCATATAAAGATGAATAAAACAAGTCTTTACCCACAAAACAATCACAGAGTATATATGCAGTCTCAGGCACAGTCCAGACTCCAATAGTTGCCATAACAATAATTGAGGATTATATATGTTGCTGTGGAAGAAAAAAGGTATTTTTTCACTGTTACCTTTTGACTACCATCACTCAATTTTATCACCTGGCCACACACTTCTTTTTCCCTAATGCTTAAAATTCATAACCCAAACTCTAAGCTATAAAATATTTGTTGGCTATAAAAGCTTTGGGGACTCATATGAAATAATCAGCACAAATAACACACTGAACTACTCAACAAACCATCAACCCTTTCTCAGTCAAATATCTTTCACAATGATGACTATATTTTGGTCATAATTAATAGAATATTGTCTGGCTTTTTTTTTTCATCCTCTAAGTCCACATAGCAATTGTTTAGACAATATTTTTTCCTTATCCTTTTTAATTTTTTTCATTTTCTAATTAATGTTTTGGATCATAGTTACTTTAAAATGTTGTCTTAGTTTCTGCTGTATGACAAAGTGAATCAGCTATATGTATGCATATATTCCCTCTTTTTTTTTTTCAGATTTCCTTTCCATTCAGGTCATTACAGAGCGTTGGGTAGAACTCTCTGTACTATAGAGCTGGTTCTCATTAGTTACCTATTTTATACTTAGTAGTGTATGTACGTCACTTTCAGTCTCCCAATCCATCTCCCATCTTTCCCCCCTTGATGTCCATATGTTTGTTCTCTATGCCTGTACCTCTATTTCTGCTTTGCAAATAAGATCATCTATACCATCCTTCTAGATTTCACATATATGTATTAATATGTGGTATCTTTTCCTTTTTCTGACCTACTTCACTCTGTATGAAGCTCTCTGCATCCATCTACATCTCTACAAATGACCCAATTTCATTCCATTTTAAGGCTGAATAGTATTCCAGTGTGTGTGTGTGTGTGTGTGTGTGTATCTCACATCTTCTTTAGCCATTCCTCTGTTGATGGACATTTAGATTGCTTCCATGACCTGGCTACTGTACCCAGAGAAAACCATAATTCAAAAAGACACATGTGCCCTAAATGTTTATTGCAACATTATTTACAATAAAAGTATTTTAAATAATAGATGCATAATCTTGAAGTTCAGTCAGACATAAACCCAAGAGGAGTACTTTATAGTCAGTATGATTATACTTTCTTTTAAGAGGAGATAGAAACAACATCCTGTCTTGCCTCCCCATCTCCCCTTCTCTCCCTGCTTTCATATTTTTTCCCAAATTTTTCTCCCCTCATCTCTTTACTCTATCCCAAATCATCTTTCCTGCCCTCTCAACTTCCTTTCCCAGTCAACCATCATTCATAGGGTTGTTTTAAGTGAGCTTAAACTACCATAAAAACTGATGGATAAAAGTTTGAAGAGTGATCATGAAACACCTCCACAAATTACTAGTCAATTGAAAGGGAAAAACAGTAAAAATGTGATAGGAAAGCCTGGAAAATATCAATATGACAAAATTAACAAATGATTGGAAGGTAATGTGCTACAAATAGTACATGGAAAAGTTCACAGCATCATTTAGTGATAGTGATGCTAAGATTCCATGAAAAGAAAGTGGCCACCAGAAAATAGACGAGTCCTCCAGCGTCCCAAAGAATAGAATGGTTGTACTCTTAGAAGCTCTCACAGATGTGAAAAACAGGAAAAGACAGTTTCAGATGAACAAACTCAGAAAGGAAATGGCAACTAATGGTAACACAGACAACTGGATCAGATCCTAAATGAGAAATCAAAGGGAAGCAGTGTTGGAACAGTTGGAAACAGGTTCATGAGGTCTGTGTATGAAATGATAGTGAAGTATCAACATCAATTTCCTGATTCAGAGTATATATCAGAGTTATACAGAAGATATTTCATGTTTTGGTGAAATATTCATGTCAAAATGCACTCTTGTGTGTTTGTGGTGAAGAGACAGCCTCTCCGCAAATTATTTTCAAAAGATTCAAAAGCAGACTAATGTGTGTGTGTGTGTGTGTGTGCATGTGTGTGTGTAAAGAGGCCACAGAAGCTCCAAGTTTCTAAAAAATTCCTTTTCATGGTGAAATGAATATTGGGGTTCTAAGTACTATTCTAGAAATTTTTTCTGTGAGGTTAAAACAATTTTAATATAAATTCCTTAAAAATACTGATGGGCCTCACTACTGTAATCAGACAAGAGGGAGTAACAGGAACCAAAACTGATCTGCAATAAACAAAAAAAAAACCTATATAAATTATATTAAATAATAAATGTCAGTCATTGGGCAGTAGGCATAAGTTGCAACAGTTGACTTCTGAGAGAGGAAGAAATAAAAAATAAAAAGTCTCTATATTTGATGAAAACTATACATTCACAAATTTAGGAAGCACAGCAAACTTTAAGCACATGATAATGAAATTGTTTGATAACTGTGATAAGAAGAAAAGCTTAGACCATCAGAGGAAAAAAGAAATATCACCCATTGAGGGAAAAAATGTAAGAATGGCAATAGATTCTCATTAAAAAATAGCAATCCAAAATATATGGAAATAACATCTGTAAAGTACTGAAGGAAAAAAGCTATAAACTATAACATTTCATCCATCAAAAGTATGTTTCAAAAACAAAGGAAATACTTTTAAAACCTATTTAAGCTGAAAGAATGCTTCATCAGAACCTGTAAGTGAAGAAATATATTAAAAAATCTAAATGCCAAAGAAAAAATATCCGTTGGAAAGCTGGACTTACAAAAAGGAATAAAAAGTACCCAAAATTTATTGACTATGCCAAAAGCCTTTGACTGTGTGGATCACAATAAACTGGAAAATTCTGAAAGAGATGGGAATACCAGACCACCTGACCTTTCTCTTGAGAAACCTGTATGCAGGTCAAGAAGTAACAGTTAGAACTGGACATGGAACAACCACTAGTTCCAAATAGGAAAAGGAGTACGCCAAGGCTGTATATTGTCACCCTGTTTATTTAACTTCTATGCAGAGTACATCATGAGAAATGCTGGGCTGGAGGAAGCACAAGCTGAAATCAAGATTGCCGGGAGAACTATCAATAACCTCAGATATGCAGAAGACGCCACTCTTATGGCAGAAAGTGAAGAGGAACTAAAAAGCCTCTTGATGAAAGTGAGAGAGGAGAGTGAAAATGTTGGCTTAAAGCTCAACGTTCAGAAAACTAAGATCATGGCATCTGGTCCCATCACTTCATGGCAAGTAGACGGGGAAACAGTGAAAACAGTGAGAGACTTTATTTTGGGGGGCTCCAAAATCACTGCAGATGATGACTACAGCCATGAAATTAAACGACACTTACTCCTTGGAAGGAAAGTTAAGACCAACCTAGACAGCATATTAAAAAGCAGAGACATTACTTTGCCGACAAAGGTCCGTCTAGTCAAGGCTATGATTTTTCCAGTAGTCATGTATGGATGTGAGAGTTGGACCACTAAGAAAGTTGAGTGCCAAAGAATTTATGCTTTTGAACTGTGGTGTTGGAGAAGACTCTTGAGAGTCCCTTGGACTTCAAGGAGATCCAACCAGTCCATCCTAAAGGAGATCAGTCCTGGGTGTTCATTGGAAGGACTGATGTTGAAGCTGAAACTCCAATACTTTGGCCATCTCATGAGAAGAGCTGACTCATTTGAAAAGTCCCTGATGCTGGGTAAGATTGAGGGCAGGAGGAGAAGGGGACGACAGAGGATGAGATGATTGGATGGCATCACTGACTCAATGGACATGAGTTTGGGTGGGTTCCGGGAGTTGGTGTTGGACAGAAAGGCCTGGCGTGCTGCAGCTCATTGGGTAGCAAAGAGCCGGACAGGACTGAGCGACTGAACTGAACTGAAAATGGTAAATATGTGAGTAAATATAAAGTAATCTTTTAAAGATTTCTAAATATCCTAAGTGATAATTGGCTGTTTAAAACAAACAGAAAAGCTGTTAAGATGCAACATATGACAACAGTAGCCCCAAAGACGAGGAAAAGGGAAAACAGAGAATACTGTTTAGCTCAAGGAGCTTTAGTTTTATTACAAGTTAGGCTTCAGTAAGTTAAATGTACATACAACACGTTGGAAAAGAGTTGCTTAAAACCCCCCAGAGTTTTTAAGTCAAAAAAGCAGATGATAGAATAAAAAAATTCAACCCCCAAAAAAGGCAGATGAAGAAAAGGGAAACAATAAATTGTTTAAGCATAAAATAAACAATAATATGTAGTTTTAAACTCACAAATATCAATAATCACATTAAAAATAAATTAACTGTACAACATTGTCAATCAGTTACAATTCAATAAAATTTTTAAAATATAAGCTAACTAAACACCCTGATTTAAGATAATTTTCTGACTGGATATTTTTAAGAAGACCCAACTACATGTTACTTAACTTGAATGCAACAAAGAACACTAACTACCAGCTTGAACACAGATCTGATTGGGCAGTAATTTAAAATTTGAATAATTGATAAGTTCACTAACATATCAAAAATAATTTAACAGATGTGTGTGTGTGTGTGTGTGTGTGTGTGTGTGTACATCCCTAGGGACAAGATACCACAAGCCAAGAAGAAGATTTGAATGGAAGCCTTCCCTTTCACTATCTTTTATTGTTACCTATTAAAAATAAAAAAAAAAAAGCTTCCACTTGGGCTTAAGACTTGGTTCCGTGAAGCTGCACCATAACCTTGCCTTCTAAAATGTGTCAACAACAAATTGGCACTCACCATGGCTACTTGCTATCTATCTCTCCAGGGATTAAATCATGTGCTTCTGCAGTTGTTGGCCCTTAACACTTCCTGAAAGAAATTAAGGGTGGAGAGCAGAAATCAGACTCTCTGTGCTTGGGGAAAAACCGGAAGGACATATAGTTACATATTTTCAAGGATCTGATATTATGAGCCCAGTTCTTGTATATCCTCACTTCTTAGTTCAGTTCAGTTCAGTTCAGTCTCTCAGTCGTGCCTGACTCTTTGTGACCCCATGGACCGCAGCACGCTAGTCCTCCCTGTCCATCACCAACTCCCTGAGCTTACTCAAATTCGTGTCCATCGAGTCGGTGATGCCATCCAACCATCTCATTCCGTGTCGTCCACTTCTCCTCCTGCCTTCAATATTTCCCAGCATCAGGGTCTTTTCCAATGAGTCAGTTCTTCCCATCAGTTAGTCAAGAATTGAAGCTTCAGCTTCATTATAGTCTTTTCAATGAATATTCAGGACTGATTTCCTTAAGGATGGACTGGTTGGATCCCCTTGCAGTCCAAGGAACTCTCAAGAATTTTATCCAAGGCCACATTTCAAAAGCATTAATTCTTCAGAGCTCAGCCTTCTTTATAGTCCAACACATATTCATACATAACTACTGGAAAAACCATAGCTTTGACTAGATGGACATTTCTTGGCAAAGTAATGCCTCTGCTTTTTAATATGCTGTCTAGGTTGGTCATAGCTTTTCTTCCAAGGAGCAAGAGTCTTTTAATTTCATGGCTGCAGTCACCATCTGCAGTGATTTTGGAGCCAAAAAAGATAAAATCTCTCACTGTTTCTCCATCTATTTGTCATGAAGTATGCAGCAGGTACCTGTCTCCTCCCACTTGAAAGATACTGTGGGGGGCAGGGGGAGTGGTTGAAAGATTTTGCAGCATATCCATTGATAGCTTATGGTGAACAGTGTTGGATTGGTGGCCTCCAGAGGAGAGAATCTCAATCTGGGGACAGAGATGAGGCTTGATCCCTCAGAACCTTTGTGTAGCAGAGTTTTATTACAATGAAAAAGGAGAAGAAAAAGCTTCTAACATAGACATCAGAAAGGGGCAGAGAGTGCCCCACTCGCTAGTCTTATCAAGGTCTTATATACTTTTTCAACTGGTTACTAAAAACAGTTAGTTAGACAGCCTTATCTAATTCAATGAAACTATGAGCCATGCCATGTACGGCCACCAAAGACAGACAGGTCATGGTGGAGAGTTCTGACACGATGTGGTCCATGGGAGAAGGGAATGGCAAACCACTTCAGTATTCTTGTCTTGAGAATCCCATGAAGAGTATGAAAAGGCAAAAAGATAGGACATTGAAACATGAACTTCCCAGGTCACTAGGTGCCCAATATGCTACTGGAGGTCACTGGAGAGACAAGTCCAGAAAGAATGAAGAGAGGGAGCCAACGCATAAATAATATCCAGTTGTGGATGTGACTGATCATAGAAGCAAAGTCTGATGCTGTAAAGGGCAATACTGCACAGCTACCTGGAATGTTAGGTCCATGAATCAACGCAAATTGAAAGTGGTCAAACAGGAGATGGCAAGAGTGAACATCAACATTTTAGGAATCAGCAAACTAAAATGGACTGGAATGGGTGAATTTAACTCAGATGACCATGATATATACTACTGTAGGCAAGAATCCCTTAGAAGAAATGGAGTAGCCATCATAGTCAACAAAAGAGTCTGCAATGCAGTACTTGGATGCAATCTCAAAAACGACAGAATGACCTCTGTTTGCTTCCAAAGCAAACCATTTAGTATCACAGCAATCCAAGTCTATGCCCCGAACAGTAATGCTGAAAAAGCTGAAGTTGAACCGTTCCATGAAGACCTACAAAACCTTCTAGAACTAACACCCAAAAAAGATGTCCTTTATATTATAGAGGACTGGAAATGCAAAGTAGGAAGTCAAGAAACACCTGGAGTAACAGGCAAATCTGACCTTGGAGTACAGAATGAAGCAAAGGCTAATAAAGGCTAATAAAGTTTTGCCAAGAGAGCCTACTGGTCACACCAAACACCCTCTTCCAACAACAGAAGAGAAGACTCTACACGTGGACATCACCAGATGGTTAATACCGAAATCAGATTGACTATATTCTTTGCAGCCAAAGATGGAGAAGCTCTATACAGTCAGCAAAAATAAGACCAGGAGTTGACTATGGCTCAGATTATGAATCCCTTATTGCCAAATTCAGACTTAAATAGAAGAAAGTAGGGAAAAACTCTAGATCATTCAGGTATGACCTAAATCAAATTCCTTATGATTATACACTGGAAGTGAGAAATAGATTCAAGGGATTAGATCTGATAGACAGAGTGCCTGAAGAACTATGGACGGAGGTCCATGACACTGTACAGGAGACAGGGATCAAGATCGTCTCCAAGAAAATGAAATGCAAAAAAGCAGAATGGCTGTCTGAGGAAGCCTCACAGCCTTAGCTGTGAAAAGAAGAGAAGCAAAAAGCAAAGGAGAAAAGGAAAAAAATACCCATTTGAATGCAGAGTACCAAAGAATAGCAAGGAGAGATTAAAAAAAAAAAGCCTTCCTCAGTGATCAGTGCAAAGAAATAGAGGAGAACAACAGAATGGGAAAGAGATCTAGAGGTCTCTTCAAGAAAGTTAGATAGCAAGGGAACATTTCTTGCAAAGATGGGCACAATAAAGGACAGAAACTGTAGGTACCTAACAGAAGCAGAAGATATTAAGAAGAGGTGGCAAGAATACAGAGAAGAACTATGCAAAAAAAGATCTTCATGATCCAGATAATCACAACGGTGTGATCACTCACCTAGAGCCAGACATCCTGGAATGTGAAGTCAAGTGGGCCTTAGAAATCACTATGAGCAAAGCTAGTGGAGATGATAGAATTCCAGTTGAGCTATTTCAAATCCCAAAAGATGATGCTATGAAAGTGCTGCACTCAATATGTCAGCAAATTAGGAAAACTCAGGACTGGAAAAGGTCAGTTTTCATTCAGTCCCAAAGAAAGGCAATGCCAAAGAATGCTCAAACTACCACACAATTGCACTCATCTCACACGCTAGTAAAGAAATGCTCAAAATTCTCCAAGCCAGGCTTCAGCAATATGTGAACCATGAACTTCCAGATGTTCAAGCTGGGTTTAGAAAAGGCAGGGGAATCAGAGATCAAATTGCCAACATCTGTTGAATTATAGACAAAGCAAGAGAGTTACAGCAAAACTTCTATTTCTGCTTTATTGACTATGCCCAAGTGTTTGCCTGTGTGGATCACCACAAACTGTGGAAAATTCTTAAAGAGATGGGAATACCAGACCACCTGACATGTCTCTTGAGAAATCTGTATGCAGGTCAGGAAGCAACAGTTAGAACTGGACATGGAACAACAGACTGGTTCCAAATAGGGAAAGGAGTACGTCAAGGCTGTATATTGTCAGCCTACTTATTTAACTTGTACGCAGAGTACATCATGAGAAGTGCTGGGCTGGATGAAGCACAAGTTGGAATCAAGATTGCCGGGAGAAATATCAATAACCTCAGATACGAAGATGACACACCCTTATGGCAGAAAGTGAAGAAGAACTAAAGAGCCTCTTGATGAAAGTGAAAGAGGAGAGTGAAAAAGTTGGCTTAAAACTCAACATTCAGAAAACTAAGATGGCATCTGGTCCCATCACTTCATGGCAAATAGATGGGGAAACAGTGGAAACAGTGACAGACTATTTTGGCAGGCTCCAATATCACTGTATATGGTGACTTCAGCCTTGAAATTAAAAGACACTTACTCCTTGGAAGAAAAGCTATGACAACTTAGACAGTATATTGAAAAAAGGAGACATTATTTTGCCAATAAAGATCTGCTTAGTCAAGGCTATGGTTTTTCCAGTAGCCATGTATGAATGTGAGAGTTGGACTCTAAAGATAGGTGAGCGCTGAAGAATTGATGCTTTTGAACTGTGGTGTTGTCAAAGACTCTTGAGAGTCTCTTGGCCTGCAAGGAGATTCAACCTGTCCATCCGAATGGGAACCGGTCCTGAATATTCATTGGAAGGACTAATGTTGAAACTGAAACTCCGATGCTTTGGCCACCTGATTCAAAGAGCTGACTCATTTGAAAAGACTCTGATGCTGGGAAAGATTGAAGGCAGGTGAAGAAGGGGACGACAAAGGATGAGATGGTTGGATGGCATCACAGACTCAGTGATGTTTGAGTTTGAGTAAACTATGGAAGTTGGTGGTGGACAGGGTGGCCTGGCGTGCTGCAGTCCATGGGGTCACAAAGAGCTGGACTTGACTGAGTGACTGAACTGAACTGAACTGAAACTGAACTAACAATAGAAAGGTCTTGCCAGACCTACTTTCATAACATATATTTTAAGATAACAGGATTAGTCAGAATGTTCTAAAGAAGGAGAAACTCGTTCTGGGCCAAGATACATTGTAGATATATAATTATTAGTCCAGAGTTTAAGGGAAAACATACCCTTTAGCAAGGTGAGTTGTTTTATTGTGGTAATCATTAGCTCTTGGCTTAAAGAAAGAAGGTTTTGTGTGACTAAAGAATGTAGAAAAAAATGTTTGTCCCTGTCTCCTCCCTGAGGGCCCTGCACTTCTTTCTCTTCAAGGGCCCTGGACTCCTTATAAACCTATCTAACAATTACCTCTCTCACTATCCAAGGTCCAGATACTGGGTGAGGCTCAGTTGAAATATACCAAGAAATAGCCACCCAGTTGAGAGATACTGGGGGAGGGGAGCTGGTTGAAAGATACCACAGTTTGCTCAGTTGTAGGAGACTGACTGTTCTTGGCTGAGTAGTTTGGTGAGAGACTCATGTGATGTTTTTCCTCAGTTCATCTGCCTTAATAGAATTTGTTGGGGAAAAAAGTGAAGATATTACATGAGAGTTTTGCTCTGAAGAGGCAAGACTCCTCCCAGCCAGTTATGGTTTTCTCAGGTGACTGAGAAATTTATGAGAATGATGGAGACAAAGTCCTCATACTGTGCAGTGATCCCACAGGGACCACTCACTAACTAAAATACTTGCTCACTGGGAACAAATAAGAATTGACCATTCAGTGATCTGAGCACCCATGGTGGTCTTAGATTGCCAGAGGGAGAAACTGAGACACATAAGAAGCCTTGAAATGATGCTGGGGTGATGTCTGGAGGAGTTAAGCTCACAGGTAGCACACAGGCCCATCACACAATTTCACTAGTGAATTTTATCCCTGACAAATTCAACTTAAAATGGGAAATAGAATCTCTCAAAAAGAGAAATGAAGGGTGACAAGAAGCCAACCTGTGACTAATACCCCAGCCAGATTTATGTACAATACAAATAGAGTGCATACTTGCAAGTGTCCAGTTAATTGAGGGAGTGTATACTAAACAAGATCACAATCTAAAATGGCCAAATATAGGTTCTTTACATATTTCAAAATTGATATTTTTGCATACACAATTAGAAAAAACTGGCCTTAAGATCAAACAGGCTGAATGTAATGCTTACTTTGATTAGTATATAGAAGCTTCTAAAAGAGGAAATGATAAGGTAATTTTTCTGCAGAAAAACAATAAGCAAGTGCTTGAAACTATATCAGAACTAAGCAAGGCCACTAGCACTGACTCTGTCTCTCCCTCTGCTTCCCCTCGTATCCTTTTCGATTTGAACTTCCTGGTACAGAAGCTTTCTCCTTTCAGTCTTCTGCTGCTCCTCCTTCTGCAGCAAAGGAAGATAAAAAATTGGAAGTGATTATAGCTCCCTTTAAGATTAAAAAACAAAGCAAAACAAACAAACAAACAAAAATATTACAAGGAAAGGCAAACTATCCTCAGTGCTTAACTGTATACCCTGGACCTGAACAGAACTTAGAGCCTTGGCTAAAGAATTTCTGATCCAAGTCAGGAACCATTGGGAATTTGAATTAACCATCTGGACCCAAAAAGCCTGGATTTTTAGATCTATATCAACTGATATAGCTATTAGTTTCTGAAAGCAAAGCAAGGAAATGGATAAAGAAAGCAGGATGGAAATGCCCCTTAATGGACTTTGAATTACATAGTCCAGAGGCTCACATTGAATGAAAGGAATTAGCTCAGAAATTGCTTCATCTTTTCCCAGAGGATTTTCCTAAAACCATAGAGTGGACAAAAATTCAACAATTTAACCAGAAATTGGATGAATTAATTCTGGACTATTATGAGACATCTGAAAAAACTTCTAAGCAATAGTCTGGTTTGACAGCTGAATCATTCTCTAACCATAAAAACGACCCTTTGCTCAACTCCACCTTTTTAGAACATTTAGGTGAGTATTTGGCCACTCTGGTCAAAACACACAATCTAGCTTGGCCTGCATTGCATACCAATGTCCTTTTTTACACTGGCAGATCAACTTTTCAAAACCATTAATAAGAGAAGGGGATATCTACCAAAATCATGAACCTTCAACTGTGCCAATTAAGCACCCAACATTACTGACCCCCCGTTTAATTATTAACTGAGAGCAAAACAAAAAGTTTGCTTTTACTTCAGGAAACCCAGACATCAGAAAATGAACTCTAAGTTAAGAAGAAGCCTAGTAGAAAAACTGAATTTTAGACCAGAATTTTGAGTTAAAAAAAAATAGGACTGCTTCAGGGGAACCTAGAGAGTCTTTCCCATTTATTCTCTCTGATGACTTGGGGGAAGTAGAAATGATTACACAAGGAGAAACAATTAAAGCCCTAATAGACACAGTGGCACATTTTCAGTTTTTAACCCTACAAAAACTAAAGACTCTCTCCCTCAGAGTAGGTATTACTTAGTACAGATGATAGGGATTTCTAATGCAGTATTAATGCTCTTGGGATTCCCAGGTGGTGCTAGCAGTAAAGAACCTGCCTGCCAATGCAGGAGACATAAGAGACATGGGTTGAGTCCCTGGGTTGGGAAGATACCCTGGAGGAGGACATAGCAACCCACTCCAGTATTCTTGCCTGGAGAATCCCATGAACAGAAGAACCTGGTGGGCTATAAGTCCAAAGGGTCTCAAAGAGTCAGACATGACTGAAGTGACTTAGCATGCACACACACACACACACACACACACACACATATGCATTAAGGCTCTTAAATCATTACCTTTAGAATCATATTTAGGTGAACTTAAAGAAAGACATCCCTTTATTCTAGTAGAAAGTGGTCCTGCTCATCTGAAAAGTAGAGACCTATTACAAGCTTATGAAGACCATATTTCCTTTAATCCTAAGAGAGAAATGTTTCTAGATATAAAGGATTATGTTAAATGCTTGTTATTTAAGGATTACACCAAATGTTTGTGACTCATGATGAGGATGACACTTGACAAGTTGCTTAGACTTAGTACATAAAGAATTATGGGTACTTGATTCTGCTGACATGGGAAGAATACATTCTGCATCCTTTATCAAAATTACTATAGACAAAGATAAGCCCCTGTCCAATATTCATCAGTATCCATTAAGGCAGGAGGCCATAGAAGGAATAAAACCTCTAATATTAACTTACATTGAGAAACACCTTATTGTGCCTTGCACCAGACTTCATAACACTCCCATTTTGCAGGTTAAAAAAATGTCAAGTGTTGGAGGTTTGTATAGGACTTGACATCCCTGGTGACTCAGATGATAAACAATCTTCCTGCAATGCAGGGGACCAGGGTTCAATCTCTAGGTTGGGAAGACCCCCTGGAGAAGGGAAAGGAAACCCCACTCCAATATTCTTGCCTGGAGAATTCCATGGACAGAGAGCTACAGTCTATGTGTTTTGCAAATTGTCAGAGAAGACTGAGCGACTAGCACTATACTACACTATGACATCTATCAATGCTATTATTATCCCTCAACATTATATAGTTCCAAATCCTCATACCTTACTCTCCTAAATTTCAAAAACAGTGTTCTTTTCTGTGAAAGAGCTCTTCAGTGCAGTTTTTAGTATCCCTGTACATACAGACGATCTTTTTGCCTTTGCTCGGAATGAATGGCAATATACACAAACTGTAATGCCACAGGGTTATACTGAAAGCCCCACTTACTTCTCGCAGATATTAAAATTCAGATGATCTTATTTTCCTGATAGGTGAGTTTTAAAACAATATGTAGATAATCTTTCTATGTTCAAGTTTCTTGATTAACAGTCAGCAAGACACCCTATATTTACTTCAGAAGCTAACCTTAAAGGGATATAAAATGTCCAAAGAAAAATTGCAATTTTATAAAACTAGTGTAAAATATTTAAGACATAGGATCTCTAAAGAAGGACTTTTACTTGATCTAGATAGAGTGAAAGGTATTCTAATCTTCCCTGTCCCAAAGATAAAAAGGCAAGGAAAGTTTTAGGACTTGCAGGCTACTGTAGGAATTGGACTCCAAATGTTTCCTTAATCACACAGCCAGTATATAATCTACTCAAACAAGGCCAACCTGAAATTCTCTGCTGAAATATAGAACATTCTGAAGCCATGGAGACCTTAAGAAAATTCCAACCAATTCCCCAGTCCCAGGGCATCCAAATTATAATCTCTTCTCCTTATTTGCTCATAAAAACTACTGACCAATAGGATATTATAGCCAGTTAGATTCAGTAGCTTGGGGCCTCCCCTCTTGCCTCCAGGCTGTCATGGTGACAGCTGTGCTACATCAGACCATAGGAGAGATAGTCATGAGTAATCCTTTTACTTTTTCTGCTTGTCATTGTGTGGAAGCATTACTAAACTCTCATCACACATAACATTATTCAGCAAGTCAATTAACTTCCCATGAGATTGTCTTGCTCTCACCAAACATAACTCTTTGCAGATGCAACAAGCTTGATCCAGACACTTTGTTACCAGAAGAATCAAATGTCAGTGATGAAAAACATGATTGTATTGTTTTAATTGACAGTCTTTTTATCTCCCATGATTGATCTCCAAGAAAGCCCTATGGATAACCCTGATCTTATATTATTCACTGACAGTTCATACCTGAGAGGACTTTATGTACCAGGCTGGTTATGCTATCATTTCTCCAGTGTCAACCCTTGAGTATGGTCCCTTACCTAACATCTCATCTGTCCAACAGGCTGAACTGGTAGCACTAACAAGAGCCTGCCAATTGGCAAAAGGAAAATCTGCTAACATTTATATTTATATAAGCTATGCTTTGGGGGTAGCACTTGATTTTAGCATACTTTGGGAAAAAAAAAAGGATTTCAGCATTCTCAGGGCAGCCTATTAAAAATGGAAGACAAGTTACAGAATTGCTGGATACAATTCTGTTGCCGAGTGCATTAACTATCATTAAGATATCAGGGAATTCAAGAGTTAACACTGCAGAAGCTAAAAGGAACTCCTTAGCTGATCACACCGCCAAAGCAACAGCTCTGCAAAATGATAATAATCAACTAACAACTATTTTCTCTTTTCAGCCTCCTAGTAACCTTACTGACACTCTGTTAAATTTTCAGGAAATGGCACCAAGTGGAGAAAAGGCTATTTGGAAATAAAAAGGAGGAATACTTGATTCTAATGAAGAGCTGTGGATAGGTCCAAACGGAAAACTTATCCTTCTGTTTGGAACTCCATACCCCATTTTACAATATATTCATGAGTTAACTCATAGGAACCCAGATAATATGGTACTGTGGGAAAACAATATTTTTGGAAGCCTTCCTTCACTGTAGCTCAGAAAGTTCATTCTAGACACACCACCTGACTGAAATAAAACCCAGGAAACCCATTACACAGATCTCAGGGAAGCTTTCCATTACCTGCTGGCTCTTTTGAATTTGGGCAAACTGATTTTATCCAAATACTCCCCTCTCAAGGTTACCAGTATATACTTGTTATGATTTGCAAGTTTTCATGTTGGGTTGAGGTATCCCCATGAAGAAGGGCCGCTGAACTGCACAGTCGGTAGACAAATTAATATTAGAAAGGGTGATCCTCATTTTGGAATTCCTCTAGAAATATATAGTGATGGGGAATGCATTTTACTGAAGAAATTGTCAGGGAAATTTGCAAAATCTGGCCAATTATACAGCATTTCAATTGTGCTACCATCCCCAGTCCTCTGGGCTAGTAGAAAGAACAAAGAATGTGAAAATGAAAATTGTTCAGTCATGTCCAACACTTTGAGACCCCATGGACTGTCTGCCCCATGGACCCCTGCCAGGTTCCTCTGTCCGTGGAATGCTTTAGGCAAGAGTACCAGAGTGGGTAGCCATTCCCTTCTCCAGGAGATATTCTTGACCTAGGGAACAAACCCAGGTCTCCTGCCTTGCAGGCAGATTCTTTATCTTTTGAGTCACCAGGGAAGACCAGAAAGAACAAACGAAACAATTAAAAATCCATTGGTTAAAATTGTAGATGCTTATTCTTTACCCTGGACAAAGACCCATCCATTGGTCCTCCTCAACCTAAAATCTACTCCCTTTGGGAAACATCACTTGCTCCATTTGAAATTATCACTAGGAGACCAATGAGACTAGATAAATAATTGTACAAACTTACATTATTAAAAGCGGACGTGTTACATCATTACAGAAGCTTAATAAAACTCTTAAAAGAGCATTCTAAGCTTGTTTCTGAAGCTTTTGGTAGTAATCTATCTTTGAATGAAAATCAGATATCACATAATCTGCAACCAGATGTACATTGAAAAAGACATCGATTAAAGGACTCAGTACAACCCAGATGGGAAGGCCCTCATCGGGTACTCTAAACAAGTTCATGTGAAATAAAATTAAAGTGAATTGACTCTTGGATTCATATTTCCCACTTTCAAAGGGCCCCTGCACTGGACTTGTCTGTAAAGAGGACTGCTGACTTCAAACTCATCTTAAAACAATGAGCAAAAAGAGGGCAAACTACAATCATACCAGGACAAGGAGACAACATCAGCAGTAGACAGCTTCCTCAAAATGCTGGACCTGACTTGTATGATCATTTGTAATGTTTTCCTGACTTCTTGCACCTTTGCATATGAATCAAATGTCATTGTATTATGGTCATGATCCTATGTTAATTTTAAAAATCAATCCATTTGTTGGATTTGTATCCAATTACCTTTGTTTGGAGAAAGAAATGGCAACCCACTCCAGTATTCTCGCCTGGAGAATCCCATGGACAGAGGAGCCTGGGATCGCGAGAGTCAGACACCACTTAGCAGCTAAACCACAACCAACCACCACCTTTGTCTAGCACTTCTGGGTTACCTTGGTGGATACTCCCCTCAAGGCTCTGATTATATAGCCCTTAGGAAATTTATTTTAGAAAAGAGAAAGTTTAGTCTTGTCCAAACTACTCATGGTATTACTAGATGGGATCTTCTCACTTTGCCAACTAATAATACCTGGCCATAGATTTAAATTTTATTTTAGGATCACTACAGCTCAACCAAAATGATAAGCCTAGAATCAGTCAAAAACTGCAACCTTTTGTCTGTTAAAAGGAAACTTCCCACAATCATGGGATGGAGTTAATGGTTAACAGCAGGTTATTATTTAAGTTTAAAAATTCCTCTATGGTGGAAACAATTAAATCATACCAATCAGTCTAGTAGTATTATGAAACTAGGCTGTGTACCTTATGAGCAATGTTTATATGTTATTACCCTTAGAGACAGTATTTGGTATGGAACTGACTGGGTCAGATGACCAGAGATTCACTGGGTTGCACCTAACTGAACTCAGTGGATTTGTTGTAATAATTTGTTGCTTTGGCTTCCACCAGGATGGATAGGATGTGTACCCAGGAATTTTCATGGACTCAAGGTCAATTTTGTAACAATTTAGGAATGATCCCAGCCAACCAATAATTGGTGTGAGCCCAGTGGATCAAAAGATCTGTGTTCCACTTATATGACCATTTAGCAGCCATTTTTTCCCCTTCATTAGGATTGGAGAATATAATCACTCATATTGAAGACAACAAATTTTACTCAATGGGCTTTAAATGCTAGCAATAAGACTATTTATTTATTGAATTCTGAAGTCTCTATGACGAGAAAAGCAGTATTCAGTTCAGTTAAGTCACTCAGTCATGTCTGACTCTTTGCAACCCGATGGACTGCTGCATGCCAGGATTCCCAGCCTATCAACAACTTTTGGAACTTGCTCAAATTCATGTTCATTGAGTCAGTGATATCATCCAACCGTCTTATCCTATGCCATTTCTTTCTCCCCCTCCCTTCAGTTCTTCCAGCATCAGGGTCTTTTCCAATGAGTCAACTCTCTGCCAAGTGGCCAAAGTATTGGAGCTTCAGCTTCAGCATCAGCCCATCCAATGAATATTCAGGACTCATTTCCTTTAGGATTGACAGGCTTAATTTTCTTGCAGTACAAGGGACTCTAAGGATTCTTCTCCAAACCACAGTTCAAAATCATCAATTATTCAGTGCTCAGCTTTCTTTATGATCCACTCTCAGATCCATACATGACCACAGTAAAAACAATAACTTTGACTATATGAACCATTGTTGGCAAAGTAATGTGTCTGCTTTTTAGTACACTGTCAAGGTTTTGCATAGATTTTCTTTCAAGAAGAATTTGAATTTCATGGCTTCACTCATCATCTGCAGTGATTTTAGAAATTAAAGTCTGTCACTGTTTCTACTGTTTCCCCAACTATTTGCCATGAAGCGATGGGACCAGATGCCATGATTTTAGCTTTCTGAATGTTGAGTTTTAGCCAGCTTTTTCACTCTCCTCTTTCACTTGCATCTAGAGGCTCTTTAGTTCCTCTTCTCTTTCTGCCATAAGGGTGGTGTCATTGGCATATCTGAGGTTATTGATATTTCCTTCAGCAATCTTGATTCCAGCTTGTGCTTCATCCAGCCCAGCATTTGCATAATGTACTCTGCATAGAAGTTAAATAAGCAGGGTGACAATATACGGCCTTGACGTACTCCTTTCCCAATTTGGAACAAGTCCATTGTTCAAAGTAAGGTTCTAACTTTGTTTCTTGACCTAAAAACAGATTTCTCAGGAGGCAGGTAAGGTGGCTTGGTATTCCCATCTCTTTAAGATTTTTCCATAGTTTGTTGTGATTCACATAGTCAAAGGCTTTAGCATAGTCAATGAAGCAGAAATAGATATGTTCCTGGAAATTTCTTGCTTTTTCTTTGATCCAATGGATGTTGGCAATTTGATCTCTGATTCCTCTGCCTTTTCTAAATCCAGCTTGAACATCTGGAAGTTCTCAGTTTATGTACTGTTGAAGCCTTGCTTGGAGAATTTTGAACATTGTGAGATGAGTACAATTGTGTGGTAGTTTGAACATTCTTTGGCAGTGCCTTTCTTAGGGATTGGAATGAAAACTGACCTTTTCCAGTCCTGTGGCCACCGCTGAGTTTTCCAAATTTGCTGGCATATTGAGTGCAACACTTTCACAGCATCATCTTTCAGGATTTGAAATAGCTCAACTGGAATTCCATCCCTTCCACTAGCTTTATTCATAGGGATGCTTCTTAAGGCCCACTTGACTTCACATTCCAGGATGTCTGGTTCTCAGTGAGTGATTGCACCATCGTAGTTATCTGGGTCATTAAAATCTTTTCTGTGTATTTTTGCCATCTCTTCTTAATATCTTCTTTTTCTGTTAGGTCCATACTGTTTCTGTCCTTTATTCTGCCCATCTTTGCATGAAATGTTCCCTTGGTATCTCTAAGTTTCTTGAAGAGATCTCTAGTCTTTCCCATTCTATTGTTTTCCTCTATTTCTTTGCACTGATCACTTAGGAAAGCTTTCTTTCTTTCTTTTTTTTTTTTAATCTCTCCTTGCTTTTCTTTGGAACTCTGCCTTCAGATGGGTAGAAATTGGGTGCGATCTGCCCTTCAGATCTTTCCTTTTCTCTTTTGCCTTTTGCTTCTCTTATTATCTCAGCTATTTGCAAAGCCTCCTCAGACAATCATTTTGCCTTTTTGCTTTCCTTCTCTTGGGATGGTTTTTATCACTGTCTCCTGCACAATGCAAAGAACCTGCATCCATATATCTTCAGAAACTCTGTCTATCAGGTCTTGTCCCTTGAATCTATTTGTCACGTCTCCTGTATAATTATAAGTGATTTGATTTAGGTCATACCTGAGTGGTCTAGTGGTTTTCCCTGCTATCTTCAATTTAAGTATGAATTTTGCAATAAGAAGTTTATGATCTGAGCCATAGTCAGCTCCTGGTCTTGTTTTTGCTGATTGTATAGAGCTTCTCCATCTTCAGCTGCAAAGCATATTTTCTGTGTTCCTGTTAGTCACTCAGTTGTATCTAACTCTTTGCAACCCCATAGACTGTAGCTTGCCAGGCTCCTCTGTCCATGGGACCTTTCAGGTTAAAATATTCAAAGGGGTTGTCATTTCCTTCTACAGCAGAACTTCCCAGCCCAGGGATTGAACCTGTTTTTTCTGCATTGCAGGCAGACTCTTTACCATCTGAGCAAACAGGGAAGCCAAAGAATTTAACAATCTGATTTTGGTATTGACCATCTGGTGATGTCCATGTGTAGAATCGTCTCTTGTGTTTGCTATGACCGGTGTGTGCTCTTGGCAAAACTCTGTTAGCCTTTTCCCTGCTTTATTTTTTACTCCAAAGCCAAACTTGCCTGTTACTCCAGGTATATTTTGACTTCCTACTTTTGCATTCCAACCCCCTATGATGAAAAGGACATCGGCTTTGGTGTTAGTTCCAGAAGATTTTGTAGATCCTCATAGAGCCATTCAACATCATCTTCTTTGGCATTGGTGGTTGGGGCATAGACTTGGATTACTGTGATACTGAATGGTTTGCCTTGAAAATGAACAGAGATCATTCTGTCATGTTTGAGATCGCACCCAAGTACTGCATTTCAGACTCTTTTGTTGTCTATGAAGACTACTCCATTTCTTTTAAGGTATTCTTGCCCACAGTAGCAGACACAATGGTCATCTGAATTAAATTCACCCATTCCAGTTCATTTTAGTTCACTGATTCCTAAAATTTGATGTTCACTCTTGCCATCTCCTGTTTGATCACTTCCAATTTTCCTTGATTCATGGACCTAACATTCCAGGTTCCTATGCAATATTGCCCTTTACAGCATCAGACTTTACTTCCATCACCAGTCACATCCCAAACTGGTCATTGTTTTCACTTTGGCTCTGTCTTTTCATTCTTTCTGGAGTTATTTCTCCATTGTTCTCCAGTAATATATTGGCACATACTGACCTGGGGAGTTTATCTTTCAGTGTCATAACTTTTTGCATTTTCATACTACAAAACTGCATGACCCTTGATATCCTTACAGCATCTCAGGGAGGCACGTGTACCATAATTCAAACTGAATGCTGTATTTTTATACCCAATGAATCTCATAATATAATATGTTTAAAGAACCATATGAAAAGTCGTATTTCTGCCTTTAAGTAACCCACTCCCTATTCTTAATTACCTCTTTAAAAATGTATAACTTGGGAATATGTTGGCTTAAATATTTATTCATAACTCTGTTAATGTTATTGACTATGTTATTTGTATTTTTCCTATTCTACAAGACTGTTGTTTCTTGTATTACCCAATGTGTGACTGAACCTCCAAAGAAAAAAAATGATGACCAAGTGACTTGAGGGCTTCCCAGGTGGTGAAGTGGTAAAGAATCTGCTTGCCAATGCAGGAAATGCAGGTGCAGTCCGTGGGCTGGTAAGATTCCCTGGGGAAGGAAACCTGTTCCAGTATTCTTGCCTGGAAAATTCCATGGACAGAGGAGCCTGGAAGGCTGCAGTCCATAGGGTCTCAAAGAGTTGGACACAACTGAGTGCACATACGCTCACAGGTGACTTGAAGCAATTGATTAACTATATAGTTCTGTATGTGATCAATGTCTGTAATAGTGTAACTCTAGATATGGGAAGATACAACAAGAAGGAAAATTTCCTGGTCCATCACAAATTGACTACGACAGGTTGGTCCAGAGCCCTTTGATTATTGTTGATAAGACCTGGTCCAGTAAGAGTATATTGAGTGGCTTATCTGCAAAATCTTCTCCAGACCTAGGAATGAAACTTCCTGCACCATGGGAGGAAATGGTTATAAAATGCCTCCCAAAGTATGGTCAAGTTTACAACCATGAGGCGTACCTGTCAACAACAAACTGGCACTTGCTATGTGTGCTTGACATCTACCTCTGCATCATGTGCTACTGCAGCTCTGACCTTTAACATTCCCTGAAATATGTTCAGGGTAAACAGCAGAGATGAGGCACTCTGTGCTCAGGGGACAACTGGCAGGACAGGTCTTCAGATAGCTAGATATTCTCATGAGTTGATTTTATGAGCCCAATTCTTATATCTCCTCACTTTTAGAAAAGTGATAAAATCCTTAACAGTGATGACTGTTACCCTTGACTTGCAGAAAGTTTCAGGACACCAGTAGAAAATTTCTGGAAAAATCTGTGCTTGACTACATGTATTCTCCCTTCATAAAAAAAAAATGCATATGTAATGTCTTTCCCCCTACCTCTTTGATGTAGTTTCTCAGAGCTGTGTGAGGTGCTGTCTCCTGGGCTGCAGTCCTCATTTTGTGACAAATAAAACTTAATTCACAACTCTAGCATTGTGAACATTTTTTAGGTAACAAATATTATAGCTTACATTGTTTTAGCAAAAAGGGGAAAGTTTTTGTTTCAAAATCCTTCCAAAAAATGTCTGATTTTGAATGAGAAGCCAGTCAGTTTGTGGTGCTTGTTATCATAGTGCTGGGAGCTACAGTGTGTTTCTTTCCTACCATGAATTCTGTCATCTGGAGTGTAAGTATTCATTGGTACACATAGTTCTCTTTCACAACTATCAAAACAAGTCTTTGACTTATAAATGAGTAAAACTAAAGTTTTTTTCTTGTTTAAAAAAACAGTAAAATAAGTTACGTGGTTTTCCTAAAAGTCAGTTTGAGTGCTTAGTTGCTCAGTCACATCCAACTCTTTGCGACCTCATGGATTATAGCCTGCCAGGATCCTTTATCCATGGGATTTTCCCAGGCAAGAATACTGGAGTGGGTTGTCATTTCCTCCTTGAGGGAATCTTCTAGACCCTGGGATTGAAACTGTATCTCCTGTGTCTCCTGCATTGCAGGCGTAGTCCTTACTGCTGAGCCATTTAAACAGATACAAACTACAAATACTATGTACACATACCAATTTTCACACGCTTTTGCTATGAAATGCTAGTTTCTACAGATAGGAGAAGATCTTAGTCTAGGAAACTTAAATAGAAATCTCTCAGTCCTGCTTTTAGCTCTTTTTCTTTTGTCCTTATTAAACATTGACCTGCCAACCTCTTCTGGGCAGTGTGCCCATTCACACCCGGCCACTTTCTCCTGGGATCTGAGTGGGCAGGTCAGCTGCCAAGAAACACATTTAGCTTTGTTGTCTGTAATTACAATAGTTACAAATTTAAAATCACTTAGAGTTACATTCTAAATGATCATTTTTTTCTTATTTCTACTGTCATTGCAAAAATCTTTAGAAACTTGAGAAATCAGGAGATTTATATTTAATTCTCTAATATTTGTCTTAAAAGCACCTGTCACTATAGCATACTGAAAGAAGTTCCTGCTAGAGCTCTAATGGATGTGATGATGTAGAATTCCATACTTCTAGTGAGGAAAAATCAAGCTCTGGGCTAGCTACTGCTTTAAAATGTTGATCTATCACTATTTTCCTTACTATATAAATGAGTGACTTAATAGTCTCCTCAACATTGCAGTAGCTGTTGATGAAATTATCCCTTTGTCTCCTTCCCGCTTCTATTCTTTTTTAATCCTCTATACAATATTTTAATCCCAGTTTGTATGCTATACATTTGATTTATGTTATTGAATTAAAACAAAAAGGAGTGTTTTTAAAAAGAATAATAAAAGTCATTATATTAAGTCAATGTGTGCTCTCTTTCTCTCTCTCCAGCTTTCCTTAATCTTGGAATAGAGAAGGGGGTATTCTGCACTGTCTTCTGCATTCTGTTTTACTTGAGTATTTCTTGTACTTACCCCCTAGGTGTGAGATCATGAAAAGACAGAAGAGAAGGCAGCTTATGCATGACTTTTCTGAGCCAGGTTACCATCCTTTTTTCTGTTTGTATTCACCACTGCTCCAGCTCATGGACTATGATTTGGAGTGCATTGTGAAAACTTCCAAGACCCTGCTGATGAAGATTCCATTCCAGGCGGATTCCCTAGGCATTGATGATTCTTTGGAAAACAGCTCCATATTTGGCTGTCCTACATAGGCGACCTTAAGTTGCTAACCTCTGATCCATACATCTTGATGCTCCATCCTACTTGAAGCCTCTAACCTAAGGCTAGTTGAAATGGGAAGTATCCACCTTCTGTGCTGCTCCAGACCAGGGAAGCTTGTGGATTATTCTTATCCACTCTCTATCTGACACTAACATTCAGCATCTGTCTCCCACATTCTCCTTTCCCTGCATTCAGTAACCATGAGGGGGTCAATAAGTTTGGAGCTCACTTAGGAACCACATGCCAATCTCTGGCTTGTGTTGTTGTTGATGTTCATTCACTCAGTCATGTTTGACTCTGAAACCCCATGAACTGCAGAACGCCAGGCTTCCCTGTCCTTCACCATCTCCCAGAGCTTGCTTAAACTCATGTCCATTGAGTCGGTGATGCCATCCAACCATCTCATCCTCTGTCTTCCCCTTCTCCTCCTGCCCTCAATCCTTCCCAAAATCAGGGTCTTTTCTAATAAGTCAGCTCTTTACATCAGGTGGTCAACGTATTGGAGCTTCAGATTCAGCATCAGTCCTTCTAATGAATAGTCAGGATTGATTTCCTTTAGAATTGACTGTTTTGATCTCCTTGCAGTTCAAGAGCTTCTCAAAAGTTTTCTCCAACAGCACAGTTCAAAAGCATCAATTCTTCAATTCTCAGCCTTCTTTATGGTCCAACACTCACATCCATACATGACTAGTGGAAAAACTATAGCTTTGACTATATGGACCTTTGTCTGCAAGCAATATCTATGCTATTTAATATGCTAAGTTTATGTAAGAAAGCTCCTTTTCTTGGCTTTGAAGTGCAGGACTTTTCCCTTCAACAAGTCTCTTCTTGCCCCTTCCACATAATTCTTCATCTCTTAAAAGAAAGTAGACAAAAAAGTCAGCCACTCTTACAACTTCTAAGAGCATGGTAATTTCTTGTCCAAAACTATGCCATCCTTTAAATTGTTTCTGAAGACTATTATAAGTTTCTCATCAGAAATCATTTATATACTGGTTTCTACAAAAGGTGGCAATTGCCTAGATCAGAAAAATATCCCAGTCATAATTTCTGCCATGCCAGCATGTAAAGTAAGAGAATTGCAAGATCTTATATAGGAACTCTGAGATAGGAGGGACATCTCTTTGTGTACCTTGCTATGTGGATAAAGAATGTGTGAAGTTTCCTATCAGAAAGAGTAATCCTTGAGCAGAGTCTCAAAGAATAAAGAGGCATTTCAAGAGCCATGAAGAAGAAAGGCAGAGATGTCTGAGGAGCAATCAAAGGAGGTGAGAGTCATAATAGGCTGTGCATTCACTGTCTACATAATGAGCACCAGTGATCTCTAAGTACCTGGCACATGTTTGGAAGAACATGTATATATTGTGAGACAAGAAGTAACAAGTTCATGAACAGGTCAAAGTGGTCCTTTTAAACCGCTTGTTGAGATTTTACAATTGAGTAAAGTACCCTGGTGGTACAGTGGTAAAGACTCCACCTGCAATACAGGAAACACAGGAGATGCAGTTTCAATCCTTGTATTGGGAAGATCCTCCAGAGGAGAAAATAGCAACCCACTCAAGTATTCTTGCCTGGGAAATCCCATGGGCAGAGGAGCCTGGAGGGCTACAGTCCATGGGGTCATAAAGAGTCAGACATGACAAAGCATGCACTCAAGCAAAGTAGTCATTCCTTTTGAGTGGAGGACACAACTTAGATTAATCAAAGTTTTGCCTTAAAAATTTTGTCATAGGACTTCACTAATGGTCCAATGGTTAAGAGTCCACCTTGCAATGAAGAGGATACAGGTTTGATTCTGGTTCAGGAAGATCCTGCATGCCACAGGGCAACTAAGCCTATGCACTGCAACTACTGAAACCCGAGTACCTAGAGTCCATGCTCCAGAACAAGAGAAGTCATCACAATGAGAAGCCCATGCACCACAACTATGATTTCTTGCATTATTTGTCTTAAATGTAAGGACAACTTTACTCTTCTTTATTTTTTTGTAGGTTTTTTTTAAATTAGTTTATTTTCTATTTTTTAACTTTACAATATTATATTTGTTTTGCCATACATTGACATGAATCCACCATGGGTGTACATGTTTTCCCTTTCCAGAACCCCCCTTCCACCTCCCTCCCCATCCCATCCTTCTGGGTCATCCCGGTGCAGCAGCCCCGAGCACCCTGTATCATGCATTGAACCTGGACTGGCGATTCATTTCATATATGATAATTTACATGCTTCAGTGCCATTCTCCCATATCATCCCACCCTCACCCAAAAGTTAAACCTCAAAATACAAATGTTTAGAGATACAAAGCAAGTAGTTTTGAGATTACCATTATGTATTCTTTACAATAATGTGCCATTTAGAAGAAGACCATGCAGTGGTTAGTTTTATATGTCCACTTGACGGGGCCATGGAGTGGCCAGATATTGCCAGATATTGGGACCAAGTATTTGATCATACTTTTTCTGAGTGTATCTCTGAAGGCATTTTTGGAGGAGATTAACATTTGAATCAGTAGACTGAGTAAAGCAGATTGCTATCTCCAATGTGGTTGGCCTTCTTTCAATAAGTGAAAGGCCTGAGTAGAACAGAAAGGCTGACTCTCCCACAAGTAAGGGAGAGCTCTTCCTGACTGACCTCATGGGCAGGAACATCACTTTTTTCCTACACAGTGTTAGTTGTTCAGTCACGTCCAACTCTGTGATCCCTTGGACTGTAGCCTCCCAGACTCCTCTGTCCATGGAATTCTCCAGGCAAGAATACTGCAGTGGGTTGCCATTTCCTTCTCCAGGGGATCTTCCCAACCCAGGGATTGAACCTGAATTTCCAGCATTGAAGGCAGATTCTTTACTATCTAAGCCACCTTCAGACTCAAATTGAAATGCTGGTTCTTCTTGAGTCTCAAGCCTGCTAGTTTTCAGAGTAGGCCTATGCTATATTTCTGTCTGCCAACTACAGGTGTTGGGGCCTCTTGATAGCTTATGTTGAAAGGTGTCAGATTCTTGATCCCCAGAGAAGACCAGGGACCAGTGACCAGAGACCAAGGACCAGGCTTGATCACTCAAGAGCTTCTGCATAGCAGAGTTTTATGAAAAGGGACGGAGAAAGCTTCTGGCACAGACGTCAGAAAGGGGCAGAGAGTGCCCCCATCCCTAGTCTTAGCAAGGAAGCTATACACTTTTTAATTGGTTATTACAATAAGTCAAAAGAACGTCTCAAAGTTGTAAAGATCTTACTGGACCCACTTCCACAATTTACATTTTAAGATAACAGGATTAGCCAGAAGGTTTTCAGGAAGGAGAAACTGTCCTCAAGCAGGATACATTTTGGTTATATAATCCTAAGTACAGAGTTTAAACTGAGGTACTTGTTGTGTAATCATCAGTTCCAGGCTTAAAGGGAAAAAAAAAGAAAATTTTAGGTGACTAAGACTAAGGAATGTAGAGAAAAAAAGGCCTTTGTCCTTTCCACCTCCTTGAGAATTCCAGACCCTTATCTCCTCTTCAAGAGTCCCAGATCCCCCCCTCCTCCTCAGGGACCCTGGAGTTCCTATCAACCTGCCTAGGAATTTACTCTCTCACTCTCATCCTCCATGAGCATATGAGTCAATTCCTTACAGTAAATTTTGTGGATATATATATATATATGTATATGTATATATGTATATGTATATGTGTGTTTATATATGGAGACATATATATACACTGTGTGTGTGTCTGTGTGTGTGTGTGTGTGTCTGTGTGTGTGTGTGTGTCTGTGTGTGTGTGTATATATATATATATATAAAGAGAGAGAGAGAAAGAAAGAAAGAGAGAGAGAGAGGGAGTTGGTTTATTTTCTCTAAAAAGCCCTGAATAATACAGACTTAATACAGACTATAAAGAAAACTTACTCAAAAGCAAGACATACTTTAATTCCTCACTCTCTAAAGACAACCTGATAAATTTATTTTAATAAAAATTAAAATAAAATAAAAGACCATTTGATAAAAATGCAAGAGAATTAATGCACTCTATCCAGCAGGCATTGAAAGGACTATTGTTAAATAAAATGAAGACAATGCAAAATGAACATATATTCCTTTATTTGGTATTTGAACTTAAGATTAATAACCTTTTTCAGAAAACTGTGAACTGTGCAATTTTAGTCCTTTAGCATTGGGAAATAATCTATGACTTTCTGTGATATAACTTCCTATCACATATGTATGACTCAGATTATGTATATACATATACATATACATATACATATACATATATATATATATGTATATATATATGTGTATGTCGTTGCTAAGTCATGTCTGACTCTTTGAGACGTATAGACTGCAGCACACCAAGCTTCCCTGTCCTTCACTACCCAGAGTTTGCTGAACTCATGTCCATTGAGTCCATGATGCCATCCAACCATTTTGCAGAAATCTTTCACTTTCCTCTCAGGTTCAAAAGATCTGTTAACAAAATAAGCTACTCATTATATACAAATAAATATCAGTATTTATTAGAGAATTATCTAGCTTACTTTCAATACACTAAAGAAAGAAAAGAGAAATAGAAACAGCAGAGGATACATCACCAAACCGGGTTTTTACTAACATCCAGACTTAAAAGCACTGGGAAATCCCATGACACAGCACATCCAGAGTCCCAACTGGGAAAACGTTTCCTGCAGCGTGTCTCATGGATGAGATGTCAAAATTGCCACTCAGGGTTTTTGCTTATTATTCCAGGAAGCAAACTGATATCATCACCAATCTGTGAACAAATTGCAGTTCTGGTTTCATGTTAACGCTCTATGCTTTGTCTTGTAAAACTTGGAATGTTGTTAAGCCCCAGCATGGTCAGCCCCTGGAGGGGGCTCAATAATCTCAGGATTTACCCTGAGATTATTTTATCTATGGTGCTGCAAGTGTTGCACTCACAGCCAGAGCAGTTTCCAGGCAGATTAGAATCAAGGTCAGGGGCCTGCTCTATTTTATCTCTGAAGCCTAAACGAGACTATCTATTTAATTTTCCTAACGCCATCTCATCCTCTGTTGTCCCTTTCTCCTCCTGTCTTCTATCTTTTCCAGCATCAGGATCTCTTCCAATGAATTGGCTCTTGGCAGCAGATGGCTTAAGTATTGGAGCTTCAGTTTCAACCGAAGTATTTGCCATCTACTTCATAGCAAATAGATGGGAGATTATACACACACACACACACACATATACATGTATAAATGTATGCATATATACACACACATGTATATGCATCTATACACACATTGTTGTTGTTGTTGAGTTGTCTAGTCATGTCCAACTCTTTGTGATCCCATGGACTGCAATACACCAGGCCTCCATGTACCTCACCATCTCCCGGAGTTCACTCAAGTTCAGCCAAGTGCACTGGTGATGCCATCCAGCCATCTCATCCTCTGATGCCCTCTTTTCCTTCTGCCCTCAATCTTTCCCACATCAGGGACTTTTCCAATGAGTCATCTGTTCAAATCAGATGACCAAAATACTGGAGCTTCAGCTTCAGCATCAATCCTTCCAGTGAATATTCAGGGCTGATCTCCCTTAAGATTGGCTGGTTTGACCTCCTTGCTGTCCAAGGGACTTGCAGGAGTCTTCTCCAACACCACAGCTTGAAGGCATCAATTTTTTGGTGTTCTGCTTTCTTTATAGTCCAGCTCTCACAACCGTACGTAATCACGGGGAAGACCATAGACTTGACTATGTGGACTTTCCAACACACTGTCTATATTTATCATCACTTTCCTGCCAGGAAGCAATTGTCTTCTGATTTCACGGCTGCAGTCACCACCCACAGCAATTTTGGAGCCCAAGAAGAGGAAATCTGTCATTACTTCCATATGTTCCCCTTCTATTTGCCATGCAGTATTGGGGCTGGGTGCCATGATCTTAGCTTTTTAATTTTTTTAATATTCAGTTTTAAGTTGGCTCTTTCACTCTCCTCCTGCACCTCCCTCGAGAGGCTCTTTAGTTCCTCTTTTCTTTCTGCAATGAGTGGTCATCCACACATCTGATATTGTTGATATATTGATTCCAGCTTGTAACACACATTGTACATACACACATATGTGTGTATGCATATATATAAGCTCAAATTAGAAAATGTTAGAAGTGTGAATTGTTTAAAAAGGCTATCATAAACCTGAAATTTGTCATAACTCTGCAATGTATTGTTCTAAGAGGGAATTCAATAGGACAAGAGTTATTTTTTGAAAGTTATATAAAGGGCAAGTAAAATATATTACCCACAGCAGTTAAAATTTATGATGAAAAGAAAATCCTGACAAAAGAAGGTAAATAGCTGTACATAGTACATGCCAAATTAGTTAAGAAAAACGTAAAATGGTTTTTGAGGCAATATTTCATTAAATGTGGCTTTCAATATATGATTTAGTCAGATTACATTTGACAATGTCAACCACACGTACAGTATTGTATACATTGGCATGGAAAAAAAAGGCTTAAACACAGATTTTATTTTAGTTATATTCATAAATCATTCTCTTATTCTACCTATTTGCAGTTTGTCCCAAGCATCGTATTCCTCAAACAGTGTTTGAAGATCATAAATATTTTCAATAGTAAAATATTAAACTCTCATATTGATTATCTTAATGATATATTTGAGTACTTAAATTACAAAAAAAGCTAATAAATCATTGGGACAGAAATAAAAAACCCTTGCTCTTGATGCACTGTCTGAGGAACTAAGAAAAGGAAAACCAGGACTTCACCCTGTGTGATAGATATGAATTGTAGAACTCAGAGTCCCAGGGGAAATAGCACTCTACCACTGCGTTAGCCAATCCACATGCCTGGACTAACATAGCATGACTGTTATGAACATATGCTGACACAAAATTTTATTAGTTTTTTATCAAATAAGTAGTCATTACTCATTTTCTTGACTTCCATAGATTTTTCTTTTATTATATGAAAAAGAATCATACAAAACTTCCTACCAAAAAATTCTTTCATGTTGTCCAAGTGTCTTTATTATATAAAACTTACTTTACTTGAATGTAAACATAGTATAAACACACTTATTAAATTTGCTGTTTTCCTTCAATGTCATAGGATACTATGTGCTCACATTATCGACATTTTCACACTTACCCTTTGAAGAACAAATTAAAATACTAAAAGAACAATGTCAAAAATGAAATTACAACAAAGCTCACATATTTGGCCTTCTCTATCAATTTTCTGCCAAATGACCCAGCAAATACAATTCAGAAAATTTAACATGACTATGGATGTTAGGGAGGGAATTTCTCTGCAACTCTGGTGGAAAATGTGTGTGAGATGAAACTTGATCACAGTATCAAAGTGTTTATTTAGCACTATTTGCCTGAAACATTTTGTCGAGGTGTGGGCAGGCCATTGAAGAATGGTTCTAGCTGTCCAAAGCTATGTTCTGTATATCTCTGGGAGTTTTAAACATACCCAGTCCAGTAGTCATGAATGTGAGAGTTGGACTATAAAGAAAAGCTGCTTTGCACCGAAGAATTGACCAATTTAGAACTGTGGTGTTGAGAGTCGCTTGGACTGCAAGGAGATCCAACCAGCCCATTCCAAAGAAATCAGTCCTGAATATTCACTGGAAGGACTGATGCTGAAGCTGAAACTTCAATACTTTGGCTACCTGATGCAAAGAACTGACTCGCTGGAAAAGACCCTGATGCTGGGAAAGATTGGAGGCGGGAGGAGAACGGGACTAGAGAAGATGAGATGGTTGGATGGCATCACCGACTCAATGGACATGAGTTTGAGTAAACTCCAGGAGTTGGTGATGGACAGGGCGGTCTGGCATGCTGCTGTCCATGGGGTCGAAAATAGTTGAACACAAATGAGTGACTGAACTGAGCTGACTGAAATTTCAAAAACTCATAGGTTTCTATTTTCCACTGTGCCTGTGGGTGAAGAGGAAAGGGCCAATGAGCTTCTACCCCTCTGACAAAGAAAACTAAGTATCCAAATAATTTAGCTATTTAATGTTGATAAATAGGTAAAAAAACACAGTCAGATAAGATTCAATCTTCTTAACATTTTTTCACAGATTGTAGCAAGAGTTTCAAAGGTCTTAAGAGACTTAAAAGACAAAAATAGCCCTCTGTTCAAAGGACATTATCATAGGTACATGTACTTAACAGAGAACAGAACAAGTTAATAATAGTGATGAATACTCACATATGTCTCCATTTTACACAAAAGAATAAAATTGATATTCTTGGGAAAGTTCTCATTTTATCACGTGACTATTGAGATTATTTATACAAGTTTTATGATGCAAAAAAGTATCTCTCCCCCAGTCTGCAGGAATAGAATGCATCTCCTTCAAAATTTCTCAGACTGTTTTTGTTGGTTTTGTGAACCTAAAGCTTTAAGGGAAGGGCCTGGAATTTGATTATGTAGCATTAAAGAAAACAATCTTTCTATAGGGTTCTGCTTTACCAGAAGAAATTGAAAAAAGGCTAAATACAATTTTAAGGATTTTATTAAGTTGCCTGAAACAAAACCATTTTGTCAAACAATTGTGTGGGTTTGAAATTTAGGCATAAGCTAATCTTTACCCGAGATGATGAAGTCTTCAACTATGGCAGGTTGAAAGTTAGAGATGATTTTGAAGGCTTGACTAGGACTATACATTTGAAGCCCTTAGTTTGGATGCACTTAATGTTTCTGCCCTTCTTCACTTTGCATCTGTTGGGGCTGGTGTATATAATACAGCATCTTCTTTCATGTATCTGCTTGTGGCTGGTAGGGCTGTGGGGTGGACTGGGGCACTGTCTCTCTCGATGACCTCTCCTTGACCTCCTCACAGCTGTGCTCTCAGGGTAGGTGGATTTCTTATGTGGTAGCTTGGCCTTACCTAGAAAGAGCTTTTACAAAAAGGCCTGGATAGAAGCTACAAGTTTTCTTATGATCTAGCCTCAGAAGTTCCATCATTTCCGCATGTTCTCTTCATTAAATAACTAACTATACCAAAATAGTTTCAAAGATAATTAGACAAACAATTCTTAATGGAGGGAGTAACTAATCTTCTTTGCTTATTTTTACTCTATCACAGAAACCTTTATTGTTTCATAGCAAGAATAATCAATTTATTCTAGAATAAAATCTGTATTTGAAAATTAAGAGATGATTCTACAATATCTAATAAAGAAAAATCTAAACATTCAAGGGAAAAAAATAATTTCTGCTTTAGATACCTTTCCCATAAGAAAAAAATGATAGAACATAATTAATTATGGTAACTGAGTTTTGAAGTAACAATATTAGGAAACAAAGTTTTTATGCACAGCCAAACGTTTTTGAATGTAAGATTTAAAAAAAGACATATTTAATATTCAAAGATTTACAAAAGATGTCAAACAAAAGAATTTTTCTTAAATTGTGATCAGTGAAACCATGATTTCAAAGTTAAATCTAAGTGATTATTAATGTGGATATGAGGATTAATATAAACATCAATAAAGTAGTATTTAATAAGATTAATCATGCTGTAAATATTGGTAACAATCTAGATTTAAAATTGAGAATGTTTTAACAAATCTGGCAAATAGATGGGGAAACAATGGAAACAGTGACAGACTTTATTTTCTTGGGCTCCAAATCACTGCAGATGGTGACTGCAGCCATGAAATTAAAAGATGCTTGCTCATTGGAATAAAAGCTATGACCAATCTAGACAGCATATTGAAAAGCAGAGACGTTACTCTGCCAACAAAAGTCCATCTAATTAAAGCTATGGTGTTTCCAGTTGTCATGTATGGATGTGAGAGATGGACTCTAAAGAAAGCTGAGCACCAGAGAATTGATGCTTTTGAACTGTGGTGTTGGAGAAGACTCTTGAGAGTCCCTTGGACTGCAAGGAGATCCAACCAGTCCATCCCAAAGGAAATAAGTCCTGAATATTCATTGGAAGGACTGATTTTGAAGCTGAAACTCCAATACTTTGGCCACCTGATGCAAAGAACTGACTCATTGGGAAAGACCCTGATGCTGGGAAAGATTGGAGGCAGAAGGAGAAGGGGCCAACAGAGGATGAGATGGTTGGATGGCATCCTCAACTCAGTGGACATGAGTTTGAGTAAGCTCCGGGAGTTGGTGATGGTCAGGGAGGCCTGGCGTGCTGCAGTCCATGCGGTCGCCAAGAGTCAGATGCAGCTCAGCGACTGAACTGAACAATCTGGGAAGGGGGACAAGGCAAGATATAGAAAATTTTATTATAGAGATGTTATTTCAATATCATACTACTTCATTTTTATTCTTAGTTACATGTGTGTTCAAATTTTTTCTAGTTTTTCTAGTTCACATATTTCTCTTTTTTGCCACTTATTTTTTTTAATTGAAGGATAATTGTTTTAAATTTTTCTATTTTATTGAGGTTTTCTCCACTAGAACATATATATGAAGTAAATCCTTAAGAAAATGGAACCAGAAACAATTTGATTAATGTTTCAAATAACATAAAACACAAAAATAGCTTTAGTATAAGTAAACACACAATTTATAAAACATTACAGCATGAATTTAGAAACCAAACTTTTGGTTAACTTGATAATAAGAATAGGTTAATATCCCCAAATTATCATGTGTAAGCTAATTGCATGAGGGACACAAAATAATGTCACACATAAGATAGAAAAGCAAAGAATTAAATTCAGTAGGAAAGGAGGCAGAGAGACAGCAGTATCCAAAGAAGAGAAATAAAAACAACAAAAAAATTACAAGATAAAAAGCAATTATTCATTGATGACAATACAAGTGAAAGTATGAAATCGTATCAAATATATTTACATGCCAATATACATAGACTAAAAACTCTTAAAAACAAAGTGATTGATTGTATAATTGATGCAGTACATTTTAAGATGTAATTTTTAGAATAAGGTACTTTCAAGT
This sequence comes from Okapia johnstoni, assembly GCA_024291935.2. NCBI lineage: Eukaryota > Metazoa > Chordata > Mammalia > Artiodactyla > Giraffidae > Okapia > Okapia johnstoni. The sequence goes on along the minus strand of JAGTYA010000027.1, from coordinate 4,478,760 downwards.
AGAAAAAGATAAAACTTATGTGTGTGTATGTGAAAGTCATTCAGCTGTGTCCAACTCTATACAGTCCATGGAATTCCCCAGGCCAAAATACTGGAGTGGGTAGCCATTCCCTTCTACACAGTAAATCTAAATAACATAGTTTGGACTTCCCTGGTGGTCTAGTGGTTAAAAATCCATCTGCCAATACAGGGAACATGGTGCAATCCCTGGTCCAGGAGGATTCCACATGCACTGGGGCAACAAAGCCCCCACACCACAAATATTAGGTTGATGCAAAAGTAACAATGGTTTTGCATTGTTGAACTTTGCAGTTAGATATCGGAATACATTCTTAAATAGATGTCGTTATTTTATGCATCATTTTAATGCTCATTTCTCACTTTGTTTTTTGCTAATGACATTACTTGCTGTTTATTTCTTCTTTATTTTAGACTAGGGAAATGAAGTTAGACAAAAAGCAAATTCAAGCGATTTTCTTATTTGAGTTCAAAAGCAGCTGAAACAACTCCCAACATCAACAATGCATTTGGCTCAGGAATTGTTAACAAACATACAGGGCAATAGTGGTTCAAGAAGTTTTGCAAAGGAGATGAGAGCATTGAAATTGAGGAGTGCAGTGGCCACCCATCAGAAGTGGTCAATGACTGGTTGAAAGGTTCATCAAAGCTGATCCTTTTACAACTACACAAGAAGATGACAAAGAATACATCAACCATTCTATGGCTGTTCAGCACTTGAAGCAAATCAGAAAAGTCAAAAAGCTTGATAAGTGGGTGTCTCATGTGGTTGTTCAATTGCTAAGTCATGTCAGATTCCTTGTGACCTCGTGGACTGCAGCACGCCAGGCTTCCCTGTCATTCATTATCTCCCAGAGTTTGCTCAAACTCATGTGCATTGACTCAGTAATGCCATACAACCATCTCATCATCTGTCACCCACTTCTCCTCTTGCCTTCAATCTTCCCAGCATCAGGATATTTTCCAATGAGTCACCTCTTTGCATTATGTGGCCAAAATATTGGAGCTTTAGTTCAGTCCTTCCAAATCACTCAGGGATGACTTCCCTTAGGAATGACTGGTTTGATTTCCTTGCAGTTTAAGGGTCTCTCATGAATCTTATCTAGCACCACAATTCTGAAAGCGTCAGTTCTTCGGTGCTAAGTCTTCTTCACGGTCCAAATATCTCACCTGTACATGACTACTGAAAAAGATAATAGTTTTGACTACTACATGGACTTTTTTCAGCAAATTGATGTCTCTGCTTTTTAATTCCCTGTTTAGATTTGTCATAACTTTTCTTCCAAGGAACAAGCGTTCTTTAATTTCATGGCTGTAGTCATAGTCCACAGTGGTTTTGAAGCCCAAGAAAAAAAAATCTGTCACTGTTTCCACTTTCCCCTCTTCTGTTTGTCACAAAGTAATGAGTTCAGTTCAGTTGAGTTCAGTTCAGTCGCTTAGTTGTGTCCGACTCTTTGCAACTCCATGGACCGCAGCATGCCAGGCTTCCGTGTCCAATACCAGCTCCAAGAGTTTATCCAAACTAATGTCCACTGAGTTCATCATGCCATCAACTATCTCATCCTCTGTCATCCCCTTCTCCTCCCACCTTCAATCGTTCCCAGCATCAGGGTCTTTTCCATGAATTAACTCTTCGCATAATGTGGCCAAAGTATTGGAGTTTCAGCTTCAACAGCAGTCCTTCAAATGAACACTCAGGATTGACCTCCTTTAGGATGGACTGGTTGGATCTCCTTTCAATCCAAGGGACTCTCAAGAGTCGTTTCCAACACCACAGTTCAAAAGCATCAATTCTTCGGCACTCAGCTTTCTTTATAGTCGAACTCTCACATCCATACGTGACACATGGAAAAACCATAGCCTTGACTAGATGGATCTTTGTTGGCAAAATAATGTCTCTTCTTTTGAATATGCTGTTTAGGTTGGTCATAACTTTCCTTCCAAGGAGTAAGCGTCTTTTAATTTCATGGCTTCAGTCACCATCTGCAGTGATTTTGGAGCCCAGAAAAATAAAGTCACCACTGTTTCCACTGTTTTCCCATCTATTTGCCATGAAGTGATGGGGCCGGATGCCATGATCTTAGTTTTCTGAATGTTGAGCTTTAGGCCAACTTTTTCACTCTCCTCTTTCACTTTCATCAAGAGGCTTAGTCCTTCTTCACTTTCTGCCATAAAGGTGGTGTCATCTGTATATCTGAGGTTATTGATATTTCTCCAGGCAATCTTGATTCCAGCTTGTGCTTCATCCAGCCCAGCGTTTCTCATGATGTACTCTGCATATAAGTTAAATAAGCAAGGTGACAATTTACAGCCTTGACGTACTCCTTTTCCTATTTGGAACCAGTCTGTTGTGAATGAGAACAGATGCCATATCTTGTTTTCTGAATGTTGAGTTTCAAGTCTGCTTTTTCACTCTCCTCTTTCACTTTCATCAAGAACCTCTTTAGTTCCTTTTCACTTTCTGCCATTAGACTGGTATCATCTGCATATCTGTGGATGCTCTTATTTCTCCCAGAAATCTGATCCCAGCTTGGAATTCATCCAGCACAGCATTTCACATCATGTACTCTGTATAGAAGCTGATAAGCAAGATGACAATACACAGCCTTGTAATACTCTTATTCCAATTTTGAATCAGTCAGTTGTTCCATGTCTGGTTCTAATTGTTTCTTCTTGACCTGCACACAATTTTCTCAGGAGACATGTAAGGCAGTATGGTACTCTCATTGCTTTAAGAATTTTTCACAGTTTCATGTGGGGTCAAAGGATTCAGCATAATCTGTGAAGCATACATAGATGTTTTTCCGGAATTCCCTTGCTTTTTCTGTGATCCAGTGTTGACAATTTGATCTCTGGTGCCTGTGCCTCTTTGAAACCTAGCTTATACATCTGGCAGTTCTTGGTTCACATACTGCTAAAGTCTAACTTGAAGAAATTAGGGAATAACCTTGCTAGCATGTGAAATGAGTGCAATTGTATGGTAGCTGGAACATTCTTTGGCATTGCCCTTCTTTGGAATTGGAATGAAGACGAACATTTTCCAGTCCTGTGGCCGCTGCCGAGTTTTCCAAATTTGCTGACATATTGAGTACAGCACTTTAACAGTATCATCTTCTTGGATTTTAAATAACTCAACTGAAATTCCATCACCTCCATTATCTTTGTTTGTAGCAATACTTCCTAAAACCCACTTGACTTCATACTTCAGAATCTCTGGCTCTATGTGACTGACCTCACCATTGTGGTTATCCCAGTCATTAAGAACTATCTTATACAGTTTTTCTGTGTATACTTGTCACTTTTTCTTAATCTCTTCTGCTTCTGTCAGGTTCTTACTGTTTCTGTTCTTTATTATGCCCATCCTAGCATGAAATATTCCTTGATATCTCCAATTTTCTTGAAGAGAACTATAGTCTTTCCCATTCTATTGTTTTCCTCTATTTCTTTGTATTGCTTATTTAAGAAGGTCTTATTATCTCTCCTTGTTATTCTTTGGAACTCTTCATTCAGTTACATATATTTCCCTTTCTCTCTTGTCTTTTGCTTCTCTTCTATCCTCAGTTATTTGAAGAGCATCCTCAGACAACCTCTTTGTCTTCTTCTATTTATTTTTCTTTAGGATGGTTTTTGGTCACGGCCTCCTGTACAAAGGGCTTCTCTGGTAGCTCAGTTGGTAAAGAATCCACCTGCAATGCAGGAGACCCCAGTTCAATTCCTGGGTCAAGAAGATCCACTAGAGAAGGGATAGGCTATCCACTCCAGTATTCTTGGGCTTCTCTTGTGGCTCAGTTGGTAAAGAATCTGCCTGTAATGCAGGAGACCTGGGTTCAATCCCTGAGTTGGGAAGATTCACCAGAGAAAGGAAAGGCTACGTGCCGGGAGCCGACCCACGAGATCCCACCCGTGACAGAGTCATGAGGAAGAGGACTGATTTGAGCATGGCTTCTCAGCCCTCAGGGATTCTCGGAAGGCTGCCTCAGCGCTCACCTTAAAGATAATATCTGTCTTTCTGATGTTTGCTATAATAAACCTCTTCTTATTTTCTGTGACTTAGGCAAAAGGCTTTTCCTGATTCTCTTCTAAAATAGATCATTCCGAAGCCTCAATCGACAAGGCCCCTGAACGATAGCACCCTAATAAAATTATCTGGGATGTGAAATATGCTATCTAAATTCCTCTTGCTAGCATATTGGTTTGCTTAATAAATATACCTGTGCCTTTGGAGCTAATGTGTATGACTGCTCCTTAATAACAAAACAACATTGAGAGCTTCCACACAGAAAGCCCCAATGGGCACAGAGCCCTTTGTAGGGAAAAAAGGCTTATTAGAAAATATAAGAAATATTGCTTTATGAAGCTGTTAGTTGGTCTATATTTACTCACTATGTTTTTGCTCTTAACGTATTTAGCCTATATAATGGAAGCATAATAGTTAGAGATTTATATAAACAGAAGTTTAGCTTTAGTACAAATAATAAGACGATTGTTAATTCGGCTGGCGATTTTGCTAAGCACTGACCTTGGTGCTTTCAGCTGCTGTGCTATAACTTTATGGGACCACATTCTTCTCTGTTAGGCTCAAGGCATAAGATAGAGTACATAAAACAGGTTTTACCTTGAAACTCTGAGTTTGTGAATCCTTTCTTTGTCATAATCTGCTGTGCCTGTTTTCTTTAAAAAATGTAACCCTGATACTTTCTGTGCCTGATGCAAAAGTGTCCTGGTTGATCTACCCTTATCAATAAAAGAGTCACCAGATGTTAGCAGGCCTCAAGGCCAGAAGATGATGTAAACAACTTTAAACTTTTTGTAACTGAAAAACACAAACACTGTCCTGGTTTCGATAAGGGTTAAAAACTGCCGACCCATTGATTTGATTTGGCGTGACTCTACACTTTACATTTGTCTCTATGTACAACTAAAAATATAAAAGCTGCCCTGAAAACAACAAAGTCGGAAGACTTTTGGAAACACCACGACTCGCTGTGTCTTCTCATTTGTATCGCCGACGCCGTCCATCCTGAGGGAACCCTGTCCAGCTGGAGCAGGTCTCTGGCAAGTGGCACCCGAGACAGGGACCCAAAGGTAATTCTCTCCATTGTTCAGTTTTTGGGGACGGATAGGCCCCCCACTGAGGGTGCTGCAGGCCCCCCTGCGTAAGATAGGTAGGGTGAGGAATAGTGGGTAGGTCAGAACATTTTGAGAAGATTTTGAGGCCTCGAGAATAATTTCTCGAAGGAAAAAAAAAAAAAGGAGGTAAACTTGGGATTTTGAGAAAGATTTTTGAGAACGAAAAAGATTAAGATGGGTAACAGCGAGTCAAAAGAACGACAACTTTTTATACAAGTCATCTTACAGTTGTTGAACAAAAGAGGAGTCAGGGTGAAAAAGGCTAGCGTTCAATTGTTTCTTACATTTGTGCAAGAGCAGTGTCCATGGTTTCTGGAAGAGGGCATTGTTAATTTGGATACTTGGGAGAAGGTGGGAAAACAGTTAAAAAGTTATTACACTCTGCACGGTCCAGAAAAGGTGCCCACTGATACCTTTTCCTTATGAAACATGATTAGAGATGCCCTAGGTCCCGTGCATGAATCTAAAAAAAATACCCATTAAAGACAAAAATGAGGAAGTAGAGCCCAAGCCTAACTATCAACAATTAAGAAATATGCTGGCTGCCATGACCACTGATGGGCTTATAGAGAGTAGAGATAAAAAGAAGAACAGCTTTCACCCCAGGATGAGGGAAATTTGGAGGAAGCAGCAGCTCATTACCATTCTGATAAAAATTGGTCCTTCTTAGCCAAAAAAGCTCCTAAAAGTTTAAAGGAAATATTTCTAACTATATCATCCATAAAATCTAATCAGGCTCCAAAACCAAAAAAGAAAAGCAAAAAAGGCAAATAGACATTTTAAAAGTGAAAAACTGTAAAGCTTTTGTCTGTCCAGATTTATGTGTGTCTCAGTGTGTTTTGTCTGTCCAGATTTATGTGTGTCTCAGTGTGTGTCTCTGTCATTGTACAACATTGCTGAAGCCTAATTGATCAATGAGCTCTATTTAATTGGCCTAAAAGGAAAGTAAGCGCTTACAAATCAAACAATTCTAAACACAAGAGAAATTAACCTAACTGAATTTCAGATTCACGTGAACTGGGAAATATTCAATATTAAATATCTAGTATTAATGTTTATTTGTTAATCTAATATAGACATGTCTAATGGTCATTAATATTAAGCATATTTTTATTTTACCTAGGTTTATTATAAGTTAAATATTGTTATATTGTTATATCTGTCACAAGTTTGTCGGCAAAGAAGATACCTCGAGTAAAGAAACTTAAAATATATATATATATATATATATAAATGAGATATGAACTTTTAGATAAACTCTATTAAGATTAAAAATGTCTGTCTAAAACAGTCTCTCTAAATTTCAGTAACCTGAATTTCTAGGGTTGTGCTAACTAAATAACATAAGGTTACTAAATAGCTAGGTCATTTCCAAATAAAATAATATTCTAAAACATTCATTACTGAATACTAACTTACAGAAAAACTAAAGATTTTAGACTATTAATAAATAAAGTTTGATGTTATCCTGAGATGTTTGCTAAAATTTTTAAAAATTATCACTGGTATTTATGCTCACCAATCTATAAAATGCTAATATAAAGGTCGGTTCTTGGTTGTTAAAGAAAGTGGGATGTATGCTTTTGATATAAAAGGTATGAAAAATAAAGTTACATTTTATGATAGGAAAAAAGAAGTAAGTCTGACTTACAGGTGGCTATTTCAAGATGGGAAAACAAACGTGTACAGTAAGTGATAAGAAGTTTTTATGGAAAGTAGACCCCAAGGGAAGAGTTTTTCAAGTTTTCTTGAGATGTTGAACTGCTTTTGATAATGAATTTTAAGTTTCTTTACATCTGAAGTGATCTGTTCTATGTTTACCTTACCTGAAATCTTCTTTGTTACTTTGGCTAAGTGAATATATTATTTATTAGTGATCTATATGCTTCTATCTGACTGAGTGTTATAAACTCATTTGATATCCATCAACAAAACTGCCTAAATAGCTTGACTTCTAGCTAACTTTGGGATGCTTCAGAGGGCCCCTGAGACATCCCAAAGAGCTATTAAACTACCTGAGTTCATTTGATATGTTAAATTACATAAAAAATATTGTTAAAAGAGTGGTAAATCTTCTCAGGTTATATTATATGGTTGATGTTACTTATATAGATATCCTAAAAATTATAAAAAATTCATAAAAATCTGATATGTCCTGGTAAAATGTTGTCAGTTATAATTCTAGTTATCATGTTAAAGTGTTACAAGTCACAGCAATGACTAGGCTACTTTGTCAATTACAATTTAATTAGATTTTAAACATTCCTTGTATGGTTTCACTCTCATGCCTTTAGAAAAATACTGCTAGTTCTTTAAGATTTAAGGAAAAGACTTTTCTAAGATTAACTGATAAATTTTGTTTGTTTGTTATCTGGTAGACTGGTAACAGACTGGAATTTAGTCTACTCTCTATGTTGAGAGAACAAAGTTCTCTTAAAATGAATCTTTCAATAACAGATTATAAATTTCTTTGCCTTTAAGTGATTTATATTTGTTTTTAAAGTCTTTTGTTACTTTGATAAAATAAATAAGCATTATTTAGGATTCTGGTACATATAAAAGCTCATTCTGCTTATACAAAAAATAACCCCTCACTGTTAGACTTGTGTTATCCTAATGTCCTTAAAACATGACAACAGTCTACTCCTAAACTGGGAAATTAAAAATAGATAAACAATAGCTGAAAATCAAAGAGTTGGGGCTATGGGAAATCCAAGACGGCCGCTTGGCTTTTCCCAGCTCCCTGACAAACCTCATTTTTATTTGATGGGTTAAAGCCTTCCTGGGCTACAGGGTTAATGCCTCCATAATAAAAAAAATCATGTTTCACTAAATATTAAGTTTTATAAATTGTTAAACTAAGTTTTTAGTTTTGTTAATTAAAGTCTAGTGTTTACTAAGACTCACTTCTAAAATAGTTCTTTCTTATGTTATATTGCTAAAAGATTTAATTAAGTTATTAAAAAGGACACTCTAAATTTGTTTCTAAGGTTTATCTCAGTAACCAATCTTCAGGTAAAGATCAGATGTTCCATGATGTACAACCAAGAGACTAACACCATGCTTTGTTTATAATTAATCCTTTAAACGTAAACACACAGGGGCGGACTACAATGATGAGACACTGGATTCCTGAGGGGGCTGCGACTCGGCCCCTGGTTAAATGAAAAAACCTCCTTACTAGAGAGTAAAAAGGGCCATTTGTGCTGTTAACTTGCTGGAGAGGGTATGCTTGTGTGTTTCCGCAGGATTCCACTTCTCCCGTTTAGATTCCTGACTTGAGAAAACCAAGGAAAAGCCAAAAGGCAGATGACCTTTCACCTGAGGCTTCACTACTAGTACATCGCTTCAGGCACCTGGCACTTTAAGAGAGACATACTGCACCAGTCCATCTTCCGCCGCCGCTGGAAAAGCAGCCTCTACCCCCTCCCTACTTTCTTTTCAAAAAACCACAGCTTCTTTCAGAACATGCACCGCCCTGTCAGCAGTTTCAGAATTTCACTTTGAGCGACGCTCCAGGACCCATTCGCCCCAGACCACGACCTACACCTGTGCCGCGCAGACATCCTCCCCCTGCTGCTTTGACTAGAGCCGCTGATCTTCCTACCTGGGGCCAAGTTAGGAGGTGGACTGGAGACGCTCACGGGCTGGTGGCCGAGCGGGGAACCACCACAACTCCCAGGCATCTTTTTGTTGTTATTGTTGTTATGCTTACATTGCTTGCCTGTCACAGCAATACCTATTGGTATGTCACATACTTATTGGTATGACAATTATGGTCTAGCTGTCTTACAACAATTACAAGATTTAATGCATCCACGACGGTTTATAGGGCTGCTTGTTTTAAAAATTTCAGCTTTAATAACAGCAATTTCTTCTGTTACTGTGGCAACAATATCATTGACTCAACAGGTACATACTGCTCAATATGTCAATACTATGTCCAAGAATGTTTCTCTAACTTTAGCTACACAAGAGATTATAGATAAAAAGTTAAAAATAAAAGTGGACGCTCTAGAGAAAACAGTCATGCACATTGAAACCTAGTTACAGGCTTTAAAGGTAAAGTTAACATTATCCTGTCGCTCCGACTTTCGATGGATTTGTGTGACACCCTTAAAAGTAAATGATACAGATTATAATTGGGAAAAAAATAAAAACCATATTTCCAGTATTTGGAATGGCTCCAGCATTGGCTTAGATCTGAAAAACCTTCATGATCAAATAAAGACCTTGGAACAGTCCCATCTGAATTTCTCTACTGCAGGGGCCGCTAATGATTTCTTTCATACCTTTTCTAACTTCGTTACTAGAAAAAATATTTTACCAGCTATCTTCAGTTATGTTGCTGTAGCTGTTTTAATTCTGCTTCTCATTATAATTCTTCCTTGTATTGTCAGCACTCTTCAGTTGAGCATTCAGAAGCTTGCAACTAGAATACATCTGGCTGTTTTAAAAAATAAAAAAGGGGGAGATCACGGGAGCCAGCCCACGAGATCCCACCCGTGACAGAGTCATGAGGAAGAGGACTGATTTGAGCACGGCTTCTCAGCCCTCAGGGATTCTCGGAAGGCTGCCTCAGTGCTCACCTTAAAGATAATATCTGTCTTTCTGATGTTTGCTATAATAAACCTCTTCTTATTTTCTGTGACTTAGGCAAAGGGCTTTTCCTGATTCTCTTCTAAAATAGATCATTCCGAAGCCTCAATCGACAAGGCCCTTGAACGATAGCACCCTAATAAAATTATCTGGGATGTGGAATATGCTAATCTAAATTCCTCTTGCTAGCATATTGGTTTGCTTAATAAATATACCTGTGCCTTTGGAGCTAATGTGTATGACTGCTCCTTAATAACAAAACAGCATTGAGAGCTTCCACACAGAAAGCCCCAATGGGCACAGAGCCCTTTGTAGGGAAAAAAGGCTTATTAGAAAATATAAGAAATATTGCTTTATGAAGCTGTTAGTTGGTCTATATTTACTCACTATGTTTTTGCTCTTAACATATTTAGCCTATATAATGGAAGCATAATAGTTAGAGATTCATATAAATAGAAGTTTAGCTCTAGTACAAATAATAAGACGATTGTTAATTCGGCTGGCGATTTTGCTAAGCACTGACCTTGGTGCTTTCAGCTGCTGTGCCATGACTTTATGGGACCACATTCTTCTCTGTTAGGCTCAAGGCATAAGATAGAGTACATAAAACAGGTTTTACCTTGAAACTCTGAGTTTGTGAATCCTTTCTTTGTCATAATCTGCTGTGCCTGTTTTCTTTAAAAAATGTAACCCTGATACTTTCTGTGCCTGATGCAAAAGTGTCCTGGCTGATCTACCCTTATCAATAAAAGAGTCACCAGATGTTAGCAGGCCTCAAGGCCAGAAGATGATGTAAACAACTTTAAACTTTTTGTAACTGAAAAACACAGTGTCCTGGTTTCGATAAGGGTTAAAAACTGCCGACCCATTGATTTGATTTGGCGTGACTCTACACTTTACATTTGTCTCTATGTACAACTGAAAATATAAAAGCTGCCCCTGAAAAACAACAAAGTCGGAAGACTTTTGGAAACACCACGACTCGCTGTGTCTTCTCATTTGTATCGCCGGCGCCGTCCATCCTGAGGAAACCCTGTCCAGCTGGAGCAGGTCTCCGGCAGCTATGCACTCCAATATTCTAGCCTGGATAATTCCATGGACTGCATCATAGGGTTGCAAAGAGTCAGACATAGCTGGGTGACTTTCAGTCCTGTACAATGTTATGAATCTCCATCAATAGTTCTTCAGGTACTCTTTTTACCAGGTCTAATTCTTTGAAAATACTTGTCACTTTCACTGTATAATCATACGAGATTTGATTTAGGTCATACCTGAATGGTCTAGTGGTTTTTCCTACTTTCTTTAAGTCTGAATTTTGCAATAAGGAGCTGATGATCCGAGACACAGTCAGCTCCAGGTCTTGTTTTCACTGACTATAGAGTTTCTTCTTCTTCGGCTGCAAAGAATATAATCAATCTAATATCAATTTTGACCATCTGGGAATGTCCATATGTAGAGTTGTTTCTTGTGTTGTTGGAAGTGGGTGTTTTCTATGACCAGTGTGTTCTCTTGGAAAAACTCTGTCAGCCTTTACCCTGATTCAGTCTGTACTCCAAGGCCAAACTTGCCTGTTACTCCAGGTATCTTTTGACTTTCTACTCCTGCATTCTTTTCCCTATGATGAAAATGCACCCTTTTTAATGTTAGTTCTAGAAGGTCTTAAAAGCCTTCTTAGAATGAGTCAATTCCAATTTCTCAGCCAACTTCTTAGCCAGTGGTTGGGACATAGACTTGGATCCTGGTAATCTTGAATGGTTTGCCTTGAAAAAAAATTTGAGATCATTCTGTCACTTTGGAGACTGCATTCAACTACTACATTTCAGGGCTTCGCAGGTGGCACTAGTGGTAAAGAATCCACCTGCCATTGCAGGAGTTACAGTAGATGGTGGTTCAATCCCTGGGTCAGGAAGATCCCCTGGAGAAAGAAATGGTTACCCACACGAGTATTCTTGTCTGGAAAATTCCATGGGTTAAGGAGCCTGGCAGGCTACATTCCATAAGGTTTCAAAGAGTCAGACAAGACTGAGCACACACACATACTGAATTTCAGATTCTTCTGTTGGCTTTGAGGGCTACTCCATTTCTTCTAAGGCATTCTTGCCCACAATAGTAGATATCATAGTCATCTGAATTTAATTCTCCTGTTCTTGTCCATTTTAGTTCACTGATTCCTAAGATGTTGATGTGTAATCTTGCCATCTCCTGCTTAACTATGTCCAATTTACCTATATTTATGGACCTAACATTCCAAGTTCCTATGCATTATTATTCTTTACAGCACCAGATTTTACTTTCACCACCAGACATATCCACAACTGAGCATTGTTGACTCTTTTGCCCAGTCACTTAATTCTTTCTGGGGCCATCAGTAATCGCCCTCCTCTCTTCCTCAGTAGCATATTGGACACTCTCTGACCTGTTTCGCTCATCTTCTGATATCATATCTTTTTGCCTTTCTGTACTGTCCATGAGGTTTTCCATGCACGAATACTGGAATGGGTTAACATTTCCTATGACCCATCTATCTTGAGTGATCCTGCATGCTATGATGCATGGCTTCATTACCTTATGCATGCCCCTTCACCATGACAAGGCTGTGATCCATGAATAGGATGTGACACAGAAAACCAAGACTATAAAATGATGGTGGGCAAACTGGACATCTTCTATGCAAAAGAGTTATACTGAACTTCTTTCTTACACCATGAACAAAAGTAAATTTAAAATGTATTAGATGTTTCCATGTAAATTTTGAAACCAAAAAATTTCTAGAATGTAACATAAGTAATGTGCTCTTTTACATCACTCTGCAAAAGGTTTTAGATATGATTTTCTCAGGCAAGATAAACAAAAGCAAAAACCAAATAGGACTACATCAAAATAAAAAGCTGTGTACAATGAAGGAAACTATCAACAAAATGAAAACACACCTACCAAATGGAAGAAGATATTTGTAAAAAATATATTATTTATATATATATAATATCATATATATATATATAAAACTCATGTAACTGAACATTATAAAACAAATAACAGTTAGAAATCTCAATTAGAGGTTTGGAATAATAATTTTTCAACATAAGACTTACAGATGTCCAACAAGCAAAAAATGATGTTCAGCAACACTAATCATCAAGGAGATGGGGGAAAAAAACAACAACAATGAAATATCGCCTCACTCTCATAAGAATGGATATTACTGAAAAGATAACAAATAACTAGCATTGGAATATAATGTAGAGGAAAGGGAAACCCATGCAAGATTGGTGGGAGTACATATTGGTGTTGCCATTGTGGAAGACAGGATGGAGAGTCCTTAAAAATTAAAAATAAAACTACCAAACAAATCCACTCCTGTGCATTTATCTGAAGATAGTATAAACATTAATTTTAAAAAATAGAAAGGGTGGTCCCAAGATGGCAAATGAATAGGATGGGGGGATCACTTTCTCTACCACAAATTCATCAAAAGATTACTTGAATGCTGAGCAACTTCCACAAAACAACTTCTGAACACTGGTCGAGGACACCAGGCACCCATAAAGGCAGCCCATTCTCTTCAAAAGGAGGTAGGACAAAATATAAAAGACAAAAAAGGACAAAAGAGTTAGGGATGGAGACCCATCCTGGGGAGGGAGTTGTGAAGGAGGAGAAGTTTCCAAACAGCAGGAAACCATGTCACAGGTGGGGCTGTGAGGAGTTTTGGAATCTCAGAGGGCAACATAACCAGGAGAAAAATAAATAAATAAAACAGATAATACCTGCCTAACTGCAACTGCCAGTGGAGAAGTAGCCCAGATGCTCGTGTCAGCCACCAGCAAGCGGGGGCTGGACAGGGAGGCGTGGGCTGCATAATCAGTGCTTAGGGTAAGGACCAGGCCTGAATGCTCTGAGGACAATTGGAGGGAGCTAACGTGAGATAGCAACCCAAACTGGGATGGCCAGAGAGGAAAAAAAAAAAGAGAGAGAGAACTTTCCTGTGAAAGGCTCTAACCTGAAGCCTGACCTGCTCACAGAACAGAGGATTGAACAAATACCAAAGGACAGCTAGTGGGTTGCGTACAGGCCCCTCCACTGCGCTGGAGGCAGAGAGGCAGGCCTGCAACAGCCAGAGGCAGAAGGCAAGGGGCTGCTGCAATCTCATCCTCCACCAAAATATGAGAAGTTTCCCAACTGCTAATAACGTCTTCCTGGGATCCTGTACGGTTGACATTGACCAGGAGGGTCGCAGCCTGAGATCAGCTCCCCAGAGGAGACACATAGCACACCTGAGATGGTGCTCCCACAGTGCACTGGGGAAACCAAACGGCCTGACCAAGGAGGTAACTAAGACACATGGCCCACCTGGGACAGTGCACTTGCCAAGCACCCAGTCATCTGGGCTTCTTGAACCTGGGAAAGGCACAGAAAGCACAGCCCTACCGGGTTAGTCCCCGTGTGGAGTACTGAGAACCCGAGCAGCTTAGACTTGGGAAGCGCACAAAATGCAAGGCCCACTTTGGACCTTGTCCCTGCAGAGCACCCTGGAGCCTGAGCAGTGTAGACCCAGGAAGCACACACAACTTTAATTGGGACAAACCCAGTGTGGTCCATACACTGCGAGCACTCCCCACACATGCCAGTGATATTTGTTTGCAGTGTCCCTCCCTTCCCACAACACAACTGAACAAGTGAGCCTAAATAAGTGACCACCTTTGCCACCTTGTGTCAGGGTGGAAATTAAACACTGAAGAGGCTTGTAAACAGAAGAAGCTAAAATAAACAAAGAAGAGGTAACCGCTCTGGAAGTGACAGGTTCAACAGATTAAAACCCTGTAGTTAACATGGACTTTTTCCAGTGGTCATGTATGGATGTGAGAGTTGGGCAGTGAATAAAGCTAAGCACCGCAGAATTGATGCTTTTGAACTGTGGTGTTGGAGAAGACACTTGAGAGTCTCTTGGACTGCAAGGAGATCCAATCAATCCATCCTAAAAGAGATCAATCCTGGGTGTTCATTGGAAGGACTGATGTTGAAGCTGAAACTCCAATACTTTGGACACTTCATGCGAAGAGTTGACTGATTGGAAAAGACCCTAATGCTGGGTAGGATTGGGGGCGGGAGGAGAAGGGGACGACAGAGGATGAGATGGTTGGATGGCATCACTGACTCGATGGACATGGGTTTGGGTAGACTCCAGGAATTGGTGATGGACAAAGAGGCCTGGAGTGCTGTGATTCATGGGGTTGCAAAGAGTCGGACAAGTCTGAGCGACTGAACTGAACTGAACTGAAGCATTGGAGGGGGCCTATAGACCTTGAGAACATGTACAAGCTGGAACAAGGAACTATCTGAAACTGAACTGACCCACACTCCCCACAACAGCTCCAGAGAAATTCCTAGATATATTTTTACTGTTATCACTTTTCATTTATTTTTAAGTTCTTTATTACTCCTTTAATTTTCATTTTTAAAACTTACTATTACCTTGCAAAAAAAGGACCCTATTTTTAAAGCAAATTTCATATATTATATTTTTTATAATTTTTGTGATTGATTTTGTTTTGTATTTTTTATATTGTATTTTTGAGAGTCTAACCTCTACTCTAGATTTTTAATCACTGATTTTTGGTATTTGTTATCAATTTTGTACCTTTAAGAATCTAATCTTCAGTATCCACTTTCACTTACAGATGTGATTACTGGCTTAATTGTTCTCTCACTTTTTGACTCTTCCTTTTGTCCCTGAGGTCACCTCTATCTCCGTCCTCCCCCTTCTCTTTTCTGCTTAACTCTTTGAATCTCTCTGTGTGTTCTGGGCTGTGGAGAACCCTCAGGGAACTGATCACTGGCTAGCTTGGTGTCTCCCTTTTTGACTCCCCCTTTTCTCCTCCTGGTCACCTCTATCTCTTTCCTTCCTCTTCTCTTCTCCATGTAACTGTATGAACCTCTCTGGGTGTCCCTCATTGTGAAGAATTGTTTCACCATTAACCTGGATGTTTTATCATCTTTGCTGTATGGATGGAGAAGTCTTGAGGCTACTGTAAAAGAATGACAAAAATCCAGAGGCAGGAGGCTTAACCCCAAAACTTGTGAGCATTAGAGAACTCCTGATTCCATGGAACACTAATAGACAAGAGATCACTCAAAAACCTCTATGCCTACATTGAAACCAAGCTCCACCAAAGAGCCAACAAGTTCTAGAGCAAGACATATCACACTAATTCTCCAGCAAAGCAGGAAGACAGCCCTGAACATTAAAAGACAGGCTACCCAAAGCCATGCCAAACACATAGACATCCCAAAACTCACTACTGGACACTTCATTGTTCTTCAGAGAGAAGAGATCCAGCTCCACCAACCAAAACACATGATGCAAGCTCCCCTAATAAGGAAACCTGGATAAGCCACTAGTCTAACCACACCCACAGGGACAACCTCCACAACAAAGAGGAACCACGAACTTCCAGCCTACAGAAAGGGCACCCCAAGCAGAGCATTCTAAACAAAATGAAAAGGCAGAGAAATATTCAGCAGGTAAAGGAACATGATAAATGCCCACCAAACTAAACAAAAGAGGAGGAGATAGGGAATCTACTTGAAAATAATTCAGAATAATGATAGTAAAGAAGATCCAAAATCTTGAAAACAAAATGGAGTTACAGATAAATAGACTAGAGACAAGGATTGAGAAGATGCAAGAAATGTTTTACAAGGACATAAAGTAATAAAGAAAAGTGAATCAATAATGAATAATGCAATAACTGAGATCAAAAGTACTCTGGAGGGAACCAACAGTAGAATAACGGAGGCAGAAGATAGGATAAGTGAGGTGGAAGATAGCATGGTGGAAATAAATGAAGCAGAGAGGAAAAAATAAATGAGGACAAATTCAGAGACCTCTGGGACAATGTTTAACACCCCAACATTCGAATCATAGGTGTCCCAGAAGAAGAAGACAAAAAGAAAGACCATGAAAAAATACTTGAGGAGATAATAGTTGAAAACGTTCCTAAAATGGGGAAGGAAGTAGTCACCCAAGTCCAAGAAACCTAGAGAGTCCCAAACAAAATAAACCCAAGGCAAAACACCCCAAGACACATATTAATCAAATTAACAAAGATCAAGCACAAAGAGCAAATATTAAAAGCAGCAAGGGAAAAACAACAATTAACCCACAAGGGGATCCCCATAAGGATAACAGCTGATCTTTCAATAGAAACTCTTCAAGACAGAAGGGAATGGCAGGACATATTTAAAGTGATGAAAGAGAAAAACCTACAATCCAGATTACTATACACAGCAATGATCTCATTCAAATATGAAGGAGAAATAAACTTTACAGACAAGCAAAAGCTGAGAGAATTCAGCACCACCAAACCAGCTCTTCAACAAATGCTAAAGGATCTTCTCTAGAAAGGAAACACTGAAAAGGTTTATAAACTAGAATCCAAAATAACAAAGTTAATGGCAATGGGATCATACTTATAAATAATTACCTAAAATATAAATGGGTTGAATACCCCAAACAAAAGACAAACACTGGCAGAATGGATACAAAAACAAGATCACTATATATACTGTCTTACAAGAGGCCCACTTCAAACCATGGGACACATACAAACTGAAAGTGAAGGGCTGGAAAAAAAATGTATTTTATGCAAATAGAGATCAAAAGAAAGCAGAGGTGGTGGTGGTGGTGGTTTAGTCTTTCAGTCATGTCCGACTCTTTGCAACCCCATGGATTTTAGCCCATCAGGCTCCTCTGTCCATGGGATTCTCCAGGCAAGAATACTGGAGTGGGTTGCCATTTTCTTCTCCACATAACAGTAGTAGTAGTGTAGTGTTAGTCACTTAGTTGCTTCCACCTCTTTGCAACCCCTGGACTATGGCCCATCAGGCTACTCTGTCCATGGGACTCTCCAGGCAAGAATATTGGAGTGGATTGCCATTCCCTTCTCCAAAATCAGGGGTAGCAATACGCACATCAGATAAAATAGACTTTGAAATAAAGACCATGAAAAGAGACAAAGAAGTACACTACATAATGATCAAAAGATCAATCCAAGAAGATATAATTATAAATATATATGCACCCAACATAGGATCACCTCAATAAGTAAGGCAAATGCTAACAAGTATGAAAGGGGAAATTAACAGTAACACAATAATAGTTGGAGACTTTAATACCCCAGTCATACCTGTGGATAGATCAACCAACAGAAAATTAGCAAGAAAGCACAAATTTTAAATGGTACAATGGATCAGTTAGATATAATTGATATCTATAGGACATTTCACCCAAAAACAATGAATTTTACCTTTTTCTCACGTTCACATGGAACATTCTCCAGGATAGATCACATCTTGCACCATAAATCTAGCCTTGGTAAACCAATAAAATTGAAATCATTTCAAGCATCTTTTCTGATCACAATGCAGTAAGATTAAATGTTAACTACAGGAAAAAAAAACTATTAAAAATACAAACATATGGAGGCTAAACAACACGCTTCTGAATAACCAATAAATCGTATAAGAAAACAAAAAGGAAATCAAAATACACATAGAAACAAATGAAAATCAAACATGACAACCCAAAACCTATGGGATTCAGTAAAATCAGTGCCAAGGGGAAGGTTCACAACAATACAAGCTTATTTCAAGAAACAAGAAAAAATCAAATAAATAACCTAACTGTAAAAATAAAGCAACTAGAAAAAGAAGAAATGAAGAACTCCAGGGTTAGCAGAAGAAAATAAATCATAAAAATCACAGCAGAAATAAGTGAAAAAGAGACAGAGACCATAGCAAAAAATCTACAAAACTAAAAGCTGGTTCTTTCAGAAGAAAAAGAAAATAGACAAACCATTAGCCAGTTCAGTTCAGTTCAGTTCAGTCACTGAGTTGTGTCTGACTCTTTGCGACCCTATGAACCTCAGCACACCAGGCCTCCCTGTCCATAGCCAACTCCCGGGGTCCACCCAAACCCATGTCCATTGAATCGGTGATGCTATCCAACCATCTCATTCTCTGTCGTCCCCTTCTCCTGCCCTCAAACTTTTCCAGCATCAGGGTCTTTCCCAATGAGTCAGATCTTCGCATGAGTTGGCCAAAGTATTGGAGTTTCAGCTTCAACATCAGTCCTTCCAATGAACATCCAGGACTGATCTCCTTTAGGATGGACTGGTTGGATCTCCTTGCAGTTCAAGGGACTCTCAAGAGTCTTCTCCAACACCACAGTTCAAAAGCATCAATTCTTCGGTGATCAGTTTTCTTTATAGTCCAACTCTCACATCCATACATGACCACTGGATAAACCATAGCCTTGACTAGACGGACCTTTCTTGGCAAAGTAACGTCTCTGCTTTTTAATATGCTGTCTAGGTTGGTCATAACTTTCCTTACAAGCAGTAAGCGTCTTTTAATTTCTTGGCTGCAATCACCATCTGCAGTGATTTTGGAGCCCCCCAAAAATAAAGTCAGCCACTGTTTCTGCTGTTTTCCCATTTATTTATCGCGAAGTGACAGATACCATCTTCTTAGTTTTCTGAACGTTGAGTTTTAAGCCAACTTTTTTACTCTCCTCTTTCACTTTCCTCAACAGGCTCTTAAGTTCTTCTTCACTTTCTACCATAAGGGTGATGTCGTCTGCATATCTGAGGTTACTATTTCTCCCGGAAATCTTGATTCCAGCTTGTGCTTCCTCCAGCCCAGCGTTTCTCATGATGTACTCTGCATAGAAGTTAAATAAGCAGGGTGACAATATACAGCCTTAACATACTCCTTTTCCTATTTGGAACCAGTCTGTTGTTCCATGTACAGTTCTAACTGTTGCTTCCTGACCTGCATACAGGTTTCTCAAGAGACAGGTCAGGTGGTCTGGTATTCTCATCTCTTTCAGAATTTTCCACAATTTATTGTGATCCACACAGTCAAAGGCTTTGGCATAGTCAATAATGCAGAAATAGATATTTTTCTGGAGCTCTCTTGCTTTTTTGATGACCCAGCAGATGTTGGCAATTTGATCTCTGGTTCCTTGGCCTTTTCTAAAACCAACTTGAACATCTGGAAGTTCATGGTTCATGTATTGTTGAAGCCTGGCTTGGAGAATTTTGAGCATTACTTTACTAGCATTTGAGATGAGTGCCATATATATATATATTTTTTTTTCTCTCCTTTGCTTTTCACTTCTCTTCTTTTCACAGCTATTTGTAAGACCTCCTCAGACAGCCATTTTGCCTTTTTCCATTTCTTTTTCTTGAGGATTTTCTTGCTCCCTGTCTCCTGTACAATGTCACGCACATCCATCCATAGTTCATCAGGCACTCTATCAGATCTAGTCCCTTAAAGCTATTTCTCACTTCCACTGTATAATCATAACTGATTTGATATAGGTCATACCTGAATGGTTTATTGGTTTTCCCCACTTTCTTCAATTTAAGTCTGAATTTGGCAATAAGGAGTTCATTATCTGAGCCACAAAAATATAGATTAATGGAAGAAATAGAAAGCCCAGAGATAAATCCACACTCCTATGGACACCTTATCTTTGACAAAGGAGGCAAAGATATGCAACGGAGAAAAGACAATGTCTTTAACAAGTGGTGCTGGGAAAACTGGTCAACCACTTATAAAAGAAAGAAACTAGGACACTTTTTAACACCATATGCAAAAATAAACTCAAAATGGGTTAAAAATCTAAATGTAAGACTAGAAATTATAAAACTACTAGAGAAAAACATAGGCAAAACACTCTCTCACATAAATCACAGCAGCATCCTCTATGACCCAGCTCCCAGAGTAATGGAAATAAAAACAAAAATAAACAGATGGGACCTAATTAAACTTAAAAACTTTTGCACAACAAAGGAAACTATAAGCAAGGTGAAAAGACAGGCTTCAGTATGGGAGAAAATAAACGAAGCAAATGAAACAACTGACAAAGAATTAATCTAAAAAATATACGAGCTACTCCTGCAGCTCAATTCCAGAAAAATAAACCACCCAATCAAAAAATGACCCTAGAACTAAAACGGGATATTTCTCTTATTAAGATATACAGATGGCTAACAAACACATAAAAAGATGCTCAACATCACTCATTATCAGAGAAATGCAAATCAAACCCACAATGAGGTACCGTCTCATGCCGGTCAGAATGGCTGCTATCCAAAAGTCTACAAACAATAAATGCTGGAGAGGGTGTGGAGAACAGGGGACCGTTTGCACTGTTGGTGGGAATGCAAACTAGTAACAGCCACTGTGGAGAACAATGTGGAGATCCTTCAAAAAATTGGAAATAAAACTTCCATATGGCCCAGGAATCCCACTTCTGGGCATACACAGTGAGGAAACCAGAATTGAAAGAGACACGTGTACCCCCAATGTTCATCACAGCACTGTTTATAATAGCCAGGACATGGAAGCAACCTAGATGTCCATCTGCAGACGAATGGATAAGAAAGCTGTGATATATATATACATAATGGAATATTACTCAGCTATTAAAAAAATGCATTTGAATCCATTCTAATGAGGTGGATGATACTGGAGCCTATTATGCAGAGTGAAGTAAGTCAGATAGAAAAACACCAATACAGTATATTAACACATATATATGAAATTTAGAAAGATGGTTACCACAACCCTATATGGGAGGCAGCAAAAGAGACACAGATATAAAGAACAAACTTTTGGACTCTGTGGGAGAAGGCAAGGGTGGGGTGATTTGAGAGAATAGCATTAAAACATGTATATTACCATATGTGAAAGAGCTGACCAGCCCAAGTTCAGTGCATGAAACAGAGCACTCAAAGCTGGTGCACTGGGACAAACCCAGAGGGATAGGATGGGGAGGAAGGTGGGATGGGGGATCCATGTACACCCGTGGCTGATTCATGTCAATGTATGGCAAAAAGCACCACAATATTGTAAAGCAACTAGCTTCCAATTAAAATAAATAATTTTATTTAAAAAAAAAAAGATTTTTAACTACAATTTCAACTTTTGTAATGGATGTAAAGTTGTTCAGGTTATTGTTTCTTTTTGAGTAAAATCCAATAACCTGTTCTTTTAATAAATTTATATACATATATATATTTCCTAGGTAGCACTAGTGGTAAAGAAAGAACCCGCCTGCCAGTTCAGGAGATGGAAGAGAGAAGGGTTCGGTCCCTGGGTCAAGAAGATCCCCTGGAGAAGGAAATGGCAACCCACTCCAGTATTCTTGCCTGGAGAATCTCATGGACAGAGGAGCCTGGTGGGCTACAGTCCATGAGGTCACAAAGAATCAGATATGACTGAAGCAACTTAACACACAGCAGACATGCACATACATACACACATAATTCAGAACTACTTAGCCAAAAATGAAATCTTGACATATGCAACAACAAGGATGGATGTGGATGGCATTATTCTAACTAAATAAATCAGACAGTAAAGAAAAATACTGTATGATTTCACTCAAATGTGGAATTTTAAAAACAAATCAAGTGAAGAAACATTGCAGAACAGAAACTTAGTTATAGGTAAAGAGAACAAGCAAGCCAGAGGTGGAGGGTGGGGAGAAAAATAGGTGAGGAAGGTTAAGAGGTACAAACTTACAGCTGCAAAATAAATGGGTCATGTATGTGAAAGAGTAAAACATGACTGAGTGACCAAGCACACAGACACACACATAATAATTAGATATCAGAATCTTACAATAATAAAGGTAGATGATTTGTTCAAATGTAATTTTAATATTTTTAGGGTAATAATTCATCTTTTGTGTTAAATATTTGCATTCAAATTTGGAGATCAAACATTTTTTCCAGAAAAACTTTAAGGCGATGTTAATTGTTCTGGAAAGTATGGCTAGCGAATCAAATATCCTGGGAAATTGAAGAGAAAAAGTAAGTAACGAGGATATTAAAAAATGCAATGCTCTACTTACATATGTTACACAGAGTTTGTTTTTCTCTACCAAAACAATTGTTTGAGTAATTTAAGAATTGTGCAGAGAAGTGTAGTAAACTTTTATTTCACTTTTATTTCATTAATCTTATAATGTAATTATTGTATATAAAATGATAGATGAACCTCTGTGTGTATGTGTGTGTGTGTTGGGGGGGTGTTTGTGTATGAAAGAGAAAGCATGACATTGAGAGAGAATTTTAAATTAACTGGAAAAATACTGCGTTCATTCATGTTTTCTCACAAAATGGCAGCAAGTTTATTTCAAAAACACTGTCTGGTTTCAATGAAAAGAATCTAATAATAATATTTCTAATATTCAAAAAGAAATTTTGAATGTATTTCAAATACATTCTTAAAATGATATCTCTGATACAAAATATCTAATGCTTCTGTCCATTTTAATTTAGAGAGACACATTTTAAATTACACTCATTTTATTTTTACCCTGTGTAAAAACAATATCTTTCTCTTCTAAGGTCTATGATAATGATTGTTTTCTCAATTCAAAGTGAATTTTATATCCAATTTTAAGATCACTTTTGCCTGGAATGCTCGTGGAGTGGAAAAACATATTTCTTTAAATTTGACAAATTGCTTCTTACCACTTCTGTATTGCTCTCATACTAATGTTTATTTATTAAATTATATGTACATTTGTGAATTTTTTGTGTGTGTAATTTTACAAATTTCTGAACATAATCTATTCTCGGAAGATTTCCTCACTCCAAGAAGAGCTATTGTTTTCCTAAAATTCTAGGTGATGTGTAACACATCAAAATTATATATCTATTTTTCTATTATGGACATAATATAGATAATTCAATTCAAATAAAACAATTTATAAATCACTATTAAGTGTGAGGCCTTATTTGGACATGGCAGAAACTTCTGATCTCAGAGCCAATGTTCAGTAGAAGTTCCTGGTCCAGATACTATTAACTTACTTTCTTCCCTTTCCTCCTTACCTTCCTTTCTTTCTCCCTCGCTTTCTTCCTCCTTCCATCCCTAACTTCCTTTCTCTCTCTTTTTATCTTTTTTGAAAATATAAGCCTGTAAATAGGATAAACATTTCTGGGGAACTTTTTTATTTATACATCAAAATATAAAACAAACTTTAAAGCTATTTGTTATGGTGGTGTCAGTACAACCTTCCTGGAGGAGATAGTCTTAGTTCCACTTAACAATTGAGTAAATGAGACACAAAGAGAGAAGTAACATAAAGAACACTCACACAGCAAATGGTACCAAGGGAATAGCAAGCAAATATAAAGGGAACATTTCATGCAAAGATGGGCACAACAAAGGACAGAAATGCTATGAACCTAAAAGAAGCCGAAGACATTAAGAAGAGGTGGCAAGAATACACAGAAGAACTATACAAAAAAAAGCAATGACCTGGGCAAAGAAATCTTGGAGTTTGAAGTCAAGTGGGCCTTACGAAGCATCACTACGAATGAAGCTAGAGAAGGTGATGCAATTCCAGTTGAGCTGTTTCAAATCCTAAAAGATGATGCTGTGAAAGTGTTGCACTCAATGTGTCAGCAAATTTAGAAAACTCAGCAGTGGCCTCAGGACTGGAAAAGGTCAGTTTTTATTCCAATCCCAAAGAGAGGCAATGCCAAAGAATGCTCAGAATACCACACAGTTAGACTCATCACACACACTAGCAAAGTAATGCTCAAAATTCTCCAAGTGAATCTTTAAAAGCATGTGAACCGAGAATTTCCAGATTTTCAAGCTGGATTTAGAAAAGACAGAAGTACCAGAGATTAAATTGCCAAAATCCACTGGATCATCAAAAAAGCAAGAGAGTTCCAGAAAAGCATCTACTTCTGCTTTATTGACTAAGCCAAAGTCTTTGACTGTGTGGATCACAACAAACTGGAAAATATATGTGAGACAGAATAAGAGACACAGATGCATAGAACAGTCCTGTGGACTCTGAGGGAGAAGGTGAGGGTTGGACGTTCTGGGACAATAACATTGAAACATGTATATTGTCATATGTGAAGCAGAACACCATTCCATGTTCTATGCATGGGAT
The DNA here is from genome assembly GCA_024291935.2 of Okapia johnstoni. Classification (NCBI taxonomy): domain Eukaryota; kingdom Metazoa; phylum Chordata; class Mammalia; order Artiodactyla; family Giraffidae; genus Okapia; species Okapia johnstoni. The sequence continues at coordinate 4,454,025 of JAGTYA010000027.1, read as the reverse complement.
GGATGCTCAGGGATGGAGCGTTGGGATGACAGAGAGGGATGGGAGGGGGAGGGAGGTGGGAGGAGGGTTTGGGAGGGGGAGCACATGTGAATCCATGGCTGATTCATGTCGATGTATGGCAAAAACTACTACAATATTGTAAAGTAATTAGCCCCCAACTAAAATAAAAAAATATATATATATATATAAAATAAATAAATAAATAAATAAAAGAGATGGGAATACCAGAACACCTTATTTGCCTCCTGAAAAACCTGTATGCAGATCAAGAAGCAACAGTTAGAACCAGACCTGGAACAATGAACTGGATCCAAATTGGTAAAAGAGTATACCAAGGCTGTATATTGTCACCCTGCTTATTTAACTTATATGCAGAGTACGTCATGCAAAATGCCAGGCTGGATGAAGCACAAGCCAGAACCAGGATTTCCAGGGGAAATATCAATAACCTCAGATATGCAGATGACACCACCCTTATGGCAGAAAGTGAAGAAGAACTAAAGAGCTTCTTGATGCAAGTAAGAGGGGAGTGGAAAAGCTGGCTAAAATTCAACATTCAGAAAACTAATATCATGGCATCTGGCCCCATCACTTCATGGCAAATAGATGGGGAAACAGTGGAAACAGTGACAGACTTTATTTGGGGGGGGGAGCTCCAAAATCACTATAGATGGTGACTGCAGCCATGAAATTAAAAGACATTCACTCACTGAAAGAAAATCTATGACCAACCTAGACAGCATATTAAAAAGCAGAGACATTACTTTGCCAACAAAGGTCCGTCTAGTCAAGGCTATGGTTTTTCCAGTAGTCATGTATGGATGTGAGAGTTGGACTATGAAGAAAGCTGAGCACCGAAGAATTGATGCTTTTGAACTGTGGTGTTGGAGAAGAGTCTTGAGAGTCCCATTGACTGCAAGGAGATCATACCAGTCAATCCTAATGGAACTCAGTCCTGAATATTCATTGGAAGGACTGATGCATTGGCCACCTGATGAGAAGAACTGACTCAATGGAAAAGACCCTGATACTGGGGGAAAGATTGAAGACATGAAGAGAAGGGGACAACAGAGGATGAGATGGCTGGATGTCATCACCAACTGAATGGACATGCGTTTGAGAAAGCTCAGGGGTTTGGTGTTGGACAGGGAAGTCTTGCGTGCTGCAGTCTATCAGGTCCCTACTAGTCAGACACAATTGTGCGACTGGACTGAGCTGATTACTTTCACCACACCATGTTGAAAGGACTACCCAGTATAATATCAGGATTGTAGTTATTGTTCAGTCACTCATTTGTGTGCAGCTCTTAATTACCTGATGAACTGCAGCACGCCAGGCTTACCTGTCCTTCATTATCTCCGAGAGTTTGCTCAAACTCATGTCCATTGAGTGGATGATGCCATACAACTATCTCATCCTCTGCCTCTCTCTTCTCCTCCTGCCCTCTTCCTCAGCATTGGGGTTTACCTCCATGAGTCAGCTCTTCGCACCAGGTGGCCAAATTATTGGGGCTTCAGTTTCAGCATCAGTCCTTCCAGTGAATGTTCAGGGTTGATTTCCTTTAGGAATGACTGGTTTGATCTCTTATCGTCCAAGGGGCTCTCAAGAGTCTTCTCCAGCAGCACAGCTCAAAAGTGTCAGTTCTTCAGCGCTCAGGCTTTTTAGTCCAACTCTCACATTCTTACATGACTAAAGGAAAAACTATAGCTTTGACTATACAGATCTTTGTCAGCAAAGTAATGGCTCTGCTTTTTAATACATATCTAGGTTTGTCATAGCTTTACTTCCAAGGAGCAAGTGTCTTTTAATTTCATTGCTACAGTCATTGTTTGCAGCGATTTTGGAGTCCAAGAAAATAAAAATCTGTCACTGTTTCCATTTTTTCCCCTTCTATTTGCCATGAAGTGATGGAACCAGATGCCATAATCTTAGTTTTTTGAATGCTGCATTTTAAGCAAGCTTGTTCACTCTCCTCTTTCACCTTCATCAAGAGGCTCTTTAGTTCCTCTTAGCTGTCTGCCATTAGGGTGGTGTCATCTGTATATATGAGGTTATTGATATTTTTCCTGGCAATCTTGGTTCCAGCTTGTGCTTCATCCAGCCTGGCATTTCTCATGATGTACTCTGCATATAAGTTAAAAAAGCAGGGTAACAGTATACAGCCTTGACATAATCCTTTCTCTATTTGTAACCAGTCCATTGTTCCATGTCTGATTCTTACTGTTCATTCTTGACCTGCATACAGGTTTCTCAGGAGGCAGGTGAGGTGGTCTGTTATTCCCATCTCTTTAAGAATTTTCCACAGTTTATTGTGATCCACCCAATCTAAGGCTTTAGCATAGTCAATGAAACAGAAGTAGATATTTTTCTGGAATTCTGTTGCCTTTTCTATGATCCAATGGATGTTGGGAGTTTGATCTCTAGTTCCTCTGCCTTTTGTAAATCCAACTTGTACATGTGGAAGTTCTCATTCATGTACTATGGAAGCCTTGCTTGAAGGATTTTGAGCATTAATATCAGGTTAGGCAGTAAATTAATAAATTCTTTTTAGGGAAATAATAAACATCTACATCATTCAGTTTTTCTTAATGTATAAATGTATGTTGCAATATTCCACTTTTTGATAAACACCAACAATTCAAAATATAAGTAATGCTCTGAGCTGTCTTCATTTTAGATTACATAGTATTCTTTACAGTTGATAAAATTTCTGGCTAGAAAAAGACTTCTAAAAGACATGCATAATGGACCCTAATTGATTTACCACTCTCAAAATGAAAATTTAAAAATTCACTTTCAAACATGGAAGTAAAGTACATGTGGTTTATGTTGAAGCCATGCCATCAAAATACAAGTAGTTATTTGGAGCTATTTTTCTTCTTAGTACAGCAAAGTAAGGTTGATATCCAATAAAAGAAAATAAATGCAAAATTCAGAGCCCAGAGATGTGAGTGGAATATACCCAAAGCTCTACAAAAACTATCTGGAAAATCATACACCTGAATCAACACATTGGAATTCAGAAGATGCTCTTACAAGGTTAAAAGCAAAAATTTAATTTCCTCATGTAAAGAAAAATAGCTGAAATAGCAGGAAGTGGAGTTGGTCCCCAGTGAATTACAAAGAAATATTTCTAGACGTCTTTTTCTAGAGAGGTAGGAAGATGCAATGAGTGACATAAAGCATCCTTTATGTTAACACAGAAATTTATTTCTGTAGAGACTCATTCCTATGTGTGTAAGGTTCAACAGGCTTCTGAAACCAGAGGAGAGATCTGAGTTATAGAAGAAATCTTTCCCAGTAGATATAGAACAACAGTTGCTTAAGAAGTATGTGATAATAATGCAAGTACCACTCTGATCATTGCAGCTGCTCAGTGTTTTTGAGATTTCCTGTTGTAACTCAATGGAGCATTTTCTCTGTTTATAATGTAAGGTGAAATCTAAGGCTCTGAGATGACAGTAATAAAAAGTATGTGGGACTTTTTATTCCTACATCATCCTGTTTACACGTGATGAATTTCAAGTGGATATTTTAACACAATTTTTTTTTCACAGATTAGGACAAAAAATTAAATATTTTAAAAGAAAAAACTCCCACATTCTTTCTTCTTTATCAGTGTTCTCAGATCCAGTTGTTGTTAATTTTTCTCCAGTTTCTCTGGAAAGAAAGTCCATGGCAAGCTGTGCTCCTTAAAAAAGGAGCTTTCATCATTTATTAATAACTGCTCCAAAGATCAGGTTCCATAATTCTGGAGAAGCAACTGGACTTTAGAACTATATCTCAGATTTATCTTAGCTGCAGCAGAATTGAAGTCTCTGTGCTAATAATGGCAGTGCTGTTTCTCTTAATATATCTTTACATACATCATCTTTCTTATGTTTATGCAGGTAACATTTTAACTGGAGAACAGGAACTGAATACTCCTCCATGTGTGATGGAATTCTGACCTTGAACCTGGCACAGACAAGCTCATGTGCTTCTTTACACTGCATTTCAATAGAATTGTAAAAGCAGAAGACACAACAGAAGTCATCTAGCTCAATCCTTAAGTCTATGGTTTCAGGAAGGTAAAGTCTATAGAAGTGAGATGATTTACCCAAAGTCATATGGTTAATTAGTGACAGAGTTAGAATAAAAACTTTTATTGCATTCTCCTTGTATTATGAGACACTGACTTTTACCGTTTGAAAACTAGCTGCACATAAAGATTCCTTAAAGCTGTGGAGGTATTTCAAAGTGTTCTCCTTATGGTCATTATTCTCAAATATAAGGGTGTATAGGGATCACCATGGAAGTTTGTTTAAAAATGTAGTCTCCCTGGGTACTATAGACAGATACCCTGAGTCAGAAAAACTTCTGAGACAAAACTTCTGTTCTAATGCAGGTGACCAGGGCACTCCCCTTTTCAAAGCAGCACATGTGAGCAAATAATAACATGCTGTGATGCTTCTCACATCCTTCAGTAAAGACCAGGAAACTCAGGTTCAACATGTTAGTAACAGATCCATTAACAGTCAGAAGTGTACTCAGGACACAGTAAACATTTTAGCATTGAGATGAAAATTTCTGTTATTTTAAATATTTCTCAAATGACAGGTCACCATCATCAAATTCTTCATGGTTTATGTAGTTATATCTATGAATTACTTAAGACTGTGTATAATTCATATAAAGTTTTTATTGATACTTTGTATTGACGTTATATGAATAATCTTATATAGCCCTTGATGTTTTACTCCAAGAAAGGCAAATTCTCTACTTATAATTATCTTTTCCATAGAAAATAAATTTAATTCACCCAATAAGAAATGGAAATATTTCAAAAAGTCACTCAAAGACACAACTCAAATCCTGTTATATGTTCATTTTTAATGCATAAACTATAATTACTTTTTTGAAAGTTTTATAGAGACTAGTTAGAATTGAAATATTGATACAATCATCAAATGTGTCTTACGTGAAAAATAATAATTCTCCATTAAAATCTAAAATTTACAGGCATCACCTAGAAATCATCTGCAAAAAACAAATGCCAGCATCTAGTTATTACTTTTAGCTGAATATTATGCTCTGTTAGGCTGTTATTTGTTCCCCAAGTCATAGTGGCAAAGATTATTGTACTGAATGTGTGCTTGTTCTATATTATTCTAAATCTTCACTATCCAACAATTTTTTACATAATTAAAATGTAAATTTCTATGTGGAGAATAAGAAAATAAATTGGTTTTAGTCAGTGTTTCCTAAGAAGTATTTTATAGTTTTTCTGCGGGTTTTAATCTCTTAAGTAAAATAAAAACCTCATCCCAGAGTAGAACTGAAAAACAACAGATTACAATGCAGGGTAGATTTACTGAAAGCATTTTTAACCAGAACAACTAAGTCATAAAAGGGATAATATGCTAATTAACTTACCATGAGACTACTGATATTATATAAGAAGAGCAAAGACTCTTAACTGAAATATTCTCTTGTTCAAGTTTTTGGTCCAAAAGGATAAATGTTTGAATATCCGATGTAGTAAATAGTTCTGGGGCTAGAAGAACCCTATGCTTTACTTGACATTTTTGCCAACTTTCTTACAAAGAGTAGCATTATTTTAGATAATTTTTCACTTTCTATAGTGACGTTTATGACACAGTGTGATGACTCTAGTAATCAGTGTTGAAGCTCTAATGAAGCTTTATGGTTAAATCAAGAGGCTACATATCTTCCAAAAATCTTCTGTTTGGGAGAAAATGTTAAATTTAATTACTTTCCTAAATTTTGCACTGTATTTTAGTCTCTGTATTGAAATACAAGTGATGTTCTGTATGTTGATATTTTATACAGCCAACTTACACTTTTTATTCTTTCTAACAAATTCTCTGGGAATGATTTAGAGTCTTTTAGAACTGATAATTATCTTATTGATAAAAGTTGCTCTTTTTTCCCCCCTTTTTACTGGAAAATTTTAAATATCTGATCTTTTCAAAAGTAGAAAACAGAATTAAAAACTCGTGTATCTATAAATCATGTTCAACAATAATCAATTCAAAGATGGTCTTATTTCAAAGCATATAACGATACTATTATCACACCTAAATATTTTTAAGGTGATTTCTTATAATTATCAACTATTAAACCAATATTTAAATGTCCTTCACTGTCACAAATACACTCGTATTTTTATAGCAACTTTATTGGCATACAATTCACATGTAATAAAACTCACCAGTTTGAAGTGTACAGTTCAGTCAATGTCATGGAGTTGTGCAAGCAAAACCACCCTCTAATTTTAGGATATTTTCAACTCCAAAGCAAACCTTGTATTTATTACCCCAGCCCCTAGCAACTGAACTTCTTTATGCCTTTATCGATTTGACTCTCTGAACATTTTATATAAATAAAGTCATAAAATATCTAAGTCTTTTGTGTCTGCATTCACATTGTAGCAAATATCAATGCTTCATTTCATTTTGTAGTCAAATTTTAGGGATAAACCATATTTTGCTTAGCCAGTCACCATATGATGGACAGTTACTTCCTTTTTTTGACTATTATATTACATTCATATACAAAGGACATATTTAAACTCATTTGGGTGTATACCTAGTGGTGAAATATCTAGATAGTAAGAGGAACTGATGCTTTGAGGAACTGCCCAATTGTTTTCCAAAGTGTCTGTACCATTTTACATCCCCACTACCAGATATGAGGTTAACAGTTTCTCTACATTTCTGCCAACACATGCTATCATCTGTTTTTTGTTTTTGTTTTTTTTTTTTTTGATTCAAGTTGATATAATAGGTATGAAGTGGTACCTCTTTGTGGTTTTGATTTTTATTTCACTATGACTGGTGATGTTGAGTACCTTTCATGTGTTTATTGGCCATTTGTATATCTTCATTAGGAAAATTTCTCTTCTAAGACTTTCCTAATTTTTAAATTGGATTATCCATCATTTTAATGTTGAAGTGTACCATTTGTTGGAAAGACTATTCTTTGTTCATTGTGTTGGTATCCTAGTGAAAAATCAATTGACCATAAATGTGTGGATTTATTTATGGACTTTTAGTTTATTTCACTGATCTACATGTCTAGGTTTATGCCAATATTATTCTGTTTTGATTGCTGGACTTTGCAGTAAATTTTGAAATTGAGACATGCAAATCTTCCAACTTTTTATTTTTAAAAATTGCTTAAGTTATTCTGGTTCTCTTTTATTTTTAAATACATCATAGGATCAATTCATCTATTGCTGTAGACAGAAACGTCATCTCGGATCTTGATAAGTATTGCATTGTATCTGTAGCTCAGTTTTGGTAAGTATTATAATTCTGTGCATTAACAATGAAGAAACAAAATGAAAATAAGAAAGCAGTTTCATTTATAATGCCATCAAGAAGATAATATAATCAGAGACAAATTTTTAAGGCTAAATGTAAAACTTATCAGAGAAGGCAATGGCACCCCACTCCAATACTCTTGCCTGGAAAACCCCATGGATGGAGGAGCCTGGTAGGCTGCAGTCCATGGGGTCGCTAAGAGTCGGACACGACTGAGCGACTTCACTTTAACTTTTCCCTTTCATGCACTGGAGAAGGAAATGGCAACCCACTCCAGTATTCTTGCCTGGAGAATCCTAGGGACGGCGGAGCCTGGTGGACTGCCGTCTATAGGGTCGCACAGAGTCGGACACGACTGAAGCAACTTAGCAGCAGCAGCTTAGCAGCACCAGTAAAACTTATACTCTGATACCACAGAAAAATGTTAAAAGATATTAAATAATTAGGAAAACCATTTCACATTCATGGTTCGGACAACTTAAAATGGTAAAAATGTCAATATTTCCCAAATTGAAAAGACATATTTTATAGGTATAGATTTCTAGGTTTGCATCTATTTTCTCTAATGAATTTGAAGATATTTCATTCTTCTCAAATATTTTTAGCGCTGTTGAAAAATATTCTGTCAGTTTAATACTTATTTTCTTGTAGGTAAACTTTTTCTTCTTTTTCTTTTTTAAATTTCAGACTATTTTTTTTTGTTTCTATAGTTTGATTACTGTATTTCCATTAATTTTTGCTTAGTTTATCCTGTTTAGTATAAACTGTGATTAATACCTATGCATTCTTATCTTGATTCAGTACTTGAAAATTCTTAGTGCTATAAATGTAACTTCACCTTCATTAAGTATATCCTACCCTTTGAAGACACTCATTATAAAAATTTTAGATATTCTCAATTTCTTCCATAGCTTTTAACACTGAAAATACTTTCCACCTCATCTTTCTAAATGATATGTTATAGGTAATTTTTTCATATCTTCAGTTCACTAGTTTTCTTTAGGTTGTGTCTTTGTTCCTGCTATTTAGTTCATGCATCCTAGTTTTCTTTTTCAGCCATCTAATTTTTTTTTTCTAAAGGCTATGTTTTTTTTCTTTTCAAATCTGCCTCAAGATTGTTGATAATCTCTTACTTGTCATTTTTGTGATCCCAATGGTCTCTCCATTAAACATTCATATGTAGTAATTTTATGTTCTGCATCTGACATTTGTAATATCTGATGTCCTCTGAGGGATTCAAGTCTCCCTGATGATTCTAATTCCTGGTGGAAAGTTTCTTCTGTGTTTGGTGGTCTTTGGCACTAAACTTAACTGTCCTTAGGTTTCATCAGTGGCAATTCTGAGGCCCTTACCTCAGAGAGACCATGTGCTTGTCTTTGTTAGGATCTTATGGACGTGGCCAGCTCAGTTCAGTTCAGTTCAATCGCTCAGTCGTGTCCGACTCTTTGTGACCCCATGAATCGCAGCACGCCAGGCCTCCCTGTCCATCACCAACTCCCGGAGTTTACCCAAACCCATGTCCATCGAGTCGGTGATGGCATCCAACCATCTCATCCTCTGTCGTACCCTTCTCCTCCTGCCCCCAATCCTTCCCAGCATTAGGATCTTTTCCAATGAGTCAACTCTTCTCATGAGGTGGCCAAAGTATTGGAGTTTCAGCTTCAACATCAGTCCTTCCAATGAACACCCAGGACTGATCTCCTTTAGGATGGACTGGTTGGATCTCCTTGCAGTCCAAGGGACTCTCAAGAGTGTTCTCCAACACCACAGTTCAAAAGCATCAATTCGTCGGCGCTCAGCTTTCTTCAACGTCCAACTCTCACATCCATACATGACCACTGGAAATACCATAGCCTTGACTAGCTGGACCATTGTTGGCAAAGTAATGTCTCTGCTTTTAAATATGCTATCTAGGTTGGTCATAACTTTCCTTCCAAAGAGTAAGTGTCTTTTAATTTCATGGCTGCAATCACCATCAGCAGTGATTTTGGAGCCCAAAAAAATAAAGTCTGACACTGTTTCCATTGTTCCCCCATCTATTTCCAATGAAGTGATGGGACCAGATGCTACAATCTTAGTTTTCTGAACGGATGTGGCCAACCTTGGACAATTTCATCCTTTTTAGGATTTGAGACTTAAAGCAGTGGTTTGGTGAGCTCTGGCTCAGACCTAGGAATCCAACCACTTCAGTTCAGTTCAGTCACTCAGTCGTGTCTGACTCTTTGCGACCCCATGGACTGCAACACTCCAGGCCTCCCTGTCCATCGCCAACTCCTAGAGTTTAACTCAAAGTCATGTCCACTGAGTGTGTAGATATTGGTATTTGCTGGAAGATCCAACTGCCACTAGCAGTCTCTTCATGCTCAAGACTTTTGCTCCAGCTAGTTATTTGTTTGAAGAGGAGGAGTCTTGCAGACCCTGCTCAGAAATGTATTTAAAATATCTTTTACCCTAATTCTAGTTGGTTTGCATAAGAGGCTTTTTCATAGTGTCTTATTTGTCAAACTGACAAAAACTTGCATTATTATATTTTTAATTATTAATCTTGTGTTTTAATGAACTAAGATAAATTTATTCATCCATAAATTTAGAATAATAGAGTCCAAATATTATGAAACTTATATACCTTGCAGATAAAAACTGTTTGATATATGCTAATTACTATCATTACTGGTATCAATGTTAATATCACACATTATTCATATTTTGTGATACCTACAATTAAAACTCAGCACTTCTCTGATGATACCCAATGTTTCTAAGAATTGTCATTTTGATTGATAAAATGCAGTATAGGTATTTTATATGTATCCTACTAGGATGTTATGACATATCTTATTACATGCAAAAGCTAAGAAGTATTCATGGAATTTCCAAAATATGATTTCTCACAAATTATTACATATCAAATAAAATAATTTATATGATATAAAGAGAGGTTTATATATAAATACTAGTTTGGAAGAGATCAGAAAAGTTTTGAGTTGGACCTGGGAGGATGAATCGAGTTAGAAAGCAAGAACTGGGTGAGGCATCCACACAGAGGGAAAAAGCTGGCTTAAAACTTAACATTCAAAAAACTAAGATCATTACATCCTGTCCCATCACTTCATGGCAAATAGATGGAGAAACAATGGAAACAGTGATAGACTTTATTTACTTGGGCTCCAAGATTACTGTGGACGGTAACTGCAGTCATGAAATTAAAAGATGCTCCCTTCTTGAAAGAAAAACTATGACAAACCTAGACAGCATATTAATAAGCAGAGACATTACTTTGCTGACAAAGGTCTGTTAAATCAAAGATATGTTTTTTCCAGTAGCCATGTACAGATATGACAGTTAGACCATAAAGAAGGCTACTATATTCACCAGACATTACATCTTTAAAATTCCAGTTATTTCAGTCTTTAAAAAATTCTCATAGTGGAAAAGATTCCAGTTTCCTGGAAGATTGTAAAGGTCATCTGGAACAGCCCCGAGCACCCTGTATCATGCATTGAACCTGGACTGGCGATTCGTTTCACATATGATAATTTACATGCTTCCATGCCATTCTCCCATATCATCCTGCCCTCGCCCTCTCCCAGAGAGTCCATAATACTGTTCTATTTTTCTGTGTCTCTTTTGATGTCTCGTATACAGGGTTATCTTTACCGATTGACTATATACCATAAATATGTGTTAGTATACTGTATTGGTGTTTTTCTTTCTGGCTTACTTCACTCTGTATAATAGGCTCCAGTTTCATCCACCTCATTAGAACTGATTCAAATGTATTCTTTTTAATGGCTGAGTAATATTCCATTGTGTATATGTACCACAGCTTCCTTATCCATTCCTCTGCTGATGGGCATCTAGGCTGCTTCCATGATACAGGGTGCTCTGGGCTGGTGCACCGGGATGACCCAGAGGGATGGGATGGGGTAGGAGGTGGAAGGAGGGTTCTAAAAGGGGAAAACATGTAAACCCATGGTGGATTCATGTCAATGTATGGCAAAACAAACACCATATTGTAAAGTTAAAAAATAGAAAATAAACTAATTAAAAAAACAAGATAAAAGATTTTTGAGAAAATGGAATTATAAAGTTTCCTGAAAAGAGGCAGAAGGTAGTGGAACAAAACAGTGAATAGCAAAAAAAAAAAAAAAAAAACTGAATAGGATGTTCAATAAAGTTCTTGGTGAAAATGAAAAATGTGTGTTATTTTTACATAAAACTCAAAGGAACTTTTTGGCCAACCCAATATAATATTATGTATATCATAATATATAACATATAACATATAATGCAATATATAACATACATAATCTATATTAAATATATAATATACAATATGTAATAATATATATAATATAATATACATTATATAAATATAGTATGTATAATATAATTTATATTATAAGCATATACAATCCTGTATTAAATATACTATAAATGTGATATTATATATATATATATATATATATCTCTCTCTATATATATATCTTCTATACATATAGGCTATATATAACCTATTTTTTCTGGTGTTAAACCCAAACTATTTGATGGCATAAATAAATGATTTTTAATGGGTGTCACTGCATGCTCAGTCACTTCGGTCGTGTCCAACTCTCTGACCCCATGGACCACAGCCCACCAGGCTCCCCTGTCCATGCGATTCTCCAGGCAAGAATACTGGAGTGGGTTGCCATTTCCTTCTCCAGTGATAAAGAATGAAGTGAGTGAAGTGAAGTAGCTCAGTCGTGTCTGACTCTTTGCGACCCCGTGGACTGCAGCCTATCAGGCTCCTCCCTCCATGGGATTTTCCAGGCAAGAGTACTGGAGTGGGGAGTACTGGAGTGGGGTGCCATTGCCTTCTCCAATGGATATCAGTAAGTACGCAGAAATAAGAGCCAAACAGAAGGTTAGTCTTGATGCTCAGCAGTCGTGGGCCTTTACAGGGAATAAATGACTTATGAGCAATCATCAGTTCCACATATGGATAAACACTCACAAAATAACATTTCTACTGTGACTGACTGGAACTTATCAGTGATGCACAAAAACCATCAGTCTTTCATATTCATACATATCTATGTATTCATAATTTGTATTCTTATTTTATACAAAAGTAAATTGTAAATTTAAATTGGAATCCAAAGAATTGACAGTTAATTGGTACTTTCTGTTTGGTAGTCTTTTCTGAGGTCTTTGTAAGATAATACTGCAATGGTTGTACTGTCAACATTTGATGAAGCTATTATTATAATTGCCTGCATTAGCAAAGCTAAGAGAGTGATTAAAGAAAACATCTGTTAAACACTTTTGTAGTTGATAATATCAATATTAAATTATAGGGTTCATAACTTGATCCTCACATATCCTGAAGTACAAAATAAATATGTAAATGCATAAAGTGTCAAAACTGTATAATAGTGCCCCAATACAGCCAACCACCAAATACAAAACACAGGCTCAATGTAATAGGTCATGTTTTCTTGCTTTTTAATTCTACTCATTGGCATTCTACTCTCTCTCAGGAGGGATATGAAAACATTCCTGAGACACAGATTGAAGCCATAAAGCATACAAGCAAAAATCAGCATCTCCCAGAAGGTCAGTTTATTACATTACCAAATTTCTTATTCATGAAGTTTGATCTAATTGCCTCATTAAAGAAGTATATTATGTTTATGGATCATAATAATGCACGAATGTAATTACATTAGTGATTTTCACATACTAGAAAAATAATGCCTGACTTTAGCAGTGAAACAGTGTTTCTTTGAAATACAACATATTTCATACAAAATAAAATTATCATGTCCACTTCATTTGTAATACTATGACAAATGTAAATTATAAACATTTATATATATATATAATGTCTTCATCTTAAACACAAGATTTCAATCTATATAGGTGAATTATAGTTCATGTTGTTTACTGTCAACATAATTACTGTTCCCAAATAGTTTCCTAGGCTACTATCTTTGCTTTGAGCTCAGTTGCATCAGTCTTGTCCAACTCTTTGCGACCCTATGGATTATAGCCTGCCAGGCTCCTCTGTCCATGGGATTCTCCAGGCAAGAGAATACTACAGTGGGTTGCCATGCCCTTCTCCAGGGATATACCTGACCCAGAGCCTGAACCTGAGAGAGAGTCTCTTGCATTACTGCTGAATTACCAGGGAATAGTCTATCTCTACTATGTTAGGCCTTTAACTTTTTCTTTCTTTTCTAGGACCAGGCACAGAAATTAAACAAAAATGAGTATAGTGTATTGTCAGTCAACTAAATTGGAAAATACCAATCCTTCCAAAATAGTCTTTCAGATTACTACTTCTACTAATTGTGGTATAATGCCATTTTCTTAAAAGTGGTTCTTGTTCAGTCACTGAGTCATGTCCGACTCTTTGAGAACCCATGGGCTAAAGCAAACAAGGCTTCCCTGTCCTTCACCATCTCTTGGAGCTTGCTCAAATTCATATCCATTGTGTCGATAATGCCATCCAACCATCTCATCCTCTGTCACCCCTTTCTCCTCTTGCCCTCAATCTTTCCCAGCTTCTGGATTTTTTCCAATGAGCCAGCTCATTGCATCAAGTGGCCAAGTATTGGAGCTTCAATTCTGTCCTTCCAATGAATACTCTGGAGTGATTTCCCTTAGGAATGACTGATTTGATCTCCTTGCTACCCAAAGGACTCTCAAGAGTCTTCTACAGTACCACAGTTCAAAAGCATCAATTCTTTGGCTCCCAACCTTCTTTATGTTCCAACACTCACATCCATACATGACTACTGGAAAAACCATAGCTCTGACTATACAGACCTTTATTGGTAAAGTGATGTCTCTGCTTTTTAATATGCTGTCTATGTGTGTCACAGCATTTCTTCCAAGGAGGGAGCATCTTTTAATTTCATGGCTGCAGTCACCACCCACAGTGATTTTGGAGCCCAAGAAAATAAAGTCTGTCACTGTTTGCATTGTTTCCCCATCTATTTGCCATGAAGTGATGGGACTGAGTACCATGATCTTAGCTTTTTGAATGTTGAGTTTTAAGCCAGCTTTTTCACTCTTCTCTTTCATTCTCATTAGGAGGCTCTTTAGTTCCTCTTTGTTTTCTGCCATTAGGGTGGCAGAAACCTCATCTGCATATCTGAGGTTATTGAAATTTCTCCTGGAAACCTTGATTCTAGCTTGTGCTTCATCCAACCTGGCATTTTACATGATGTACTCTGTACTGTGGTGCTGGAGAAGACTCTTGAGAGTCCCTTGGACTGCAATGAGATCAAACTAGTCAATCTTAAAGGAAGTCAACTCTAAATGCTCATTGGAAGGACTGATGTTGAAGCTCCAATATTTTGGCCACCTGATGCAAACAGCCAACTCGTTGGAAAGGACACTGATGCTGGGAAAGATTGAAGGCAGAAGGAGAAGATGGCAACAGAAAATGAGATGGTTGGATGGCATCACGGATGCAATGGAGATGAACTTGGGCAAACTCTGGGAGATGGTGAGGGACAGGAAGCCTGGCATGTTGCAGTCCGTGGGATCACGAAGAGTCGGACATTACTTGATGACGGAACAACCCTAAATACAAGTTAAACAAGCCGGGTGATAATATACAGCCTTGATGGACTTTTTTTTTTTTTTTTTTTTTTTTTTTTTACAAATTTTAACCTAGTCCTTTGTTCCATGTCCAGTTCTTACTGTTACTTCTTGACCTGCATGCAGGTTTCTCAGGAGGCAGGTAAGGTGGTTTGGTATTCCTATCTCTTTAAGAATGTTCCACCGTTTGGCATGATCCACACAGTTAAAGGCTTTAGCATAGTCAGTGAGGCAGAAGTAGATGTTTTTCTGGAACTACCTTGCTTTTTCTATGATCCAAAGGATTATGCAATTGATCTCTGGTTCCTCTGTCTTTTCTAAATCTAGCTGGTACATCTGGAAGTTCTTGGTTTATGTACTCTTGAAGCCTAGCTTGAAGGATTTTGAGCTTTTCCTTGCTAGCATGAGAAATGAGTGCAATTGTGTGGTCGTTTGAACATTCTTTAACATTGCCTTTCTTTGGGATTGGAATGAAAACTGACATTTTCCAGTCCTGTGGTACCTGCTGAGTTTTCCAAATTTTCTGGCATATTGAATGCAGCACTTTAACAGCATCATCTTTTAGTATTTGAAATACTTCTTTAAAAAAGTCATTTGACCTCTCTCCTCCTATTTTAAAAGTTTCATTAATTCTCTTGACTACTGGGCAATAACTCGTTGAAGCTCAAGATGTCAGGATTTGCTGACTTTTCATCCAAACTATTGAAGAACTGTTTATGATGTCCTTCCATGGTTGCTTTTTTTTTGTAATTTTATAAAAAAAAAAAATCCTTCACACTGCTTAGTACCAAAAGTTACAAGCCAGTTTTACCCTGCTATGTTAGGAAAGAGACTAATATCAAATCAAAAATAGCCATGTAAGAAATGAATATGCCTAAGTTATTTGAACTTTTAACATTAACATGTCTAACAGCTTACAGGAGTATAGTTGTTAAACCTAAAACTGCCTATATTTAATTTATATATTTTTACAAATGTGGATATATGAGTACATGAAGCTATAAAACCATGATCACTGTCAAGATAGGAAAGTCATCAACTCCAAAAGTTTCTTGTGTCACTTTTGGTTTTGTTCCTTTGTGTTTTGGTTTGTGTGTGTGTGTTGAGAACATAAATATGAGATTTTAAGATATGAGCAAGTTAAACAACCTCCCCCCACCACCAGATTTACTGAAATATCTCTCCAGCAAGGCTTTCATTTTTATATTCATTTTTAGTTGACCTCTTCCCACCTCTTGAATCTGTATTTGCCTTAATAATATCAAAAGTTCTATATTTCGCAAAAGTAGGAACCTCAGTACTCAAAAGAGAGTCCAAGAACCTGTTTTTAAAGGGATAGACTGAGAAAAAGTCTTATTAAGAAAATTCACATGTGCAGTGAAAGTTACCTCCAACTGTGACCCAGAGGTTATGGATTGTGTTACCATGTACAACAGAAGCTGAGTCATCTGTCACTGTGTTAGCCTTCTCTGTTTACCCAGAGGGTTGTGTTGCTGCATCTAGAGACTTTAATCTCTGTGTTAAGATTGATATCCACTACCTTTTAACAGATAAATTAGCATTCCTTCGGAACATCTTAGGAAAACATGACTAAATGCTCTGGGATTATTAAGCAAGACGAAAGTTTGTTAGATACAAGGGCATCTATGAACTAACTCAGTAATACAACATTCAGAATGTACTTCTTTCTTTCTCTCTCTCTCTCTCTTTTTTTTTCCCCCTCCAGCAGTTTGGAAGTTAAACAATATAATAGTGCTCTTAAATTAAGACTGCGGGTCATGAATTATCAATATATTTATCATGAACTGATAAAGGTTTTTCTAAGACACTATGATTATAGGGTAGGATTGGGGGCGGGAGGAGAAGGGGACGACAGACGATGAGATGGTTGGATGGCATCACCGACTCGATGGACATGGGTTTGGGTAGACTCCGGGAGTTGGTGATGGACAGGGAGGCCTGGCGTGCTGCGGTTCATGGGGTCACAAAGAGTCGGACATGACTGAGCGACTGAACTGAACTGAACTGAATATTAAAGATACTATGTCTACCTGTTTAAAGTAATTTTTTTTTAATGATAACGCTTATAAACCACCAATGGGAATCCCCTCTGGATTTAAAATGATGAGAAGATTTGATTTATTCATAGAGCAGCAAAAAAAAAAGGTGGTTTTTTTTTTTCATTTTGCTCACTCCCTCCCACCCTACCCTTCCTTCCTTTCTTCTTTCCTTTCTTCCTTCCTTCTTCCCTTCTTCCCTCCTCTCCTTCCTGCTCCTCTTCTTCTACCTCATCCTTCTCTTTCTCTCCTCTTATATTTCCTATTTCTTTTTCATTTTTCTTTTAATTCTACTACCATCATGACAAAATTAATTTTGTAATGGAATCAGCACTGGAGTGATATTACCAAAATACCCATTGCCCCCCCCCCCAGCAATATAATTATAAAATTATGGTAGACATCACAAACTTGAAAATTGTGAAATGAGGACCTGTGATTCCTGTGCTAAAATGTAAATATGAGTTATCAGTATTTTTGGAAAATATAGACATTCATCAGAGTTGCTTTTAATATTGAGCAAGCTGTAACAGGGGATAAAGTATTTCCAGAAAACTGGAAAGGATAATACTATTTTACCTCAGTAGGAAGAGGGCTGGGGAAAATCAGATTGTTCTGCAGTGGGATCTCAGTGGATCTGTCAGCTGGTTAATTACTGCCACACTGGAGAATAGAAGGAACAGGAGAGTGTGAGAACCAAAGGACTTTAGTTGAAAGATATTTCTTGGCTTTGGGAAACAAGGTATGAAATATCTGTACCATGAAATCCAATTAACCCCACATATGCATGGTAATTTCTAGCAAAAGGAGTGTTAATTTATTATTTTAAATCTGAAACAATCAAGAACCTGTCAACTGCTAAATTCAAGAAACCATCTGTAAGGTATGAGATCAGAATTGAAATACTAAGTAAAATTTAAAGGTCTCATCATAAGAAATTTGTAACTAGGTACAGCGATAGATGTTAACTAAATTTATTGTGATGATCATTTTTCAATATATACAAGTATCTAATCTTATGTTGTAAACTGTATGTCACATACCAATTATATCTCAAAAAAATCAAAATACTAATTCTCATGGTATTCACGTAGTGTTATAGTGAAATAACCACTATTACCAAATCCTTTTTTTCCCCAGAAAGAAAATTTTGTGTAAAATATTTACAAAATAAAAGGGCTGTTAAAAGAAAATTTTCAAAAATAGATAAATTATAATTATCACATACATAAAAATTAAACTAAACTTTTGACTTAACTCAGCAATGACTAAACTAGTAATGTGTAACAACTGATTCAAAGGAGAATCCAAACAATAAGCATTATTAATCTAGAATATTAAAATGAATGGGCAGATGTCCACAGTTGAGCATGAAAGTCAGTTTTGTCTCTGCTGTACAGAATTGTATGTCTTCAGGAAAGAATTATTTTGCATTGCTAGTAGCTGTCTAAAACTTTTTAAAGAGTTATAAAATAACTCCCATATAAACAGAAACAGATAATGCACCAAACAATGCATGATTTTCTAATGAAACACAGTTTTTCCTTATACTCTAATGCTTTTGTCAGTACAGTTGTTTCATAACATAAGTGATAAATAAGTAGATCAATGAGAAAAATTATGAGTAGAAGCATAAAGGAATGAATGAATGAACTAATAAAAGTTAAATTAACTAATAAGAGTCTCTGGAAACTGTCCATATATTTTTCTGTTAGCCAATCATCTGATTTCACTCTTTAGCTTCCATTTCATGTTTATTCTCAATCTTTTTTATTTCCCGATAATATGTTTTCTTCCTGTACTTCTTTATAACAACTACTTTTATTTCTGAATGATTAAATGGCTGAGGGTAAAAATTTGAAATACCTAAAACTTCAAAATATATACAGTAAAAATGAAAACTTAAAAGAGATAGTGTTCCCACATCCTTTTTTCCTTATGCTAGTTTTTTTTTCTTTTTTATATGTATTTATCATTCATTTATTTATTTACTTTGGCTACATTAGGTCTAGTTATGGCATGTGGGATTTTTATTGCATCATGCAGCAATCGAGTTTAGTTGTTTTGCAGCATATGAAATCTTAGTTCCCCAAACATTGATCAAACTCATGTCCCCTGTATTGCAAGGGGAATTCCTAATGCCTGGACCACCAGGGAAGTCTCAGTTTTTCTTTTTTAATCAAACATATTTTCTGTTCTCCAAATACTTTCAAAGTTATCTTTTTACTATTGAAATACTAGGTCAGGAAACCTAGGTTTAAAATAATTTAATGTTAGAATGAAGAGTAACAAGCTAAGAGTATTAAAGGAACAGTAGAAGAAACCCCTGTATTACTTATCTATAGATTTAATTTACATGAAACAGAAACAATGGGTTTTTTAGATTGACATGTATATGCTGCTATATTTAAAATAGATAAGCAAAGATGGCAGAGGAGCAGGTGGAAGTTGAGTACACCTCTCTCCATGGATGCATCAGGAATAAATCTTCCAATGCAGAAGATCTTACAGAATACCACCTGAGAGCTGGCAGGAGTCCCTGACCTCCAGAAAGTAATATATATATCCATGCAAAAGTTGGTAAGATGAAGGAAGCAAGGGAAAAAGAGGAGGAGAGTGAGTAGGAATAGACCGGCACCCAGGGGTGGAGGAGCTGAAGCAGGGGTAAAAGCCTCACATCACGGCAATCAGTTGGGACAAAAGGGAAGCATTTGAGGCTGTCAGAGAGTGAAGCAGCAGATCTGTGACAGTCTGAATGGAATGAGAACCACGCAATCTGTGCACTGGCCCTATGTACCCCAGACAAGTTCGCCAGAATGTGTAGTGACTGGGAGCTGGAGCATAGGGACAGGAGAGCAATCCCAAGGTAAGGACTGCCATTGGCTGCAAGGGGGTGGCACAAGGGGACAGGAGGGAGGAGAATATGGTGGGGAATGCTTTTGGAGGAAACAAAGGCAGCCATGGAGGCAGGGCACTACTGCTGAGTCCTGTACAGGAGAAGGAACCATCTCTGTAGACTTTCTCTCCCCATACACCAGCATCAGCAACTGACCAATAGAAAAAATCTCGGAGAAGGTGGTCCTATAAGTGCATGATGCACTGAGCAACAGAGAAGGACTAGTCAGAAAGCCCTTTGAACACCAGCTGCCAGAGGCTAGAAAAAGATTCAAATAGTGTCATATCTCCTGCACCCATGACTGCTGTCTTACCTGACACCACCAGGCTTCCCACAATCCAAGCAGCCACACCACATCCACACTCAGTCTTCACTGAGGCAGAGATGTCAGAGACTGGAAAGAGTCCTAATAATGCCACATTTAATGTGCCCAAGGCCTCTGATTTCCCTGTCCACCTCTTGCCACCAGGGTCTATGTGATCCATGCCACCTCCACACACGTTCTCACTGTGGCAGACCCAAGTCCTCCAAGGCAACCTCAGGAGCATACTCCTGTGGATGACCCATATACAGGTGGGGATAAAACTGCAATTGAGTTCCATGGATGGAGTGGGTAAGTGAGAAAATTTAAAACCTTTCCACCAGCTGTACAAGCTAGAGATTAAATCAATATGATCAACTAGGTAGACTCTGTGTCTATGAAATATATAAAAGGATAATAAATGTTCTCACAAAAGAAAATGCCCTGGTTTTGGCAGCTGTGGACATTGGAGGCAAATGTACTCAGGAGTAGGGCCAGATTAGTGTTTGAACTGTCCCCATGGGATGTCCAGAGACCAGCACAACCCTCAGTATTGGAGGGCCTCTGAGGGAGGCAGCGGTCTGCTGTGGCTCACAGTGGAGGAAAGAATGTTGACAAGTGATACCCGAGAAAAACATTTATTATTATTCTTATATTTGATTCGTTCTGTATTTGATTCTGGACTTTTTCCTCTTTTTCTCTCTGCTGCTGTGGTTATTGTTTTATTATCACTACCTTATTATCTCTATTTAAGCTTTTAAGATCTTTCTCTTTTTTAAATCACACTTTTTATTTCCTTTATATACTTCTACACTTTCATTGGCTTTATGCAGTTTTGCACTTGCTTTCTTTTTTGTTCTGTTTTTTGTTGTTATTTCTGCTGTAGTTATTCTTTAATACACAAAAATCTTTTATACACTTCTATTTACCTTTGCTTTTCTATTTTTTTTCTTTCTGTCTTCTCACCATGTTTGCTAGTTTGTTTTGTTTTCTTTGCTTGATTCTTCAGTTGGCAATCTGTTTTGGTCTTGTTTTCTGTTTTTTGTGTGTGTTCTTTGTTTTTGTTTCTATTTGTCAGAATTTTGCATTTATCGTTTATCTGGGGCTTGTTTTTTGTTTCTTGGGGTTTCTGTTTGTTTGTTTATGTGTTAGTTTAAATCTCCCTTATTACCATAATGAACAGTCTGTGGGAAGTTGGTTCCCTGATCAGAAATCTGGCCTGAACCTCTGGAATGGGAGCACTGAGTCCAGGACACTAGACAGCCATAGAATTCCTGATCCAAAGGAATATTAATTAGTGAGAACTCCCATGAAGGCCTCCACCTGTATCCAAGACCCAGCATCAGCCAACTGCTGGCAGCACCTTGTGCAGACCTCAACCAAACCACAGACAAGGCGAAAGCACAAACCACATCACCAGTAGATAGGCTTCTCACAGACACCCCCCAAACACGCTATCTTACATAACCCTACTCATCAGAGGAAAAAAAAAAACCTACCTCTTCCCTCCATAACACAGGTCCAAGTCCTTCCTGACACGAAGCCTACACAAGCCACTGGACCAAACTTGCCCACAAAGAGAAGAGAGCAAAAGCAAAAGGAACTACAATCCTACAGCCTGGAGAAAGGAGACCTCATTCACAATACCTTAGATACAATTAAAAGTCAGAGAAATATTGTTCAGATGAAGAAACAATGTAAGTAATCACAGGACCAAATAAATGAAGAAAAAATAGGCAAACTACCTGAAAAAGAATTTAGGGTAATGATAGCAAAGATGACCCCAAATCTCAAAAACAGAATGGAGAAAATGCAAGAATCATTTAACACATTTAACAAAGACCTAGAAGAAACAAAGAAGAAACAAACAGTGAGGAACAGTACAATTAAAAATATTCTAGAAGGAATCAATATCAGAATAACTGAGGCAGAAGAATAGAAAAGTGAGCTGAAAGATAGAATGGTGGAAAATACTGCTGGAGAGCGGACTAAAGAAAAAGAATGAAAAGAACTGAATATAGTCTCAGAGACTTCTAGGACAGTATTATATGCACCAACATTCACGCTAGAGGCATCTCAGAAGAAGAAGAGAAAAGAAAGAGAATAATTTTGAAGAGATTATAGTTGAAAACATCTCTAACATGGGAAACAAAAGAGCTGATCAAGTCCAAGAAGCACAGAAAGCCCCACACAGGATAAAGCAAGAAGAAATGTGATGAGACACATAAGAATAAAACTAACAAAAATTAAACACAACGAAAAAAGTTAAAAGATGCAAAGGAAAGGCAACAGGTAACATACAAGGGAAACCCCATATGGTCAACCATGGGTGTTTCAGCAGAAACATTGCAGGCCAAAAGATAACAGAAGGATATATTTAAAGTAATGAAAGGGAAAAACTACTACCAAGATTATCCAGCAAAAATTTCATTCAAAATTGATGGAAAGATTAAAAGCTTTACAGACAAGCAAATTTAAGAGAAGTTGGCACCGCCAAGCCAGCCTTACAAAAATGCTAAAGGGACACCTATAGCCATGAAACACAAGAGAATAGAAAGACATTCAAAAACAAACCTAAAACAATTAAGAAAATACCAATAGGAATATATATATATATATATATATATATATATATATATATATAAATTATATATATATATAATTTAAATATAAATGGAGTAAACCCTCCAACCAAAATACACAGACTAGCTGAATGTATACAAAAATAAGACCTGTGTATATACTGTCTAAAAGTGACTCAGTTCAGATCTAGAGACATACAGAATGAAAATGAGAAGATGGAAAAAGATATTTTATGCAAATGAAAATCAAAAGAAGGTCAAAGTAGCAATTCTCATATCAGACAAAATATAAAGCTTTCACAAAATCCAGCACCTATTTATGGTAAAAATAAAGCTTTTCATAGAAGTGGCATAGAAGGAAACTACTTCAACATAATAAAGGCCTTATATGACAAATCTACATCAAATATTCTTAACTTGAAAAACTGAAAGTAATTCCTTTAAGATCAGGAATAGAAGAAGGGTCGCCACCCTCACCATTATTATTCAATCTAGTTTTGGAAGTCTTAACCAAGGCAATCACAGAAGAACAAGAAATAAAAAGAATCCAGATCAGAAAACAAGTAAATTTCTCACTGCAGACAACATGGCATTACACATAGAAAATCCTAAAGACACCATAAGAAAATTAGTAGAGCTAATCAGTATTGAGTAAAGTGGCAGGATACAAAACCAATACACATAAATTCCTTGCATTCCTATACACTAACAACAACAATTAGAGAAATTGAGGAATTAATCCCATTTACCATTGCAAAAAAAAAAAAGAAAAGGATGAAATACAAAGGAGTAAACCTACTTATGGAGACAAAAGACCATATCCAACAAACTATAAGACACTGGTGAAAGAAATCAAAGACAACATAAACAGATGGGAAGATATACCATGTTCTTGGACTGGAAGAATCAGTATTGTGAACATGACTATACTACCCAAAGCCATTCACAGATTCAGTGCAATCCCTATTAAATTCCCAATGACATTTTTCACAGAAATAGAAAAAAGCTTCACAATTTGTATGGAAACACAAAAAATCCCAAATAGCCATTGTAATCTTGAGAAAGAAAAATGAAGCCAGAGGAATCAACCTCCCTGATTCAGACTATACTACAAAGCTACAGTCATCAAAACAGTATGGTATTGGAACAAAAACAGAAATATAAAGCAATGGAACAAAACAGAAAGCCCAGAGACAAACCCATGTACCTATGGGCACATCATATTTGACAATGAGGCAAAACTGTACAATGGAGAAAAGATAGTTTCTTCAGTAAGTGGTACTGTGAAAACTGGACAGCTATGTGTAAAAGAATGAAATTATAAAACTCCTTAACATCATACACAAGCATAAACTCAAAGCGGATTAAAGATGTAAATGTAAGACCAGAAAATATAAAACTCAAAAAAACAACCCTCAGAATAGGAGAAAATGTTTACAAACCCAGCTACCAATAAGAGATTAATCCCAAAATACAAACAACACATGCAGCTCAATCTCAGATAAACAAACAACCCAATCAAAAAATAGGCAGACCTAAACAGAAATTTCTCCAAAGAATATATACAAATGCTCGATATCACTTATTATTAGGGAAATGCACATAAAAATTACAGTGAAATATCACCTCACATTGGTCAGAATGGCCATCATCAAAATATCTACAAACCTTAAATACTACAGAGGATGTGGAGGAAAGCTGATAGTTACTATGGAGAACCATATGGAGATTTCTTTAAAAACTAGGAATAAAACTACCATATGACAGAGTAATACCACTACTGGGCATATACCCTGAGAAAATTGCACTTCTAAACGACATGTACCCCAATGTTCATTGCAGCATTATCTACAATAGCCAGGACATAGAAACAATCTAAATGTCCATTGGCAGATAAATGGATAAAGAAGTTGTGGTACATACATAAAGTGGAGTATTAATCTACTATAAAAGAAAATTAATTTGAATTAGTTCTAGTAAGGGGATGAACCTAGAAGATATTATACAGAGGTAAGTAAGTTAGAAATAGAAAAACAAATATCATATATTAATGCATATATATGGAATCTCAAAAAATGGTACTACTGAACAGTTATAGAGACACAGACATAGAGAACAGACTTATGGACACATTGCAGGAAGGAGAGGGTGGGACAAATTGAGAGTAGCATTGAAAAATATACATTAGTGTATGTAAAATAGATAGCCTGTGGAAATTTACTATATGATGCAGGGAGTTCAACCTAGTACTCTGAGACAACCTAGAGGGAGTGTAAGGTAAAACGGAGGTTCAAGAGGGAGGGAGGGAGGGAACATATGTATACCTATGGCTGATTCATATTGAAGTATGGCAGAATGGGTCTGGTGCACTGGGATGACCTGGAGGGATGGGATGGGGAGGGAGGTGGGAGGGGGGTTCTGGAAGGGGAAAACATGTACACCCATGGTAGATTCATGTCAATGTATGGCAAAACAAATACAATATTGTAAAGTTAAAAAATAGATAAATAAACTAATAATAATAAAAAAACAACACAACACTGTAAACCAATTGTTCTTCAGTTAAATAAATAATAATTTAATGTTCAAATAGCAAATCAAATTTGAATTTATTTAAAAGCTTCTGTTGGCTTTCTAAAAAATATGAATGGAAGTGTGGGAGAGAATTGCAATTAATGAAAGAAAAACAAAGACTATAAACAGATGTCAACTATTTACTTTTATTTTCTAAGAGGTACAGCATGATGATTTATGTGCACACACACACTGTGACATAATTACCAAGTTCAAATTAATTAACACATCAAACACTTCATATATTTACCGTCTTATTTTGTGTTGAGAAACTTTAAGGTCCATCCCCTTGACTAATTTCAGATATAAAATTCAGTATTATTAATAAAAATCATCTGCTGTACTTTTGTTGTTGTTGTTCAGTCACTAAGTTATATCTAACTCATTGAGACCTCATGGACTGTAGCAAGCCAGGCTCCTCTATCCTCAACTATCTCCCTGAGTTTGCTCAAATTCATGCCCACTGAGTTGTAATGCTATCTAATCATCTCATCCTCTACCATCTCTTGTTTTCCTACAGATTTACCCAGCTTCAGAGCTTTTTCAAATGAGTCAGCTCTTCATATCAGGTGGTCAAAGTACCAGAGCTTCAGTTTCATAAACAGTCTTTCCAATGAATATTCAGGGTTGGTTTCCTTTAAGATTGACTGGTTTGATCTCCTTGTGGTCCAAGGAATGCTTGAGAGTCTTCTCCAGAGAGAGTCTTCTCCACAACTTGAAAGTATCAGTTCTTCAGTGCTCAACCTTCCTTAAGATCAAACTCTCATATTCGCACATTACTACTGGAAAAACCATAGCTCTGACTATATGGACCTTTGTAGACAAAGTGAGGGCTTCCCTTGTAGCTCATTTGGTAAAGAAACTGCCTGCAGTGCAGGAGACCCAGGTTCGATCCCTGGGTTGGGAAGATCCCCTGGAGAAGGAAATGGCAACCCACTCCAGTATCCTTGCCTGGAAAATCTCATGGACAGAGGAGCCTGGTGGGCTGCAGTTTATGTGATCACAAAGAGTCGGGCACGACTGAGCGACTAACACTTAGACAAAGTGATGTCTCTGCTTCTTAATATGCTGTCTATATTTCTCATAGCCTTCCTCCCAAGGATCAAGCATGTTTTAATTTTATGGCTGCAGTCACTGTCTGAAGTGATTTTGGAGCCCAAGAAAAGAAAATCTGTCACGGCTTCCAATTTTCATCTACTATTTGCCATGAAGTGATGGGACAAGATGCCATAATCTTAGTTTGTTGTTGTTGTTTTTTTAATGTTGAGCTTTAAACCAGCTTTTGCACTCTTCTCTTTCACCCCCCATCAAGAGGCTCTTTAGTTCCTCTTCGTTTTCTCCCATTAGAGTGATATCATCTGCATATCTAAGTTGTTGATACCTCTCCCAGTAATCTTGACTCCAGTTTGTGATTCATCCAGCTGGGCATTTCACATGATGCACTCTGCACATAAGTTAAATATGCAGGGTTACAATATACAGCATTGTCTTTTCCCAATTTGGAACCAGTCCACTGTTCCATGTCCGGTTCTGTTACTTCTTGACCTGCATACAGGTTTCTCAGGAGATAGGTAAGGTGATCTGGTACTTCCGTATCCTTAAGAATTTTCCACAGTTTGCTGTCATGTACACAGTAATGTTTTCACATAGTCAATGAAGTGGAAATAGATGTTTTTCTGGAATTCCTTTGCTTTCTTCATGATGCAATGAACGTTGGCAATTTGATTTCTGGTTCTTTTACCTTCTTTAATCCAGTTTGTACATCCACAAGTTCTCAGTTCTTGCTTGAAGGATTTTGAGAATAAATTTACTGACATGTGAAATGAGCACAGTTGTACAGTAGTTTGAACATTCTTTGGCACTGCCCTTCTTTTGGATTTGGGTTAAAACTGACCTTTTTACTTTGGCCCAGTCGCTTCATTCTTTCTGGAATTATTAGTAACTGCCCTCCACTCTTCCTCAGTAGCATATTGGACACCTTCTGGCCCAGGGGGCTCATCTTCTGGTGTCGTCTTTTTTTTTTTTTTTTTTTTTTTGGCCATGAGCTTCTCCAGGCAAGAATATTGGAGCAGGTTGATATTTCCTTCTCCAGTGGACCATGTTTTGTCAGAACTCTTCATTATGACCTGTCTGTCTTGAATGACCCTGCATGCCACAACTCATAGTTGAGTTATGTGAGCCCCTTCACCATGACAAGGCTGTGATCCATGCTGCTGCACTTAGACATTTAGAATTTATCCATCTTTTAGCTGAAAGGTTGTAGCCTTGGATCTATGTCTTCTCTTACACTCTTCCCCAGCTGGTTCTTTAAAATCATCTTGCTACCCTTTGGCTCTGTGAGTTTGACTTTTTAACATTCTTCATATAAGTGAGATCATGAAGTACTTTTCTTTCTGGATCTGACATATTTCATTGAGCACAAAATCATCTAGGGTCATCCCTGTTGTCCCAAATGGCAGGATTTCCTTCTTTTTATAGTTGAAAATATTTCATCCTTTACCACTTTTTCTTTTTTATTGAAGCCAAAGAATTGATGCTTTTGAACTGTGGTGTTGGAGAAGACTCTTGAGAATCCCTTGGACTGCAAGGAGATCCAACCAGTTCGTCCTAAAGGAGATCAGTCCTAGGTGTTCATTGGAAGGACTGATGTTGAACCTGAAACTCCAATACTTTGGCCACCTCATGCGAAGAGTTAACTCATTGGAAAAGACCCTAATGCTGGGAAGGATTGGGGGCAGGAGGAGAAGGGGACGACAGAGGATGAGATGGTTGGATGGCATCACCGACTCGATGGACATGGGTTTGGGTAAACTCCGGGAGTTGGTGATGGACAGGGAGGCCTGGCGTGCTGCGATTCATGGGGTTGCAAAGAGTCGGATACGACTGAGCGACTGAACTGAACTGAATTGATGTGATTTACAATATTATATTTGTTTCAGATGTACAATCTAGTGATTCGATATTTTATATATCATACTCTATTTATTTTATTTTATTTTTTTGGAAAATTTTCCTTTTTTATTAAATCTGTAACTCATTTATTTTTTTTAATAAATTTATTTATTTTAGTTGGGGGCAAATTACTTTACAATATTGTAGTGGTTTTTGCCATACATTGACATGAATCAGCCCTGGGTTTACTTGTGTTCCTCATCCTGAAACCCCCTCCCACCTCCCTCCCCATCCCATCCCTCTGGGTCATCCCATTGCCCCAGCCCTGAGCATTTGTATCATCATACTCTATTTAAATTTATTACAAAACGATTGCTATATTTCTCTGTGGACAACTTATTCTGTTGCTTATCTACTTTAGGCATAGTAGTTTGTATCTCTTAATCCCAAACCCCTACCTTGCCACTGTTTCTTTCCTCTCCTACTTCTAACCACTAGTTTGTTTTCTACATGAATGAGTCTACTAATGTTCTTTACATACATTTGCTTGTTTTATTTTTTAGCTTCCACATGTAAGTTAAAAATGGAGAATTTATCTTTCTCTGACTTACTTTACTAAGTGTAATACCCTCTATGTCTACCCACATAATTGCAAGTGCCAGAATTTCATTCTATTCTATGACTAAGTAATGTTGCTATGTATTTCTATCTTTATCTATATCAAATCTATATCTATATGTATATCCCATATCCCTTATCCATTAATCTATCAATGAGCATTTAGTTTTCTTTCATATCTTGGCTTTTGTAAATAATGATGCTATAAACTTTTTAAAATTAGAGTTTTCATTTTCTTTGGCTATTTGCCCAGGGGTGGAACTGCTGGATCATATGGTAGCTCTATTTTTACTTTATCAGGGAGCCTCCATAATGTTTTCCACAGTGGCTGCACCAATTTATTTCCCATCAACAGTGTCAAGGGTTTCCCTTTATCCACACTGTCTTTAGTGTTTGTTATTTGTAGATTTTTTTGGTGGTAGTCATATTGATAGATGTGAGGTGATATCTTATTGTGCTTTTGAGCTACATTTTTTGATGATTAGCAACATAAGCACCTTCTCATGTGCACCTTGGCCACTGGTATATATTATTTGGAAAAAATGTCTATTCAAGCCTTCTGCCCTTTTTAAAAAAAAAATGGACTGTTTTTTTAAGTTGAGTGGTATGAGTTGTTCACATAATTTAGTTATTAATGCTTTATCAAGCATATTGTTTGCAATTGTTTTTTCTATTCAGTAGGTTGTCTTTTCATTTGTCCATGATTTATTTTTTATTCAACAGTCCTTAAGTTTAATTCTAACCCATTTGCTTATTTTCACTTTGTTTCTTTTGCTTTGGGAAACAAACCCCAAAAAAATATTCCTATCATTTATGTCAAAGAGTGTTCTGTTTATATTCTCTTCTAAGAGTGCTATGCTTTCAGGTATCACATATAGGTCTTTAATCCATTTTTCATTTATGTTGTATATGATGTGAGGGAATGCTCCAATTTTATTCCTTTACATATAGCTGTTAAATTTTTTCAGCACCATTTATTGAAGAAAATATTTTTTCTCTATTGTATATTCTTGTCTCCTCTGGTGTAGATTGATTGACTGTATGTCCATGGCTTTATTTCTATTCTGTTCCACTGATCTATGTGTCTGTTTTTGTGCTAATACCATGCTGCTTTGACTTCCATAGATATGCAGTATTGTCTGAAGTCAAGGAGCATGATATCTCCAGCTTTGTTCTTCTTTTTCTGTAATAGCCAACTTAACAGGTGTCAGGTGATAACTGTAGATTTTTGTTTATTTTTCTGTTTGTATTTCTCTGACTCGACCTTGGATTGCAGACTGATTTAGAACAGGATCATGTCTTATTTGTCTCTTTTTAAACTAATGTATTACTTTTGTTTTCTGTTAGACACATATAGATGATATATTATCTCTTCAGAAATTAATAGAAATTATGTTTTTTTTTTTTCTTAATCAATATTTTAATTGGAGGATAATTACTTTACAATATAGTGAGATTTTTGAAAAACATAATCAGCCATCACTGTATCCTGAACCCTCAGATATGCAGAAGCGCTGACACCTTCATGCAATGAACTTGCACAATTTACATTTCCAGAAATTATGTTTTATTCTATAACTAAACAATGTATAGAGTTGAAAAATATAATCTCTTATCAGATATGCAGAATGCACCTATCTTTTACAATTTTTTCAACTATTCTGATTTCCCACTATTAAATTTTCATAGTTTATTTTTGCTCTTTCTTGGCTAATAAGGACAAGCAGAGTAATTGAGGATGAATTGTAGCTACCAAACATTTATGGTTATTTTCATTATATTTACCTCAAATTAGAATTGGTAAATATTCCTGCATTTACCATGTTATGTATTATGTCCTTTTTCATTTAGAGGGACTATAAAATTATTTTAAAAATTTACTGCTTCTGTCTTCAGAATGTGAGGAGGCTTAGAGGGAAATCCCATAACTCCTGTCTGTGTATCAATATTTCCATTTTTACTTTGCATTATCTTTTCACTTTTATTTATATATAATTGAAATATAGCATTGTATTAGTTTAAGGTGTACAAATAGTGATTTGATACATTGACATATTGCAAAATGATTACCACAATAAGTTTAGTTAAGATCCTTCATTTTACACTTGCAAATTTTTTTAATGAGAACGTTATGATTTATTCCCTTAGCAACTTTCAAGTATACAATACATTGTCATTAAATATAATCACCGTACTTTACCTTGCATCTCCAGAGCTTATTTATATCTGAAAGTTTGTACCTTTTGACTACCTGTTATACCATGCGTTTGTCATTTGTATATCTTCTTTGCAAGAATGTCTATTCAGGACCTTTGCCCATTTTTAATCAGACCAGTAATAATAGTACTACTAGTATTTTTTTTTTTACTGTAGAGTTACTGATTGCTGTAATGTCCTTTGGACATTAATTGCTCATCAGATGTGTGGTTTGGAAATATTTTCTGCTAATATGGAAGCTGCTTTTTTAATTTTTTGATTGTTATCTTTGCTGTAACAGAAATCTTTTAATCCCACTGGTTCATTTTGCTTTTTTTGCCTGTGCTTTACGTGTCATGGGGCTTACTGGTGGCTCAGAGAGTAAAGCGTCTGCCTGAAATGCAGGAGGCCTGGGTTCGATCCCTGGGTCAGGAAGATCCTCTGGAGAAGGAAATGGCAACCCACTCCGGTACTCTTGCTTAGAAAATCCCATGGACGGAGAAGGCTGGTAGGCTACAGTCCACGGGGTCGCAAAGCATTGGACACGACTGAGCGACTTCACTTTCACTTTGACTTTACGTCATATCCAAAACCTAGGAGTTTAATTGTCTCAGGTTTTATGTTCATGTCTTTAGTCTGTATTGTGTTAATTTATGCATATGATATAAGAGTATAGTTTTACTCTTTTGTACGTGGATATCCAATTTTCTCAATACATTTATTGGGGATATTGTCCTTTCCACATTGAGTATTCTTAGTGTCCACGTTAAAGATTAGTTAACCTGATGTGCATAGGTAGTATCTCGGCTCTCTATTTGCTCCATTGGTTTTTGTGTCTGTATTAATGCCAGAACCATACTATGTTGATTACTATAGCTTTTAGAGCTTGAAATCAGGCAGTCTGATACCTACAGTTTTGATCTTCCTGCTCAAAATTGCTTTGGTTCTTTGGGGTCTTTGTACCTTTATATCAATTTTAAGATTTTTTTTTCCCACCATTGTGCTGGAAACCACCATTGTAGTTTTCACAGGAATTGAATTTGTTGTGTAGATCACTTCGGGTAGCATAGACATTTTCAAAATATTGTCAAATCCTTTTTCTACATCTGTTGAGATGTTTGCTATTATTCAGTCACTAAGTTGTGTCCAGCTCTGCAACTGCATGGACTGCAGCATATTAGGCTTCCAGTCCTTCACTATCTCCCAGAGTTTGCTCAAATTCATGTTAATTTGAGTTGGTGATGCTATCTAACTATCTCATCCTCTGCCACTCTCTTCTCCTTTTGCCTTCAATCTTTCCCAGCATCAGGGTCCTTTCCAATGAGTCAACTCTTCACATCAGGTGGCCGAAGTATTAGAGATTCAACTTCAATGTCGGTTCTTCCAATGAATATTCAGGATTGATTTTCTTTAGGATTGATTGGTTTGATCTCCGTTTAGTCCAAGACTCTCAAGAATCTCCTATAGCACCACAATGCAAAAGCACTGATTCTTCAGGACTCAGCCTTTATGGTCCAACTCTCAAATCCTTACGTGAATACTGGAAAACCCATAGTTTTAGTCAAAGCTAGAGTAAGACATATGGACATTTGTCGGTAAAGTGATGTCTCTACTTTATAATATGCTGTCTAGATTTCTCATATTTTCCCTTCCAAGAAGCAAGTGTCATTTAATTTCATGGCTGCAGTCACCGTCTTCAGTGATTTTGGAGCCCAAGAAAATAAAATCTGTCACTGCTTCTACTTTTTCCCCTTCTATTTTCCATGGAGTAATGGGACTGGATGCCATAATCTCAGTTTCTTGAATGTTGAGTTTACTCTTCTCTTTCACCCTCATTAAGAGGCTCTTTACTTCCTCTTGACTTCCTGACATTAGAGTGTTATCATCTGTGTATCTAAGGTTGTTGATATTTCTCCCAGAAATCTTGATTCTAGCTTGGGATTTACCAGCCAGGCATTTCACATGATGTACTCTGCATGTAAGTTAAATAAGCAGGGTGAAAAATACACAGTCTTGTCATACTCTTTTCCCAGTTTTGAACCAGTCAGTTGTTCCATGTAAAGTTCTAACTGTTGTTTCTTGACCTGCATGCAGGTTTCTCAGGAGACAGGTAAGGTGGCCTGGTATTCCCATCTCTTTAAGAATTTTCCAGTTTGTCATGATCCACACAGTCAAAGACTTTCACATAGTCAATAAAGCAGAAGTAGATGTTTTTTCTGGAATTCTTTTTTTTTTCTCTATGATCCAACAGATGTCAGAAATTTGATCTCTGGTTACTCTGCCTTTTGTAAACCCAGCTTGTACATCTGAAAGTTCTCAGTTCATATGCTGCTGAAACCTAGCCTAAAGGATTTTGAGAATAAACTTACTAGCATGTGAAATGAACACAGTTGTCCAGTAGTTTGAACATTCGAGGTACTGCCCTTCTTTGGGATTGGAATGAAAACTTACCTTTAACAGTCCTGTGGCCATTGCTGAGCTATCCAAATCTGTTGGCATATTGAGTGCAGCACTTTAATAGCATCATCTTTTTAGAATTTGAAATAGCTCAGCTGGAATTCCTTCACTTCACCTAGCTTTGTTCACAGTAATGTTTCCTAAGCCCCATTGGATGTCACACTACAGGATGTCTTGCTCTAGGTGAATTACCACACCATAAGTGGTTATACCAGTCATTTGAGATCATTTTTTATATAGTTCTTCTGTGTAGTTTTGTCACTTCTTAATCTCTTCTACCTCAATTAGGTCCTCATCACTTCTATCCTTTATCATGCCCATCCTTGCATGAAATGTTCCCTTGCTATCTCCAATTTCTTGAAGAGATCTCTAATTTTCCCCATTCTATTGTTCTACCTATTTGCATTGTTCATTGAAGAAGGCCTTCTTGTCTGTGCTATTCTCTGGAACTTTACCTTGCTTTTCCCTTGTCTTCTTTCCTCAGCTATTGTAAAGCCTCCTCAGACAATCACTTTGCCTTCTTGCATTTCTTTTCTTTGGGATGGTTATGGTCACTGCCTCCTGTACAGTGTTATGAACCTCCAGCCAAAGTTCCTCAGATACTCTGTCTATCAGATCTAATCCCTTGAATTTATTCCTTACCTCCACTGTATAAGGGATTTGACTTAGGTCATACCTGAATGGCCTAGTGGTTTTTCCAACTTTCTTCAATTTAAGCCTGAATTTTACAATAAGGAGCTCATGATCTGAGCCACAATCATCAGTTTCAGGTCTTGGTTTTTGTTGACTGTATAGAACTTCTCCAACTTTGGCTGCAAAAAAATATAATCAATCTGATTTCAGTATTGACCATCTGGTGATGTCCATGTGTAGAGTCATCTCTTGTGTTGTTGGAAAGCATGTTTGCTATGACTAATATGTTCTCTTGACAAAACTCTTGCCTTGCTTCATTTTCTATTCCAAGGCCAAACTTGCCTGTTACTGCAGGTATCTCTTGACTTTTTACTTTTGCATTCCAATCCCCTATGATGAAAATGATGTCTTTTTTTATGTCAGTTTTAGAAGGTCTTGTAGGTTTTCATAGAACTTGTTGACTTCAGCTGGAGAAGGCAATAGCAACCCACTCCAGTACTCTTGTCTGGAAAATCCCATGGACAGAGGAGCCTGGTAGGCTGCAATCCATGGGGTCGCTAAGAGTTGGACAGACTGAGCAACTTCACTTTCACTTTTCACTTTCATGCATTGGAGAAGGAAATGGCAACCCACTCCAGTGTTCTTGTCTGGAGAATCCCAGGGACGGGGGAGCCTGGTGGGCTGCTGTCTATGGGGTCGCACAGATTCTGACACGACTGAAGCGACTTAGCAGCAGCAGCAGCAGTTAACTTCAGCCGCTTTGGCATCAGTGGTTGGGGCATACAGTTGTATCACTGTGATGTTCAGTGGTTTGCTGGACAGAGATTATTCTGTTGTTTTTGAAGTTGCACCCAAGTACTACATTTTGGACTCTTCTGTTGACTACAAGGGTTAATCCATTTCTTCTAAGGGATTCTTGCACACAGTAGTAGATATAAGGGTCAACTAATTAAATTTGTCCATTCCCATCCATTTTAGTTCACTGATTCCTAAGATGTTGATGTTCAATCTTGCCATCGCTTGCTTGAACACATCCATTTTACCTTGATTCATGGACTTAACATTTCAGATTTCTGTACAATATTGTTCTTTACAGCATTGGACTGTAGTTTCACCACCAGATACAACCACAACTGAGTTTCATTTCTGCTCTGGCCCAGCTGTTTCGTTCTTTCTGAGGCTATTATTAATCACCTTCTGCTCTTTCCCAGTAGTACACTGGACACCTTTAGACCAGGGGAGGTCATCTTTCAGTGTCATATCTTTTTGTTTTTTCATGCTGTACATGAAGTTCTCACTTAAAGAATACTGGAGTGACTTTCCATTCCCTCCTCCAGTGGGCCACATTTTGTCAGAACTCTCCAATATGACCCATCCATCTTGGGTAGCCTTGAAACAGCATTGCTCATAGCTTTATTGAATTGTACCAGCCCCTTTGCCATGACAAGGCTATGATCCATGAAGGGGACATTGAGATGATCATATGTTTTTTATTTTATTCTTTTAATGTGATATGACATTTAGTGATTTGTGTATTTTGAGCCATCCCCTTATCACAGGGGTAAATTGCAAGTGATCATGCTGCAAGATGCTTTTAATATACTGCTGAATTTTATTTGCTAGCATTTTGTTGACATTATTTGAGTCTAGGTTCATCAGGGATATTGGCCTGTAACTTTCATTTCTCCTAGTGTCCCTATCTGGCCTTGGTATCTGGGAAGAATTTGTTTTGTAAAATTAATTTGAAAGAGTTCTCTCCTCTTCAATCTTTAGGAGTATTTCAAGAAGATCACTCAGTAATGTCTGACTCTTTGTGACCTCATGGACTGCAGCACACCAGGCTTCCCTGTCCATCACCAACTTCTGGAGCCTGCTCAAACTTATATCCATCAAGTTGGTGATGTCATCCAACCATCTTATCCTCTGTCATCCCCTTGTCCCTGCCTTCAATCTTTCGCAGCATCAGGGTCTTTTCCACTGAGTCAGTTCTTCATGTCAGGTGGCCAAAGTATTGGAGCTTCAGCTTCAGCAGCAGTTCTTCCCACAAATATTCAGGACTAATTTTCTTTAGGATTAACTTGCTTGATCTCTTTGTAGTCAAGGGACTCTCAAGAGTCTTCTCCAATATCACAGTTTAAAAGCATCAATTCTGCAGTGCTCAGCTCAATCCCCTTACATGCTATTGATATTTCACATTTTCTCTTTCTTTATAATTGTCTTGGGCGATTGCTTGTTTCTAAGAAATCATTTATTCTAGATTTTCCAATTTATTGGCATATAATTTTTGATAGTAGTATCTTATGATTCTCTGTATTTCTGTGATTTCAGTTTCATTTCTGACTTCACTTATCTGAATCTCCCATCTTTTTCTCTTGATTGGTCTTGTTAAAGGTTTGCCCATTTTGCTTATTAAAAAAAAAAACACCTCACAATTCTTACTGTTGTTCTTTTTAATTGTTTTTTTTTTTTCTATTTCATTTACTCTTGCTCTATGTTTATTTTGTTTGTCCTGTTAACTTAATGCTTAGTTTTTTGTTATTTTTTCAGGTTTCTTGAGTTGCTAAGTTCAGTTATCTATTTCAAATCTTACTTAAAAAAAAAATCACTTTTTCCATGCTCTTAGCTCGCCAGACTATTCAGCCATGATGAACTTGTTAGCGTTCTGGGTGGGAAAGAAAAGAACTGGGCCTCTTGGGCTGCGTCTATGTGGATAGGAAAGGTAGATGCTTATCACATGCTCATTTTCTGCTATGGAAGAAACCACAGGCCAAAGACGTCTCTCTTGATATCGAAATGTACTGCCTTAGAGAATGGATGATGCTCGTAAAGTGAAACAGTTCTTCCTATCCTCTTTAATTACATATATCTTGTTCTTCGATTTTTTTCACTCTAATGACATGCTGAACCCCCAGGTTTCCACAAAGTTATTCTCATCTGCGAGTGGTTGCAAAATTACTGTTTCCCAGGGATGAAGTCTGAAAACTCCTATTTTGACATCTCATTGATGTCATCCAAGTGTGGAATTTTTAAAAATTGCAATAGTTGCATACCTAAGTGCTTCTATATGAATCCTCTGTTTCTCTTTAGAGGTACACGTATTAATCGCAGTAATTATTTGTGTTATCTTGACTGTTAAGTGGTAAAGTAGCTTTAACTATTGAGATCAATTCACAAGATGGTGTTTAGATACACATTTACAGAATATCCTCTTTCCATAAAAAAATCCATTTTTGTGTACATAGTAGGGAAAGATAATTTTTCCCAACCTACCTTTGGTCACTTCTGTTATTCACAGTTAAAAAAAATAGCACTCTGTTTTTTTAGTAGCAATTGAGGGTTGGTGTTGACTTGTGCCGCCATCCTACATTTGGGATGAGAGTAATTAAAAAAAAATACAGATATTTAATACATGGTTCATTCTACTGCACTATAATTACTTTTTTTTAATTCTTATTTTTAGAATTTTTTATTATACATCATTTATTTTTTTCATTAATTTTTAATGAAAGCATATAATATTTTTCCTTACTTTCTTCTCTTAGGGACAGATTGACATGTATCTGTTATAAATGGAATCATTCAGAGACTATTTGGGGGAAGATATATGCCCAATATACTGGCAAAAATGAAGACAGGATCTTCCAGAAGAGAATCTACATATTTTTTAGAACACCCCATTTTTATAAACTCAGAAAATAAACCTTCATAAAATATCATCTGGGATTGGCTTTTTAGAACTTGGAGTCTCTTTTTGCTTCTTGATCTTTTTAATATTGTCCAGTCCTATCCAGTTTAATGAGTTTGGCCGTGACGGAAATGCACAAATTAAGGGCACAGTTAGTTTTCCCTCATAGTTAGTATAAAACACTGAGGTATGAAACCAACATGAGAAGTCAGAGTTACTTAAAAAAAATTATTACTAAAGAAATGCCCTTGTATATTTGAAAAGTATCTCATCTTCTCTCTTATCCACCCAAATTTTCAAAAGGAATGAAAATGCAGCTGCGGGAGGAAATTTTTTATATTTATTTAAAA
The DNA here is from genome assembly GCA_024291935.2 of Okapia johnstoni. Lineage (NCBI taxonomy): Eukaryota > Metazoa > Chordata > Mammalia > Artiodactyla > Giraffidae > Okapia > Okapia johnstoni. The sequence goes on along the minus strand of JAGTYA010000027.1, from coordinate 4,415,863 downwards.
AATTAACTCTAGTATTCAGCAATTATGTAGGTATAATAGTAAGGTTATATACATTTCAATACTAATTAATATGTGCAACACAGGTTTCAGTTAATTTATTTATAAAATTCACTTAACTGTGTTATTGATAGATGGCCTTCAGGTAATATGTAGGCTACATGGGAAACACAAATCATTAGAGTGCATAAAATCTTAGTGATATGTCTACTACCTTATAGTTTGTGCTGATTGATATCTTATAGGTACACGGTAGATCAGATAATCTAAAACATATTCAAATCAGTAAGACTGGGGCTAATTTGATGGCATACAGGATGAGAATATTAGGAAAGGTATGTATCTCTTTGAGGATAAAGCAAAGAATCAGCTTAATCATAATTATATGATTGATCATGCATATTATTTGAAAGGTGAATGCAACACAATAAAGAAAACAAAAGTAGTCTCCTGCTTAAAGTACATATAGATCACTAGTTTCAAGTTCTAGGAATAAAAAGGTGAAATTTGGGTTTAAATAATCACTTTGAAAGTTACTAGATGTATGGTTATTTTTTTTTCAAATTTAATGCTGTATATTTACAACATTTGTTTGTTTGCTCTTCAAATTTTTATGATTTTAACTGAGTTGAAAAAAATTTATATTAAAGTTTTATTTATTTATTTATTTATTTATTTATTTATTTATTTATTTATTTATTTATTTATTTATTTTAGTTGGGGGCTCATTACTTTACAATATTGTAGTGGTTTTTGCCATACATTGACATGAATCAGCCATGGGTTTACATGTGTTCCCCATCCTGAACCCCCCTCCCACCTCCCTCCCCATCCCATCCCTCAGGGTCATCCCATTGCCTCAGCCCTGAGCATAATGATAACCCTATATGTGAGACAGGATAAGAGACACAGATGCATAGAACAGTCTTATGGACTCTGAGGGAAAAGGTGAGGGTGGGACGTTCTGAGAGAATAGCATTGAAACATGTATATTATCATATGAGAAACAGAACACCATTCCAGGTTCGATGCATGAGACAAATGGTTATTTTTCATTTGCAAAAATTCCCTGAATCTGTTTCTCCATTTTTTAAATGTAGACAATACTGAATTTTTAAGCTTATTGTGAGAACAAATAACATATTATATGTAAAAATGTTTGGTGCACGCTTACACTTGATCCAAACAATACTCTTTATAACTACATAGAGGTGTCTTCTTCCCACAAATTAGCTGATTAAAATGCTATAGCTCCTTTATGGCAATCTTGAAAATCTATTTTATAGCATAGTCAGGGTCATGTCCATATTTTATTCTCACTCTCTCTACCTATAAGGCTATAAAAGTCTATGATAAGGCTAAGTAACTTTCATAATTCCAATTATTTTTGTAATTCACAGTCTAAAAACAAGATAGAAAACAAAAGATAAAAAGAATCTTCTGACAGAACTGTCACTGTACTGTTTTATGAAAACATCATCCCTTTAATGATTGCCTGCTTTATATACTTTTGTCAGGGTTCCTAACAGAGATAGATTACCCTTCATTCTTCCTTGGTATCCATAATTTAAAGCCTAATTTTTTAGTTCACTGTTACCTTCCTATTTTCTGCATGTTATTACCTACATAGAACACTTTAGTGAGCACTATCACCTGTGGTTTGATATATTCAAGGGCTGAAAGAAAAAAAAAAAAAGCAAACAATAATATTATGCCCAGCGAAGCTGCCCTTCAGAAATGAAAGGGAGAAAAATACGTTTCCAGACAAACAAAGATTGAAGAATTTCATCACCACTAGACCTACCATACAAGAAATACTTAATGGTAGTGCTTCAGGTTGAAATGAAAGCAAAAACATGTAAAACTGTAAAAGTATAAAACTCATTGGTAAAGGTAAACAGAGAGTCAAATTTTGAGTTCTTTAATACTCTAACGGTGGTATGTAAATTACATTTAACTCCAGTACAAAAAATTAAAACAAAAGTATTAGAAATAACTAATAACTATAGCTATAATAATTTGATAATGTTTATAGTATATTAAAAGCTATTATTTGTGACATCAATAGCCTAAAAATTGTGAGGGAGAAGTAAAATATAGAGTTTAAAAAATGTGATTAAAGATAAGTTGCTGTCAGTTTAAAATAGACTGTTACATTTTCTGTAAACCTCAAGGTAACCACAGGCTTCACTGGTGGCTCAGACAGTAAAGAGTCCAACTGCAATACAGGAGACCTGGGTTTGATCCCTGGACTGAGAAGACCCCCTGGAGGAGGGCATGACATACCACTCCAGTATTCTTGCCTGGAGAATTCCCATGGGCAGAGGTGCCTGGTGGGCTGTAGTCCATGGAGTTGCAAAGAGTCGAACATGACTGAGCGACTAAGCACAGCACGTGGTAACCACAAAGAAGAAATTTCAATTAGATACACAGAGAGAGAGAGAGAGAGAGAGAGAGAGAGAGAGAGAGAGAGAGAGAGAGAGAGAGAGAAAAGATATAAGAATACAAATATACCAGTTCAAAAAAATCAGCAAATCATAAAGGATGATAGCAAGAGAGGAAGAAAGAAACAAGAAATTATAAAGCATCAGAAAACAACAAAATGGCAATAGTAAATCATTACTTATCTTACTTAACATTACTTTAAATGTTAATAGTTTGAATTTCCCAATCAAAATATGAATTAAGAAGCAAGATGCAACAATATGGTGCGTAGAAGAGACGCACCTCCATTTTAAGGACAAACAGACTGAAAGTGAAGGGATGGAAAAAGATATTTCATGTAAATGGTTGCCAAAAGATAGCAGGGGTCACTATACTCATATAACATAAAACAGACTTTCATTCAAAAATCTGTTACAAGACACAAAGAAGTCACTATAAAATGATAAAGTGATCAATTAATCAAGAGAATATTTTAACAAGTGTAAATGTATATATATACAACATTGCAACAGCTAAATATGTAGAGCAAATATTAACAGAACTAAAGGAAGAAATAGACAGCAATACAATAATAGTAGGGAGCTACTTCAACATTCACTTTCAAAAAAGAATAGATCATCGAGAGAGAAAATCAGTAAGGAAAGTGCGTGCTTGAATAACACCACAGAACAAATGAACCTAACAAACATATACAGAACACTCCACCCAGAAGCAGCTGAATAAACTTTCTTCTAAAGTGCATATGAAACATTTTCTATGATAGATCATATGCTATGCTACAAAGTAAGTCTTAACAAATTTAAGAATATTTAATATATGCCTCAATAGGTTTCCCTGGTGGCTCAGGTGGTAAAGGGTCTGCCTGCAATGTGGGAGACCCAGGTTCGATCCCTGGATCAGGAAGATCCCCTGGAGAAGGAAATGGCAACCCACTCCAGTACTCTTGCCTGGAAAATTTCATGGACGGAGGAGCCTGGTAGGCTACAGCCCATGGGGTCACAGAGTCGGACACGACTGAGCGACTTCCCCTTTCCTTTTCTTTCCAATAGTGTGAAATTGAAAATCAATAATAGGAGGAAAATTGACAAATATGTGGGCTTAAATGGCACACTTCTACACAATAGGTTACAGAAGAAATCAAAATGGAAATCAAAATTATCTTGAGAGAAACAAAAATAGAAACACAACACACTGAAATTTATGGGGTGCAGCTAAAGCTCCTCTTAGAGGGAAGCTTATAGTTATAAATGCCTATGTTATGAAAAAAGAAAGATGTGAAATATATAATCTAACTTTACACATAGAAAAAGAAGAACAAACTAAGCACAGAGTTATCAACGGGAAGAAATAACAAATATTAGAGCAAAAATAAATGAAATGGAGACTAAAAGACAATAGAAAAAATCATTGACAGTTTTTGCAAAGATAACAAAATTGGCAACCCTTTACCTAAGCTACCAAGAGAGAGATCAGTAGATGACATCAGAAGTGAAAGAGGAGACATCACTGCTGATACCATAGAAATATAAAGGATCCTAAGAAATTACTATCAACAACTGTATGCCAATAAATTGGAAAATCTAGAAGTAAATTCCTGGAACCATACAAGCTCCTAAGACTGAATTATGAAGGGAGAGAAAAAGTGAACAGATCAATAATGAATAAGGAAATTGCCAAGATGTGGGAAAAAAACCTACATTTTTTCAGTGGATGAATGGAAAAAGAAAATGCGGCATATACATACAGTGTGTATTATTTAGCTTTTGAAAAGGAAGGAAATCCTGCTATTAGTAACAACTTGGATGAAACCGGAGGACTTTATCCTAAGTGAAATAAGCTAGGCAGAGAAAAACAAAAGCTGAATGGATTTCACTTATGTGTGGAATCTTAATTTTCAAATGCATTAAAAAAATGAGAGTAAAATGATGATTGCCAGGGGCTGGGAGATTGGATGAAGGAGAATATTTTGACCAATTGGTACAGAATTTCTATTATGCAGAATAAATGAGTTCTAAATGTCTACTGCATACCATGTTGACTATTGTTAATAATACAGCACTGTATGCTTGAAATTTACTAAGATCTTAAAAGTTCTAAGTAACAAAAAAGGCAACAATGGTGAGGTGATGTCTATGATAGTTAGCTTAATTTTGGTAAACATATAAGTATATCAAAATATCACATTTTACACTTAAATATATGTTGATTCTTATTTGTCAATTGTACTTAAAGCTGGGGAAAATAATACAATGAAAAACAATAACAGTATAATACTTGGGCAATATAATCAAACAAACAGTTATATTTAATTAAAAGATATATTCTTAATAGTGTATGTACTTCAGTTCTCACTTTACTTTTGAGAGTAAACAAAACATATTTTAAGAAAAAGAAACTTTTTTTTTTTAGCTGTGAATGTGAATGACATTTTCTTTTTACTCTTGAGTTTCAGATAATTATCCATGAATTAACTTGAAGGATGGTATTCTGCTTGGAAGACTTTATAAGATACAATTTTGTGATTTACAAGTAACTAGAGACTTATGTGATCACTACAGCTTGTAATTTTAATAGGTAATTAAACTCATACATTTAGTCTAACAAAAGATAATGAGATTAAACAGTGTTCCATCCCCTTCTAGTGTTATAATGACAATCATTTTTTTCTCCCTGGTTGCTTTAACATCCCCCAAATGATTTTTAAATTATATATATATATATATATATATATATATATATATATATACACACACACACACACATATTAGTGAAATAACATGGGCTAAATTAGATTTCCCCTTAATTAAAATAATACAGTTTCAATAGAGTTCAACTTAAAGATTTCTTGCAAATCTACTTTTGGTTAGAATAAATAGTATCTCTTTTGATAAAACTGAGCCATATATTCATGTTAGAAATTATTCCAGGTTCTCTAGTGTTTGTCATCATAAGATAGCCCTGTAGACTGAGTATATAGCTCTCTATCCATTTCTTTACTGCTGAATAAAAAGAACTGGACAGAGTCAGTGCTGCAGGAATCCTTGGCGTGACTGATAGAAGGGCTCTCTTGTACAGGCTTTACAGGTGTTAGGTTAGAACCTCAATTCAGAGAGTTGAGAGCATTCTGTAAGTGATAGAAAAGAAAATTTACAGGGATGTGGTGTCTGCTCACTCACTTTCAGGAGCTATGTGTTGGTAACAAAGGAAAAGCACCATACATGTCTATACAGTATCTATGAAGTGCTTCTCCTTGGTGGGGGGAAGGGGAAAGAGTAGATGATACAGTGCAAGGTAGGGATAGGAGAGGGAGAGTGATGTGTCCTCTTTTCCTCCCACTTAAAAATGTGGTATGTATCCCTAAGTGGCTTCCTACCTGCCAAGTCTCCTTTCTTTCATAGATGCTGTAAATAATGGTAGTGAAGGACATTCTTTTCTTTCTTTGCTGCTCCTCATAAATGATTTTGCTTTGGCAGAAAGTACACAGATGGCTGACTTCCTGCTAACAGTCATCCTAAGGCTCCATTTATAAGAGCTTGCCCTTTCAAGGGTGAATACTTTTTCACTGAATATCTGAGTAGGATGTAATACTCTTTTGCATAGAGTTAATTTCCAGAAATATTTCATTTATACAACCACAAAATGAACCTTTGAGGGACTTTCTCTTTTAGATAAAATGGTGAACATGAGGCAACAAAAGAAAAATGAGGACAACTGCCCAACTTTGTGTACATTTATTATTTGATAAAAATACCAGTACCATTTATTTGGGTCCTGAGCATTTATAAATAAATCATTTGGTTGACTTCATTTTCACTATCAGCAACATTGATGCAAATATACTGATGGCGTTGAATAGCTCCTTCTAGTGTTTAACCAGGGAGAAAACTCTTATTTGGCCAAAGCCAAGAAGACAAGACCCAGATAATCACGATGGTGTAATCACTCACCAAGAGCCAGACATCTAGAATGTGAAGTCAAGTGGGACTTAGGAAGCATCATTCCAAACAAAGCTAGTGGAGGTGATGGAATTGCAGTTGAGCCATTTTAAAGACCAAAAGATGATGCTGTTAAAGTGCTGCAGTCAATATGTCAACAAATTTGGAAAACTCAGCAGTGGCCACAGGACTGGAAAAGGGTCTGTTTTCATTCCAACCCCAAAGAAAGGCACTGCCAAAGAATTTTCAAACTACCACACAATTGCACTCTTCTCACACGCTAGCAAAGTAATGCTCAAAATTCTCCAATTAAGGCTTCAACAGTACATGAACTGTGAAATTCCAGATGTCCAGGCTGGATTTAGAAAAGACAGAGGAAGCAGAAATCAAATTGTCAACATCTGTTGGATCATCAAAAAAGCAAGAGAGTTCCAGAAAAACATCGACTTCTGCTTTATTGACTATGCCAAAAACTTTGACTACATGGATCACAACAAACGGTGGAAAATTCTTCAAGAGATGAGTATACCAGACCACCTTACCTGCTTCCTGAGAAATCTGTATTCAACTCAAGAAGCAACAGTTAGAACTATGCATGGAACATCAGACTCGTTTCCAATCGGGAAAGGAGTACGTCAAGGCTGTATATTGTCACACTGCTTATTTAACTTATATGCAGAGTACATCATGTGAAATGCCGGGCTGGATGAAGCAGAGGCTGGAATCGAGTGCTGGGAGAAGCATCAATAACCTCAGATATGCAGATGACACCACCCTTATGACAGAAAGTGAAGAAGAACTAAAGAGCCTCTTGATGAAAGTGAAAGAGGAGAGTGAAACAGTAGGCTTAAAACTCAACATTCAGAAAACTAAGATCATGGCATCACTTCATGGTCCCATCACTTCATTGCATATAGATGGGGAAACAATGCAAGACAGTGACAGACTTTATTTTTTGGGGGGCTCCAAAATCAATGAAGATGGAGACTGCAGTCATGAAATTAAAAGACAAAAGAAAAACCAACCTAGATAGTATATTAAAAAGCAGACGCATTATTTTGCCAACAAAGGTCAATCTAGTCAAAGCTATGGTTTATCCAGTAGTCATGTATAGATATGAGAGTTGGACTATAAAGAAAGCTGAGCACCAGAGAATTGATGCTTTTGAACTGTGGTGTTGGAGAAGACTTTTCAGAATCCATTGGACTGTAAGGAGATACAACTATTCAATCCTAAAGGAAATCAGTCCTGAATATTATTTGGAAGGACTGATGCTCAAGCTGAAACTCCAATCTTTGGCCACCTAATGTGAAAAACTGATGCATTAGAAAAGACCTTGCTGCTGGGAAAGATTGAAGGCAAGAGGAGAAGGGGATGGCAGAGGATAAGATGGTTGGATGGCATCACCGACCTGATGGACATGACTTTGAGCAAGCCCCGGGAGCTGGTGATGGACAGGGAAGCCTGGAATGCTGCAGTCCATGGAGCTGCAAAGAGTTGGACAGGAATAAGCGACTGAACTGATGTGAACAAAGTAGACAAGAAGGTAGGTAAGAAACTGCCTCAGGGGCAGCGGAGCTGAGGTGAGATTAAATGGGATCATTTGCATTGGAATGTCTTCATAATTGGGTCATATTATGGAGGGTATCGTTGGAAATTTCCGTCTTTCCTGGAAACCACTAAGAGGCTCTGAGCTAGCACTGGGCTCCTTGTTACCAGTCGTATTATGACAAGTGAACTATTCAGTCAGCTACTGTGAGATTCAAATCAACTCCTCAGTAATCCAGTCCTACCTCTGTAGTTTCCTAACTACACTCAAACAGAAGATAAAAGAGTTGGGAAGATGGAAAATCATAGAAGAGAAAGGAAAACAAGGGAAACTCAAAAAGGATTTAAGAAGAGATATGAAGAGTTTCAATGTGGTGATTTCTTTTTTACCTCTTCATTAGTTTTTCACACATGAAGCATTGTCACACAGATAATAACATTCATTTTGTGTTTATTGAAATGTGTACATGGTCAGTATGTTTATTTTTGTGACTTGTATATCTCTATTTAAGATCAATTTTATATTCTCTATATTCTATGCTAAATATTAGTTCATTTAATCATCTATCAGTTTTATTTATTGGTTAAACATTACTCCAACTTTATAGAAGAAGAAATCAATATAGGTTGCATCATTTTCTCATGCAACTCATGCATTAAGGTTGGAGCCTAAATCTGTTAGATGCCCAAGCCCCTGCTCTTTCCACCTTACAATGCTGCTTCTTTCAAGTCTCAGGATTTATGCATGAACATTCCTTTAAAATCATGCAATGATTGCTGGGAGATTTTCCCCACCTTTATTTACTTTCCACTCCTTTATTTGCTTTAAAGCACCAGATACACTCAGTGATAAGGCTACTAATTTTGATGGTAGTTGACATTTATTATGCTTTTTCATTCTGTTAATGTGAACTGTTTCAATTTGTAACAAAATTTCAATTTGAATATCAGGGTCCATGATGCTTTCAATGTTTTTCTTATATAATGAAATAAAAAAAATGATTAGTTTATAGAAAGCTGACTCTGGATTCATTTGATATCATATCCATGCAGAGACCTTCAGAGGTTTCAAATGATGAGGTTGATTATAAGCTTTGCCCCAGCCTGGCCTTGAGGGTTGGAATTTCTATTTTTCTACTAATAATCATGTGACACCCACAGCTTACTCACAACTTCAGAGTTTTAGTTTCCTGGTCTACAAAGTTAGCATAATGATTATATTAACATTTTAATATAGTTAATTAAATGACTTGAGATTAAAGTGTTTAAGCAAAACCTGGAAACATGAGAAAGCCACACTAAGTATTTATATTAGAAATAGAGACACAGTCATAAAATAAGTTGCCAAGTGCACAGAGCTGAATAAATGGCGAAGCCTGGATTTGGGGGAAAAAAAATGATGTTGTATTTAGGCTGTGAAGCTGAATTATTGCTCAGCATGTTTAGCAGAACATGTAACCATTTTGGAGTTCCACTGCTTTATTTAAACATAAACAGTTTTTATTGTTTTATTTTCTATCACTGAAGAAGTTCACTCATGTTCAAAATGGCTGAAATAGAATCCAACTTGAAGTGCAGATATTTTAAGGTCACTGGAGATATCACCTACCTCTTAGTAGTTGAGCTTTTTAAAAAAATGTCCCTCCGAAGTGGGAGGTGGTGAATGACAAGGAAGCCTGGTGTGCTGCAGTCCATGGGGTCACAAAGTGTTGGACACAACTGAACGATTGAATAGCAAAAGTTTAAATAGATTTTTCTGAAACATATTATGGAGATATATGTTCAAATTTGTTTTTGATAGGTATGTACATTTCCTGTAATAAACAATTCCTTTTCTGGCCTTCCACTGATCAATTTCATCTAAAGTTAGATTTGATACCAAGGAGAACTATACAGTACTTTCATTTTCATTTTACTTCAGATTTAATGCATCCTTTCCCTAATTTACATTTTTTGAATTCACACACACACACACACAAAATGGGTTAGGTAAATGAAATCCACAAAGAGAAAAATTATTTGAGGGAAAAAATCCTCCCACAGAAACATGTTATATTTGAATTATTCCCAAAATCTTTTGAAAATTTATATCTGAACACCTTGAGTGTAAAGTCAAATGGGCCTTAGGAAGGATTACTATGAACAAAGTTAGTGATGATGGAATTCCAGTCGAGCTATTTAAAATCCTAAAAGATGATATTGCTAAAGTGCTGCACTCTATGTCAACAAATATAGAATAACACAGCAGTGGCCACAGGACTGGAGAAGGTCAGTTTAACCCCAGTCCCAAAGAAGGGCAGTGCCAAAGAATGTTCAAACAACCATACAGTTGTACCCATTTCACATGCTAACAAGGTTATGATCAAAATCCTTCAAGCTAGGCTTTAGCAGTACATGAAAGTGAAAGTGAAATTGAAGTCGTGCCCGACTCTTTGTGACCCCATGGACTGTAGCCTACCAGGCTCCTCCAACCATGGAATTCTCCAGGCCAGAATACTGGAATGGGTTGCCATTTCCTTCTGCAAGGGATCTTCCCAACCCAGGGATCGAACCCGGGTCTCCCGCATTATAGGCAGATGCTTTACCACCTGAGCCACCAGGGAAGTTAGCAGTACATGAACTGAGAGATTTCAGATGTACAAGCTGGGTTTAGAAAAAGCAGAGGAACAAGAGATCAAATTGCCAAAATTTATCAGATCCTGGAGAAAGCAAGGGAATTCCAGAGAAACATCTCATGCTTCACTGACTATGCTAAAGCCTTTTGATAGTGTGCATCACGACAAACTGTGGAAACTTCTTAAAGACATAGGACTAGACCACCTTACCTTGAGAAACCTGTAGGGAGTTAAGAAACAACAGTCAGAACCAGACACGGAACAACTGACTTGGGAAAGGAATACGACAAGGCTGTGAGTTGTCACCCTGCTTTTTTAACTTCTATGCAGAGTACATCATGTGAAATGCCAGACTGGATGAATCAAAGCTAGGATCAAGATTTCTGGGAAAGGAACATACAAAAGGGCAAGAATAGTCTATCCAATAAGTGATGCTGGGAAAACTGAACAGCTACATGTTAAAAAATGAAATTAGAATACTTCCTAACACGATACTCAAAAATAAACTCAAAATGGATTAAAAAACTAAATGTAAGGCCATCCTATTGTCCCAGGCCTGAGCATTTGTCTCATGCATCGAACCTGGAATGGTGTTCTGTTTCATATATGATAATATACACGTTTCAATGCTATTCTCTCAGAATGTCCCACCCTCACTTTTTCCTTCAGAGTCCATAAGACTGTTCTACGCATCTGTGTCGCTTATTCTGTCTCGCATATAGGGTTATCGTTACCATCTTTCAAATTCCATATACATGCATTAGTATACTGTATTGGTATTTTTCTTTCTGGCATACTTTGCTCTGTATAATGGGCTCCAGTTTCATCCATCTCAATAGAACTGATCCAAATGTATTCTTTTTAATGACTGAGTAATATTCCATTGTGTATACATACCAGAAGACCCACAGGGATGGGATGGGGAGGGAGGTGGGAGGGGGGTTCAGGATGGGGAACACATGTAAACCCATGGCTGATTCATGCCAATGTATGGCAAAAACCACTACAATATTGTAAAGTAATTAGCCCCCAACTAAGATAAATAAATTAGATTAAAACAAATAAATAAATAAAGTGATTGGAAAAGAAAAAAAATAAAATTAACTACATATATTTAAAAAAAAAAAAATGTAAGACCAGAAACCAGAAAACAATTATAGGAAAATATGGGCAGAACACATTATGACATGAATCACAGCAAGATCCTCTATGATCCTCCTCCTAGAATAATGGAAATAAAAACAAAAATAAAAATATGGGATCTAATTAAACTTAACATTTGTACGGCAAAGGAAACTATAAACAAGATGAAAGGACAACCCTCAGAATGGGAGAATATAATAGCAAAGAAAACAACTGACAAAGGATTAATATCCAAAATATACAAGCAGATCATACAAGTAAATACTTGAAAAACAAACAACCCAATCAAAAAGTGGACAGCAGACCTAAACAGACATTTCTCCAAAGAACATAAACAGATGGCTAATAAACACATGAAAAGATGCTCCACATCACTCATTTTTAGAGAAATGCAAATCAAAATTACAATGAGACCTCACACTGGTCAGAATGGTCATCATCAAAAAAATCTACAAGCAAGAAATGCTGGAGAGGGTGTAGAGAAAAGGGAACCCTCTATGAAAGACAGTACAGAGATTCCTTAAAAAACTAAGAATAAAAATATCTTATGACCCAGCAACCCCACTCCTAGGCATATACCCTTAGGAAACCAAAATTGAAAAAGACACAGGTACCTGAATGTTCATTGCAGCACTATTTACAATACCTAGGACACGGAAGCCAGCTAGATGTCCATTGACAAGTGAATGGATAAAGAAGCTATGGTAATATATACAATGGAATATTATTCAGCCATAAAGTCAGTTCTAATGGAGTGGATGAACCTAGAGACTATTATGCAGAGTGAAGTAAGTCAGAAAAAGAAAAACAAATATCATATACTAATGCATATATATGGAATCTAGAAAAGTGGTACTGATGAAATTATTTGCAGGGCAGCAATGAAGACACAGACATACAAAACAGACTCATGGACATGAGGGCAGGGGAGGAAGGAGAGCGTGGAAGGTATGCAGAGAGTAACATGGATACATATCTTACCATATGTAAAATAGATAGCCAATGAGAATTTGCTATATGACTCAGGGAACTCAAACCAGGGCTTTGTAACAACCTAGAGGGGTGGGACAGAGAGGGAGATGGGAGAGAGATACAAAAGGGAGAGGGCATAGGTATACCTATAGCTGATTCATGTTCATGTTTGGCAGAAACCAACACAATACTGTAAAGCAATTATCCCTCAAATAAAAATAAATACATTTATAAGAAAAAAAGATTTCTTGGAAAAGCATCAACAGCCTCAGATAAGCAGATGATACCACTATGAAGAAAAACTTAAGAACCTCTTGATGAGAGTGAAAGAGGAAAACGAAAAAGATGGCTTGAAACTCAACTTTCAACATTCCAAAAACTAAGATCATTGCCTCTGGTACCAACACTTCATGGCAAATAGAAGGGGATAAAATGGAAGCATTGGCAAACCCCTTATGATTATACAGTGGAAGTGACAAATAGATTTAAGGGACTAGATATGATAGAGTGCCTGATGAACTATGGACAGAGGTTCGTGACATTGCAGAGGATACGGGGATCAAGAAAATTCCCATGGAAAAGAAAAGCAAAAAAGCCAAATGGCTGTCTGAGGAGCCTTTACAAATAGCTGCGAAAAGAAGAGAAGCAAAAAGAAAAGGAGAAAAGGAAAGATATTCCCATCTGAATGCAGAGTTCCAAAGAATAGCAAGGAGAGATAAGAAAGCCTTCCTCAGTGATCAATGCAAAGAAATAGAGGAAAACAACAGATTGGGAAAGACTAGAGATCTCTTCAAGAAAATTAGAGATACCAAGGGAACATTTCATGCAAAGATGGGCTCGATAAAGGACGGAAATGGTATGGACCTAACAGAAGAAGATGTTAAGAAGAGGTGGCAAGACTACACAGAAGAACTATACAAAAAAGATCTTCACGACCCAGATAATCACGATGGTGTGATCACTCACCTAGAGCCAGACATCCTGGAATGTGAAGTCAAGTGGGCCTTAGAAAGCATCACTACGAACAAAGCTGGTGGAGGTGATGGCATTCCAGTTGAGCTCTTTCAAATCCTGAAAGATGATGCTGTGAAAGTGCTGCACTCAATATGCCAGCAAATCTGGAAAACTCAGCAGTGGCCACAGGACTGGAAAAGGTCAGTTTTCATTCCAATCCCAAAGAAAGGCAATGCCAAAGAATGCTCAAACTACCGCACAATTGCACTCATCTCACATGCTAGTAAAGAAATGCTCAAAATTCTCCAAGCCAGGCTTCAGCAATACGTGAACCGTGAACTTTCAGATGTTCAAGCTGGTTTTAGAAAAGGCAGAGGAACAAGAGATCAAATTGTCATCATCCGCTGGATCATCAAAAAAGCAAGAGAGTTCCAGAAAACATATATTTCTGCCTTATTGACTATGCCAAAGCCTTTGAATGTGTGGATCACAATGAAATGTGGAAAATTCTGAAAGAGATGGGAACATCAGACCATCTGACCTGTCTCTTTAGAAACCTGTATGCAGGTCAGGAAGCAACAGTTAGAACTGGACATGGAACAACAGATTGGTTCCAAATAGGAAAAAGAGTACGTCAAGGATGTATATTGCAACCCTGCTTATTAACCTATCTTCAGAGTAAATCATGAGAAAGGCTGGGCTGGAAGAAACACAAGCTGGAATCAAGATTGACAGGAGAAATATCAATATCCTCAGATATGCAGATAACACCACCCTTATATCAGAAAGTGAAGAAGAACTAAAGAGCCTCTTGATGAAAGTGAAAGAGGAGAGTGAAAAAGTTGGCTTAAAGCTCAATGTTCAGAAAACTAAGATCATGGCATCTGGTCCCATCACCTCATGGGAAATAGATGGGGAGACAGTGGAAACAGTGTCAGACTTTATTTTAGGGGGCTCCAAAATCACTGCTGATGGTGACTGCAGCCATAAAATTAAAAGACTCTTACTCCTTGGAAGGAAGGTTATGACCAATATAGATAACATATTTAAAAGCAGAGACATTACTTTGCCAACAAAGTTCCATCTAGTCAAGGCTATGGTTTTTCTAGTGGTCATATATGGATGTGAGATTTGGATGGTGTAGAAAGCTGAGCGTCGCAGAATTGATGCTTTTGAACCGTGGTGTTGGAGAAGACTCTTGCGAGTCCCTTGTACTGCAAGGAGATCCAACCAGTCCATCCTAAAGGTGATCAGTCCTGGGTGTTCATTGGAAGGCCTGATTTTGAAGCTGAAACTCCAATACTTTGGCCACCTCATGCGAAGAGTTGACTCATTGGAAAAGACCCTGATGCTGGGAAGGATTGGGGGCAGGAGGGGAAGGGGACGACAGAAGATGAGATGGTTGGATGGCATCATCGACTCGATGGACATGGGTTTGGGTAAACTTTGGGAGTTGGTGATGGACAGGGAGGCCTGGCATGCTGCGATTCATGGGGTCGCAAAGAGTCAGACACGACTGAGCGACGGAACTGAACACAATACTGTAAAACAATTATCCCTCAAATAAAAATAAATAAATTTATAAGAAAAAAAAATTTCTTGGAGAAGTATCAACAGCCTCAGATAAGCAGATAATACCACTCTAAAGAAAAACTTAAGAACTTCTTGATGAGAGTGAAAGAGGAAAATGAAAAAGTTGGCTTGAAACTCAACATTCAACATTCCAAAAACTAGGATCATGGCCTCCTGTACCAACACTTTATGGCAAATAGAAGGGGATAAAAGGGAAGCATTGGCATATTTTATTCTCTTGGGCTACAAAATCACTGTGGATAGTGACTGCAGCCATGAAATTAAAAGATGCTTGCTCCTTGGAAAGAAAATGCTAGACAGCCTGTTAAAAAGCAGAGACATCAATTTGCTGACAAAGATGTGTATAGTTCAAGCTATGGTTTTCTCAGTAGTCATGTATGGATGTGAGAGTTGGACCATAAAGAAAGCTGATTGCTGAAGAACTGATTATTTTGAACTGTGGTTGGAGAAAACTCCTCAGAGTCCTTTGGACTGCAGGAAGATCAAACCAGTCAATCCTAGTTGATTTATAGTGTTGAGTTATTTTCAGGTACAGCAAAGTGATTCAGTTACACATATATATGTATCCATTCCTTTTAAAATTCTTTTCCCATTCAAGTTGTTACAGAATATTGAACAAAGTTCCCTGTGTTTGTTGGCTATCTGTTTTAAACACAGCAGTATGTACTTGTCAGTCCCAAGCTCCTTAACCATCCCTCTTCATCAACCCTTCCTCCCTGGTAACCATAAGTTCATTCTATAAATCTATTAGTTTGTTTCTGCTTTATAAATAATTTAATCTGTTTTATTATTATTAATTTTTTTTTTTTTTAGATTCTGCATATAAGCCATATTGGGCTTCCCAGGTAGTGCTAGAGGTAAAGAACATGCCTACCAATGCAGAAGACAAAGAGACGTGGATTCAATACCTGGGTTGGGAAGATCCCCTGAAGGAGGACATGGCAACCCACTCCAGTGTTCTTGCCTGGAGAATTCCATGGACAGAGGAGCCTGGCAGCCTACAGTTCATGGGGTCCCGGAGAGTTGCACAACTGAAGCGACTTAGCACACATGCACACATAAGTAAGATCATATGATTATTGCCTTTAGTGGGAGGAAGGAAAATATCAGGAGAATAAAGATAAACTAATATTCCTCCAACTTATCCTACCCCCTAGTGTGGAAGGGGAACTCAGACACAAGTGAAAGAGAACAGTATGTTAGTCGCTCAGTCTGCCGACTTTTTGCAACCTCATAGACTGTAGCCTGTCAGGCTCCTCTGTTCATGCAATTCTCCAGGCAAGAACACTGAACTGGGGTGCCATTCCCTTGTCCAGGGTATCTTCCCAACCCAAGAATCAAACTTGGGTCTCCCACACTGCAGGAAGATTCTTTACTACTGAGCCACAAATCTGAACTAGACAAGACTACTCTAAAGCTCTCCATGCAGCACTCTTCTTGTTTTGTTGCTAGTGAGGGACGATTGCTGAAAGCCAAGCAAAACCTTGGAAGTGGAAATATTACAAGGAACTTACATATGCTATTGTAGGAACTTGATCTCTTAAGGTGTATGTGATACTTATCATAAAAAATACTGTGATACAAAATATCTGTTCATTCATTAATCTATTTATCAAGTAAATATGCTATGAACATGTTATGTTAAGTACCAAAATATCCAAAGTTGAAGTTATCTCTAGAATAAGCTCCTTAAAGGAAGGCAGCCTATAGAATAAGTGATGCTTGATGATCACCACCTCCTGGTAGCTGTGCCACGTGCAACCCCTGGTCTTTACTTATGCTGGATGCACTGAATTGCCTCTAATTAACATAATTTGGCTGAGGGGATGGGAAGGCACTTACAGGTGAGGCTGGAAGTGGACTGTGACCTCTGTTTGGGGCACTCTCTCACTCTCTGCTCACTCTCCCTGGAGGAATACAGCTGCCTTTTCAAAAAAGAGCTGAACAGGAATGTGGTAAGCCTGATGGAGGATCCTCCCTGAGGTTGACTTATAGAAAGACCCACAGCCCCACCTACAG
The DNA here is from genome assembly GCA_024291935.2 of Okapia johnstoni. Classification (NCBI taxonomy): domain Eukaryota; kingdom Metazoa; phylum Chordata; class Mammalia; order Artiodactyla; family Giraffidae; genus Okapia; species Okapia johnstoni. Next base: position 4,398,642 of record JAGTYA010000027.1, on the reverse strand, counting down.
CTTGACCACCTGAGACCTAAAACAGAGACACTCAGTTTGCTGTGTCTGGATTTCTGACCCACAAATATGAGATGATAAATATGTGTTAACCTGCTAGGTTTGGGAGCAAAATATTAAACAGAAATTACACCTAAGACACCTTGGCTTATACCAAGTTCTAGGCTCTCAAAATAGTTTCTTAAATAAAAAAAAATGAGGAGGAAAAACTTGAAATTACTGAAGCAAAAATACAAAAGAATTAAAAATACACAAGGATTACAATGCATGATGTCTCAATATTGGCACTTTTTTTTTCAGGCAAGCAATTTTTTTAAGCCATATTTTATCATTGGACACATGATGAGAACAATTATATAAACATGAATTATGGAGAAATATTACATTTCTATATTGATATGTAATATTTTTTTATTTTTCTATGTTTGTGTTGTTTTTTAAATTTATTTATTTTCTACTTTTTTAATTTACAATATTGTATTGGTTTTGCCATACATTGACATGAATCCGCCATGAGTGAACATGTGTTCCCCTTCCAGAAGCTCCCTCCCACCTCCCTCCCCATTCCATCCCGTCATGTGATCCTAGTGCACCAGCCCCGAGCACCCTGTACCATGCATCGAACCTGGACTGGAGATTCATTTCACATATGATAATTTACATTCTTCAGTGCCATTCTCCCATATCACCCTGCCCTCGCTCTCTCCCATAGACTCCAAATTACTGTTCTATACATCTGTATCTCTTTTGCTGTCTCACATACAGGGTTATCTTTACAGATTTACTAAATTCCATATATATGCGTTAGTATACTGTATTGGTGTTTTTTCTTTCTGGCTTACTTCACTCTGTATAATAGGCTCCAGTTTCATTCACCTCATTAGAACTGATTCGAATGTATTCTTTTTAATGGCTGAGTAATATTCCATTGTGTATATGTACCACAGCTTCCTTATCCATTCGTCTGCTGATGGACATCTAGGTTGCTTCCAAGTCCTGGCTATTATAAACAGTGCTGCAATGAACATTGGGATACACGTGTCTCTTTCAATTCTGGTTTCCTCTGTGTGTATGCCCAGCAGTGGGATTGCTGGGTCATATGGCAGTTCTATTCCCAGTTTTTAAAGGAATCTCCACACTGTTCTCCATAGTGGCTGTAATAGTTTGCATTCCCGCCAACAAAGTAAGAGGGTTCCCTTTTCTTCACACCCTCTCTAGTATTTATTGCTTGTTCTTTTGGATAGCAGCCATTCTGACTGGCGTGAAATGGTACCTAATTGTGGTTTTGATTTGCATTTCTCCAATAATAAGTGATGTTGAGCATCTTTTCATGTGTTTGTTAGCCATCTGTACGTCTTCTTTGGAGAAGTGTCTGTTTAGTTCTTTGGACCACTTTTTGATTGGGTCGTTTATTTTTCTGGAATTCAGCTGCAGGAGTTGCTTGTATATTTTTGAGATTAATTCTTTGTCCATTGCTTCATTTGCTATTATTTTCTCCCATTCTGAAGGCTGTCTTTTCACCTTTCTTATAATTTCCTTTGTTATGCAGAATATTTTAATTTTAATTAGGTCCCATTTGTTTCTTTTTGCTTTTATTTCCAATAATCTGGGTGGTGGGTCATAGAGGATCCTGCTGTGGTTTATGTCGGAGAGTGTTTTGCCTATGTTTTCCTCTAGGAGTTTTATAGTTTCTGGTCTTACATTTAGATCTTTAACCCATTTTGAGTTTATTTTTTGTGTATGGTGTTAGAAAATGTTCTAGTTTCATTCTTTTACAAGTGGTTGACCAGTTTTCCCAGCACCACTTGTTAAAGAGATTGTCTTTTCTCCATTGTATATTCTTGACTCCTTTGTCAAAGATAAGTTGTCCATAGGTGCATGGATTTATCTCTGGGCTTTCTATTTTGTTCTATTGGTCTATATTTCTGTCTTTGTGCCAGTACCATACTGTCTTGATGACTGTAGCTTTGTAGTTAGCCTGAAGTCAGGCAAGTTGATTCCTCCAGTTCCATTCTTCTTTTTCAAGATTGCTTTGGCTATTTGAAGTTTTTTGTATTTCCATACAAATTGTGAAATTATTTGTTCTAGTTCTCTGAAAAATACCATTGGTAGCTTGATAGGGGCTGCGTTGAATCTATAGATTGTTTTGGGTAGTATACACATTTCACTATATTGATTCTTCCAATCCATGAACACGGTGTATATCTCCATCTATTTGTGTCCTCTTTGATTTCTTTCACCAGTGTTTTATAGTTTTCTATATATAGGTCTTTTGTTTCTTTAGGTAGATGTATTCCTAAGTATTTTATTCTTTTCATTGCAATGGTAAATGGAATTGTTTCCTTAATTTCTCTTTTCTCATTTTCTAAATTTAAATCTTTGTATCTCTAATAGAACATTCTACAAGAACTTGATTTGGTCTTAGCTTGAGAGCAAGAGGCCTGTTTGTTAGAGCAGATTAGATGGTGTCACACTTTGATAGTAAACACCTAGCCTTTCAGCAATCTTGATTCCAGGTTGTGCTTCATCCAGCATAGCATTCCGCATGATGTACTCTGTATATAAGTTAAATAAGCAGTGTGTTAATATACAGCCTTGACGTACTCCTTTCCAGTTTGGAAACCAGTCTGTTGTTCCATGCGTAGTTCTAACTGTTGTTTCTTGACCTAAACACAGATTTTTCAGGAGGAAGGTAAGGTGGTCTGCTATTCCCATCTCTTTCAGAATTTTCCACAGTTTTTTTGTGATCCACACAGTCAAAGGCCTTGGCATAGTCAATAAAGCAGAAGTAGACATTTTTCTGGAACTCTCTTGCTTTTTTGATGACCCAACTGATGTTGTCAATTTGATCTCTGGTTCCTCTGCCTTTTCTAAAAACAGCTTGAACATCTGGAATTTCATGGTTTATGTACTGTTGAAGCCTTGCTTGGAGAATTTTGAGCATTGCTTTGCTAGTGTGTGAGATGAGTGCATTTGTGTTGTAGTTTGAATATTCTTTGGCAGTGCCTTTCTTTGGGATTGGAATGAAAACTGACCCTTTTCAGTGCTGTGGCTACTGCTGAGTTTTCCAAATTTGCTGGCTTATTGAGTGCAGAACTTTCACAACATCATCTTTTAGGATTTGAAATAGCACAACTCGAATTCCATCACCTCCACTAGCTTTGTACACAATGATGCTTCCTAAGGCCCACTTGACATCACATTCCAGGATGTCTAGCTCTAGGTGAGTGATCACACCATTGTGATTATCTGGGTCATGGAGATCTTTCTTGTACAGTTCTTGTGTGTATTTTTGCCACTTCTTAATATCTTCTCCTTCTGTTAAGTCCACACAATTCCTGTCCTTTATTGAGCCCATCTTTGTATGAAGTATTCCCTTGGCATCTCTAATTCTCTTGAAGAGATCTCTATTCTTTCTCATTGTATTGTTTTCCTCTATTTCTTTGCATTGATCACTGAGGAAGACTTTCTTATCTCTCCTTGCTATTCTTTAGAACTCTGAATTCTAATGGGTATATCTTTGCTTTTCTCCATTGCCTTTAGCTTCTCTTCTTTTCTCAGCTATTTGTGAGACCTACTCAGACCACCATTTTGCCTTTTTGCATTTATTTTATTTGGGGATGGCCTTGATCCCTGTCTCCTGTACAATGTCACAAACCTCCATCCATAGTTCTTCAGGCACTCTGTTTATCAGATCTAATCCCTTGAATCAATTTGTCACTTCCACTGTATAATCATAAGGGATTTGATGTAGGTCATACCTGGATGGTCTAGATTGCTGAGGGAAATATCAGTAACCTCACATACGCAGATGACACAATGCTTATGGCAGAAAGGGAAGATGAAAGTGAAAGAGGAGAGTGAAAAGTTGGCTTAAAACTCAGCATTCAAAAAACGAAGATCATGGCATCTGGCCCCATCACTTCGTGGCAAATAGATGGGGAAATAATGCAAACAGTGACAGGCTTAATTTGGGGGAGGGCTCCAAAATCACTAGATGTTGACTGCAGTCATGAAATGAAAAGACGCTTGCCCCTTGGAAGAAAAGTTATGACCAACCTAGATAGCATATTAAAAAGCAGAGACATTACTTTGCCAACAAAGCTTCATCTAGTCAAAGCTATGGTTTTTCCAGTAGTCATGTACTAATGTAGGAGTGGAACCATAAAGAAAGCTGAGTGGCGAAGAACTGACGCTTTTAAACTGTGGTGTTGGAGAAGACTTTTGAGAGCCCCTTGGACTGCAAGGAGATCTAACCAGTTCACCCTAAAAGAAATCAGCCCTGAATATTCATTGGAAGGACTGATGCTCAAGCTGAAACTCCAATATTTTCCCACCTGATGAGAAGAAGAGACTCGCTGGAAAAGACCCTGATGCTGGGAAATATTGAAGGCAGGAGGAGAAAAGGATGACAGAGGATGAGATGGTTGGATGGCATCACCAACTAGATGGACATGAGTTTTAGCAAGCTCTGAGAACTGGTGATGGACAGGGAAGCCTGGCATTCTGCAGTCCATGGGGACTTCTCAGTCAGACATGACTGAGCGACTGAAATTACTGAACTGAACTAGTCCTTCTGGTACCTATTGTCTCCCTGACATTCTTGGGATAGCTGTGATTGTCAGAGGGAAGCCACCTGAATGGTTTACATTATAGGTATTTGTACCGGTTTCCTTCCAGGTAAAAAGGGATGCAGTTAGTATGTTAAATTCCATTTCATTTAAGTCTATAAAAGATTCTATATGAAAAGCTCTGTTTTGCTTTAATCAAGGATGTAATAAAGGTGAATGATTACAAACAGATCTAGGAACAAGGTAATGTGTTATTAGAAATTGGTAACAGTGGTCATCTTTCTTTTTGAGCTGTTTACTGAGTGTGCATTAAAAGTTCAAATTGATGATATAAATTCAGGTATTGTTGTTATTGTGTACTTGCTAAGTTGTGTTCAACTCTTCCTGACACCATGGACTTAACCCCCCAGGCTCCTCTGTCCATGAGATTTCCCAGGAAAAAATGCTACAGTGGGTTTCCATTTCCTTCCCCAAGGGATATTGCCAACCCAGGGGTCAAACCCACATCCACTGCATTGGCAGATGGGTTTTTTAATGCTGAGCCACCGGGGAAGCCCACAATCAGTGGTAGGTCCTCAATATATATTTACAGATATATATTTGCCTTTACTGAAACAATTGCCACTTAAATAAAATTTCATTTTTTTTATTATGACATCAATTTTTCAAACTAATTCTGCTTGGAGATGATTAAAATTGCATTTTTTGCTTATTACTTTTGTGTTAGTTATTATTGTGCTCTACTATCATAAGAACTCCTAAAGATGACAGTTAAAGCATGTGTTGGAGAACTGTTGAGGCCATTTTGTAGATCTTATCCCATATATGGTATATCCTACCCATTCTGTGTGTGCTGCATGCTACTTAGAAGCACGACTCCAGGGACCCTGGTGGTCCGGTGGTCAAGACTTTGCCTTCCAGTGCGGGAGGTGTAGGTTCCATTCTTTCCTGCAAAGCTCAGATTCCACATGCCTTGCGACCAAAAAACCAATACAGAAAACAGAAAAAATATTGTAACAATATTCAATAAATATCCTAAAAACAGTCCACATTTTTTTAAAAATCTTTAGGAAAAAGAAGAAGAATGCAACCCCATAGGACACCAGGATGGGCTAGTTCTTCCAGTCGACTGGCCTGCCATAGAGACTGCTTCTGTCATATTTTACCTGTTATTTAGCAAAACAATTAAGTTCAGGGACAAAACCCTTTAGACTATACTCTTATAGCTTTATAACAGAGATTGCGTGACAACACATGATACCTGTTGAAATTAAATAATTTTTGTGGTTTAAATTTAATCATTTCTTCTAGTTCAAGTATTTTACTCAATTACTTTTGTTTTATGGGATAAACACAAACTAATTCTACCATATTCATGAACACTGAAGTATCTCCAATCTTTTATAGTGCTTTGCTTAAAATGATGGAAAAGATAGCAATGAAGAGACATGAAACCACAATTTATTTTTCAGCTATGATCTCTTTTGTAATTGCAAAAGAAAATGATTAGCCAAGACTAGTCCGCTGGTAAAAAAAAAATAGACAAAACAGCTTAAGTGTGTAACCCGAAGTTGTTGTCCAGCTTCACGTGAAATTCAAGTCTTATATTATTTCTTAATCTGCGTAATAGTTTCATTTTATTGAAGTTTAAATTCCTTTAATAATAAAAGTCAGTTATATTGGATTAAACCTGGCACTTCTGCTCTCTCTCTTCTAAGAAAAGAAATGAAAATCTCTTTTCTCCTGAATGTCCAGAATCAGATCAAACTGGTTTAGTAATATCCATTTTACATGTAATATTTATAGTAAAATAGCCTAAATAAGGTTCAATATAGCATGCTTTCATTTTTCTAGTACTTATTTAGTAGAGGTCCAATTCTAAGTGATATATAATATGAAGATTTGTGACATCAACAGTTTAGGCTCATAATGAGACAACTATAAGGCACAATCTCCTATTTTGCTATCTATAGCTTAACATAGTATTTAAAATATCTACTAAATAATCTTTCAGTTCTTGGTGTTAGCTCAGATTTATTAATTTTGTCAATCAGTGGTCCACCACATAATTCAGTTTAAAAGGTCATAGAAACAATTTAAAAATGGATCCAAACAGATATCTGTCTGAATAACACAGATCTACCCCTGGGACTCAAAGCTACCCTGTCACATGTCCTGTTTTCCATATTATTTAAAACCATCTCAGAACCCACCTGAATAAACACAAGAAGCCAATCTCTTCTCCATTTGTGCACCCTTTCTGTGACTCGGGGATGGGGGGTCTTAGGTCACTTCTTTAAAGATCCTATCTCCAAATACATGTCACATTATGAGATACAGACGTGAGCATTTCAACATAGGAATTTAGAGGGAACAAAATTCAGTCCTGATATCACCCAAGTCTATAAATATGTCAGAATTTTTTTGTAGTCTCATGTGGACCCCAAATGGCTACCTTGTGTTCCACATTCCAGGGTAAGACTTTTCCTTTCTACCTTGGAATCAAACAGGATTTATCTGTTAAATATGTATGTTCCAACAATAAAACTTTTTTCCCTAGTGGGGCCCAAACTTGAGAAACATCTCATAGAAGGAACAGTGAGCAGAGAGGACTCTGGATGCCCCACTGATGAAGACAATGGCCACACTCTAGAACTAGCAGCTTGCCTCTCTTCACTCGGGTTTGTAAAACAAAATTAGCAACATATTACAGAAGTAAGAGAATGGTGAGAATTATAAAAATAATGGTGGTAGAGTTAAAAACTATTGGGGTGAAATTTAAATTCTGTCTTAATGTATTAAACCAAAAATTTGAAGTTCCAGAAAAATACTGTTAACAAACGTTTATTTTGGTTCAAGCTTTTGGAAAAGTTATTACAAATATATTTATGTAATAATATATGTTAATATAACAGAGAGAGTAACACATATTTGTATAAAAATCATTCATAACCTTTGACCAAGTAACAGTCTTACCCATAATAAAAAGTCCCCAAATCTCTAAGAAACAATTTTTTTTCTTAAATCATTTGCCACAAAACCAAACCTATTTAATGTAATAGTTTACATAGTCTACAGCAAAAATAGAAATGTGTTTGATAAGGGAGGTTGCTGTCTTAGACTCTAATGAGAGTGTCATTAATATAGACTAAAACAAAACTACAAAATTTCTCAATTCTGAACACACCTGGCTCAAGAATCTCAAATGAGCATTGATGGCCTGTGATTCCATTTTAGACAGTCTATCTTAGATAATTATTTAAAAATGCAGATAAAATCTTACATATGTAGACCAGAAACTATAAAACTCCTAGAGGAAAACATAGGCAAAACACTCTCCGACATAAATCACAGTAGGATCCTCCATGACCCACCTCCCAGGATATTGGAAACAAAAGCAAAAATAAACAAATAGGACCTAATTAAAATTAAAAGCTTTTGCACAACAAAGGAAACTATAAGCAAGGTGAAAAGACAGCCTTCAGAATGGGAGAAAATAATAGCAAACGAAGCAACAGACAAACAATTAATCTCAAAAATATACAAGCAACTCCTGCAGCTGAATTCCAGAAAAATAAACGCCCAATCAAAAAATGGGCCAAAGAACTAAACAGACATTTCTCCAAAGAAGACGTACAGATGGCTAACAAACATATAAAAAGATGCTCAACATCATTCATTATTAGAGAAATGCAAATCAAAACCACAATGAGGTACCATTTCACACTAGTCAGAATGGCTGCTATCCAAAAGTCTACAAGCAATAAATGCTGGAGAGGGTGTGGAGAAAAGGGAACCCTCTTACACTGTTGGTGGGAATACAAACTAGTACAGCCACTATGGAGAACAGTGTGGAAATTCCTTAAAAAACTGGGAATAGAACTGCCATATTACCCAGCAATCCCACTGCTGGGCATACACACCGAGGAAACCAGAATTGAAAGAGACGCGTGTACCCCAATGTTCATCGCAGCACTGTTTACAATAGCCAGGACATGGAAGCAGCCTAGATGTCCATCGGCAGACGAATGGATAAGGAAGCGGTGGTACATATACACAATGGAATATTACTCAGCCATTAAAAAGAATACATTTGAATCAGTTCTATTGAGATGGATGAAACTGGAGCCCATTATACAGAGTGAAGTAAGCCAGAAAGAAAAACACCAATACAGTATACTAATGCATATATATAGAATTTGAAAGATGGTAATGATAACCCTATATGTGAGACAGAAAAAGAGACACAGATGCATAGAACAGTCTTATGGACTCTGTGGGAGAAGGTGAGGGTGGGATGATCTGATAGAATAGCAATGAAACATGTATATTATCATATGTGAAACAGAACGCCAGTCCAGTTTCAATGCATGAGACAAGTGCTCAGGGCTGGTGCAATGGGATGACCCAGAGGGATGGAATGGGGAAGGAGGTGGGAGGGGGATTCAAGATGGGGAACACATGTAAACTCACGGCTGATTCATGTCAATGTATGGCAAAAATCACTACAATATTGTAAAGTAATTAGCCCCCAACTAAAATAAATAAATTTATTAAAAAAAAATCTTACATACTTTCAACTTAATTATAACAATGTTTATATCATTTAGTAATGGATAGGAGAAAATATCTAACAAGAGGTTGTAAATAAGCTATATAATTGATAACATATACACCTTGTGGGATGTTTACCAGATACTTAATATGGATTTGCAAAGTGAATAGTGACATAATATATCAGAAAAGTTTCAGCTACATTTTAAAAAGTGACTTTAGCATAATTTTAAAATTTTCACATGTAGAAGTATGAAGTAAGCAATTTGGACCTGGTTTTATGGCCCCTTGTTTTTCAGTTCCTGGGTTTTTCTTTCTGTTCTATTGTTTTTATTGTGTTTCTTCAGATCCAAGGTGGCTGCCTGAGCATCAACCACTACATTCATATTCCAGTGAGCAGGAATTGAACATCATACTTGTTCCCAATAGGGAAAGGAGTACGTCAAGGCTATATATTGTCACAATGCTTATTTAACTTATATGCAGAGTACATCATATGAAACGCAAAGCTGAATGAAGCAAGAGCTGGAATCAAGATTGCTGGTAGAAATATCAATAACCTCAGATACGCAGATGACACCACCCTTGTGGCAGAAAGTGAAGAACTAAAGAGCCTCTTGATGAAAGTGAAAGAGGAGAGTGAAAATGTTGGCTTAAAACTCAACATTCAGAAAACTAAGATCCTGGCATCCGGTCCCATCACCTTATGGCAAATAGATGGAGAAACAATGGAAACAGTGAGAGACTTTATTTATTTGAGGTTCTCCAAAATCACTGCAGATGGTGACTGCAGTCATGAAATTAAAATACGCTTGCTCCTTGAAAGAAAAGCTATGGCCAATCTAGACAGCATATTAAAAAGCAGACACGTTACTTTGCCAACAAAGCTTCATCTAGTCAAAGCCATGGTTTTTCCAGTAGTCATGTACGAATGTGAGAGTTGGACCATAAAGAAAGCTGAGTGCAAAGAACTGATGCTTTTGAACTGTTGTGTTGGAGAAGACTCTTGAGAACCCCTTGGACTGCAAGGAGATCCAACTAGTCAATCCTAAAGGAAATCAATCCTAAATATTCATTGGAAGGACTGATGCTGAAACTGAAACTCCAAAACTTTGGCCACCTGAAGAGAAGAACTGACTCATTGGAAAAGACCCTGATTCTGGGAAAGATTGAAAGCTGGAGGACAAGAGGACGACAGAGGATGATATGGTTGGATGAAATCAGTGACTCGATGGACATGAGTTTGAGCAAGCTCTGAGAGTTGGTGTAGGACAGGGAAGTCTGGTGTGTTGCATTTCATGGGGTAGCAAAGAGTCAGACAGGACTGAGCGACTGAACTGAGCTGGAAGTATCTTCTCCTAGATGGTTAAGAATTACAATGGGAAAGCTAGCAGCTTTAGAGTGGAGATAATGGTCAAATGTTTTCTTAACCAGCTGGACAATGTTAAGACACATTATGATCATGTGTCCCCGAAACAATACACAGAGAATGGTGTGATGTTTCTGTGGCATTCATGTCAAAAATGCACAACCTCAATCCAATGAAAACAAAGCATCATCAGACAACCCATGTTGAGGGACATTCTGTGGAATAACTAGCCAGACCTCTTTAAAAGTATAAGAAGCAAAGGAGGATGAAATACTTTTACAGACTCAAGGAGACTTGACCTCTGTAGGCAATTCTGCTGAGATCTGCACAAGGTCTATACTTTGGTGTTATTGTACCAATATTAATTTTTGCTAACTAATTTGCCACAGTTATATATGATGTTGATATTGGGGGAAGCTTAGTTAAGGTGTATGGCAGCCTTCTGTCAAATATTTGCACTCAGTCTATAACTCTATTTCAATAAGATTTTTTTTTTTAAAAAAAATCACTAAAAAATGTAATGAGAGACTTCCCTGGTGGTCTACTGCTTAGGACTCAGTGCTTTCACTGCCATGGCCCTGTGTTCAATCCCTGACTGGAGAACTAAGATTTCACAAGCTGCAAAGCATGGTCAAATAAATAAATAAGCAAATCACTCTCATTCATTAAAACAAAACAAAATAAAAACAAAAACAAACTCAGGTCTAAAAAAAAAAAGCAATGAAGACTTACATAAGACTGAAAAGTATAAGGAAACAGCACTTAATAAATTGTTTAAACTGAGAATTTTGAAAAATCAGAGTCTGACCTGCAGGCAATTGAGAATGGACAAGTTAAACTATCTGTAACACAAACATCCTTACCAGTGTAAACCTTCACCTTCTATTGAAGACCTTGGAGAGTCAAGGGCAATCTAAGACCAAGTGAAATTATCCTGATGGGACTGACTCTGGCCTGCAGGAGCACACTTACGTTCACAAACCCTACCCTGTTCTTCAAACTCCATAAACTCATATATTTTTATTCTCTGCTGGCAATTCTGCCATATTGGCTGGGTGTTGTTGCTACATTTGGCAAACTATCTTTTCCATCTGACAGTTATGCTTTATTTCCCATCCCTGACACATGACTATTGTCTTCAGTTTGGCCTCTCAGTCCACTACTTTTGCTCTTCCGTAGGTAACCACACAATGAAGGGACCTTGAACTGATAGTAGAGCAGAGTGTGCGAGTTCTTCTCACCATAATCCAAAGCTATTACCATATGCTATGGAGATTTAGAAAGATTATAGGAATTGGTAAGTAATAATAAGAATTAAGCAGAAGACATTCAAAGCTAAGGGAAGAAGAAGAGCAAAGGTAAAAAACAAACAAACAAAAAGGTCCTGAAAAACTAAAACAATGTTGATTAGAAAAGAGCAAAGCCAAAAGTATAACATTTCCTGACTTTATACTACAAAGCTACAGTCATCAAAACAGCATGGTACTGACACACACGCAGACACGCAGATCAATGAAACAGAATATAGAGCCCAGAAGTAAACCCAGGCATCTATGGGCAATTAATCTATGACAAAGGAGGGAAGAATATACAAAAGAGAAAAGATGATCTTTTCAATAAGTGGTGCTGGGAAAACTGGACAGCTACATGTAAAAGAATAAGATTAGAAAACTCTCTGACACCATACACAAAAATAAACTCAGAATGGATTGAAGACCTAAATGTAACACCTGAAACCATAAAAATCTTAGAAGAGAACATGGGCAGAACACTCTTTGACATAAATCATAGCAATATTTTTTGGATGTTTTCTAAGGCCAAAGGAAAAAAAATCAAAACAAATGAATGGGACTTAATTAAAATGAAAAGCCTTTGCACAGAAAAGGAAACTATCAACAAAGTGAAGACAACCTATAGAATGAGAGAAAATATTTGCTAATGATATGAACAGAAGGGGTTTAGCATCCAATATATATAACAGCTCATATAACATCAAATAAAATAAACTCAATGTAAAAATAGGCAGAAGACCTGAATATATATTTTTCCAATAGATGGCAAACAAGCACATGAAAAAAGGCTCAACATTGCTGAGCATCAAGGAGAGACAAGTCAGATATCATGCCACACCTGTCAAAATGGCTATTATCAAAATATTTATAAACAACAAATATTGGCAAGGTTGTGGAGAAAAGAGAAACCTAGTGAACTGTGTGATTGTAAATTGGTGCAGCCAATAAAACATTATGGAAATTCCTTAAAAAAACTAAAAATGGAGCTACCATATATTTCAGCAATTCTGCTCCTAGGCATATATCCTGAAAAGATGAAAGTATTAATTTGAAAAGAAACCTGCAACTCAGTGTTCACTGCAGCACTATTCACAATAAGTGTCCAATAACAGATGAATGAATAAAGAAGGTGCAGTACATATATGGAGAAGGCAATGGCACCCCACTCCAGTACTCTTGCCTGGAAAATCCCATGGAGGGAGGAGCCTGGTAGGCTGCAGTCCATGGGGTTGCGAAAAGTCGGACACGACTGAGTGGCTTCACTTTCACTTTTCACTTTCATGCACTGGAGGAGGACGTGGCAACCCACTCCAGTGTCCTTGCCCAGAGAATCCCAGGGACAGTGAAGCCTGATGGGCTGCCACCTCTGGGGTCACACAGAGTCAGACACAACTGAAGTGACTTAGCAGCAGCAGCAGCAGCAGCAGTACATATATACAATGGAATATTATTCAGCAATAAAGAATAATGAAATTATGTTATTTGTAATAATGTGGATGAACTTAGAAGGTATTATGCTTGGTGGACTGTCAAACAGAGCAAGTCAAACAGTCTGCATTATCAATTATACAAAATCTAAAAAATAAAAAAAAAAATGTGTATAACAAAACAGAGTCTCCCAGATATAGAAAACAAATTGTAAATACTAGGAAGGAAAAGGGTAGGAGAAAGGCAAGACAGTAGGATGGAATAATTAGACACAAACTACTATGAGTAAGGTCTTCCCTGGTGGCTCAGTGGTAAACAATCTGCCTGCAATGTAGGAACCACACAAGACACGGTTTGATCGCTGGGTCAGGGAGATCCCCTAGAAGAGGGCATGGCAACCCACTCCAGTATTTTGCCTGGAGAATCTCATGGACAGAGGAGCCTGGAAAGTTATAGTCCATAGGGTTGTGAAGAGTCGGACACAACTGAAGTGACTTAGCACACACTATGTATAAAATAAATAAGCAACAAGTATATATTTTACAGCACAGAAATATACAGCAATTGTTTTGTAATGACTTAAAGGGAGGAAAACCAGTAAAAATAAGTTGTACAACTTGAAACTCAATATTGTAACTGGACTATACTTCATTTTTAAAAATGTCATGAAAGTCTTGAGCTACATAACCATTATTGTGAAATTTGAAGTTAAAACAATTTTTCCCCAATGGAATTACATCTAGGAAAAAGGGGTAACAATAAAAATAAACTAAAATATCTTTGTGACTCAATTTAAAATAAATTGCTACTATAGTCATGGAAAATAATAATCAATGAGTAATTTTGTTCTTCACTCATTAGCACACTGGACATATTTAATGTATAAACAGGGAAATATACTGTAAAATTGCTGTTCTAAAGGTTAGGCTAACAAATTTTTCAATTTACTAGGTTTGAATGTTAAAATTTATATTTATTAATCTAGTAATGACTAAGAATAGACTTACTTTTAATTGTTTTACAATAAACATAAAAATCAATTGTTAACAATAGCAGTGAATCTTTATTTCTGTATTTATAAATATACTGACAGGAGAAATTGTTTCACCACCAAAGAATCACTAAATCAGCAAAAAGTTATTCTAGAAAATTTCAAATGAAAACAAAAGAATCATACTTGACAGATTAGCCAAAAAAAGAACATTTACACTAATTTCAGTTAAAGAAAATGAAGTTTTCCCTATGAGAAAATCAATGCTCAAAGTCATTAATCGAGACAAAAATTATTTATTTTCCCCTGAGATTCATTAAATGGGAAGTTTTCTAAACTGAAACTCATTTATAGATTAACTCTTTAATAAATATCTGTTGATACACCTAAGAAATTACTTTCTACAAGGTATTGAATTTAAATATCCCACTAAAATGAGTGTAGGAATAGTTAACTGCAGGCCATACCTGAGTCAATATTACTACCTATGTCTTCAAGTTTATTAAAAGAGAACAAAGAGGTTATTATGCATGCAGAATCAGATTCTCACATGTGACTCCTGCTACCTATCTTCTTCTGTTTGATCTTGTCCTTACAAGTCTGCAATCATCAACTCTCAGGCAGACAGTTCTTTAATGTGAAAATTGAAATAGGCTGAAAAGATTATTTCCAAAAGCAGGTAACACAGAATTGTGTCCCTCAGGGCCACACAATACAATTCAGAGAGAGTTGTATTGCCACTTAACTTGTGGACATATGGAATGAGATCAAAACAGGCCAGCAGGCATGGTGGAATGGTTGCCAAGAAGGTCTTATAGAAAAGTGTTCATTGTCACCTTCACTTCATGGAGATAAAAGCTTAACAAGGAGCAAGTGATTTGTCCTGGTGATTATTACAGAAGGTAAGATGAGCTTCTGGAGGAAAGCTATAACAAGAGAAGGCTGGGAGTTTTAAGTGGCACATTGCTAATTTGGAGACTTTGCTCCCCTCCAAATTTCATTAGTGATGACACCATGTGAAAGATGTGATGTGCAAGAAGTTATAGGTGGCTGAATATAGAACACTAGACACTCAATTACCTTCAGCACTAACATGGGCTGGTCCACACAGATTGTCTTCAACAGAGATACATCAGCCCTGTTTATTTGTTAGTAACACTTGGATGTTCACACAGCCTTGAAAACAGTGAAAGGCCATCCTTCCAGCAGCAATGAAGTATTTTCTGCAGCAATTTTCTTTAAAACAATTGTTTCTTTATAAATGTCAGTACCTATACCCAGTCTCTATTTGATTTCTCATGGATAGACATCCTTTTGAAAACTTTTAAATATGAATCTAAGGATTTTTTTTTTATTTGAGGAGATTTTATGGATATTAAATCTGTTGACCTAAAACAATTAGACAGTCATTTATTTCTCCAGAGAAAAATGGGTTTATTTATATTAGCAAAGAATTGCAGTTTGGGGCCTACAACCATAGTGAGCTACCTGCATGTCTTCTTGTACAAGGAGAAGCACATTATTTTAAAGAGAGGGAAATGGAATCGCGTAGCTGTAGTAAACAAAGAGTCCATTGTAGGGATTGAGCTTGACTGAGGCTGTCTCCTATTGACTGAGCTTTTCCCAGGCATGAAGAGTCTGTCTTCCTCCTCTTGGACTCTGCTGCCATCATGGATACAAGAGCTCTCCCTTCTGGTTGTTTAACTCTATTTTAATTGCAAGTGTGAAGTGAAAGTGTTAGTAGTTCAGTCGTGTCTGACTCTTTGTGATCCCATGGACTATAGCCCACCAAGATCCTCTCTTCATGGAATTCTCCAGGCAAGAATACTGGAGTGGGTTTTCATTCCTTTCTCTAGGGGATCTTCCTGACTCAAGGATTGAACTCAGGTCTCCTGCATTGCAGGCATATTCTTTACCATCTGAGCCACCAAGAAAACATTTTTACAATTTTTATAATGAAAAACAATTTAATATGTTAAATACAAAGAGGGCACACAAAAATAGAAAAAGATAAATAAATAAACTTGATTACTACTAGGGAAAGAGTAATCATACTGATAAGGAGGAAGGAAGGCCACCTAGGGTGTGTCTAGTCTGACTCCTGCATCAGCCTTCTGCATGTTACACTGCTTCCTGACACCATCTTTATGTTCATGGCTTTTTTGTATTTTCCACACTATTTCTTTACATTTGCTCAGCCTTCATGAGAAGGATTCATTCACTCACCTGTTTCTATGATTCAATCATGACAAGTTTCTCAGAACACTCTTCTACATTCTTCTAGAAGTTTTACAGGTCCTGGGGAGATGACTTTACATCCCAGAAGGCTGATGGAGGAGTCAATCTAGACACACACTAGGTGGCCTTCCTTCCTCCTTATCAGTATGATTACTCTTTGTGGTTCTACACGCAGAACATTTGTATCCTTGTCGCCTAAGTCAGGTGTTGAAACCCTAAGCCACAAGATGATAGTATCAGGAGTTAGAACTTTTGGAAAGTTATGTCATGAATGTGGAGCCCTTATAAATGGGAGTGATATCTTTATAAAATATCCAGCAGGGAGCCTCTCATCCTACTGCCCTGTGAGGACCTGGAGAGAAGATGCCATCTGCAGCCAGGAAGAGGATCTCACTAGAACCCCACCATGCAGACCCCGGGATCTAGAACTTTCAGCCTCCAGAGTTGTGAGAAATAAATTTCTGCTGTTTGCAAGCTACCCAATCTCTGGAACTTTTTAATAGCAGCCTAAACAAAGACATGTAGTAAGAACATTAACACAAGATTTGACATCTTAAAATTTTTTAAGTATAAAGTACAGTGTCATTAGCTACAGGTACTATTCAATGGTGATGATTTCACAAGTGTACACATTTTTTAATTGCTTTTATTTTAAATTTTTATTGACATACAATTGATTTACAATATTGTGTTAGTTTCAGGTACACAGCAAAGTGAATCTGTTACACATATACATATATCCACTCTTTTTTAGATTCTTTCCCTGCATAGGTCATTACAGAGTATTGAGTACAGTTCACTGTACTATATCATAGATCATTATTAGTTATTTATTTTAAGTATAGTAGTATGTACATGTTATTTCTAACCTCCCAATTTATCCATGCCTCCCTTGCTTTCTTATTCCCAAACTCATCAAGTTGTACACATTCAATGGGTGCAGCTATTTACAAGTCAAGAACATGTTTTGTTTTTTCACATGACAGAAATGAAAGAAAATAGAAACCACTGAGCTAATAAATGCACACCTACAAAAATTGTAGAAAGAAAAATAGTGATAAATATTTTTAAATAAATTAATTATCTAAGCTTTTGAATTTCAGTAATATAAAGGCAACATATGTCAACTTGATAGTTAGAAACCTTATAACTGTTGTTTAAAACATTATTGATGGCAAAATAAACCAATCAAAGATTAATTAAAAGAAGGAATTTACAAAAAAAATGAGTAACCATGGTAAAACAACTAAGAAGAACATAGAATATGTCTGGAACATGGAATGAATCTTACTTGAGAGCATAGAATACTCTAATTTAAATGTGATAAGATATCAGCATATTTAATCTAGCTCTACTGTGTATATTGGAGGAAGAATACACCTTGACCTGTTTGGGTTTTATCCCATAAAAGCAAAAATTTTGAACAATAAGAAATTGTGAACATAATTAACAAGCATTACCAGTAAAAATACAAAAACATTTAAAAAAGACCAATTATATTAAAAAAATAAAAACCATTAAGAGTTTAGTTAGGAAAATTCCCTAACTTGATAAATGATATCTAACAGAAATCTCAATAGCCATCATAACTATGATAAAACCACAGAATCTTACTATTGCCTTCAAAAAGACTTCTATTTTTTATCATTTGGATTTTCATAATAAAAATAAATGAGTTATGTAATTTAAAATAAATTGTTAAAAATATGATTTTAAAATTCTTGTGGAGTACAAATAATGAAAATATACTGACATTAACATTAGTTGGTTTTCTTTATATATACGTATACACAGTTTGGTGACTAGTTATTCTAGCTTATAGAAAAAAAATGTTCTAATAACTGTAAGAAAATATTTTCTCTATTTAAAACAAGCAATATAAAATAATTTAATTTAAAAATATCCATAATAAATTGTATATTTTTGAAAAGCACAAAATTGGCAATAAATTAATTTATATTTATCAATTAATAGTAGATATTATTATGTGCATTATGTGCTAATCTGTGGAGGAGAGAAGAAATTGGGGCATATAAGACAGATAAAAAACTGAGGCATAGAGAGATTACACAGCATGCGTGAAGACATGCAGTTAGCAAATACCAACTATGCTCATGCATCCACAAAGGTAAGAATTGTGTGCTTATTATCAACTATTTTTGTCCTTAAAGAATTCATTTAACCATTCTATATGAATTTTTTAAATGTGAACTAAAAAATAGTTTGGATTTATGGCAGCTAATTCCTCTAAGTACTTACTTTAAAAGTTAATTGCATAAGAAAAAATACCCATATGGGTAGTTTTGCTCTTAATACAGACAAACAGATGAGATTTTTTCCTTCTAATTAAAATGGCAGTTAATTTTTTATATCTAGAAGCAAGTCTGAAATAGAAACACACACATGCACTCAGACATGCACAGAGTAACTTGCAGTCATTTTAATGATTATGAGCTTTTGTTCCAAAGGATATCTGTTAACCAATATGTGGAGTCCTGCCCTAGGCCACAGGTGCAAGGCCTTGCACCAAGGAGTGGAGCAAGCACCAAGTGCTTCCTTGCACAGAAGCAGAGCCCAGAACCAAGATCCCATTCAAAACCGACTGAATCCCTTTGTTAGTATTGCCAAAAGCACCTCTTGATCATCACTAGCAGGTTTCCTGACCTCATACTGGGCAAAAAATTTCAAGTTTATTAATTAATAATAGATATTATTATATGCATTATGTGCTAATCTGTGAAGGAGAGAAGAAATTGGGGAATGTAAAACAGATGAAAAACTGAGGCATAGAGAGATCGCACAGCATGCATGAAGATACACAGTTAGTAAATGCCAACTATGTTCATGCATTCACAAAGCAAGAATTGTCCACTCCAGTGCTCACCCTATAGGGCCCTAATCAATCACCTGATGCCAAACTTCTAGCAGGAATTTCCTTTGTCTTGAGACTATAAAAACTGGCTACTAACTCATGAGAACCACTGACTCTCCCTTGAGCTGCCCCTCTGTTTTAACATCATCCTGTCTACTTTCCCTGGCACGTCAGGAGGTCAGCCGGCTGTGCTCTCAGCACCCCCAGTATCTCTGCTCTTTGTTCCTAATAAATTCACTTCCTTCTGAAATGCTCTGTGCCTGGAAAGTCTTTTCTAACCAGCCCTCAAACTGCCATAGCAATATACATTAGATATGTATATTTTTTAGTATAAAGACAATGATCCTCATTTATTTTTCTAAACACTGTACTAAAAACATCCCTCAACCAATAGTGAATTTCTTACACTTTTTGGAGTTTATGTTACATTTTTCCTTATCCTACTAGTTTTAGCTTTACTGGCTATTTTTTAGTAGTGAAAACCATCATAACTAATGTATAACTTCCTTCTTCTTAGGCTGAAGTAATTTTAGTTCTTATAAAGTATTTATCCTGAAGTTTGAAGGCTTCCATTTTCTGGGCTAGAGAATACAACTTTTAATAGGAACACAGAAAGCTAATGAGTCTCAGTCTCCTGGGCTCCATGCCCACTTTGAACCCACAAGATCCCATGCCCCAGGAAAGCCTTTCAATATATAAATCAGGAGTTCTTTCTTTTCCATAGATGAGAATTAACACACTAGGTGAATGTAAATAGGTCTTATGAACCCTACACAGGAGGGAGAATGGGAAGAGGTGGCTCCTACCCCACAAACACTAGGCTCTGCTGAGGCATTCTCTGCTCCAGTCACATCAGGTGAGGGAGGTTACATTCCAGCCAGTGTCCAGGCAGCTCCATGGCCACTGCCCTTCTTGCTGACATAGAAAGACTGGGTGGGGAAATCTGAATAAATACTCTCAAGATGATGGCTGCCTTCTTTTATTTCTCTGCTTGTGGATGTGTTGACATCAACAGTCTAATGTTGCTTTGATACGGTTGCCACAGAATGTATTCAACTTTTTTTTTTCACCATGATCCTAGGGTGTGAGTTAGAAAAACTGATGAATTGGAAACCACTAATTTATTTCCTTATTAGCATTTTCTCCTTAAGAACTTGTAATAGTTAAAATTTATAATCCGCATTCGATTCTTTCAGACATAATGCTGTTCTCAATGATTAAAGCAGTTGAAAAGTAATTCCAACCTATTAGTCATTGCTTATTCCCTTCCCTGTTCTCATTTCTAAGACAGACAAGGCAGCTAAAATCCAGAGTGGTTTACAAGCACAGATTTGCTCTGTATTTTCTTTCTTTCTCCATTTGCAGAGAAAAATGACTTACAATTGTCTAGGCAAGGATGAAGAGATCAAGCTCCTTCCAACTAGTCTGTTCCTGTGGTTGAAGACATGTGCGTTGTGTCTCCCTTCCATTATAGTCCACTGCATTGGAGACGGTGACCCTTAGACATCAAGCCTAGGGTCAACACTCTCCTCCTAAGGTGAAAATTGCCTTGGGGACTCCACCTGTTTTTACTCCCACGGTAGTATTTCCTAATCCCACTCAACACTTTCGGATGCCTGCCTACACTGTCCAGTGTGAAAAGCAATTTAGTCTTAATTGGCTGATAAAGTGAATGTTAATGTAGTATATGAAATTATATAATTCATTCAAAAGTCTTCAAATATTCAGGATCTCCTCAGTGTCTAGAAAATTCCATGCTTCTGTTACAAGACACAGAAACCTCTCTATTTATGTTATGTTAATTGAATAAAAGGAACAAAATGGTTTCATAGGTCAGAATCAGTGCCTTGAGAAATGACCTCCAAAAGGACACTGTCACACTGGCTCCCCAGGGGAGTCTGCCTAGGTGGTTGGTGGAAAACTGGACCCCCCATGGAACACACCACTGCACTGTCATCTGCTTGGCATGCATGAAGCCAGAGAGTTGGGCTTTATCACAGAAAAATCCATAGTTCCAAATTTCACACACGTGCATCAAATCGATAGAACCTAATTTTCAAAAAGAATCCTAGCTATTTGGTAGCACAGGAAACAGGAATCTAATTTTGCAACATCTGTAGTTCATAAAGGCACAGTAGAAAGAGATTACCGCAGACTCACTGACATCAATTCACCTCCTGTAACTCCATCATTCAAACTCCTCCAACTCTGATTTTCAAGACCCTCTGTTATCTCACTTTAATGTTTATCTCCCACCTACTATACTTTTATATGACTTTTTCTTAAAGATCAGCAGTCTCTAGTTTATTATGAATAGAAAGAAATTTCCAAATACATTGCTTATCCCAAAGATAGCTTTTGATTTGAAGGGATTATCCATATTTTTTTCTCCTCACAATATATACAATGGAAGACTCCGATTTCCTTTTCTAGTAATTTTGCTTCCATCCAATTGTCAATTTTAACCTGACAAAAATATTCAGTAAAATACTTATTTCTCCAGTTTAATTAACTTGGCCTACTGCCTTACAGGGGAAATACAAAATTAAGATTGTTATAAGGATCTCAGCTTAACATAAGGGCTATATTACAAGAGACAAGATCAGCAAATGTAACTGATCTCAATCTACAATCTACATTCTGCCTATGGCACTGTGATTCTTATTATACTATTTTTTTCTGAATTAAAATATTACAAGGATTGCACCCTATTCTATTCTTTTCAGCCTTGCTTTAAACTTTACAACAGTGCTTCACACTTTACAACAGAACATGGTATGCCTCGATTGCACATCCAAAAATTACATGTGCAGTAAGAAAATTTCCACTTGAATTTTAAAAATTGCATATATAAGTCAAAACCTATGTTAAACATTTAATAATTTCTCTGCCCAATGTGAAGCTTCATGTGAAATAATTTGCAATGATGCTTTGTCATACATAGCTTCAGCAGCAGATGAATATGTCTCATAAATGCAATGAGGTGGAAGCCATTCCTTCATGGCCCAGAGCAGGACACATAGGCTCCTGGGGCCAGCTAGTTCCTCAAGGTTAAAGATGAAGTTTACACAGATTCACTGCTCTGGAGTCATCATGCTTTCTTCTCGGCACAATACAGTTAACAAACTCCTGAGGATTGTGTAAAGTAAGCAAATTGAAATGATGTATCACATTATCTGCTGAGGAGAATGGTGTGAGGTCTTGCCTGTGAATGATAAAATATTTAGAATCTGGGTACCCAGGAATTAAAAAAGGGTTTGTTCATTCTGTTGTGAAAGCCACTGGAGCTTCTGGAGGTCCTCTGTCAGGAACACTGGTTTCCTGAATATGCTGAAGATTTCCTACCTCTGTGCTTTTGATCAGCATTTTTCTTTTTATTTGTTTAAAAATCTATTCTCTCCTTAGTGACAAAGTCTCTTCCTCATTGCTCTGTGACAGTCTTATCTCTAGCAGAAGATTACTGACTTTTGAAGTCAAAGTCTCTTTTTGATCATCTCAATCTCTCTCAGGTAGAATTTTTTTATTTTTATTTCTTTTTTTTACTTTCTGGTATCATTTTTGTCCCAAGACGATACTCTTTTATTAATTTATTTTTTACTGAAAAATAATTGCTTTACAGAATTTTGTTGTTTTCTGTCAAACCTCAACATGAATTAGCCATAGGTACACATATATCCTCTCCATTTTGAACCTCCCTCCCATCTTCTGCCCTATCCCACCCTTCTAGGTTGATACAGAGCCCCTGTTTGAGTTTCCTGAGCCATGCAGCAAATTCCCATTGGCTATCTATTTTACATACGGTAATGTAAGTTTCCATGTTACTCTTTCTATATATCCCACCCTCTCCTGCCCTCTCCTCATGTCCATAAGTCTATGCTCTAAGTTTCTCCATTGCTGTCCTGTAAATAAATTCTTCAGTACCATTTTTCTAGATTCTGTATGTATGCATTAGAATATGATATTTATCTTTCTCTTTCTGACTCGCTTCACTCTGTATAATAGCTTCTAGGTTCATTCATCTCAGGTAGAATTTTAACACAGTGTTATGAACACAGGAGTTCAGCAAGCATCCAAAATATACAATTAAAGCAATTTTATCATTTTATATCATTCATTTCCTTACCACATACTTCATGCCATGTGAAGTTTACTATTAAAAACAATTGTAGGGCTTCCCTGGTGGGCTCAGTGGTAAAGAATCTGCCTGCCAGGGCAAGAGACATGGGTTTGATCACTGATCTGGGAAGGTCCCACACACCATGGAGCAACTAAGCCCATACCCCACAACTATTGAGCCTGTGCTCTAGAGCCCTGGAGCCACAACTACTGAAGCCTGGTCACCCTAGGGTCTATGCTGTGCAACAAGAGAAGCCACCACAATGAGAAACCCTCGTACCACAACTAGAATATAACCCTCACTCTCTGCAAATAGAGAAAAGCCTCCACAGCAATGAAGGCTCAGCACAGCCAAAAGTAAATAATTAATTAAAATTTAGAAAGAAAAATATTATAACTCCTAAGGAATTCTCAAAGTTTCTTCAAAGCTCAGAATATTTTATTGAAGCCAAAAGAGTACCTAGATGACTACTAGACTTCTAGAATTTTCTGACTTGAGGTGGGATCCACAACACCCCAGTGTGTGCCTGTGGTCCTCACCCCGAACCAGAGAGTCCCTAATGAAGTCCCCTAGACCCACTCAAACCACAGTTTTGAAAATTGCTTCCCTAGGTGCACTCCTTTCCTGTGTGTGTGTGTGTATGTGTGTGTGTGTGTGTGTGTGTGTGTGTGTGCGTGCGCACTCTTGAAGGCTCAGCATTGTGGAGTTGTTACCTAACTGGATGCACAGAATGCTACACAAAAGGTTAAGACCAAGATATTTTAATCCCATAGATTCTTACTGACACTCTCTCAAAAGTTAGATTGAGTGATGTAGAGGGTAGGTGGAAAATAGACCAGACAGAAAGGAAGGGAAAAGGAAGGAAAGAAGAGAAAGAAGAAAAATAAACAGGTGTGGGGGTTTGCTGGATGGCAGAATGTGACTTTGTATATACGGACCTGGAAAAGAAAAAGAAAAGAAGTATGTGCCAAGTCATCATTCCCTTACTGAAGAAGTTTCCAGAGTTTCCCCAATCCATCTCCTGGACTGGTTTACTTACTTTCCTATGTTTCTCTGTGTGAGGAGAGAGCAAATTAGCCAACCATAGTGTTTTGAGGCTCTCTCGCCCCACGTTTTGTGAATAATGACTATGTAACAGCTGAGATCATTTGTAGCACTGTGCATGCACGCCATGAAGTACTAGCTTGGCCACAGGTTATGTGCAGTACACGTGTGAGTTCCACCTGAAGAGTGGAGGCATTCTGCTGCATCATGGCTGTGTTTATTGGGTCAGACACAAGAGGAGAGAATACAGTGCATCTATTGCTATGGCTGCTGTGTCAGCCAAGAAAGGTTGTGTTGTATTAGGTTATGCTGTGGCTGCTGGTATGACTGCTGCATCAGCCAGGAGAGAATAAACGTGTCTACAGTTCCTACAGCTCCTAGAGCCTCCTTCCAGCCTCTTAGCTCATGCCTTGCCTACCCTGGGTTCAGTGAACAGTGTGGACAATGTGAACAGCAGGACAATTGACATCATGAACAGGATCAGCAATACGATTGGAAAAATCTACAGCATACCCAGCAGATAGGAGAGCCTGAGGCTCCAATGGATGGGGGAAGCCATTGGCCACCATACAGCATGCAATACCTTGTGGCTGTGATCCCTTCAGCATGGGCTCTGCTAGAAGAGTGAGAAATGGTGGACATTTCACCAGATAGCATTGAAAAGGCATTACAGGGGGTGAGTTTCCATTTGCCAAACAATGCGACATGGACTGTCACTCACCCTGGGAAGAACTGACTCATTGGCAAAGACCCTGATGCTGGGAAAGATTGAAAGCAGAAGGAGGAGAAGGGGACAGCAGAAGACAAGATAGTTGGATGGCATTACTGACTCGATGGACATGAGTTTGAGCAAGCTCCAGGAGTTGGTGATGGACAGGGAAGCCTGGCGTGCTGTAGTCCATGGGGTCACAAAGAGTTGGACATGACTGACCAACTGAACTGAACTTGAAGAGGTGGGCCAGGTGTCTGTGGGGGGTTTTGTAGATCCTTAATAGAAAACCCTGCAAGGATGCAGTTGCCACTGTGGTGGCTTTCCTGAAATTTCACAAGGAAAAATGGTGGACTGGACTTGGCCAAGGAAGATAAAGGCACTCCACATATGGTGCGTGTCTCCTCTAGACCCATGAGAGGGCAAAGACTGCAACATGACTTCCAGGTAATAGAGTGTCTCACAAGACACAATGAAAATCCCATGCACCACAATTAAGACCCAATGCAGTCAAATAAATACATTTTTTTAAGTGGGTACATGGATAAAGGAAATGTGGAATACACACACACACGCGCGCGCGCGCGCATGCGCGCGCACACACTGATGGAATATTCAGTTATGAAAAATGGAATTTTTCCATTTTTGACAATATCAATGGACTTTGAGGGCATTATGCTAAGTGAAATAAATCAGGCAGAGAATGATATATGATCTCACTTCTTTGTGGAGTCTAAACAACAACAATAAAACCAAGTTCATAGATACAGAGAACAGATTGATGATTGCCAGAGGCAGGGAGTGGGGGTGGGCAAAAGGGGTGAAGGACATCAACAGGTACAAACTTTTATATCCAGTTATAAAGTAAATAAGAATGGGGATGCAATGTACAGCATGATGACAACAGTCAATAGCACTGCATTGCATGTTTGAAAGCTGCTAAGATAAGTCTTAAAAGTTCTCTTCTTATGAATAAAAAATGTAACTATGTAGGGAGACAGAGGTTAGCTAGAATTTTGGTAATCATTTTGCAATATATACAAATATTGAATCACTGTGTTATATACCTGAAGCTAATATGTTATATGTCAAATATAATAATTAAATGAACAAAAAAGGTGTCAGTTCATTAAATATCTTCAATCCAACCAATTTAGCAATTGCCTTTTATGTACTTTGATTCAATGAGTAATTGAATTTATTAGTTAACTCAGTCAAATGTTCAAAAAGGTTTCCACATAAAACTATGGTCACAAAACTGGATAATTTAATTTTAAAACAGGAGGATTTGAGAAAAAAAATCAAAAGAATTCATATTAACAGAATTTGTTGTGATATACTACACATGTGGTATAATCACGCTATCATAACTAACACATGTGGTATAAACATGCTAACAATCAAATTGTATTTCAAATTCTGGCCGATTAAGCATTCCTAGATGCAATTCCAACAAAAGCAATGAATAGAAGCATTGCTTTTCATTAGGTTTTGCCCAGGTAAGGGTCAGAACTCTGAAGGGAATAATTATCTAAATTAAGTCTATTTTCTGTATTGAAGTAGGTGGTCAGTAGGCTTGGTTTTGCTATGTGTTGGGGATGTAACTGTTGTTTCAGCATCTACTATCATTGCAAGATTTAAGTTCAAGGGTCAGTGTTACTCACCAGGTGACTATCACAGAAGATGGACTGTGCATAGAATGTGAGGCAAGAGACTCTGAAGGGGTCGAGTGTGGGGAGAGAGCAAATTAGCCAAGGGGGTGGGTTCAGGCTCTCTTGCCCCGTGTTTTGTAAATAATGACTATGTAACGGCTGAGATCAGTTGTAATACTGCTCATGTGTGTCACGAGATACTGGCTTAGTCGCACATCATGTGTAGTATATATGTGTGAGCTCCACCTGAAGAGTGGAGGCATTACTGCTGTGTCAAGGCTGAGTCCATTGGGCCAGATACAAAAGGAGAGATTATAGTGTATCTACTGCTATGGCTGCTGCATCAGCCAGGAGAGGCTGCAGCCTGTCCCTTTCCCCTTCCCACTCCCTTAGACACAAAAGCCTTCTCAGCAGAGGCTGGTGGTGGTTTCTATTCCAAGTTCATCTCCTGTAAATCAAAACCTTAGGGCCCCAAAGAATGAACACAGAACAGCAGCACAAGAATGAGCTCCCAGCACCACTGCTGGGCTCTCCCTGCCCAGGACACAGGGTTAGTCACAACACACACCCTGAATTCCAAATTGCTTAGCACAGCACTTATGAAATGGAGCCCCAATTTTTTTTTTAATCACTCACAAGAAGGAAAAAATCTTAAGTCAAAGTCAAAGTCAAATTCGTTAGTAAAAAGAGAAGTATGTGCTTAAACCCAAATCCTGGACACATTCCAGCCTTCCAAAGACCACAAGTATGTCAAACATGTATTACACGTCCTTTCCACTTGTTATGTGTGTACAAATAGAACTACCTTGGGCGGTGTAGACCATTATCTCTAGTCCCCATGGTACTCAAAAGACAGCTTTTCCAAGTTTGATGTCTTCCTTCTCTCATCTAAAACATTCTCTTATTGGACTATGCTTAAGAGCTGTCTGTAAGAAAATATTACTGCTTGTGGATGTCATTAGGATTTAATATAAGATAATATACAATAGTTATTATCTAAACCACTAGATTCCACAGGTTCTTTTAATTAGGAAAACACTGTAATTTTGTGTTCTATTCATGTAGCCAAATTTTATGTTTATATTTCTTATTCTACCTACAGAATACAATATGGTTCTCTATACCCACAGTTTCTTCACAAACTGCCTTAATTGATGATATATTGGGGACATTCTTATCGTATTTCTTTAAATGTATATATTTCATTGAATTGCAGTTCCTCATTTCTGCAACATTGTTGGTTGAGGTTTGGAGCAAGAAGACATGAGGATAACCCTGTCTGTAGGATTTCACAGATGTATAATAATTGCTATTTACTATTATTTTATTTGACTGTAAAGGTAGGAAACCAATAACTGTGGTCTTATATTCTTGTCAAGTGTGTTTGGGTTTTCAGGTGTTATAGTGGAGGATTTAAAGATTGAACATGCCTTGTTTTTCATTTCCTGACCAACTATCACTTTGTTATTTGAGTTTAACCAGTTGGCTTTTACATACCTCAGTTCAACTCAGGAATTATGCAAAAATTAGAATTTTGCTGATAGATAGATGTTGCATCTCATCTGAACATATTACATAGAAATACATAGTCTTTATTTTGTTTTTCCATGCAAAAATCTTGACAATGACTAAAAAATAGTTCTGCTTCATTATTTATTGTCCTATTATTATTATCTTTGTAAACATGAGTGCTTTAAAATACTCTTTGCATAAAATATACTTCATATTTCTTATTATATATACCTCGCAGTTGGCAAATAATTGTGTACATGTAAACACAGAAAGAACATAGCTGAGCTGTGCTCTTCCCTGAGACTGAGATCTTTCATTCACCTTTGTACTCACTGAACCTTGCTCAGCACCTCTTACATAGCAGCTATTTAATGTATGTTTGTCAAAAAGAATGAATGGGAAAAATGTCCTGACTTATTGCATCTGCAATTATATAAATAAATGTCATACTTGAATATTAAGAGGAAAAGTACCCTAGTTGTGTAACAAAAATTCCTCTGTACATCTTCATTCTAAAGGAGGATGAAGGAATAATACTGAAATTGAACAGAACCCTGGGGGCCCTCCCAGGTACTAAATACCCTCTCTAACCCTCATTTCTTGTTTGTATAAAAAAAGCTTTCATCTCCTAGTCCAGCTGCTTTGAGTTGCAAAGAACATACTCTAACAGTTACTAATTAGGGAAGTGAGAGAAACAAAATGACAAAAATGACCTTGAAAATAACAGTACAGCTAACCAGGAACTGAAATTCTTAATCCATCACATAGGCTCTAATTTGCTTTACCTAAGCACATAAATCAATCACAACCATCAATGGTACATATGGTCACATGATAGGGCCATGAAATCTGCAAAGGAGGTCTTAACCAAAAGCTGAAATCAAAAAGACCTCTTTCCTTGAAAAAAGACCACTTCTATACTTTTGGTGAGAGTGTAAGCTGGGGCAACCACTATGGTGAACAGTCTAGAGATTCCTCAGAAAACTAAAAATAGAGCTAAAAATATGACCCATTCATCCCTATGTTTATAGCAGCAGTATTCACAGTAGCCAAGACATGGACACAACCTAAATGTCCATCAGCAGATGAATGGATAAAGAAGATGTGATACATATATACGATGGAACATTACTTAGCTATAAAAAAGAACAAAACAACAGTCATTTGCAGCAACAAAGGGCTTCCCAGGTGGAACTAGGGGTAAAGAACCTGCCTGCCAATGCAGGAGATGTAAGAGATGCAGGTTCAATTCCTGGGTCAGGAAGATCCCCTGGAGGAGGGCACGACAACCCACTCCAGTATTCTTGTCTGAAGAATCCCATGGACAGGGAAGCCTGGCAGGCTACAGTCCATAGGATCACAAACAGTCAAACATGACTGAAGCACTGACTGACTAAGCATGCACACATGGGCAGTATCATGGATGGACCTAGAGATGATCATATGAACTGATGTCAGTTAAAGAAATACAAATACTGTATGATATCAATTATGTGTGGAAACTAAAATATGGCACAAATGAACTTATCTATGGAACAGAAACAGATTCACAGACATAGAGAAAAGACTGAGTGTTGCCAAATGGGAAGGGAGTGGGGGAGGGTTGGAGTGGGAGTTTGGGACTAGCAGATACAAACTATTATATACAGGATGGATAAGCAGCAAGGAAGGTCCTACTGTATAGCTCAGGTAACTATATTCAATATTCTATTATAAATCATAATGGAAAAGAATATTTTTAAAAAGAATGTGTGTATATATATACATATATATATATATATATATATATATATATATATATATATGGCTTAATCACTTTGCTGTATGGCAGAAATTAACACAAATTGTAAATCAATTATGCTTCAATAAAATCAAAGAACAAACAAAAAACAAAGATCTCTCCCCTTTACCCTTTTTGCCTTTGAAACCCTTTTGCTCAAGCCAGCCAGCCAGCAAGAAGGATTTGAGAAAAATCAAATCCCTCATCTTTGGGGTGGGTGGCCTGTTGATTAATAAACGTTTTTCTTCTTCAGTCTCTGACATGTTGTTTCATTGGGCGAGTGAGGCACATGAACTTTTATTTGATAAAAACACCTGGAGGAGAAAGCAGTGGAGGGTGAGAGGATGACAAGGAGGGTATTAATTATTTCAACATGATAACCACTAACCCATTCTATTAGTTTCTCAGAATCCCTCTGTGCCTACCTTGAAACATGCCATTCTTTATTCATGTAAATAATTAACAAAGAGTTTTTGTGTAAAATTACCATAAGGACTTGAGTTCATATTAACATTTACAGATAGGCCTGGCTAATCAATTAAATGACTCCACTCTGTGTGAGATACAGGTGCAAACAACACATTTAGGGAAAAGGCCAGCATATTGTACAGAATTTACATATACCTGAGATCAACTAAGAAAATTTAAATACAAATAATTAGATTTGGACTGAATCAGTTACTGCTCCATGTCAAAATACCTGAAAAATTTGATATATTCATTTGGATTCAACAAAGGAAAATATTATTCCAACCATTTAATTTTACTAAACAGCAGAATAAATAATCCAACTTAATAGCATATATCTGTGTATCAATAATTGGCAGCAACTGACTCCACTGAGACTGCTAACTAAAGCTCTGGAATCTCAGAAACATGCATGCTTTCATGTGTATATACATGTACTCACACTTCATTTTCAGGGTAGTCTTGACCATACTGAAGTTAGACCTTGATGTAAGAATCCCTTCTGCTGAGCAGGAGATGCATACTTGTCTTACCTATTCCACATATTTCCAGTTTCAGGGCTGGTGCACTGGGATGACCCAGAGGGATGGGATGGGGAGGGAGGTGGGAGGGGAGTTCTGGAAGGGGAAAACATGTACACCCATGGTGGGTTCATGTCAGTGTGTGGCAAAACAAATACAATATTGTAAAGTTAAAAAACAGATAAATAAACTAATTTAAAAAAAATCTGCTAGAGTAATACTACTAGACCCTTCAGTTCAGTTCACTTGCTCAATCATGTCCGACTCTTTCCCACCCCAGGGACTGCAACACACCTGTCCATCCCTAACTCCCGGAGTTTACTCAAACTCATTTCCGTTGAGTCGGTGATGCCATCCAACCATCTCATTGTCTGTCGTCCGCTTCTCCTCCTGCCTTCAATCTTTCCCAGAATCAGAGTCTTTTCAAATGAGTCAGTTCTTCGCATCAGGTGGCCAAAATATTGGAGTTTCAGCTTCAAAATCAGTCCCTCCAATTAATATTCAGGATTGATTTCCTCTAGGATGGACTGGTTGGATCTCTTTGCAGTCCAAGGGACTCTCAAGAGCCTTATCCAACACCACAGTTCAAAAGCATCGATTCGCTGGCACTGAGCTTTCTTTATAGTACAACTCTCACATCCATACATGACTACCAGAAAAATCATAGTCTTAACTAGACAGATCTTTGTTGGCAAAGGAATGTCTCTGCTTTTTAATATATTATCTAGGTTGGTCGTAAGTTTTCTTCCTAGGAGTAAGCATCTTTTAATTTCATGGCTGCAGTCACCATCTGCAGTGGTTTTGGAGCCCACAAAAAAATAAAGTCTGCCACTATTTCCACTTTATCTCCATCAATTTTCCATGAAGTGATGGGATCGAAAGCCATAATCCTAGTTTTCTGAATGTTGAGCTTTAAGCCAACTTTTTCACTCTCCTCTTTCACTTTCATCAAGAGGCTCTTTAGTTCTTCTTCACTTTCTGCCATAAGGGTGGTGTCATCTGCATATCTGAGGTTATTGATATTTCTCCTGACAATCTTGATTCCAGCTGGTGCTTCATCCAGCCCAGCATTTCTCATGATGTACTTTGCATATAAGTTAAATAAGCAGGTTACAATATACAGCCTTGACATACTCCTTTTTCTATTTGGAACCAGTATGCTGTTCCATGTCCACTTCTAACTGGCTCTTCCTGATCTGCATACAGATTTCTCAAGAAACAGGTCAGGTGGTCTTGTATTCCCATCTCTTTCAGAATTTTCCAGAGTTTATTGTGACCCACACAGTCAAAGGTTTTGGCATAGTCAATAAAGCATAAATAGATGTTTTTCTGGAACTTTCTTATGTTTTTGATGATCCAGCAGATGTTGGCAATTTGATCTCTGGTTCCTCTGCCTTTTCTAAAACCAGCTTGAACATCTGGAAGTTCACGGCTCACGTACTGTTGAAGCCTGGCTTGGAGAATTCTGAGCATTACTTTACTAGTATGTGGGTTGAGTACAATTGATTGGTAGTTTGAGCATTGTTTGGCATTGTTGGATTAGAATGGAACCTGACCTTTTCCAGTCCTGTGGCCACTGCTGAGTTTTCCAAATTTATTGGCATGTTGAGTGCAGCACTTTCACAGCATCACCATTTAGGATTTGAAATAGGTCAGCTGGAATTCCATCATCTCCACTAGCTTTGTTCATAGTGATGCTTCCTAAGGCCCACTTGACTTCACATTCCAGGATGTCTGGCTTTAGGTGAGTGATCACTCCATTGTGATTAATGAAACTCAATGAAACTATGAGCCATGCTGTGTATGGCCTTCCAAGATAGACGAGTCATGGTGGAGAGTTCTGACAAATTGTGGTCCACTGGAAAAGGGAATGGCAAACCATTTCAGTATTCTTGCCTAGAGAACCCCATGAACAGTATGAAAAGGCAAAAGGACAGGGCACTGAAAGATGAACTCCCCATGTCAGTAGGTGCCCAATATGCTACTGGAGATCAGTGGAGAAACAACTCCAGATAGAATGAAGAGATGGAGCCAAAGCAAAAGTAACACCCAGTTGTGGATGTGACTGGTGATGGAAGCAAGGTCTGATGCTGTAAAGAGCAATCAATATTGCATACAAACCTGGAATGTTAGGTCCATGAATCAAGGCAAATTGGAAGTGGTCAAACAGGAGATGGCAAGAGTAAACGTCAACATTTTAGGAATCAGTGAAATAAAATGGACTGGAATGGGTGAATTTAACTCAGATGACCGTTATATCTATTACTGTGGGCAAGAAATCCCTTAGAAGAAATGTAGTAGCCATCATACTCAGCAAGAGTCTTAACTGCAGTATTGGATGCAATCTCAAAAACAACAGAATGATCTCTGTTCATTTCCAAGGCAAACCATTCAATATCACAGTGATCCAAGTCTATGCCCCAACCAGTAATGCTGAAAGAGCTGAAGTTGAATGGTTCTATGAAGACCTACAAGGCCTTCTAGAATTAACACCCCAAAAGATGTCCTTTTCATTATAGGGGCTGCTGCTAATAAGTCGCTTCAGTCGTGTCCAACTCTGTGCGAACTCATAGATGGCAGCCCACCAGGCTCCCCTGTCTCTGGGATTCTCCAGGCAAGAATACTGGAGTGGGTTGCCATTGCCTTCTCCATCATTATAGGGGACTGGAAGACAAAAGTTGGAAGTCAAGAAACACCTGGAGTAACAGACAATTTTGGCCTTGGAATACAGAATGAAGCAGGGCGAAGGCTAATAGAGTTTTGCCAAGAGAACGCATTGGTCACAGCAAACACCCTCTTCCAACAGCATAAGAAAAGACTCTACACATGGACATTACCAGATAGTCAACACCGAAATCAGATTGATTATATTCTTTGCAGCCAAAAGATGGAGAAGCTCTATACAGTCAGCAAAAACAAGACCGGGAGCAGACTGTGGCTCAGATCATGAACTCCTTATTGCCAAATTCAGACTTAAATTGAAGAAAGTAGGGAAAACCACTAGGCCATTCAGCTATGACCTAATGATTATATAATGGAAGTGAGAAATAGATTTAAGGGACTAGATCTAATAGACAGAGTGCCTGATGAACTATGGACAGAGGTTCATGACATTGTACAGGAAAAAGGGATCAAGACCATCCCCAAGAAAAAGAAATGCAAAAAAGCCAAATGGCTGTCTGAGGAGGCCTTACAAATAGCTGTGAAAAGGAAAGAAGGAAAAAGCAAAGGAGAGAAGGAAAGATATATCCATCTGAATGCAGAGTTCCAAAGAATAGCAAGGAGAGATAAGAAAGCCTTCCTCAGCGATCAGTGCAAAGAAATAAAGGAAAACAATAGAATGGGAAAGACTAGAGATCTCTTCAAGAAAACTAAAGATACCACGGGAACATTTCATGCAAAAATGGGTCATTAAAGGACAGAAATTGTATGGACCTAAGAGAAGCAGAAGATCTTAAGAAGAGCTGGCAAGAATGCCTAGGCCCTTCACTCACCCTTTCATTTATCTTGGGCCATGAGGAACACTGACAGTTTCTGATTGTTGAGTGACATCTACTGAACCATGTTTCTAACTTGGGTGGGAGGGTAACCCAATCAAACTCTGCTGAAACTGAGCAATTATTTTCTTTGCTATTTTCTCTCGCCAAGTATCTGAGGCAAAAGTCCAGGATACATGTGTTTGGCCTAAAAACTCAGTTTTAATTTCAGATGTATTACTCAAATGAATAACTTAGGAAGGGTAGGGAGTGAGTGTGCTGGGATAAACAAGATAGAGCAGGAATCTGGTTTGGCTGCTTCAAAGCCTTTTCCTTCGAGCAGCTTAACAATAATGCAGCTCAATCACTTCCAAACTTTGGAAGTAGACAAATATATGTTATTTATCAAAGTACTATAACTGCAACACTGCTCAAGCATGTGAAAGTTGCTCATACATTCCTGCCTCTTTGTGACCCAATGGATGATATAGTCCATGGAATTCTCTACGTCAGAGTACTGGAGTGGATAGCCTTTCCTTTCTCCAGGGGATCTTCCCAGGAGAAGATAGAACTCCAGGGATTGAACCCAGGTCTCCTGCATTGCAGGCAGATTCTTTACCAGCTGAGCCACAAGGGAAGCCCTGGTCATGTATGGACACGTCTATTAATATATGGTAGAGTAAAAGGAAAATCTTGATGCAAATTATAAGTAGTTTTCTGATATTTGGTGGGAGATTCTGTTCAAAATTTTGGAAACTAAATTTTATTATGCCCAATAATGTTTTAAAAATACTAATTCATTTTCCGTGAGTGTTACTCAAAAAATCAAATATTTGTAAAGCAAGAAGTTGCTTTAAAATTTACAGAGCAAAAACCTTTATTTACAGGTAAGTGAAATGAAAGTATAAAAATAACAATACATTACATGAAAAGATAAATATTTCATTATAGAATTCAGATCTAGTGCATTTCAGTTGTTTCTTTCAATTGCCTTTAAAAATAAGTTCAAGTTTGATGCATGCAGCAGGGTAACCAATACCAGTGCTCTGTGACAATCTGGAGGGTTATGGTGGGAAGGGAGATGGGAGAGGGGTTCAGGATGGAGGGGACACTCCAATTCTTACTGATTATGGCAAAAGCCATCACAATATTGTAATTATCCTCAAATTAAAATAAATAAATACATTTTTTAAAATGCCTTTAGCTCCAGAAAAATAACATGGAAGAGATACTCAATTTGTATAAGCATTACCATCTTATTCAGCTTGAGTCTCTGTAACACAATACCAAAGATCATATGTCTTAAGCAAGAGATGTTTATTTCTTTTGGTTCTGGAGACTAGAAAGTTCAAGATCAAGATGTTGGCAGACTGGATTCAAGGTGAGCCTTCTCCTCCTCCTGGCTATGCAGGAGACAGCTGCCCCTCTGTGGGCCTTTCCTTCATGATGGGTGCTAAGAGAGGGGGAGATTGTTAAGGACACGCATCCCTTCACAGGGGTACCACTCTGACAATTCATCCAAACATAATTACCTCCCCAGGGCCTCACCTTCTAACAGTATCATGTTGGGGATTGAGAGTTTGAACATATGAATTTGAGTGGGACAGAAATATTCAGGTCATAACAATAACCACTTCCAATTTAGATCATATATGTATTTATATGTCCACACACATACATGCATGCATATGTACATACATGTGTATACATAAGTATATCCCTATACCCATACACAGACATGTGAGTGTATATGTACATACATGTGTGTATATATACATATACGTACACACAAAGACTCCTTTCAATTGTCTTTTGTGTTGATGTGTTGTGACTAAGATTCTTATGGACACTAGAGAAAAAACAATTGTAATTGCCATGAGTAGACGTATGGCAGATAATAATATAATGTGGTGTCTATTTTCTAATTCTTCTTATTTTCTCTTCACACCCAGACTTTAGGACTGACCACTGAAATAGATATTTTCCTTCTGGCTTCCAGGCATCACACATAAGTTGCTCAATAAACTGAGTTGTATATGAACACTGCATTGGAATCATATTCTAAAAGTGCTCTGTTGTTTCCATTTTATTAGCCCTCGTGCAGCAGCACAATGGAATAAACCAGTTTGCATTCCCAGTGTGTTCTGAAACAGAGGTTCTTTCTGCAGCTATTAAATCGTTCATGCTAGACAGTCATTTTATTGCAGTTGTCCTGTCAGTTTCAAGGTCTAAATTACTTGCAAAACTTGAATTGCTGGTGTTCACATTCCCACAGACACTCACAACTCTTTTTCAACCTGCAAATATGCCTAATAATATATTTGTTGTTCATGTTTTAAATTCTAAATTATATTTTACCTTCAGAAAGGTCAACTCCCTAGGTGCATTGATTCAGGTGCAGTATCCAAGTCTATGCCCCGACCAGTAACACCAAAGGAGGTGAAGTTGAATGGTTCTATGAAGACCTACAAGATCTCCTAGAACTAACACCCAAAAAAGATGTCCTCTTCATTATAGGGGACTGGAATGCAAAAGTAGGAAGTTAAGAAACACTAAGAGTAACAGGAAAATTTGGCTATGGAGTACAGAATGAAGCAGGGCAAAGGCTAATTCAGTTTTGCCAAGAGAACGCATTGGTCATAGCAAACACCTTCTTCCAACAACACAAGAGAAGACTCTACACGTGGACATCACCAGATGGTCAACACCGAAATCAGATTGATTATATTCTTTGCAGCCAAAGATGGAGAAG
This sequence comes from Okapia johnstoni, assembly GCA_024291935.2. Taxonomy (NCBI): domain Eukaryota; kingdom Metazoa; phylum Chordata; class Mammalia; order Artiodactyla; family Giraffidae; genus Okapia; species Okapia johnstoni. The sequence continues at coordinate 4,361,299 of JAGTYA010000027.1, read as the reverse complement.
CTCTTTACAGTCAGCAAAAACAATACTGGGAGCCGACTGTGGCTCAGATCATGAACTGCTTATTGCCAAATTCAGACTTAAATTGAAGAAAGTAGGGAAAACCACTAGTCCATTCAGGTATGACCTAGATCAAATCCTTTATGAGTATATAATAGAAGTGACAAATAGATTTAAGGGACTAGATCTGATAGACAGAGTGGCTGAAGAACTATGGACAGAGGTTCGTGACATTCTACAGGAGACAGGGAGCAAGACCATCCCCAAGAAAAAGAAATGCAAAAAAGCAAAATGGCTGTCTGAGGAGGCCTTACAAATAGCTGGGAAAAGAAGAGAAGCGAAAAGCAAAGGAGAAAAGGAAAGATATATCCATTTGAATGCAGAGTTCCAAAGAATAGCAAGGAGAGATAAGAAAGCCTTCCTCAGTGATCAGTGCAAAGAAATAGAGGAAAACAATAGAATGGAATGACAAGGATCAAGAAAATACCCATGGAAAAGAAATGCAAAAAAGCAAAACGGCTGTCTGAGGAGGCCTTACAGATAGCTGGGAAGAGAAGAGAAGCGAAAAGCAAAGGAGAAAAGGAAAAATATTCCCATCTGAATGCAGAGTTCCAAAGAATAGCAAGGAGAGTTAAGAAAGCATTCCTCAGTGATCAATGCAAAGAAATAGAGGAAAACAACATATTGGGAAAGACTAGAGATCTCTTCAAGAAAATTAGAGATACCAAAGGAACATTTCATACAAAGATGGGCTCTATAAAGGACAGAACTGGTATGGACCTAACAGAAGCAGAAGATATTAAGAAGAGGTGGCAAGAATACACAGAACTGTACAAAAAAGATCTTCACAACCCAGATAATTACGATGGTGTGATCACTCACCGAGAGTCAGACATCCTGGAATGTGAATTCAAGTGGGCCTTAGAAAGCATCACTATGAACAAAGCTAGTGGAGGTGATGGCATTCCAGTTGAGCTCTTTCAAATCCTGAAAGATGATGCTGTTAAAGTGCTGCACTCGATATGCCAGCAAATCTGGAAAACTCAGCAGTGGCCACAGGACTGGAAAAGGTCAGTTTTTGTTCCAATCCCAAAGAAACGCAATGCCAAAGAATCCTCAAACTACGGCACAATTGCACTCATCTCACATGCTAGTAAAGTAATGCTCAAAATTCTCCAAGCCAGGCTTCAGCAATACGTGAGCCGTGAACTTCCAGATGTTCAAGCTGGTTTTAGAAAAGGCAGAGGAACCAGAGATCAAATTGCCAACATCCGCTGGATCATCGAAAAAGCAAGAGAGTTCCAGAAAAACATCTATTTCTGCTTTATTGACTATGCCAAAGCCTTTGACTGTGTGGATCACAATGAACTGTGGAAAATTCTGAAAGAGATGGGAATGCCAGACCATCTGACCTGCTTCTTGAGAAACCTGTATGCAGGTCAGGAAGCAACAGTTAGAACTGGACATGGAACAACAGACTGGTTCCAAATAGGAAAAGGAGTACAACAAGGCTGTATGTTGTCACCCTGCTTATTTAACTTATCTGTAGAGTACATCATGAGAAACGCTGGGCTGGAAGAAACACAAACTGGAATCAAGATTGCCGGGAGAAATATCAGTAACCTCAGATATGCAGATGACACCACCCTTATGGCAGAAAGTGAAGAACTAAAGAGCCTCTTGATGAAAGTGAAAGAGGAGAGTGAAAAAGTTGGCTTAAAGCTCGACGTTCAGAAAACTAAGATCATGGCATCTGGCACCATAACTTCATGGGAAATAGGTGGGGAAATTGTAGAAACAGTGTCAGACTTTATTTTTGGGGGCTCCAAAATCACTGCTGATGGTGATTGCAGCCATGAAATTAAAAGACGCTTACTCCTTGGAAGGAAGGTTATGGCCAACCTAGATAGCATATTTAAAAGCAGAGACATTACTCTGCCAACAAAAGTCCATCTAGTCAAGGCTATGGTTTTTCCAGTGGTCATGTATGGATGTGAGAGTTGGACGGTGAAGAAAGCTGAGCACCACAGAATTGATGCTTTTGAACTGTGGTGTTGGAGAAGACTCTTGAGAGTCCCTTGGACTGCAAGGAGATCCAGTCAATCCATCCTAAAGGAGATCAGTCCTGGGTGTTCATTGGAAGCACTGATGTTGAAGCTGAAACTCCAATTCTTTGGGCACTTCATGCGAAGAGTTGACTCATTGGAAAAGACCCTAATACTGGGTAAGATTGGGGGCAGGAGGAGAAGGGGACAACAGAGGATGAGATGGTTGGGTGGCATCACTGACTCAATGGACATGGGTTTGGGTAGACTCCGGGAGTTGGTGATGGACAGAGAGGCCTGTCGTGCTGTAATTCCTGGGGTCGCAAAGAGTCGGACACGACCGAGCGACTGAACTGAACTGAATGCATTTCCAACTTGAAATTAGTTATTCAGGACTAATGCATATAGATGCAAAATGAAATAGAAAGTGATGTGATCCGTTCTACATTTTGACCAAACAGTAACTAATTCCTTCACTTGTCAATCAAATTTCAATGGTAATCAAAATGTTCCTTGAGTTAGTCAGACTTTTTAGCCTCCAGCTACTAAGTAACCCAGACTCATTTACACCTTACACTTAAATGGAGTGTATCATTCAGTTCCTCTGTAAGACAACAGAGTATAGTGTCTTATATTGGGGAGCAGGCCAAACTAATCTTACTCTTTGGCACTCAAATTGCCCTATTTAGAAACAGTCAAAAGTATTTAATTAATTAAATTTCTATTTAATTGAGAGGCATAGTTTTTACTATATGAATAGCTTTTCATAAATGTTCTAGTTAATTGTGAAGTTTTTAGTGCCTCAATTTGGGGCTTCCCTTGTGACTTCACTTTCACTTTTCACTTTCATGCATTGGAGAAGGAAATGGCAACCCACTCCATTGTTCTTGCCTGGAGAATCCCAGGGATGGGGGAGCCTGGTGGGCTGCCATCTATGGGGTCGCACAGAGTCGGATACGACTGAAGCGACTTAGCAGCAGCAGCAGCAGCTTGTGGCTCAGCTGGTAAAGAATCTACCTGCAATGCAGGACACCTGAGTTGAATCCCTGGGTTGGGAAGATCCCCTGGAGAAGGGAATGGAGCTGTCCACTCCAGTATGAACACTTTTTATAAATGTTCTGGTTAACTGTGCAGTTTTCAGTGCCTCAATTTATTTAACATAAATAGGTTTAAATGAAACAAAGGGTTTTTCAAGTCACACTTAAACACAATGTGATTTTTGTATGATTATTTTAAATATTTAGTAAGTAAATAGCATACACAATAATACATTGTTCCTAAGAAAGGACTAGGTAAGATCATCTCTTTTGTTCCACTCCCTCCTTTCTGAGTTCTGTAAATGTCAAGAAGCTGGGGCCAGCTGAGAGGCAGGATAGTGATTAAACTGAGTGGTATTGGGGTGGGGGATGCTTTGCTCTCTTTGTTCAAATTTGTAAATAATCTTCTAGTATCAACAAAATTTTTAAATGAAAATGGGAACTATGAAATCATTTTAAAAGATTGAACAAAAACAGATTCTCACCTATTTAAGCTATTCTTGCTGAATCATAAGGTAAACAGTCTAATATCTCTGTTCTTTTTTTCTAATATCCAACATTGTGGTGTTTAGATGCATCATTTCTGAATTTCCCATCTCTTTCCATCACAGATCATGTATCCTGATGGGGAGCTCATTATTATGAGTAATCTTGAACTGTGTTGCAGGGCTATAAACTTGATATTTATGCCTAGCCATTTAGAAGTTACTGAAGATTAAAAATATTTATCTTAAACTTTAAAAGTATATTTTCATTGTTCCCTTAACCCAATCAAGATGGAAATCTCTGGACAGTGAAAGTAAATGACAACTTTTTTTTTTTAACCTTCTTAACCCCAAAATTGATTTTCTACTCAGAGCATATCATAACACACCATTTACGGGCTTCCTAAAAGTGGCTTTACAAGTGAACAGCTTTCCTGTTGAACAGCAGAGCTCAAACAAGAACTTGAATGGCATGAAAAAAGTCAGTTTCTATGAGAAAGATATCAATCTGAGCTACTTTATAATTAAAGTCTGATTATAAGGACCTGAGAAAATGATGTGGTTAAATTTGTACTTGTCTTCACTCTTCCTTTATGTTTCTGATCTACTTTCTCTTCCTTTGCATTTTCTTTTTTCCCTCTTGATGGATATTTACTTTTGGCATCTTGTCTTCCTTGTAGATGCAAGGCAGATTTTTCCTAGCTTAATTTTGAATTAAGAAATATGCCTCTAAGCTTTAAGTAGGCTGAAGGTGATTGCCCAGCTTACTGCTTAAATTAGCTTTAGAACAGGGGTCCCTAACCACTCCCAACGCAGGGACCCATATCAGCCTGTGGCCTGTTAGGAACCTTAGGAACCAGGCAGCACAACAGGAGGTGAGTGATGGGTAAGCAAGTGAAGCTTTATCAGTATTTATACCCAATCCCCATAGCTTGTATTGCCACCTGAGCTCCACTTCCTGTCAGATCAGTGGTGGCACTAGCTACCCTAGGAGTACAACACACTTAGGGAATGTCTCTGTCTTCCATCATTTCCAGATGGGCCTGTCTAGCTGCAGAAAAACAGGGTTAGGGCTCCCAGTGATTCTGTATTATGGTGAATTGTATAATCATTTCATTATATATCACAACATAATAACAATAGAAGGAACGTGCACAATAAATGTAGTGTGCTCAAATCATCCCAAAACCATACCCCTCCACCCCTCCTCACCACCCCCACCCCCCGCTGCCCTGCAAAGTTCGTGGAAAAATTGTCTTGCATGAAACTGGTCCCTGGTGCCAAAAAGGCTAGGGAACTGTTGATTTAGAAATTACTTAAGATACATGCTTCAAAACAACTTCTTTGTAAATGAATGTGTCTTATGACTTTGATCACTAAAGACATTGTTTTATTATTTAACAAACTCTTTATCCAACATTTGTATTTTCAGGTTAACACTAGAATCCACTATCCAAATACAGGCTGCATGTATGGTGGTGTCTCCTTTAAATGCAGATGACCAGCAGGTGGGCTGTATAAATGTGCTGTCATAAATGATTTGGGCTTGTAATTTGCTTTCAGAACTGATTTTGCTATTTTCTCTTGCTTTGCTTCATCTCTCCTGCAATATATCAAATATATTGTGTTTAACTTTATTTTTTACAACTCTACTTTTTATGTTCTTACCACTCAGTCCATTTACTTTCCCCTTACCTTGTCACTTTCCCCAGGTATCCTCCAATGAATAGAAAATGTTTTTATTTATTCTGAAAAAAATGATATCAGAAAGTATTTGGCTGCCAGACACATCTGACTGGTACTCATACAACAAAAAGTCCAGTAGCTCAAGTAACAAAATATTATGAGGACTCAGGACAACTTAGGTTACATTCCTTATTTCTACCTACTAACCATTTTGATTTTTCCTTCCACGATGATTTACTCATAATTTCATAGTTCTCAGATTAACTGGAAAAAGCAAACAAATTTATTTAAGTTTCATGTGATATGGAAGCCTTCATTAGGAAATGGAGATCTCAAGAAATAACCCTGCATATTTCATGCTAGATTTATTGAAGAGTGGGCCATTCTATGGAAATATAACAGATGAGGGAGTAGGAGATGATTGGAGTAAAAAGGGGAAAACTTAGTGAGACCTGTTGTCTGTATCCTTCTGAGCATCACTTTGTTGCTGAAATAATGATGTTCCTTTGTTCCAGGTGTAGGAGGGCCCTCCATTCATGAAATTCGGGGGAGAACTTCGGGGGAGGAGATTAGATTGGCTTTTCTGTTCCTGCTGTTTTCTCGAAGCCCTTCAGCTTAAAATATTTAATATGCCAAGGTGCCAAGTTTTGTGGTAACATGTTTTGCACCCCATCATTGACACAAGTCCAGAAGCAGAGACTCCTTTATTCTCATTTCTCTCTAACACATGGGAGTCCGTCCAAGAAGTCCATCCCTGGACTTGCCCTCAGGGCTCATGGCCTTGGTGGTTGGCATGCCCATTCTTTAACCAGCTATCACTAGAAAAAATGGCATCACCATAACAGGCTACGACCCTGCAGCATTCTCTTGCGATTTGGAAGGAGTACAACGCAAATATGCTCAACATCTGAGAAAAAGAAAGCGCTATATGGAAAGAACATAAAGATGAAGGCATATGAATAGACAACAAGTGACCTCTCCACAGACCATGAGCTCCATGAAGCCAAATCCTGTGCATCCTGGTTCAGGGCAGTATCTAAAATTCTTGACCCAGAACCCACAGTAGGTGCTCATCCAGTAATTATGAAATGAATTCAAGAATAATGCAAATATTAATACTGATAATAATACAATGTACAGTCCTTGAAAGGCAAGATAGGAGGCACATAGCCCAACCTCAAAGTCACTATAAGAGCAAAACATGCAGTCTTTTTATAATGGTGTGCAATTTCTGGATATTCTGGAACTGTAGTTAAGTCACTAATGACCTATATAAGTCACTAATGACCTAAGCTATTAGGGCTTGCCTGATAACTCAGTTGGTAAAGAATCCACCTGCAATGCAGGAGACCCCAGTTCAATTTCTGGGTCGAAAAGATCTGCTGGAGTAGATATAGGCTACCCACTCCAGTATTCTTGGGCTTCACTTGTGGCTCAGCTGGCAAAGAATCCGCCTGCAATGCGGGCGACCTGGATTTGATCCCTGGGTTGGGAAGATCCCCTGGAGAAGGGAACGGCTACCCACTCCAATGTTCTGGCCTGGAGAATTCCATGAACTGTATATTCCATGAGACTGCAAAGAGTCAGACATGACTGAGCTATTTTCACTTCACAATCACCTACAAATGGCTGAATCCAAGGTTCAGTTCTCAGATACCTTACTTGAATAATAAGCAGTATCTAGCACTGTGACCATTCTCTCCCTTTTGCACGTGTTATTCTTTGGACTTTCAAGGTATCACACTCTTGTTTTCTTCCTGTCTCACAGGCTGTTCACTTCAAACTGCATTAACTGTCTCCCTGTTTCCTGTCTTAATTCTGGAGTTACCCCAGGGCTCAGTTCTCAATTCTCTTTTCTTTCCTATTTACATTCATTCCTTGATGGATGGTCTTTTTTATCTCTCAACTTGGTATATTATCCTGTTTGCTAAAAAATACCCCCCTCCCCCAAAAAAACCCCAAAATGTTTGGTGCTACTGTGTTTTGGTAGTTTTTCTTTCGTTTTATTTTTTTTCCGTTCTACTTCTTATTTATTTCATTTTTTATAGACCAAAATAGAAACCAAGAAGAAAATGAAATAAATTTGCTGCTGTGGTTGCAGAATTACTCACAGCAATCTTTGAAGAAAAATGTCCATTGGGAGAAATGACACAATTCAAAGCAACAAATACCTGTGTTTCATCTATTATGTTAATGGTACAGTGCTAAGCATCCAAATAGGAATCAGTCCCACTCTCAAGATGCAAAAGAGACACAGATAAATAGAACAGTATTATGGACTCTATGGGAGAGGGCAAGGGTGGGATGATACGGGAGAATGGCATGGAAGCATGTTAATTATCATATGTGAAACGAATCACCAGTCCAGTTTCAATGCATGATACAGGGTGCTCGGGGCTGGTGCACTGGGATGACCCGGAGGGATGGGATGGGGAGGGAGGTGGAAGGGGGTTTCTGGAAGGGGAAAACATGTACACCCATGGTGGATTCATGTCAATGTATGACAAAACAAATTAAAAAAAATATATGCTTATAGTAGAACCCAGAGAATGTCAATACATAAAAAAGAACAACCATAAAATGATGCAAAATAAGCCCCAGCACTTTCTCCTTCACTATAGACTTGTTTCCGGTCTGCTATGCTTAAGAACAAGCATAACCAAACCAAAATAAACCACAAGAGATTTTTCTTTTCCCTTAGAACTGTTTCCTTCCCTGCTATTTAATTCCAAAACCTTGGAGGAAGTTCCCCTCTTACTCTACTTACTCTGTTACAGAGAAAAATCTGTTTCTTTTACTTTAAATGTTGCTTCCCATTACTTTTATTCACTAAGATAGTACTGTCTAAACATAATGACTTGTCTTAGGGAACTCTGCCCCTCTCTGCCTGAATGTTAACACATCCCTTCCTCAAGGCTGGCCATATAGGGGATATTTGCAAGACTAATGGCTTTTTAAGATTACTTCCTCACTCACCCCATCTCTGTTCTGTAAAAGAACCTGTCACCCAAACCCTGATAAGATGTTTATTTTGAGACATTAGTCTGCCACCTTCTTTGTCTGCTAACTTTCCAAATAAACTCATCATTCCTTGTCTCAATACTTCATCTGCCTACTTATTGGCCTGTTGAGCAGTGAGGAGAGCAAGCTCGGACTCAGTAAAAACTCCTTAGTCCCTTATTATCTGTGTTGCATCACTTCATTCGTGCTGCAGTCAGCGTCATGGGGTAAGTGAGCACCGCCCTCCCCAGGTCAGATCTTCTCCCCAGGTCTCAGCCCTCACCTCCCACAGCTAGTGCTAGAGTCAGTCTTGCTTCTCAGATTCCATTCCACTGTTCTAGCTCTCTCTTCCTTGTCTACTTCTCATTTCTTAACTAGCAAATGAGAAGATCTTGGCTTAACATAAATTTATGTGAAAGGATTTTATTTGACACAAACATACTAAGAATCAACGGTATGAAATACTCATAAAAAATCAATGCAAGTCAAGTACCAAAAATAGGAAATCATAGCTTCTGCATAATCTGAAGCCATACTCTGCCAAACCCAAAGCATTTAGTTGAGTTACAAGTAACATGTTAAAGAGACACTTACCAATTGAAAATATGTCCCTAAGAAGGCAACTAAGGGGCATTGAAGGGGCATGGCATTGAAGGGGGAAGGAAGCTATAAAACAAGTTAAATGGTTAATGATACAGGACATATTTAGACATAGAAGAGAAAGGAATTACTGACTTTAAACATTTTGTTACCAAGTCCAAGCTCACCTCACAACAGACCAGTAATCAGGAAATGAGGTGTTAATGTAAGGAATAGAGACTTTTTCAAAAAGCTGCGTGTCCAAGAAGATGACTAAATAGAATCCTAGAATGCCATCTTATCATGGTCTGCATGGCAGTTTCTTTTGTAGAACAGAGAGTGGGAGGAGGTGAGAAAGTAAAGTTAAAAGACCATTTTGTTGTTATTCAGTTGCTCAGTCATGTCCGGCTCTCTGTGAACCCATGGACTGCAGCACACCAGGCTTCCCTGTCCTTCACTATCTCCCGGAGCTTGCTCAAACTCATGTCCATCAAGTCGGTGATACCATCTAACCATCTCATTCTCTGTCATCCCTTTCTCCGCCTGCCTTCAACCTTTCCCAGCATCAGGGTCTTTTCCAATGAGTCAGCTCTTTGCATCACATGGCCAAAGTACTGCAGCTTCACCTTCAACATCAGTCCTTCCAATGAATGTTCAAGATTGATTTCCTTTAGGATTAACTGGTTTGATATCCTTGCAGTCTAAGGGACTCTCAAGAGTCTTCTCCAACACCACAGTTCGAAAGCACCAATTCTTTAGCTCTCAGCCTTTTTTATGATCCAACTCTCACACCCATACATGACTACTGGAAAAACCATAGCTTTGACTATATGAAACTTTTGTCTCTGCTTTTTAATATGCTGTCTAGTTTGGTCCTTTCTTCCAAGGAGCAAGCATGTTTTAATCTCATGGCTGCAGCCACCACTGCACTGATTTTGGAGCCCAAGAAAATTAAGTCTGTCACTGTTTCCATTGTTTCTCCATCTATTTGCCATGAAGTGATGGAACCAGATGCCATGATTTTAGTTTTATGAATGCTGAGTTTCAATCCAGTTTTTTCACTCTCTTCTTTCACTTTCATCAAGAGGCTCTTTAGTTACTCTTTGTTTTATGCCAGAAGGGTGGTGTCATTTGCATTTCTGAGGTTATTGATGTTTCTCTGGGCAATTTTGATTCCAGCTTGTGCTTCATCTAGGCAAGGGAGTAGCCAGAATATACAGGAGTTTTTGAAACAAAGGCCATGTAGTCAGAACATCAAAAGATTACTGCTAATTAAAGAAAAACAGATACCCCAAGTTAATGAATTTAGTGCTTTTCTATGTGTGGGAAGATGCAAGAGTCTGGTCTTCTTGCAAGCTTTTCTTTGATATGCACCTTAACTATCTAGGGCCAGTATCCTTTTCATTTCCATCCTGAGTTCCCCTCAGGATGCACCACTGGAGGTGGCTGCAATGGCTGATGGCTTGATGCCACAACATCCTTTGTTTACTAGTAGGGTAGATGATACTCTTTATCTATATATAAAAATATATATAGCAAGAGAGTTCCAGAAAAACATGTATTTCTGCTTTATTGAATATGCCAAAGCTTTGACTGTGTGGATCACAATAAACTGTGGAAAATTCTGAAAGAGGTGAGAATACCAGACCATCTGACCTGTCTCTTGAGAAACCTGTATGCAGGTCAGGAAGCAACAGTTAGAACTGGACATGGAACAACAGACTGGTAACAAATAGGAAAAGGAGTACGTCAAGGCTGTATATGGTCACCTTGCTTATTTAACTTCTATGCAGAGTACATCATGAGAAACGCTGGGCTGGAAGAAGCACAAGCTGGAATCAAGATTGCCGGGAGAAATATCAATAACCTCAGATATGCAGATGACATCACCCTTATAGTAGAAAGTGAAGAGGAACTAAAAAGCCTCTTGATGAAAGTGAAAAAAAAGATTGGGAAAAAGTTGGCTTAAAGCTCAACTTTCAGAAAACTAAGATCATGGCATCTGGTCCCATCACTTCATGGGAAATGGATGGGGAAACAGTGGAAACAGTGTCAGACTTTATTTTTCTGGGCTTCAAAATCACTGCAGATGGTGATTGCAGCCATGAAATTAAAAGACGTTTACTCCTTGGAAGGAAAGTTATGACTAGCTTAGATAGCATATTAAAAAGCAGAGACATTACTTTGTCAACAAAGGTCCATCTAGTCAAGGTTATGGTTTTTCCAGTGGTCATGTTGGACCACTGGAAATATGAGAGTTGGACAGTGAAGAAAGCTGAGCGCCGAAGAATTGATGCTTTTGAACTGTGGTATTGGAGAAGACTCTTGAGAGCCCCTTGGACTGTAAGGAGATCCAACCAGTCCATCCTAAAGGAGATCAGTCCTGGGTGTTCATTGGAAGGACTGACGTTGAAGCTGAAACTCCAATACTTTGGCCACCTCATGCGAAGAGTTGACTCATTTGAAAAGACCCTGATGCTGGGAAGGATTGAGGGCAGGAGGAGAAGGGGACAACAGAGGATGAGATGGCTGGATGGCATCACCGACTCGATGGACATGAGTTTGAGCAAGCTCCAGGAGTTGGTGATGGATAGGGAGGACTTGCTTGTTGCGATTCATGGGGTTGCAAAGAGTCGGACCCAACTGAAGGACTGAACTGAACTGAACTGATGACATATATACTTTATGTCTCCAATGAAAGTGTAAATTTCAATGGGCAAACACTTTCTTTTGATCTCTTCCTGATCTCAGGTGGCCTGGACTTGCCGCAGCTTAAAACAGGATTTCTGTTCCCAGCAAGAGATTGAGGTTTGGCTGTAGTTGTGAGAGTGCTAAATCTAGCCACTAGACCAATTACCAGTGACCAGTGACAAGGCCCTAGTCCACACAGCTTTGTAGAAATAAAATTCCCATAAAGATGGGAAGTAGTGAAGAAACTAAAGCATTATTAGCAGGAAAATAGTACAGTAGGTGTGGATAGACATACAAGTGGCCTCAAAGAGAGTTGTACAATCATGGTGGTTTAAATCACTTATATGGGGCATTTCCTCCAGGTTTCTTTTTGCCAATCACCTTGCTTTGCCTGGTTCTGAATCCATATCTGGTTTATTTCAGGGTCCTCCCATATGTTCACATGCATCTCTCAGCCAAGATGGACTCCAGTGAAGAGGTCTCTGGGTAGGTTGACATCACTCCCTTTTTGATCTCCAAGGAGCCTCTCTGTTTCTGTATAGTCAGGAAGGTCTCCTTGACCTTAAAATGAGAAATATGTGGTTTCTCACTGTGCAGGGCTTAGCAATTCCTCTACATCTTGGAGTATCTGTCCACAGGAGACAAACTCTAGCTGCTCAGCCAGGGGCCCTATCTTCTGTCCCATTCTTAAATGCAGACTCTCTTATTTGATATAATTCTGAGTTTAAAGTTAATTTTCAATAATAATTTATTGAGGCTAATTGATGTTTGTTTGAAGTATTTTATAGCACAAAAAAACACTGTGCATGAACGTTGCTTTCAAAATAATTTAAAATGTTTACTGCATGCAGTGTAAAGAGGGAAACTGGGGTATCAAGGAGAAAAACTGCATTCAAGGCCATTGAGAGAGCTGTCCTAATGAATCATATATAGCATGCAAAACATGAAATAATAGATTATAATGGAATAAGTGATTAAGTACTAATTGAAAAGTGAGTAACAACAATTTAGGGAAACTTAATTTTATAGTAACAATTATTCCTGCCCAGAAGCATTCTCATCTTTAAGTGAATAAATGATTGTCATTAACTTGGTATAGCTGTCTATTAAATGTTCTTACTATCAAATGATATATTCTGGTAATGGGAGGCTATCTTTCATGCACAGATTCTCTGACTTATCTTAAGATACAGTTTATTCAATAATTTAGAAATGAAAAATTATCGCTATTCTGCAAGTCCTTCAAGGATCAGTTTAAGCATTCATTAAGTCTTGTTTATTTTTCCAGCATATAAGTAAATGTTCACTACCAAGGTGTAAATTAATAAAAACGATTGATGACTGATGCTAGACACACAGCACTAAAATGAAAATTATGCCGAGCCATTTGAAGAAAAATGAAGCACAGCCAGTGGAGCCAAGGTGAGATCCTAAAACTGGAAAGAGAGCAGAAATTTCACTGTTTCACTGTTTTTTAGAAACTCTCTTCTCCCAGAGATGAGTTCTGGATTGCAGATTCCCTGAAGGCAAGGTGGATAGATTTGAATACTTATATGTGATCCCCTAGGAGAAGGAAATGGCAACCCACTCCAGTATTCTTGTCTGGAAAATCCCATGGACAGAGGAGCTTGGTAGGCTACAGTCCATGGAGTCACAAAGAGTCGGACACGACTAAGCGACTTCACTCACTCATGTGGCTCAGTGCCTAATAACCACTCCAGTATTCTTGCCTGGAGAATCCCAGGGATGGAGGAGCCTGGTGGGCTGCCATCTATGGGGTCGCACAGAGTCAGACACGACTGAAGCGACTTAGCAGCAACAGCCGCAGCAGTGCCTAATATATTACTTAGGGCAGAGCACAGCATTGAGGAATCATTAATCTGATTTCCAAAGGTGTGGGTGGAGTATATTTTGTATTTTCCTGATAATATTAATCTTTTAAAGTCCATATCCACAAAGTATGTGAAAATACATTAAAACTGCACAGTAAAAATGCAGAGAGAGATAGTCCATTATTAGTACAGTACTCCAACAACCTCCTGAGGCTCCAGAAAGTCCTGCAGGAAGGTCTCTGAGCCTCCTCCCCTGAGAGAACATCAAACCAACTCCTATTTAGGGTTCTCTTTCTGTTAGCCGCTGGAGATTAACACACAGAATTTCAGTGATTGGAATAAAATCCATGGGGTCTCTGTCCTCATACATTTCACTTGATAATCAACTATTCAGAATTCATGAACTCATCACTGAAAGCCCTTTAAGTCATGGAGGCACCTGCTGAATTTCCAAAAATGGTGATGTAAACACTACCATGTGTTTTGAGAACAATAATGAATTGTATTCATTATATCTAAGGATGACAAAGTATACCCTTTTTGCTGTTTTTTTAAGCTGACAAAATTTTTTCATTAGAGTTGGTTATTTGCTATTGAGTCTGTTGTGACGATTAAATGCATTAAGGTTTAAAAGCTACACAGTATTGTGCCTGACACAGAATAAATATCCATACAGTTATACTAACAGTGATCTTGATGATAATAATAATAATAATCCTTATTTTCAGCTGCTTTTCTATGACAGTCTGATTCTAACCAAGTCAGTAAAATGTGTGTTGGTCACTCATGTGTGCACGACAATCTGGCCCAGGCCCTTCTGCACTTATCTTTTCCATGTACATTCTTCCTTCATCTACTTTGACAGTTGTTTATGTTTAATTATATGCTGTAATTATATGCTCATGAAAATAATATTTTAAAACATCTTTTGACTATCTCATAGCTACCTATTGCTTTATATGGATTTAAATATCTTTGTTGAAAATGTACTAAAAATGTGCCAAACATTATCAGAAGGAGAGATAGATGTGCTCTGCACTCTATTCTGGGTGATTTTCAAGCTGATCCTATCTCTTTTTCCATCTCATCCCTTGAGGAACAGTGTAATAAAATAAAGAAGGATTGAGTGTTATAGAAATAATTAATGAGGCTTTATCAAATAAGAAAGATTAAGACACCATGCTCCAGGAAAAAAAATAGTGTTATATGCTAGTTTGGGCATCTAAACACTGGTTCTGGCTTTTCCACTATGTTATTGTATCACCAACAAGAATTTCAACAACAACCTGAGAAGGAGAAGGACAGAAATATTTGAGATGAAACAAGTTTTCAGTGACATCTCCCAAATTTCATAGACACTAAAATATATATTTTTTTAACTTTTACCTTTTTGAAATTGGGTTGCATCTTTTAAGCAACATCTTACAGTTAATTCAGGAAGGTAACAATTCAATTAGATTTGTTCCTGGAGAAAGTTCAAGTATCAGTTATTTTGGCATCAAATCTTACCTGTTGGGTTTAAATTTATAAAACTCTCTAAGAAATTAATTATAGTGAAGAGTTTGTCAACCCTTAGAAAGCAAATGATGAGGAGGAAGGGATGAGAGATATGGTGATTATGATATTTATTAACATTGATTAAGCAGTAATTGGAAGCAGACCAGCTCTATATAACTGCAAATCTTGCTTTGAATACACACTACTAAAAAGTTTGATTTTTTTATGGCATTTTTAGAGAACTGATGACAGTGTGAAAAATTGTAAACATTTTTCATAAGTTGAAAAATAATTTAGACTGAAAAATTTAATAATACTTTGAATAGCTTATAGCTTACTTTTCTTTTTTACATATGCACAAAAGTATATGATAAAATTTGTGTTAAATACACTTAAAAGCTTAATATATATAAAGCTCAACTAAATATCAGAATTCCAAGTTAAAAAAATGTTACATAGTTTACCAAAGGGTGTTTATTCTTAAAAATGATGATTAAATGTAGATAAGTGAATCTGCCTTAAATTTTTAAATATGTGATATTCAGTTTTCTCTTCTCAATATAAATGAAAGTTTCACTCTCTATTTATCAGTTTTCATCACTTTTCCTTTCTCAATACCCATCCTGTTTTATTTAGCTTTAGCTAAGTTTATTTCAGTAAATTTATTTTTATCAAGCAAATTTATTTCAGTGCATTCCAATTAGATTTCCTTACATGGGTCTCCTATCTGTCTCCTAAAATATTTTAAAATGCAGTTCAAGAGCCCAGGCTATTCTGCCTTTATTATTAGCATTGTTCTTTTGCAAACAAATGCAAAATCTAATCTGTTCTGTGTCATACTTCATCTCCATTTTTCTCTTCTTAACAACTAGTTTCTATATTGAATAATTATTCTCAATGGAAGTAGTTTAAGATTCACTCAGTCTGAAATGCAATTTGAAAATACAGAAATGTTACAAAGATCAAATATACATACACTAGAATTTATCATGGTATGAAATTAAAATTCAGGAAGTATCAATACAATCATTTTCTTTGTCTTGGACTGACATACAAAATACCACAAGCTGGGTGGCTTAAATAACAGAAATTTATTTTCTCACAGTTCTAAAGGCCGGGGGCCCAAGAGCAAGAACTTAGAACCCCTGGTCAATCTAGTTCTTCCTGAGAGCTCTCTCCTTAGGTTGCAAATGGCTAACTTCCTTTTATGTCTTCACATGGCTCTCTGTCAGTGCATTCCCCTGGAAAAGGGCAAGAAAAAGAGAGTGATGTTTCTCTTTTATAAGTCCACCAATCCCATGGTGAGTGCCACATCTTCATGACCGAATCTAAATTTAACCACCCCCCCCAAGCCTTTTCTCTACATACCACCCATTGGGGGAATAAGACTTCAACATATGATTAATTTGGGGGTGAAAGTGAAAGTCACTCAATGGTGTCTGACTCTTTATGACCCCATGGACTATACAGTCCTTGGAATTCTCAAGGCCAGAATACTGGAGTGGGTAGCCTTTCCCTTCTCCAGGGTATCTTCCCAACCCAGGGATACAACCCAGGTTTCCCTCATTGCAGGCAGATTCTTTACCAGCTGAGCCACAAGGGAAGCCCAAGAATACTTGAATGGGTATCCTATCACTTCGCCAGCAGATCTTTCCAACCTAGGAATCAAACTGGGGTTTCTTGCATTGCTGACAGATTCTTTACCAACTGAGCTATGAGGGAAGCCCTTTTATTTTCATTTTTTTTGGAGGGGACACAAACATTTCATAACAGTCAGAAAAGAATATTATGTAGGTAATGATACTTGAGAAAATTAGGAATCGAGATTCTTTTGCAGAATGAAGTAAAGTGATAAAAGTGGCATTTTAGGAAGATTATGTTAGACTACAGTACTTAATAAATCAGAAAAGTTGAAACAAATCCCATTAGAAGAACACTGTCATGATCTAGGCATAAGGAAATGAGGAATTCACATCAGGATGGTGCCATCTCAGCAAATACAGTGACAACAGCAGGAACAGCATCGCACATGAAATATTCACCATGTTCCAGGCACTGTGAAAAATGCTAGGAATGCATTGTTTTATTTGATTGTCAACAACCCTGTGATGTAGGCACTATTATTCTTACCATTTATAAATAAGAAACGTGGCTCAGAAACACTAGCAATGTCCTGCTTCTCCAAGTGAAGGCACCGAGAATCATACAAAAGGAGACAGCTTATGGTAATTAGAAATGGACACTCAGGATGGGACAGATTATCAGAAGATGGTATTATGAACTACTTGATTATGAATAAAACTTGAATTCTTGAGTCTATTTGTTAGAAAACAGAAAAATAAAGCTTTAGGGTAAGGGAAAGGTGGATAAAAGAAAATATGATGAAGGAAGGTAAGCAGTAAAATATGAGATTGAAAATATTTCAGATTTGAAATGAACAAGCAGTGTGTTATATATAGAAAATTAATAAATGAGATTTTTTAAATGGTAGATTAAGTCCTTACATTGCAAAAATGTCAAGCAAGATAAAGACAAAAAAAAATTTGCTCAGAAAGGAGCCAATCATAATATGTGTTTCTGTCCAATCTTTTTATCACTGGGTATATTTCAGTTAAAAAAAAAAAGTTGCCTTCAAGAAGACTAGACTTTTCTTGTAAAGCTATTCTAAGTCTAACCAAAGATATTAAGGAAGAAAAGGTTTTTCTAGTAGTCATGTAGGGATGTGAGAGTTGGATCATAAAGAAGGAGTGCTCAAGAAGCGATGCTTTCAAACTGGTGCTGCAGAAGTCTCTTGAGAGTCCCTTGGAGAGCAAGGAGATCAAACCAGCCAATCCTAAAACAAATCAACTCTGAATATTCACTGAAAAGACTGATGCTGAAGCTGAAGCTCCAATACTTTGGCCACCTGATGTGAAGAGTTGACTTATTGGAAAAGACCCTGATGCTGGTAAACGTTGAGGGCAGGAGAAGGGTGCGACACAGGATGAGATGGATGGCATTGTCAACTCAATGGACATGAGTTTCAGCAAACTTTGGGAGATAGTAAAGGACAAGGAAGCCTGGCATGCTGCAGTCCATGGGGTTGCAAAGAGCCAGACATCACTGAGTGACTCAACAACAACAATTAAAGGGAAAGAAGAGAATGAGGAAAAAAGGCCAGTGACAGGAAGAATAAAGTGTATACAGAAGGATGGGAGGGAGAGACTGAGTGAAGGAAGAGAGAACACAGGCTTGCTGGAAAGAAAGTAGGAGTGAGGGAGGAAGAAAGATTGTACAGGAAGTAGGGAGGGAGATGTGGAGTAAGAAAGATTATTTATTTTTCCATCCTGTATACATTACTGTCAAGTAAATGTAACTACATATTTTATGCATAGAAATAGCATCTAAAGATTAGTATCGGCATCACATAATATTTTAATCAATTGAAACACTAGAAAAATTGTGAGTGATTTGACTCAACATAGAATCTAGTCTGACAATGTTATGTGCTCTGCTTCGTCGCTCAGTTGTGTCTGACTCTTTGCAACTCCATGGACTGTAGCCTGCCAGGCTTCTCTGTCCATGGGGATTTTCCAGGCAAGAATACTGGAATGGGTTGCCAATGCCTCCTCCTTGGGATCTTCCTGACCAAGGGATCGAACTCTGGTCTCCTGCATTGCAGGCGGATTGTTTACCACATGAGCCACCAGGGAAGCCCAATGTTATTATGGAAATAGCTTAAAATTTTTATTAACTTTACTCTCTATCTGATGAAAAAAAAAAGGAGAGTTAAAATGCAACATGTTTGTCTTTCTTACCAAATGAGTGAATGAGAGTTTAATTTATATTTTCTAAAACTGAAATAAAATAGATAACCGGATCAGAGAGCTGGTCTAGCAAGTTTTACTCTGGACTAAGCATTACTCTTGTTAGTCACTCTCAACTGCCTTTAGCTCTCAGCAGCATTTAACTCCAAAGACTGATTTTGTAAAGAAAATAACCCACAATATCCAATTAAGAGAGACAGATGAGATTAGTAAAAGTGAGTAAAAAACAATGCAAAGTGTACTTCAAGCAAAAGTTTAAAAAGAAATCTCCCAAATATTTACAAATTCAGAAGTAAGTTACGAAGGAAGACTAAACATTTTAAATACTTCTTAAAAAAATAAAAACTGTTAGTTCATTACCTAATTTAATTGTGATAAAATGCACACAACATTAAATGGTCCATCTTAATGCTTCTAAGTTGACTGTAGTCCAGCAGCCTTAAATACAGTCATCACCTCCCACACTCACATGAATCTTTTCATTCTGCAAACCTGAGTCCGTTAAATAGTAACTCTCCATTTCCTCTACTCCTAGTTCTTCAACCACAATTCATTTTCTACCTACTTTGCCATGAACCTTCTCATTATATATTTTCTATTCATAAATGTAATTTTATTTTTATTTTATCTTTTAAAAAAGAACCATGAAACCCAGCAATCCCACCATATATACATATATATATCCAAAGAAATTAAATCAGTTTTTCAAAGAGTTATGTGTACCCTATGTTCACTGTAACTAAGATATGGAAACAATGTAACAATCTAAGTGTTGTTATTGGCATTGATTGCCAATAAATCAAGACAGTGGAATATATATGTACACAATGGAATGATATCGAGCCTTAAAAAAGAAGGAAATCTTGTCATTTGCAATATCATGAATAAACCAGTAGCACACACGGTAAGCAAAAGAAGCCAGACATAAAAAGACAAATACTTCATAATATCACTTACATGTGGAATCTTAAAAGTTGAATTACACATCACGTACCTGGTGAGTCACTTCCCTAGAGTCTTTCTTTAAACTTATGATGAGAGAGACTTCCAGTTCAAGATAATGGAGTAAAAAGATATGCACTCATCCCCTTCTACAGCAGCACCAAGATCACAGCTATGTATTGAGCAACCATTGACAGGAGGACGCTGGAACCCACCAGAAAAAGATATCCCTTACCCAAAGATAAAGAAGAAGCCAAAAAATGATGGTAGGAGGGCCAGAAACATGATAAAAGACGAAACCAATATCTGCCAGGTGGGCAATTCACAATCTGGAGAATAATAATACCAAAGAAGTTCTCCCACTGTTGTGAAGGTTCTGAGCCTCATGTCAGGCTTCCCAGCCTGGGGATTTGGCAAAGGGACTGAGAATCCCCAGGAAATCTGAACTTTGAAGGCCAGTGGGATTTAATTATAGGACTTCAACAGGACTAGGGGAAACAGAGTCTCCACTCTTGGAGGGCACAAATTCTTGCATGCACTAAGATCCAGGGAAAGGGAACAATGACCCCAGAGGAGACTGAACCAGACCTACCTGATAGTGTTGGAGGGTCTCCATTGGAGGTATGGGTCAGCAGTGGCTCGCTATGGGGACAGGGGCATCAGCAAGCAGCAGTCCTGGAAGGGGCCTCTTTGTGTAAATCCCCTTGGAAGTTGCCATTAACTCTCCCAGGCAGCCCGTATCTGGATCACCTCAGGCCAAACAACTAAAAGGGAGGGAGCACAACCTCACACATAAACAGCTAACTGAATTAAAGTGTTACTGAGCATGGCCTTGACCACCAGAGCAAAACCCAGTCTTTCCCACAAACGTTCTCTCCCATCAGGAAGCTTAAACAAACCTCTTAGCCTTATCCACCAGAGGGCAGCCAGAAGAAGCAAGAAGAACCACAATCCTACAGCGGCTAGAACCAAAATCACATCACAGAAAGTTAACCAGGATGAAAAAGCAGAGAGTTTTGTCCCAGATGAAGGGACAAGATAAAACCCCAGAAAAACAGCCAAATAAAATGGAGACAGGCAACAACTAGAAAAATAATTCTGAAAAATGATGATGAAGATAATCCAGAATCTCAGAAAAATAATGGAGGCAAACTTTGAGAAGATGAAAAAAAATGTTTACCAAAGACCTACAAGAACCAAAAAGCAAAGAAACAGAGATGAACTATACACTGCTGCTGCTGCTGCTGCTGCTGCTAAGCCGCTTCAGTCGTGTCCGACTCTGTGCGACCCCATAGATAGCAGCCCACCAGGCTCTGCCGTCCCTGGGATTATCCAGGCAAGAACACTGGAGTGGGTTTCCATTTCCTTCTCCAATGCATGAAAGTGAAAAGTGAAACTGAAGTCACTCAGCTGTGTCTAACTCCTAGCAACCCCATGGACTGCAGCCTACTAGGCTCCTCCATCCATGGGATTTTCCAGGCAAGAGTACTGGAGCGGGTCGCCATTGCCTTCTCTGGAACTATACACTAGAAGGCATCAATAGCACAATAACTGAGGCAGAAGAACAGATAAGTGACCTGGAGGACATAATGGTGGAAATCACTGTAGCAAAAGAGAACACAGAAAAAAGAGTGAAAAAAAAAAAAAAGGTGAAGACAGCCTGAGACCTCTCGGACAACATTAAACACATCAACATTCACATTATAGCAGTCCCAGAAGGAGGAGAGAGAAAAGACCTGAGAAAATATTTGAAAACATAATAACTGAAAACTTCCCTAATAAAGGAAAAGAAATAGTCAACCAAGTCCAGGAATCAGAGAGAGTCCCAAGCAGGATAAACCCAAGGAGAAACACACCAAGACACATAGTAATCAAACTGACAAAAATCAAAGACAAAGGTAAAATAGTAAAATTAACAAGGGAAAAGAGATAAATAACATACAAGGGAACCTATAAGGTTATCAATTTATATCTCAACAGAAACTCTACAAACCAGAAAGGAATGGCATAATAGATTTAAATTGATGAAAGGGAAGAGCCTACAATCAAGAACACTCTACCCAGCAAGACTCTCATTCAGATTTGATGGAGAAATCAAAGCTTTCCAGACAAGCAAAAGTTCAGCACCACCAAACCAGCTTTACAACAAATGCTAAAGGAACTTTCTAGGCATTAACCACAAGAGAAGGAAAAGACCTACAGAAAACAAACCCAAAACAATCAAGAAAATGGTAATAGGATCATACATATTGATAACTATCTTAAATGTAAATGAATTAAATGCACCAACCAAAAGACATAGACTGGCAGGGAAGATGAAAACATGTGCAATTCTACTTACCACATCACCCAACACGATCCCACAAATTGTATGTAATTATTTTATATTGTTAGGTTAATTGTATTTCCATTATGGCTTGCAGTTGTAATGATCTTTTATTTTGTGTCTGGTTACTGATTGCAAAAATTGATAATTATCTCTTATTAATGTGATTATGCAATTATTATTTGTTTAATACCATTGCATCATGATTGATCAACAAGAAATAACAGAGTTATATATCACTAAAACTACCATTTAATAGGAAAACTTGTAATCACTTTTTAAAATCCAAATGCATAACAATTAACTTGGAATTTTTTTGAAAAATACAAATGCCAAGGTATTGATATTCTTCTCCAAAGCTCTAGATGTCTTACTAATGAGCAGTCATGCTTAAAAACAACTGGGAAGATCTTGCAGAACACCAGCTGACAGAGGGCAGGTGTACCCGACCACTGGAAGAGAATATACAGAATCAAGAAATCTCTGTAGGATGAAGGAAGGAGGGCAAAAAAGAGGAGAGTTAGTAGGACTAGGTCTGCACACGGGGAGTTGGGGAACTGAAACAGGGGTCAGATCCCGACATCAGGACAACCATTTGGGAAAGAGGTGATGTATTTGAGGCTGTTGGAGAATGAAGTAGCTGATCTCTGAGAGTCTGAATGGAATGAAAATTATACGGACAATCCTTGCTACAGCCATACACACTCCAGAGAGGGACACAAGTTCTGTTGAAAGTTCAATGACTGGGAACTGGAGCATAGATATTGGAGAGCAGCCCCAGGACAATTGTCTGCTGTTGACTGTGGGGAGACAGCCCGAGGAGACCTGAGGGAGGAGATCACAGTGGGAAATGCTTGTGAAGGAAAGCCAGGCAAACATGGAGGCAGGCGATACTGCTGAGTCACATACAGAGAGTGGAGCCATCTCTACAGCCTGCCTCTCCCCACACTTCAGCGCCAGAGAGCTGAAAGAACCCAGAAAGGGTGGCCCTTTAAGTGCCTGACAGCAGAAGAAACAGAGAAGAAGCCCAACTGGGGCGTCCTATAAGTGCTGAATGGCCCAAGCAACAGAGAAAGACCACTAAAAGAGGTCCTCTGATTGCCAGCTGCCAGAGGCTATGAAAAACTCTAAGAGGACCATGCCTCCTGTGACAATTGCCACCAGCACCCAGGCATATCTGACATTGACAGGGTCCCCTTGATCCAAGATCCTGTGCCACCCCCTTGCGCAATCCCCACTGGAACAGAGCAGACAGAGGCTAGAAAAAACACTAAGAGCTCCATATTTCCTGTTGTCCTAGCCATCAGCTCCCCTGAGTACCCGGTACTGTCAGGCTCCCTATGTTCCAAGTGGTTGCACCAACTCCACACCCAGTTCTCTGGGGGCAGAACCAAGTTCTCCAGGGCAGCTTCAGAATCTAACCCCTGTGGATGACTCATACACAAAGGTGGAGATAAAACCATAGTTGAAATTCAGGGGCAGTGTGGCTAAGGAAGAGAACCCAAAACTCCCACCAGTGGTAAAACCTGCAGGTGAAATCCACACAACTGAATAAGCAGGCTTTGTGTCTATCGAATGTACAAAAGGACAATGAGAGATCCCACAAAGGAAAACTCACTAGCACTGGCAGATGCAGACATTAGAGACAAGAATACAGGAGTAGGACCGGATTAGAGTCTGAGCTACCCCCACAACAGGTCCAGAGACCAGCCTAGTATAAGAGGGCATTCTAGGGAGGCAAGGTGGACTGTGACTCACAGCAAGGAAAAAGACGCTAACACCTGAAATCCAAGAAAAACATTTACTATTATATTTTAACTTGTTTAGTAGTTGATTCTGGATTTTTCTTTCCACTGTTGCTATAGTTGTTCATTTTATTAGTACTATCAAATCTATTTATGCTTTTGAGAATTTTTTATTGTTGTTAATCACACTTTTTATTTCTTTTAAATACTTCTGACTTTACATTGACCTTTTGCAGTTTTGAGGGTTTCCCCCCTTTTTAAAATCTTTTTCTTTAATTTAAATAATTTAAATTTATTATTATTTTTTCTGCATATATTATTTTGCTTTTATTATTTTTTCCTGTTGCAGTTATTCTTTAACATATATAAATCTTCTTTATCTACCTCTTATTTAACTTTGCTTTTCTATTCATGCTTTTTTTTTAATCCTTTTCTTTTTCTCGCCATGCTTATTGGTCTATTTTGCTTTATTCCCCAGTTGACACATTGTTTTGGTTTTGTTTTCCAGTTTATGCTTTAGTTAGTTTTGCTTTTAACTGGTTGATATCATTTTTGCTTTCCTTTGCTTGGTAGGTCAATCTCTTCCGCTTTCTTTCTTCCTTTTTTTGCTTTCTTTCTTTGTTTTTTAAGACTGTTTTGGTTTTGTTTAGTGTGTATATGAGGTGTGTATATATTCCAATATTTTTATTAGAATTTGCCTCACTTTGAATTTGCCATTTGTTCGGGGTTTGCATTTTGTTTCTTGTTTTAGTGTGTTTGCTTTAATCCTGTTTAATGCCATTACAAATCACCAGCGGAATTTCATTTCCCAGGCCAGAAATTGGGCCCTGAAACTTGGGAGTGGGAGCACTGATAACAAGACTCTAGACTGCCAGAAAACTCCTGACCCCAAGGAGCATTAATTAGTGAGAACTTCCACAAAGGTCTCCACCTGTATACAAGACCTGGCATCACCCAACTGCTAGCAGCACCCAGTGCAGGATGCCTGGCCCAACCACGGAATAAGACAAAAACACAAACCTTATCATCAGCAAACAGGATTACCACCTCATATAGCCCTGCCCATCAGAAAGGAGAAACAAGCAAACAAACAAAAACTTCCTTGCTTCCTCCTCCCACCAGAGCAAACACAAGTCACACCCAACAGAACCCTACAACCACTGGACCAACCTTACCCGCAAGGGCAGAAACCAAAAAGAAGAAGGAATTTGACCTCAAGACCTGAGAAAAGGAGACCTCAAACACAGTAAATTAAAAAAGAAAAGGCAGAGAAGTATTGTGCAAATGAAGGAAAAAACTAGAAACACACAAGACCAACTAAACGAAGAGGAAATAGGCAAACTACATGAAACAAAATTCAGAGTAATAACAGTAAAGATGTTCCAAAACCTCAAAATAGAATGTAGAAAACGCAAGATGCAAACAACACAATTAACTCAATTACCAAGAACATAGAAGGAATAAAGAATAAACAAAAAGAGATGAATAACACAATTACTGAAATTAAAAATACTCTAGAAGGAACAAATAGTAGATTAACAGCAGCAGAAGAATGGATACGTGAGCTGGAAGATAGAATGGTGGAAATAACAGTTGAAGAGCAGAATGAAGGAAAAAGAATGAAAAGCATTGAGGATAGTCTCAGAGACCTCTGGGACAATATTAAACACACCAACATTTGAGTTATAGGGGTCCCAGATGAAGAAGAGAAAAAGAAAGGCACTGAGAAAATTTTTGAAGAGATTATAGTTGAAAACTTCCCCTGCATGTGAAATAGTCAATCAAGTCCAAGAAGTGCAGAGAATCCCATATAGGATAAATCCAAGAAGAAGCATGTCAAGACACATACTAATAAAGTTACCAGAGATTAAGCACAAAGAAAGAATTTTAAAAGCAGCAAGGGAAAAGCAAGATGTAACAAACAAGGGAAATGCCATATGATTAACAGATGATTTTCAGCTGAAACTCTACAGGCCAGATGGAAATGGCAGGATATATTTAAAGTACTGAAAGAGAAAAAAAAAATCTACAACCAAGTTTACTGTACCAAGCAAGTATCATTCAAAATTGATGGAGAAATAAAAAGCTTTACAAACAAAAGTTAACAGAATTTAGCTCCACCAAACCAGCTTCACAACAAATGTTAAAAGGACATATATAGGCAATAAACACAAGAAAAAGGAAAGACCTACAAAAACAAACCCAAAATAATTAATAAAATATCAATAAGAACAAATATATCAATAATTACTTTAAGTGTAAATGAATTAAACCCTCCATCAAAAGACATAGACTGGCTGAATGGATACAAAAACAACACCCATACATATGCTGTCTACAGAAGACCCACTTCAGAATTAGAGACCCATTCAGACTGAAAGTAAAAGGATGGAAAAAGATATCCCATGAAATTGGAAATCAAAGTAAACTGGAGTGGCAGTTCTCACTTCAGACAACATAGACTTTAAAACAATGAATATTACAAGAGATAAAGAAGGACACTACATACTAATCAAGTAGTCAACCCAAGAAGAAGATGCAACAATTGTAAATATCTATGCGCCCAACATAGGAGCACCTCAAAACATAAGGTAAACATAAAGACATAAAAGGGGAAATTGACTACAACACAATAGTAGTAGAGAACATTATCACCCCACTTACACCAACGTAAAGATCCTCCAAACAGAAAATGAATAAGGAAACACAAACCTTAAATGAAACATTAGACCAAATCAACCTAATTGATATCTTCAGAACTATTAACCCAAGTGCAGTAGAAAACACTTTCCTCTCAAGTGAACACGTAATATTCTCCAGGATAGATTTGTGATATCTTGGGTCACAAATCAAACCTCAGTAAATTTAAGAAAATTGAAATTATATCAACCATCTTTTCTGACCACAACACTATGAGACTAGATATCAAATAAAGGGAAAGAACTGTAAAAGAATGCAAGCACATGGAGTTTAAACAATGCATTTCTAAATGACAAGCAGGTTACTGAAGAAGTCAAAAGGGAAGTAAAAAAATTCCTAGAAACAAATGACAATGAAAACAAAACAACTAAAAACCTATGGGATGAAGCCAAAGCAGTTGTAGGAGGGAAGTTTATAGTGACAAAATCCTATCTTTAAAGACAAGAAAAACATCAAGTAAACAACCTAACTTTACACCTAAAACAAGTGGAAAAAGAACAAAAAACTCCAATGTTAGTTGAAGGAAAGAAATCATAAGGATCAGAGCAGAAATAAATTAAAAAGAAATGAAGGAAACAATATAAGGATTAACAAAACTAAAACCTGGTTATTTGAGAATATAAACACAATTGAAAAACCATTAGCCCAACTGATCAAGGGGGAAAAAAAAAAAGGAAGGGTCAAATCAACAAAATCAAAAATGAAAAAGAAAAGATTACAACAGAAAAGCAGACATACAAAGGATCATAAGAGACTATTATTAGCTACTATATGCCAATAAAATTGACAATCTGAGAGAAATAGAAGATTCATAGAAAAGTTCATCTTCCAAGACTGAACCGGGAAGAAATAGAAATTATGAACAACTCAAGTAAAAGCACTGAAATTGAAACTGTGATCAAAAATCTCCCATAAAACAAAAGCCCAGGACCAGATGATTTCACAGGTGAATTCTACCAAACATTTAGAGAAGAGATAATCCCTACCTTTCCAAAAATCTTCCAAAAAACTTTGGAGGAAAGAACACTTCCAAACTACTTCTACGAGGCCATCATCACCCTGATACCAGAACCCAACAAAGACAGCATTGAAAAAGAAAATTACAGGCCAATATCACTGATGAACATAAATGCAAAAATCCTCAACAAAATTCTAGCAAAAAGAATTCAGCAACACATTAAAAAGTTCATACACCGTGATCAAGTCAGATTCATCCCAGTGATGAAAGTATTCTTTAATATATGAATATCAGTCAATGTGATACACCATATTAACAAGTTAAAAGATAAAAAAAAAACATGCGATAATCTCAAATAATTTAGGAAAAGCTTTTGACAAAATTCAACACCCACTTACGATAAAAAACACTTCAAAAATGGGCATAGAAGGGACCAACCTGAACATAATAAGGGCCATATATGATAAACCATATATGAGATTCCCTGGTGGCTCAGTTGGTAAAGAATCTGCTTGCACTGCAGGAGACCTGGGTTCAATTCCTGGGTTGGGAAGATCCCCTGGAGGAGGGCACAGCAACCCACTCCAGTATTCTTGACTGGAGAATTCCCATGGTCAGAGGAGCCTGGCAGGCTACAGTCTATGGGTCGTGAGGAGTCAGATACGACTAATTGCCTCAGCACACCGTAGCACATGATAAAGCCATAGCAATATTCTCAATGGTTAAAAACTGAAAACATTCCTTCTTGCAGTTTTTCAGCATTCCCTCTTTCAGTTCTCAGGATTCCCTCTTTCAGTTTCAGTGGGCACGAGGGTGCCCACTCTCATCACTATTATTCAACATAATTTTGGTAGTGCTAGCTATAGCAATCAGAAAATAAAAAGAAATAAAAGGAATCCAGATTGAAAAAGAAAAAGCAAAACTCTGTTTGCAGACAACATGATACTATACATATAAAATCCTAAAGATATGATTAGAAAATTGCTAGAGTTAATCAGTGAATTTAGCAAAGTGGAAAGATACAAAATCAATACACAGAAATCACTTGCATTCCTAAGCATTAACAATGAAATATCAGAAGGAGAAATTAAGGAATCAATCTCATTTACCATTGCAATAAAAAGAACAAAATATGTAGGAATAAACCTACCTAAGGAGAAAAAAATGCTGCTATCAGTTCAGTTCAGTCACTCCATCATATCCAACTCTGCAACCCCACGGACTGCAGCACATTAGCTTCCCTGTCCCATCACCAACTCCCGGGGTTTGCTCAAATTCATGTCCACTCAGTTGGTGATGCCATCCAACTATTTCATCCTCTGTCCTCCCCTTCTCCTCCTGTTTTCAATATTTCCCAGCATCAGGGTCTTTTCCAATGAGTCAGTGCTTCATATCAGGTGGCCAAAGTATTGGAGCTTCAGCATCAGTCCTTCCAATAAATATTCAGAATTGATTTTCTTAAGGATTGACTGGTTGGATCTTTCTGCAGTCCAAGGGACTCTCAAGAGTCTTCTTCAACACCACAATTCAAAAGCATCAATTCTTTGGCACTCAGCTTTCTTTATGGTCCAACTCTCACCTCCATACTTGGTTACTGGAAAAACCACAGCTTTAACTATACAGACATTTATCAGCCAAGTAATGTCTCAAGCTTTTTAACATGCTGTTTAATTTGGTCATAGCTTTGCTTCCAAGGAACAAGCAACTTTTAATTTCATGGCTACAGTCACCATCTGCAGTCATTTTGGACACAAAAACAATAAGGCACTGGTGAAAGAAATCAAAGACAACAGAAACAGATGGAGAGAAATATTCCATGTTCCTAGGTTGGAAGAATCAATATTATGAAAATGACTATACTACCAAATGTAATCTACAGATTTAGCACAATCCCTATCAAATTACCAATAACATTTTTTACAGAACTAGAACAAAAATCTCAAAATTCATATGGAAACACAAATACCCTGAATAGTGAAAGCAATCTTGAGAGAGAACAGTGGAGCTCGAGGAATCAACCTTACTGACTTCAGACTATATCACAAAGTTATAGTCATCAAGACAGTATGGTACTGGCACAAAAAGAGAAGTATAGACCAATGGAGCAAGATAGAAAGCCAGAGATAAACCCACACACCTATGGATATCTTATTTTTGATAAAGGGTCTAAGATAGTCTCTTCAATAAGTGGTCCTGCAAAAACTGGACAGCTACATTTAAAAGAATAAAATTAGAACATTTCCTAACACCATACACAAAGATAAACTCAAAATGGATTGAAGTTCTAAATGTAAGACCAGAAACTATAAAACTCTTTGTGGAAAACTTAAGGCAGAACAATCTATGACATAAATAACATCAAGTTCCTCTATGACCCACCTTTTAGAGTAACAGAAACAGAAGCAGAAATAAACAAGTGGGGCCTAACTACATTTAAAATCTTTTGCACAGCAAAGGAAACTATAAATGAGGTGAAAAGGCAAACCTCAGAATGGGAAAAAAATAATAGCAAATGAAAAAACTGACAAAGGATTAATTTTAAAAATATCCAAACAACTCATACACATCAATACCAGAAAGATATAAAAATCCATTCAGAAAGTGGGAAAAAGACCTAAACAGACATTTCTCCAAAGAAGACATAGAGATGCTAATAAGCACATGAAAAGATTCTCAGCATTGATCATTATTAGAGAAATGCTAATCAAAATTACAATGAGGTATCACATCACACTGGTCAGAATGGCCACCAACAAAAATCAGCAGACAATGAATGCTGGAGAGGGTGTGGAGAAAAGGAAAGCCTCTTGCACTGTTGGTGGGAATACCAACTGATACAGCCACTATGGAGAACTGCATGGAGATTCCTTAAAAAACAGGAATACAGCCACCATATGACCCAGCCATCCCACTAATATGTATATATTCTGAAACCAAAATTGAAAAAGACACATGTAGCGCAATGTTCATTGCAGCTCTATTTATAATAGCTAGGACATGCAAGGAACTTAGAAGCCCATTGACAGACGAATGGATAAAGAAGCTGTGGTACATAGATACAATGGAATATTACTCAGCCATAAAAAGGAACACAGTTGAATCAATTCTAATGAGGTGGATGAACCTAGAGCCTATTATACAGAATGAAGTAAGTCAAGAAGAGTAACTATTGTATTCTAATCCATATATATGAATCTAGAAAGGTGGTACTGATGAATCTACTTGCAGAGCAGCATTAGAGACAGAAGCATTGAGAACAAATTTATGGATATGACTGGGGAGGGAGGAAGGAGAGGGTGGGAAGTATGCAGAGAGAGTAACATGCAAACATGCATTACCATATGTAAAATAGATAGCCAATGGGAATTTGTTGTATGACTCAGGGAACTCAAAGTGGAGCTTGATTTGAGGGTTGGATTGGGGACGGTGGTGGGTGGGATGTTCAAGTGGGAGAGGACATGGGTAAACCTATGGCTGATTCATGTTGATTCTTGGTAGAAACCAACACAGTACTATAAAGCAGTTATCCTTCAGTTCAGTTCAGTCACTCAGTCATGTCTGACGCTTTGTGACCCCATGAATTGCAGCACGCCAGGCCTCCCTGTCCATCAACAGCTCCTGGGGTTTACCCAAACTCATAACCATTGAGTCGGTGAAGCCATCCAACCATCTCATCCTCTATCGTCCCCTTCTCCTCCTGCCTTCAATTAAAAGTAAATGAATTAGGAAAAGTAGAAAATAAAAACAACTGGACTATATGATGATCCTTTCCTTTT
Organism: Okapia johnstoni; assembly: GCA_024291935.2. NCBI lineage: Eukaryota > Metazoa > Chordata > Mammalia > Artiodactyla > Giraffidae > Okapia > Okapia johnstoni. Next base: position 4,330,197 of record JAGTYA010000027.1, on the reverse strand, counting down.
ATCTACTTTGCTTCACTTTTTCTTACTAGAAAAGCTTTTGTGTACACATATACATAGTATGCATAATTTAGTATGTGTTTTAGAAAATTAATGAATTTTGCCTAGCAAAAATAAAAAAAAAAATTATGAGTTAGACTTAGTATGAACAGAATGCTAGATTTCTAACTTATAGTCACTCAATAGTCTCATACAGTTCCATGTATTTTGACATCTAGTATTACTGCTAAAAGTCTAGAAAACGTATCTCAGTGATTTAAAAAAAATTGAAAAATGCCTGAAACTTCGAATCTAATTCTGAGAACATAAAGAAATATTGTGTTGTAAAACAAAAAAAAACAGGAAATTAACAAGTGATACAGTACTATTGCGGAGAAGGCAATGGGAACTCACTCCGGTACTCTTGCCTGGAAAATCACATGGATGGAGGAGACTGGCAGGCTGCAGTTCATGGGGTCGCGAAGAGTCACCCAGGACTGATCTCCTTTAGGATGGAGTGGTTGGATCTTCTTGCAGTCCAAGGGACTCTCAAGAGTCTTCTCCAACACCACAGTTTAAAAGCATCAATTCTTCAGCATTCAGCTTTCTTCACCGTTCAACACTCACATCCATACATGACCACTGGAAAAACCATAGCCTTGACTAGACGGACCTTTGTTGGCAGAGTAATGTCTCTGTTTTCAATATGCTATCTAGGTTGGTCATAACCCTCCTTCCAAGGAGTAAGTGTCTTTTAATTTCATGGCTGCAATCACCATCAGCAGTGATACTGGAGCCCCAAAAAATAAAGTCTGATACTGTTTCCCCACCTATTTGCCATGAAGTGATGGGACCAGATGCCATGATCTTAGTTTTCTGAACGTTGAGCTTTAAGCCAACTTTTTCACTCTCCTCTTTCACTTTCATCAGGAGGCTCTTTAGTTTTTCTTCACTTTCTGCCATAAGGGTGGTGTCATCTGCATATCTGAGGTTATTGATATTTCTCCCGGCAATCTTGACTCCAGCTTGTGCTTCTTCCAGCCCAGCGTTTCTCATGATATACTCTGCATATAAGTTAAGTAAACAGGGTGACAATATACAGCCTTGACGTACTCCTTTTCCTATTTGGAACCAGTCTGTTGTTCCATGTCCAGTTCTAATTGTTGCTTCCTGACTTGCATACAGGTTTCTCAAGAGACAGGTCAGATGATCTGGTATTCCCATCTCTTTCAGAATTTTCCACAGTTTATTCTGATCCTAGCTGGGAAGAGAAGCGAAAAGCAAAGGAGAAAAGTAAAGAAATTCCCACCAGAATGCAGAGTTTCAAATAATAGCAAGGAGAGATAAGAAAGCCTTCCTCAGCGATCAATGCAAAGAAATAGAGGAAAACAACAGATTGGGAAAGACTAGAGATCTCTTCAAGAAAATTAGAGATACCAAAGGAACATTTCATGCAAAGATAGGCTCGAAAAAGGACAGAACTGGTAGGGACCTAACAGAAGCAGAAGATATTAAGAAGAGGTGGCAAGAATACACAGAAGAACTGTACAAAAAAGATCTTCACGACCCAGATAATCACAATGGTGTTATCACTCACCTAGAGCCAAACTTTCTGGAATGTGAAGTCAAGTGGGCCTTAGAAAGCATCACTATGAACAAAGCTAATGGAGGTGATGGAATTCCAGTTGAGCTATTTCAAATCCTCAAAGGTGATGCTGTGAAAGTGCTGCACTCGATATACCAGAAAATTTGGAAAACTCAGCAGTGGCCACAGGACTGGAAAAGGTCAGTTTTCATTCCAATCCCAAAGAAAGGCAATGCCAAAGAATGCTCAAACTACTGCACAATTGCACTCATCTCACACACTAGTAAAGTAATGCTCAAAATTCTCCAAGTCACGCTTCAGCAATACGTGAACCATGAACTTCCAGAAGTTCAAGCTGGATTTAGAAAAGGCAGAGGAAGAAGAGATAAAATTGCCAATATCCGCTGGATCATTGAAAAAGCAAGAGAGTTCCAGAAAAACATCTATTTCTGCTTTATTGACTATGCCAAAGCCTTTGACTGTGTGGATCGCAATGAACTGTGGAAAATTCTGAAAGAGATGGGAATAACAGTCCATCTGACCTGTCTCTTGAGAAACCTGTATGCAGATCAGGAAGCAACAATTAGAACTGGACATGGAACAACAGACTGGTTCCAAATAGGAAAAGGAGTACGTCAAGGCTGTATATTGTCACCCTGTTTATTTAACTTATATGCAGAGTATATCATGAGAAACGCTGGGCTGGAAGAAGCACAAGCTGGAGTCAAGATTGCCGGGAGAAATATGAATAACCTCAGATATGCAGATGACACCACCCTTATGGCAGAAAGTGAAGAAGAACTAAAGAGCCTCTTGATGAAAGTGAAAGAGGAGAGTGAAAAAGTTGGCTTAAAGCTCAACGTTCAGAAAACTAAGATCATGGCATCTGGTCCCATCACTTCATGGCAAATAGGTGGGGAAACAGTATCAGACTTTATTTTTTGGGGCTCCAGTATCACTGCTGATGGTGATTGCAGCCATGAAATTAAAAGACACTTACTCCTTGGAAGGAAGGTTATGGCCAACCTAGATAGCATATTTAAAAGCAGAGACATTACTTTGCCAACAAAACTCCGTCTACTCAAGGCTATGGGTTTTTCCAGGAGTCATGTATGGATGTGAGAGTTGGACGGTGAAGAAAGCTGAGTGTCGCGGAATTGATGCTTTTGAACTGTGGTGTTGGAGAAGGCTTTTGAGAGTCCCTTGAACTGCAAGGAGATCCAATCAATCCATCCTAAAAGAGATCAATTCTGGGTGTTCATTGGAAGCACTGATGTTGAAGCTGAAACTCCAATACTTTGGCCACCTCATGCGAAGAATTGACTCATTGGAAAAGACCCTAATGCTAGGTAGGATTGGGGGCAGGAGGTGAAGGGGACGACAGAGGATGAGATGGTTTGATGACATCACCAACTTGATGGACCTGGGTTTGGGTAGACTCCGGGAGTTGGTGATGGACAGAGAGGACTGACGTGCTGCAATCCATGGCGTCGCAAAGAGTCGGACACGACTGAGCGACTGAACTGAACTGAACACAGTCAAAGGCTTTGGCGTAGTCAATAAAGCAGAAATAGATGTTTTACTGGAACTCTTTTGCTTTGTCAATGATCCAAGGGATGTTGGCAATTTGATCTCTGGTTCCTCTGCCTTTTCTAAAATCAGCTTGAACGTCTGCAAATTCACTGTTCACGTATTGTTGAAGCCTGGCTTGGAGAATTTTGAGCATTACTTTACTAGCGTGTGAGATGAGTGCAATTGTGCCATAGTTTGAGCATTCTTTGGCATTTCCTTTCTTTGGGATTGGAATGAAAACTGACCTTTTCCAGTCCTGTGACCACTGTTGAGTTTTCCAGATTTGCTGACATATTGAGTGCAACACTTTCACAGCATCATTTTTCAGGATTTGAAATAGCTCAACTGGAATGCCATCACCTCTACTAGCTTTGTTCATAGTGATGCTTCCTAAGGCCCACTTGACTTCACATTCCAGGATGTCTGGCTCTAGGTGAGTGATCACACCATCCTGGTTATCTGGGTCGTGAAGATCTTTTTTGTACAGTTCTGCTGTGTATTCTTGTCACCTCTTCTTAATATCTTCTGCTTCTGTTAGGTCCCTACCATTTCTATCCTTTATCAATCCCATCTTTGCATGAAATACTCCCTTGGTATCTCTAATTTTCTTGAAAATATCTCTAGTCTTTCCCATTCTGTTGTTTTCCTCTATTTCTTTGCATTGATCACTGAGGAAGGCTTTCTCTTCTTGCTATTATTTGAAACTCTGCATTCAGATGGGAATATCTTTCCTTTTTTCCTTTGCTTTTCGCTTCTCTTCTTTTCTTTTTCTTTTTTTTTCTTTTTTTTTTTTTTTTTTTTGCTTCTCTTTTTTTCATAGCTATTTGTAAGGCATCCCCAGACAGCCATTTTGATTTTTTGCCTTTCTTTTCCATGGGGATGGTCTTGATCCCTGTCTCCCATACAATGTCACAAACCTCTGTCCATAGTTCATCAGGCACTCTGTCTATCAGATCTAGTCCCTTAAATCTATTTGTCACTTCCACTGTATAATCATAAAGGATTTTATTTAGATCATCCCTGAATGGTCTAGTAGTTTTCCCTACTTTCTTCTTTTGATATTAATAATGATGGCAATATATTTATAAGGTAAAATAAGAAGTGTGTATTAGATGTCCCAGGTAATGAATATATCCGATAGAACATTTCAGTTTTATCTCACAGGGCCATTAATTGTACTTTATCTTTGTTTTTTGAAGAAGATGACTGATTTGGACACATTTACAATGTTGTGTCAAAGGCAGAACTGTGCTAGACCTTCCCAAAAGCTTAAGGATTGACTTAGGTTTTCTGCAAAGCAGTCTATAATATTTTAATACATTTTAAGTTGAAATTTCTCCTATAGTGTAACCTAAATGGCCTCCATTTAACTTCCTATTTCTACATGTAGGAAGCAAATGCCCTGAAGGCTTCCTAGTGACCACTTCCATGGCCCTCTGCATCTTCAACACCCCTTCCTGAACAGTGTTTTTCAATCTCAGTTGCATATTAGAATTAATGGAATACTGTTTGAAAATACTAGACCCAGACCACCCCACACCCTTGAATCAGGTAAATAAGAATCTCTGTGGATGGGATAAAGGCATCAGCCTTTTAAAACATCACAGATGATTCCAAGATACAACTAGGATTGAAAACTGCTGCCCTAGATGGACTCTGGTTTGCAAATCTTACTTTTAAAATCTAGCGTTTTAAATTGCTATAATAATATGTTCTATGGGTTTCTATTCTGGAAATGTTATGCTGAACTGAAGTGAAAATTACATTTATTTTAGTAGGATTCAAATAGGAAAAGAAAGCTGAGTTCCCAAGAATTGATGCTTTTTAACTGTGGTGTTGGATAAGACTCTTGAGAGTCCCTTGGACTTCAAGGAGATCCAAGCAGTCAATCTTTAAGGAAAATACTCCTGAATATTCACTGGAAGGACTGATGGTCAAGCTGAAACTCCAATACTTTGGCCATCTGATGCGAAGAACTGACTCATTGGAAAATACCCTGATGCTGGGAAAGATTGAAGGCAGAAGGAGAAGGGGAGGACGGAGGACGAGATGATTGGACAGCATCACCGACTTGATGGACATGAGTTTGAGCAAGCTCCAGGAGTTGGTGATGGACAGGGAAACCTGGCATGCTGGGGGTCGCAGAGTCCAACACAGAGCAACTGAACTGAATTGAAGTGAGCTGAAATGGAGAAAACGTTTATATTAGAGAATCCTTCTAAAACTGCACTTCTTCAATTATAGCCTTCCTCAAGATTTTTTCCATCCATCCCAACCTGGGTGACCTCATCCAACCCCGTGAATCCAGGTGCGGTTTACCAGCAAACTGTTGACATTCAAACTCTCATCTCCAACTCAATCCCGTATCTTGTTAAAAGATTATTTTCCAAAAAATGGTAAAATGATGACTTTTGTAAATATCTAAAAATGAACCTGCTTTAAAGAATTTATTTTACTCATGAGGGAACCAGAACTGGCAAGCATGATATATATCACTTAGCAAAAAGGTAAAAAGAAAAACTGGTAGAGTGTAAAGATATGTTGATAAAAATGTGCAGATAGAGGCAAAACTAGTTTTGCTGCCGTGGTGGGGGGAGTTGAAAGCAAAAATCATTGGAACTTTTACTATACCAGATAGAATCTGCATGCCAATCAGTTAATTGCATCTGAAAAACCTCAGATAGTTTAGGCCAGTGTATGGGGCTGGAATTCCATGAACTGGAAGTGTGCTCAATGGAGACGATGCTTAGCATCTCATTGCCAGATATTTTTCAACAACTGGAAACATCCACGCTTGAAGAAGTGAATTTATCATTGCCTCTCACTCCTTTGCACACACATCCCTTAGAGATAGTCACTGTGTCTTCTTTTCCATTTATCTAACGTACATAGTATTTGTTACACAGTGAACCTTCAAAAATGTGGGGCATGTGAATAAATAGCCGATGCACTCCAAGACCTCTAACCTACACTCATAGTAATTTATAGCCACATTCCATTTTCTTCCTCCCAACCTGTTCTTGTCTGTGTAAAATACAAGAGATGAACATACATTTACACACTTCAAATTAATTATAACTGCCTGTTGGAATAAGCAAGTGGCTTTTTCTTATATCTATTTAAAAGGAAATTCGATAACTTCCTAAAGAACAGGAATGAGATAGTAGTATTTGAGTGGAAGGAGTTTAAGGTTCAAATCCTATATAATGAAATTTATGGGTTTCTTACAGATGTTCAATAAGTCCTTGCTTTTGGATTGATTAAAATTTGAAACTTATGAGACCATGTTAATCTCATACCTACGCTTACAGCAACACTGGAAAGGTTAAGAAATCAAAAGGGTTATCAGCCTGGTGATTTACAGAGGACTTTCTAAGCAATTTGTTATTTGAAAGAGATAGAGGCTTTTACGTTTTTAAGAGATTAACACTGTGAGGAGTACTTTCTCTTGATCTAAGCAATAGACTCTGTTTTTTCAATTTATTATCTTAAGATGAATCTTTCAAGCCATGTAACCACCTTCACTTTAGACTGAAAATCTGCTGCCATTTGTGTTACTTTTACAGTACACTGTGATAATCTTTTATTAAATCCACAGAAATAATAACCTTTATTTTAAATAACATGAATAAATAAACTAACGTCAGTTGGGTTGTTTCCAAAAAAACATAATTACGTATTTTTCCCTGATAGATTTAAAAATAGAAAACTGAATGCTAGTTGAAAATCAACTTTATAAACATAGGGGATATTTTTAATTCTAGGAGTTATAGATAATAACACTTAATGAATATCTTTAGGGTGAGAGAATATTTAATTCCTGTACTCATATAAGTGACATTAAAAAATGAATAATAATTTTAAGATACTAATGGAACTGGAGGAATTTAGGGCCTCATGAGTAGACTTTAGGGGAAATACATTTCATTTTTCTTATACAGGCTTATCTCAATAAAATCCCTGTTTTTTTTTTTTTAAATCTATTTGAATTAGCACTTTCCTGTAATAATTACTTAAATCTAATCCACTAATTTCAATTAAGCAAATTCTTTTCTTTAATATTCAGAGGATAATGCATTAACTCTTATTAGCCCAATAGTGTAGATTTTAGTTGATTTAAATAAAGTGAAGCATTCTACATTTTCTGTTTTCATAAAGGACATTTTCTACCAAATTTTCTGCTTAAATTGAGGTAAATATGATGGAAATGGAACACTGTATTTTCACTCAAGTTTTTAACCTTTAGACTTAAAAGTAAATATTTAGAGACAAATATTTGTCAGATAGACACATTTACAATTCATTAAGGGGTTTTTAAATTCTTTATTTTTTAATTTATTTATTTTAATTGGAGGCTAATTACAATATTGTAGTGGTTTTTGCCATACATTGACATGAATCAGCCATAGGTGTACATGTGTTCCCCATCCTGAGCCCTCTTCCTGCCTCCCTCCCCATACCATCCCTCTGGGTTATCCCAGTGCACCAGCCCTGAGCACCCTGTCTCATGCACCGAACCTGGACTGGCGATCTGTGTCACATATGATAATATACATGTTTCAGTGCTATTCTCTCAAATCATCCCACCCTCGCCTTCAGAAATGGTTTTAATTTTTACTTTAAATGTGAGTAGTGTCCCCTGGTGAAAATACGACAAAATAAATAAAATCTTTAGTAGTTAATACATAATTTTTAAAAATTCTAAAATTAGACTCAAGGGTGTGAGCGGGCATTATGTAAACAATAAACCCTATGTTGATTATTGAAACTAATTAATTAGTATTTTAAATAAGCTGTACAAGGTGGTGCCTTAACATGCTTATGCAAGAGCAACCAGTTCTTAATAATACACCAGTTTAAATAATTTACACTGTATTATACATGTTAAAGTAAATTTGTAAAGTAACCATCCAATAGTTTAATTAGCGCCGGGTCATATTCAAATTCCTTGAACTTCTGTATATTTCAGCATTGTGAAGGTAGAAATTTTGAAGACCAATGAACTATTCTGTGAATTTGGCAACAGCAAAAGCTCAGAAGAGGTTTGTTGTGATTCATTTCACAGATTTTATTTTATAAGGCCTAAAGATAGGCTTTATACTGCTTTCCATGCAGACTCTTCCTTGCAAACAGAATCTATATACTAAATACTGAAGAAATATGAATTCAGTTCAGTTCAGTCGCCCAGTCATGTCCCACACTTTGTGACCCCAGGGACTGCAGCACACCAGCTTTTCCTGTCCAACTCCCAGAGCTTGCTCAAACTCAAGTCCATCGAGTCAGTGATGCCAGCTAACCACCTCATCCTCTGTTGTCCCCTTCTCCTCCTGCCTTCAATCTTTCCAGCATCAGGGTCTTTTCCAATGAATCAGTTCTTCACATGAGGTGGCCAAAGTATTGGAGTTTCAGCTTCAACATCAGTCCTTCCAATGAACACTCAGGACTGATCTCCTTTAAGATAGACTGCTTGGATCTCCTTGCAGTCCAAGGGTTTCTCAAGAGTCTTCTCCAACACCACAGTCCAAAAGCATCAATTCTTCGGCGCTCAGCTTTCTTGATAATCCAACTCTCACATCCATACATGACCACTGGAAAAACCATAGCCTTGACTAAACTGACCTTTGTTGACAAAGTAATGTCTCTGCTTTTAAATATGCTATCTAGGTTGGTCATAACATTCCTTCCAAGGAGTAAGTGTCTTTTAATTTCATGGCTGAAATCACCATCTGCAGTGATTTTGGAGCCCCCCCTCAAATAAAGTCAGCCACTGTTTCCAGTGTTTCCCCATCTACTTCCCATGAAGTGATGGGACCAGATGCCATGATCTTAGTTTTCTGAACGTTGAGCTTTAAGCCAACTTTTTCACTCTCCTCTCTCACTTTCATCAAGAGGCTCTTTAGTTCTTCACTTTCTGCCATAAGGGTGGTGTCATCTGCATACCTGAGGTTTTTGATATTTCTCCCAGCAATCTTGATTCCAGCTTGTGCTTCTTCCAGCCCAGCGTTTCTCATGATGTACTCTGCATATAAATTAAAAAATCAGGGTTACAATACAAAGCCTTGACATTTCTGAGGGAATAGCATTGAAACATGTATATTATCATATGTGAAACATAACACCATTCCAGGTTCGATGCATGAGACAAATGCTCAGGGCTGGGGCAATGGGATGACCCAGAGGGGTGGGAAGGGGAGAGAGGTGGGAGGGGTTTCAGCATGGGGAACACATGTAAACCCATGGCTGATTCATGTCAATGTATGGCAAAAACCACTACAATATTGTAAAGTAATTAGCCCCCAGCTAAAATAAATAAATTTATTAAAAGAAAAAAAAAAAGGCCTTGACGTACTGCTTTTGCTATTTGGAACCCGTCTGTTATTCCATATCCAGTTCTTACTGTTGCTTCCTGACCTGAATACAGGTTTCTCAAGAGGCAGGTCAGGTGGTCGTGTATTCCCATCGCTTTCAGAATTTTCCACAGTTTATTGTGATCCACACAGTCAAAGGCTTTGGCATAGTCAATAAAGCAGAAATAGATGTTTTTCTGGAACTCTCTTGCTTTTTTGATGATCCAGCGCATGTTGGCAATTTGATCTCTGGTTCCTCTGCCTTTTCTAAAACCAGCTTTAACATCTGGAAGCTCATGGTTCACGTATTGCTGAAGCCTGGCTTGAAAAATTTTGAGCATTACTTTACTAGCGTGTGCTGCTGCTGCTGCTGCTGCTGTTAAGTCGCATCAGTCGTGTTCGACTCTGTGCGACTCCATAAACGGCAGCCCACCAGACCCCTCCATCCGTGGGATTCTCCAGGCAAGAATACTGGAGTGGGTTGCCATTTCCTCCTTCAGTGCGTGAAAGTGAAAAGTGAAAGTGAAGTCACTCAGTCGTGTCCAACTCTTCGTGACCTCATGGGCTGCAGCCTACCAGGCTCCTCCGTCCATGGGGTTTTCCCAGGCAAGAGTACTTGAGTGGGGTGCCATTGTCTTCTCCGTACTAGTCTGTGAGATGAGTGCAATTGTGCAGTAGTTTGAGCATTCTTTGGCATTGCCTTTCTTGGACACTGGAATGAAAACTGACCTTTTCTAGTTCTGTGGCCATTGCTGAGTTTTCCAAATTTGCTAGCATATTGAGTGCAGCACTTTCACAGCATCATCTTTTAGGATTTGAAATAGCTCAACTTGAATTCCATCACCTCCACTAGCTTTGTTCATAGTGATGTTTCCTAAGGCCCACTTGACTTCACATTCTAGGATGTCTGGCTCTAGGTGAGTGATCACACCATCGTGATTATCTGGGTCATGGAATTTTTTTTGTATAGTTCTTCTGTGTATTCTTGCCACCTCTTCTTAATATCTTCTGCTTCTGTTAGGTCCATAACATCCCTGTCCTTTATTCAGCCCATTTTTGCATGAAATGCTCCCTTGGTATCTCTAATTTTCTTGAAGAGATTTCTAGTCTTTCCCATTCTATTGTTTTCCTCTATTTCTTTGCATTGATTGCTCAGGAAGGCTTTCTTATCTCTCCTTGCTGTTCTTTGGAACTCTGCGTTCATATGCTTATATCTTTCCTTTTCTCCTTTGCCTTTCACTTCTCTTCTTTTCACAGCTATTTGTAAGGTCTCCTCAGACAGCCATTTTGCCTTTCTGCATTTTTGTCTCTTGGGGATGGTCTTGCTCCCTATCTCCTGTACAATGTCATGAACCTCCGTCCATAGTTCATCAGGCACTCTGTCTATCAGATCTCGTCCCTTAAATCTATTTCTCACTTCTGCTGTATAATCATAAGGGATATGATTAGGTCATACCAGAATGGTCGAGTGGTTTTCCCCACTTTCTTCAATTTCAGTCTGAATTTGGCAATAAGATATTCATGATCTGAGCCACAATCAGCTCCCGGTCTTGTTTTTTCTGACTGTATAGAGCTTCTCCATCTTTGGCTGCAAAGAATATAATCAACCTGATTTCAGTGTTGGCCATCTGGTGATGTCCATGTGTAGAGTCTTCTCTTGTGTTGTTGGAAGAGGTTGTTTGCTATGACCAGTGCATTCTCTTGGCAAAATTTGGCCTTTGCCCTGCTTCATTCTGTACTTCAAGGCCAAATTTGCCTGTTACTCCAGGTGTTTCCTGACTTCCTATTTTTGCATTCCAGCCCCTATAATGAAAAGGACATATTTTTTGGGTATTCGTTCTAAAAGGTCTTGTCGATCTTCATAGAACCATTCAACTTCAGCTTCTTCATCGTTACTCGTTGAGGGATAGACATGGATTACCATTATAATGAATAGTTTGCCTTGGAAACAAGCAGAGATCATTCTGTCATTTTTGAGATTGCATCCAAATACTGCATTTCAGACTCTTTTGTTGACTATGATGGCTACTCCATTTCTTCTAAGGGATTCTTGCCGACAGTAGTAGATATAATGGTCACCTGAGTTAAATTCACCCATCCTAGTCCATTTTAATTCACAGATTCCTAGAATGTCGGTGTTCACTTTTGCCATCTCCTGTTTGACCACTTCCAATTTGCCTTGATTAATGGACCTAACATTCCAGGTTATTTCACTTTACAATATTGCTCTTTACAGCATCGAACCTTGCTTCTATTATCAATCACATCCACAACTGGGTGTTGTTTTTGCTTTGGCTCCACCCCTTCATTCTTTCTGGAGTTATTTCTCTACTCTTCTCCAGTAGCATATTGGGCACCTACCGACCTGGGGCGTTCATCTTTCAGTGTCCTATCTTTTTGCCTTTTCATACTGTTCATGGGGTTGTCAAGGCAAGAATACTGAAGTGGTTAGCATTCCCTTCTCCAGTGGACCACATTCTGTCAGACCTCTCCACCATGACCCATCCGTCTTGGGTGGCCCCACATGGCATGGCTTAGTTTCATTGAGTTAGACAAGGCTGTGGTCCGTGTGATCAGATTGTCTAGAAGCAAACCTGGGTCTACTGAATTGCAGGCAGATTCTTTACTGCTTAACCACCGGGAAAGCCCATATGTATATGTGCTTTTATCATAGTTGCTTATGATAAAATCTTTTGTATAAAAATATTTAATATATATTGGTTTATTGCATTGTATTTTTGTCTCTATTTATGTGACCAGATAGTATTTTCTTTTTACTCTTCTTTTATGTATATACATATATATGATTCTGCACATATTGAGGTACTTTTCTTGATGCTCTATTTACTTAGTTGATCAGTATGTCCATACAGACAACTCTCAAAAACATTACAGTAAATACTGATATCTGTTAGGACAGATATCCTCACTTTGTTTGTTTGTTTGTTTGTTTGTTTAATTTTGGCAGTTTTTGGTCACTTACTCTTGTGTACAGACATCAAATCACCTCAACAATGTCTATGAAAACTCTGTCAGGATTTTCAATGGACTTTCATGAAATGTGTAAGTTATTTAGGGAAGAAATTTATGAATTTAAGATATTAAGTCTAACAATAGTTTATTTGTTCATTTATTAATAATTTTGTAAATATCTGGTAACAAATAATATAATTATCTCCATTAAGGCAATGCCTACTTTTTGTTAGGCTTATTCATGATAGCTTTCATTTTTTGGCTTTGTTGCTATAATAAATGATATATTTTAAATTGCATTTTTAGTAATTTTGTAATTATATAGCCATGCAACTGATTACTGTATCATAATATATAAAATTAATTCTGACATTATGCTTGCATTTTCTAGTATGTTTCCTACAAGAGAATTATATCATCTGCAAACTATTATAGTTTTACTTTTCCTTACATATTGGTTAATTTTTCTTGTATTAATATACTTCCTAGGAAATTTCAAAATAACAGTGAATAAATCAAGGATAGAAAACATGTTTATCTATTTTCACATCTTAAGCAGAGTGCTTCTAATGTTTTACTGTTAACTGTAACTTATTTCATAAACTTTTGGTAGCTAGCCTTCAACTGAGTTAAATTCTTCAATACATTGAGAGCTTTCTTTGTTTTATTTTTAATATACAACATCATTTATCATGGGTAGTTATTGATTTTATTGAATGGCATTTTTCCTCTATCTGTGTGACCAAATAATTTTTCTTTTTATTTTTCTTTCATCTCATTTAATCCTTCTTTTCCGAGATTATCTTCAATTTTATTACATCACTGCAGTTTTTCCACAATAGAGTTTTTACATCTGTATTTACAAGTGAAATTGGCCGACAGTTTTTCATTCTTTTACTGTCCTTGTCTGATTTAAGCTCAATGGTTATTCAAGACACATAAATATACTTGGAATATTTTTACCTCTTTTCCTATTTCTGAGTTTTTGTAAGATTGGGATTATCTGTATCTTAAATGTTTGGGAGGATACCTCTAAATCTGGCATATTATTATCTAGCAATTTATATAAAATTCACTACTTTGTCTAAAAAAGCAGGCATTACTATTTTTCCAGATAATACTGATACACCCAAGTTGAATCTAGTGCAGCTTTTAAAAAGTCTTACTGAATGCTTTTTAAATTCTTATACATATATTGACATGGTAGCTAACATTTTGCAAATACAGTGAAACATTTTCTAAATAAATAAGAGAAACATAAATAACTGTAAAATGGACAGGCAAGTCACAAAATACATACAAATTTAAAAACATGTGTTAAAACTTTTCTAAATTGAGATTTCTCTCTCAGAAATGGTTAAATAATGATCACAGAACTAAGGAATATGCAGTCGAACAGCCACTTTTTATATACAATAGAGGGCAATATAAATTTATACCAGTCTATTTATTGTAGTTACTGATAAATTTTGAATACCTAAGATCTTAGAGGAAAGACAATTACCACTGTAATGAAGTGAGTATCCATATTGTCTTTGTCATTCCCATAACACTTATTCTAAGGTTTTAGAATAGAGTAGGATCTCACAGATGTTATTCTCTAATAACTGCATAATTATACAAGAATCCTTAAATTATACTAGCATCTCACATATTGGAAAATATTTCCACACCTATACTTCTACTTAAGTCATCAATATTCAGCATCTTAATTTATTTCTTTCAGAATATAATGTTAACCAAAAATTGACTTAAAGCCTCCTCCATGGATGGTAAATTATAAGAATAATTGAATTCAGGTATAGATTTTATGGAAAATTAGTTATTTGTCCAACAGTCTATAATAACATTTACCTTTTCCCCTCTTCCTACATAAAGTCAAAATGACCTGCAGTCTATTGAATATATTTCTGGAGAGTTAACATCATGAACATTTCTCCAGTTTGTTAAAAATAGTAATTTGACCTTGTTTAAGAAAGCATGGCACCTACACTAAATATCTTGTTAAGGGTAGAACTTTATGGTAGATTAGCTTAGCTCAACATAAAATATAAATTATTTGGAGAAGCTTCAGTAAGAAAATTTGAAAAGAGCTTACCATCATTTTTCTTTCACTTGACCTGATGAGACAAATCAAGTCTGTGAGGGTGATTTAGTGATACAATCAGCAGTGTGTCACAACTGACTGATGGGTCCCTTCAGAGTTTGCCAGGCAACTTGACCACCAAAGTCTCAGACAAATTTTTCCAAGAGACAGTCTGACTAACCAGCCCCCCTCAATTGTTTTTTGTTTTGTCCTTGAAGTACAATGATTTTTTGTTGTTGTTGTTGTTGTTGTTCAGCCCCTCTGCTTTGAATTGAACCACACACAGTGACCTCCAGATGTAATTTATGATAGAGTTACACTTACCCTTCAAAATGTCAAGTGTGTAGTCAGATGGCAAATACTGAATTCTCTGTGGAGACTTTGGTAAGAAATAAATAAATGTAATTTTCACAGAACACCAGTGTTAATAGCAATCAATAGAAACACATTGAAATGTACAGTTACACTGAGACAACACCCAGGCACTCTTGCTCCTCAACTCTCACTTCCTTGTGTGTGGACATGCCACTGAGGAGGTGGAGTCCTCATCTGGTACATATGGCAGGTGACTCTCATTGTAATACAAAGGTGAATCAAAAAACACAGCCTCAAAATTAATGTTTTTTTTATTCCTGTCATCTATACATTTTGAAAAGTTTCACCGAAAGTTTTATCAACTTCAAGGATATTTGTGCGACTTCACAGATGCATCCTGTTGTGCATCTGAGGGTCTCCCCACATGGAAGAGTGGCAAATGGCAGTGTAGACCGTGGCATGGAGAAAGTGCACAAAATGAAATGACGTGTGGTTTATCTCATGTTTTGAAGCTCATGGATCAAGGTTTGTTATGAATGCAGACTCTTAGGCTGACCCCAAGACTACTGATTAAGAATCTTCTTTTAATAAGATCATCAAGTGAATTGTATGAGCATTAAACTTGGGAAAACTATCATTTAAAATATTGCTCTTCTGTATTTGAATATGGGAGACCAATGGCTGTGCCACTCATTAGCCACAAACCCAGTGTCAATCCTTAACCTATCTGAGCCTCACATTCCAGGGCAATTACCCTTAACTCATCATCTGTGCTAACACCAGAGTGGAGTTTTTATCAGAGCAAGTTAGATGTCTGACAACCTTTGATAAGGTTATCGATCATAGCTATCTTTTTTTTTTTCCTAATAAGGAGCTCCTCTTTCATCAGTTAAGGAATATTGAAATCCTCCAATGCTTTATAATTTAAATTTCCACACACTTGTTAACTTTAACCATCTGAGGGCAGAAAGAATGAAAACCACAATCACAGAAAACTAACCAAACTGATCACATGGATAATGGCCTTGTCTAACTTAATGAACTTATGAGCCATGCCATGTAGGGGCACCAAAGATGGACAGGTCATGGCAGAGAGCTCTGACAAAACAGGGTCCACTGGAGAAGGGAATGGCAAACCACTTCAGTTTTCTTGCCTTTAGAACCCCATGAACAGTATGAAAAGGCAAAAAGATAGGACACTGAAAGATAAACTCTCCAGGTCAGTCAGTGCCCAATATGCTACTGGAGAAGAGTAGAGAAATAACTCCAGAAAGAATGCAGAGATGAAGCCAAAGTGAAAACAATGACAACTTGTGGATGTGCTGTAAATAACAATATTTCATAGGAACCTGGAATGTTAGGTCCATGAAGTAAGGTAAATTGGAAGTGGTCAAACAGGAGATGGCAAGAGTGAACATCTACATGTTAGGAACCAGTGAACTAAAATGGATGGGAATGGGCAAATTTAATTCAGATGACCATTATATCCACTACTGTGGGCAAGAATCCCTTAGAAGTGACAGAGTAGTCCTCACAGTCAACCAAAAATCCAAAATGCAGTACTTGGATGCAATCTCAAAAACAACAGAATGATTTCTGTCCATTTCCAAGGCAAACCATTCAACATCACAGTATTCCAAGTCTATGTCCCAACTATTAATGCCAAAGAAGCTGAAGTTGAACAGTTCTATGAAGAACTACACGACCTTTTGGAACTGACACCCAAAAAAGGCATCCTTTTCATTAGAAGGGACTAGATTGCAAAAGTAAGAAGCCAAGAGATACCTGGAGTAAAAGGCAAATTTAGCCTTGGAGTAGAAAATGAAGTAGGGCAAAGATTAATAGAATATGCCAAGAGAATGCAGTGATGATAACAAACACCCTCTTCCAATAACACAAGAGATGACTCTACACATGGGCATCACCAGATAGTCAACCTGGAAATCAGATTGATTATATTCTTTGTGGTTGAAGATGGAGAAGCTCTATACAGTCAGCAAAAACAAGACCAGAAGCTGAGTGTGGCTCAGATCATTAACTCCTTGTTGCAAAATTCAGGCTTAAGTTGAAGAAAGTGAAAAACACTAAACCATTCAGGTATGACCTAAATCAAATTCCTTACAATTATACAGTGAAAGGGACACATAGATTCAAGGAATTAGATCTGATAGAAAGAATGCCAGAAGAAATATGAATGGAGGTTCATAAATTGTACAAGTGGTTGTGATCAAAACTATCCCCAAGAAGAAGAAATGCAAAAAGAAATGCAAAATGATTGTCTGAGGAAGCCTTACAAATAGCTGAGAAGAGAAGCAA
Source organism: Okapia johnstoni (assembly GCA_024291935.2). NCBI lineage: Eukaryota > Metazoa > Chordata > Mammalia > Artiodactyla > Giraffidae > Okapia > Okapia johnstoni. The sequence goes on along the minus strand of JAGTYA010000027.1, from coordinate 4,313,027 downwards.
AAAGGAAAGGAGAAAAGGAAAGATATGCCCATTTAAATGCAGAGTTCCAAAGAATAACAAGGAGAGATTTAAAAAAAGCCTTCCTCAGTGATCAATGCCAAGAAATAGAGGAAAACAATAGAATGGAAAAGACTAGAGATCTCCTCAAAAAAATCAGAGATAATAAGGGACGCTTTCATGCAAAGATGGACAAAATAAAGGACAAAAATGGTATGGACATAACACGAGAAGAATATATTAACAAATGGTGGGAAGAATACACAGAGAAACTATCCAAAAAAGATCTTAATGACCCATAAAACCACAACAGTATGATCACTCACCTAGAAGCAGATATTCTGGAGTCTGAAGTCAAGTGGGCCTTAGGAAGCATCACTATGAACAAAGTTGGTGGAGGTCATGGAATTCCAGCTAAGCTACTTCAAATCCTAAAAGATGATACTGCTAAAGTGCTAAATTCAATATGTCAGCAAATTTGGAAAGCTCAGAGTGGCCACAGGACTAGAAAAGGTCAGTTTCACTTCAATCCCAAAGAAAGACAATGCCAAAGCACGTTCAAACTACTGCACAATTGCGCTCATCTCACACGCTACCAAGTAACACTTAAAATTCTCCAAGCTAGGCTTCAACAGTACGTGAACTGAGAAATTCAAGATGTTCAAGCTGGATTTAGAAAAGAGGATACACCTTCTTCTCAAGTGCACATGGAACATTCTTTGGGATAGACCACATCTTGGGTCACAAATCAAACCTCAGTAAATTTAAGAAAATTGAAATTGTATCAAGCATTTTCCGACCACAGAGCTATGAGACAAGATATCAACTACAAGGGAAAAAAAGGGTAAGAAACATAAACACATGAAAATTAAACAACACATTTCTAAATAACCAACAGGTTACTGAAGAAATCAAAAGGGAAATAAAAAAAAATTCTAGAAGCAAATGACAATTAAAACATGACAACTCAAAACCTATGGGATGCAACAAAAGCATTTCTAAGAGGGAAGTTTATAGCAATACAATCCTATCTCAGGAAACAAGAAAAACATCGAGTAGACAACCTAACTTTACACCTATAGTATTGCGGTCCTTTAATGGACCAGAACCTAGTGGTCTGGAATTGACGATAAGAAAGTGAAAGAGAAAAAGAAGCTGATATTCCCTGGTTTATGCAGAGAACCAATAAAACCTTAGAACAAGGCTTGTACCACCCACGAAGGCACAGGGTGCCCTCTCAAGGAGGTCTTGAAAGCCCAGGCAGGAGAGTGAGCTCAGCGGGTTTCCACGCTCCAGAGAATTAGCTGGAGAGAGAGAGAGAGAGAGAGAGAGAGAGAGAGAGAGAGAGAGAGAGAGAGAGAGAGAGAGAGACGGGGACCCAAGCTCTGATGGAGCAAAGGTATTTTAGTAGCAGAAATGCAGGCTTATACATCTTTAGTAAGATGATTACTCAGCTATTACACAGGATGAAATTTTATCAATGGCCACAATATGGATAGTCTAATACATACAAGGTTGCTGACGCTGAAAAGAGTCACTGAAGGGAATTACTGAAAGGAATCCAAGCAGATACCCTTTCCCGTGATCTCAGTCCTGAGAACTGCGGGTAGCTCTACTCGTTCCCAGAATAGGAACTGATAAGGAACAGAGAATCCTTGAGAAATGGCATACAAAGGAAGAAAAATGCAACATATTGAATTCCTTCAAGTCAAATGTCCCCTGACATATAACAACTGGGAAAAGAACAAAAAAATTCCAAAATTAGTGGAAGAAAGAAATCATAAAGATCCAAGAAGAAATAAATGAAAAAGAATTGAAAGAAACAATAGTAAAGATTAATAAAACAAAAGCTGGTTCTTTGAGAAGATAAAATTGACAAACCTTTAGCCAGACTCATCAAGAAAAAAGAGAGAATAATCAAATCAAAAAAATTAGAAATGAAAAAGGAGAAGTTGCAACAGACAATGCAGAAATTCAAAGGATTATAAAAGACTATGATGAACAACTATATGGCAATAAAATAAGTAGCCTGGAAGAAATGGACAGATTCTTAGAAAAGTTGTCTTCCAAGACTGAACCAGGGAGAAACAGAGAGTATGAACAACCCAATTATGAGCACTGAAATTGAAGCTGTGATAAAAAAAAAAAAAAAAAATCTCCCAAAAAAACTAAAGCCCAGGGCCAGATGGCTTCACAGGACAATTTTATCAAATATTTAGAGAAGAGCTATTGCCTATCCTTCTAAAACTCTTTCAAAAAATTGCAGAGGAAGGAACACTTCCATACTCATTCTATAAGGCCACCATCACCTTGATATCAAAACCAGGCAAAGAAAACACGAAAAAAGAAAAGTACAGGCCAATATCACTGATGAACATAGATGCAAAACTCCTCAACAAAATTTTAGCTAACAGAATTCAGCAACACATCAAAAAGCACATACACCACGATCAAGTTAGGTTTATTCCAGGGATGCAAGGATTCTTCAATATACACAAATCAATCAATCAATATGATACACTATATGAACAAGTTGAAAGATAAAAACCAAATGATAATCTCAATAGATGCAGAAAAAGCCTTTGACAAATTTCAGCATCCATTTATGATTAAAACTCTTCAAAAAATGCATATAGAAGGAACCTGCCCCAACATAGTAAAGGCCATATATGATAAGCCTACATCAAACGTTATTTTCAATGGTGAAAAACTGAAAGCATTCCCACTAAGATCAGAAACAAGTCAGGGATGTTCACTTTCACCACTATTATTCAACATAGTTCTGAAAGTCCTAGCTACAGCAATCAGAGAAGAAAAAGAAATAAAAGGAATCCATATCAGAAAAGAAGAAGCAAAGCTCTCACTGTTTGCAGGTGGCGTGATACTGTACATAGAAAATACTAAAGAAACTACCAGAAAACACTAGAGTTAATCAGTGAATTTAAAAAAGTTGCAGGGTAAAAAAATCAATACACAGAAATCATTTGCATTTCTATATTCTAACAATGGAAATTCAGAAAGAGAAATTAAGGAATCAATCCCATTCGTCGTTGGAACAAAAAGAATTAAATATGTAGGAATAAACTTACCTTATGAGGCAAAAAAAAAACTGTACCCAGAAAATTAAAAGATACTAATGAAGAAAATCAATGATGACATAAACAAATGGAGAGATATTTCATGTTCCCGGGTAGGAAGAATCAATATTGTGAAAATGACTATACTACCAAATGCAATCTACAGATTCAATGTGATCCCTACCAAATTACCAATGGCATTTTTCACAGAACTAGAACAAAAAATTTCAAAATTCATATGGAAACACAAAAGACCCCAAATAATCAAAGCAGTCTTGAGAAAGAAGAATGGAGCTAGAGGAATCAACCTTCCTGACTTCAGATTAACTACAAAGCTACAGTCATCAAGCCAGTATGGCAATGGTACAAAAACAGAAATATAGACCAATGGAACAAGATCAGCAATAAACCCATGCACCTATGGGTACCTTATTTTTGACAAGGGAGGCAAGAATATATAATGGGGCAAAGAAAACCTCTTCAATATACAGTGCTTGGAAAACTGGACAGCTACATGTAAAAGAATCAAATCAGAATATTTCCTAACACCATACACAAAGATAAACACAGAATGGATTAAAGACCTAAGTGTACGACCAGAAACTATAAAACTCTTAGAGGAAAACATAGACAGAACACTTGATGACATAAATCAAAGCAAGATTCTCTATGGCCCACCTCCTAGAGAAACAGAAATGAAAACAAAGGAAACAAGTGGGACCTGAATAAATTTAAAAGCTTTGCACAGCAAAGGAAACTATAAGCAAGGTGAAAAGACAACCCTCAGAATGGGAGAAAATATTAGCAAATGAAACAACTGACAAAGGATTAATTTCCAAAACATACAAGCATCTCATACAAATTAATAACAGAAAAAAAAAAAAAACCATCCCAATCAAAGGGAAAAAGACTTAAACAGACATTTCTCAAAAGAAGACATACAGATGGCTAACAAACACATGAAAAGATGCTCAACATCACTCATTATTAGAGAAATGCAAATTAAAGCCACAATGAGACATCACCTCACACTGGTCACAATAGGCTTCATCAAAAAGTCTACAACCAATAAAAAGCTGAAGAAGGTGTGGAGAAAATCGGAACACTCTTGCACTGTTGGTGGGAATGTAAATTGATTCAGCCAGTATGGAAGACAGTATGGAGATTCCTTTAAAAACTAGGAATAAAACCACCATATAATGCAGCAATCCCACTCCTAGGCATACACCCTGAGGAAACCAAAATTGAAAGAGACACATGTATCCGATTGTTCATTGCAGCACTATTTACAATAGCTAGTAACAAGCAAGCATCCTGGATGTCCATCGACAGATGAACGGATAATGAAGGTATGGTAAATATACACAATGGAATATTATTCAGCCATAAAAGAGTAACACATGTGAGTCAGTTCTAATGAGGTGGATGAACCTAGAACCTATTATACAGAGTAAAGTAAGTCAGAAAGAGAAAGATAAATACCACATTCTAACGCATATATATGGAATCTAGAAAAACGGTACTGAAGAAGTTATTTACAGGGCAACTACAGAGAAACAGACATAGAGAATATACATATGGACATGGGGACAGCAGAAGAGAGGGTGAGATGTATGGAAAGAGTAACATGGAAACTTAAATTACCATATGTAAAATAAATAGCCAACGTGAATTTGCCTTATGGCTCAGAAAACTCAAACAGGGGCTCTGTATCAATCTCGAGTGGTGGGATGGGGAGGGAGATGGGGGGGAGTTCCAAAGGGGAGGGGATATAAGTACACATATGGCTGATTCATGTTGAAGTTTGACAGAAAACAGCAAAATTCTGTAAAGCAATTATCCTTCAATAAAAATAAAAGAAATTAAAAAAAAGAAAGAAAATGTAGAGAAACCTGAGATCAAATTGACAGCATCAGATGGACCATAGTAAAAGCTAGAGAATTCCAGAAAAACATCTACTTTTGTTTCATTGACTATGCTGAAGCCTTTGACTGTGTGGATCACATCAAACTGCGGAAAATTCTTAAATATATGGGAATACCAGACCACATTTCCTGCCTCCTGGAAATCTGAATGCAGGTAAAGAAGCAACAGTTAGAACCAGACATGTAACAGTGGACTGGTTCCAAATTGGGAAAGGAGTACTTCAAGGTGATATGTTATCACCTTTCTTACTTAACTGCTATGCAGAGTACATCATGCAAAATGCCTGGCTGGGTGAAGCACAAGCTGGTATCAAGATTGCCAGGAGAAATATCAACAGCCTCATATATGTAGATGATACCACCCTTATGGCAGAAAGCAAAGAGGAACTAAAGAGTGTCTTAATGAAAGTGGAAAAGGAGAGTGAAAACACTAGTTTAAAAGGCAAAAACAAGAAGATCATGGCATCTTGTCACATCACTTCATGGCAAATAGATGGGGAAACAATGGAAACGTTCTTGGACTCCAAAATCACTTTGGACGGTGACTGTAGCCAGGAAATTAAAAGATTCTTGTCCCTTGGAAGAAAAGCTATGACCAACCTAGACAGCATATTAAAAAGCAGAGACATTACTTTGCTAACAAAAGTCTGTCTAGTCAAAGCTACAGTTTTACCAGTAGTCATGTATGGATGTGAGAGTTGGACCATAAAGAAGGTTGAGAACTAAAGAATCGGTACTTTCAAACTGTCCTGTTGCAGAAGATGCTTGAGAGTCTCTTGGACTACAAGGAGATCAAATCAATCGATCCTAAATGAAATCAGTCCTGAATATTCATTGGAAGGACTGATGCTGAAGCTGAAACTCAAATACCTTTTTCACCTGATGCAAAGAACTGTCTCACTGAAAAAGACCCTGATGCTGTGAAAGATTGAAGGCAGGAGGAGAAGGGAATGGCAGAGGATGAGATGGTTCGATGGCATCACCGACTCAATGGACATGAGTTTGAGCAAGCTCCAGGAGTATATGATGGATAGAGAAACCTGGTGTGCTGCAGTCCATAGGGTCAAAAAGTGTTGGACATGACTGAACAACTGAACTGAACTTATAATTTAAATGTTTTTTTTTCTATGATAGTGAATCTTACTTCTAATTATCATCTTCTTGTCCATTTCCACTCTATCCTCACTGCCAGGCATGTTGGAGGATTTTACTTCACTGCCTGCCCCCAAAGTCTTCTGTTAGTCAGAGCTATGTAACCAATCTAGCCAGTAGTACTGGGCTAAAGTGACACCTCTAGGTAAGAACATTTATTTATCAGTGAAATACTCTGCAAGGGTCTCTTTTCTCTTCTTTGTGGTCCTTTCAGACAGTGGAGTTTCCATCAGTCTGGGTTCTTGAGGGTGGAAGACATTTGAAGGGCCTTCTGTTGGCATTTGGTAAACACAGGTCATGAATGAGAAATAAACATTTCTTGCTTTAAGTCCCTGAGATTTTGGAGTGGGTTGTTAATACACTACGAACAAGTAGATCTTGACTACAGACCATGTGCTTTACAGTGCTAACCTTCAAGAGTACACCTTGGTTTTAGACACTTTGATGGAGGTATAAGTCATCTAGGCCAGTACTGGTCCATGGCCTGTTAGTAACAGGGCCACACACAACAGGAGGTGAGCGGTGGGAAGGTAAGCGAAACTTCATCTGTATTTACAGCCGCTCTCCATCACTTGAATTACTGCCTGAGCTCCACCTCCTGTTAGATCATTGGTGGCACTAGATTCTCATAGGATCCAGAACTGAGTACTGTGAGCTGAGTATGGGAGGGATGTAGGTTGCATGCTCCTTATAAGAATTTGCTACCTGATGATCTGAGGTGGAGCTGAGGCAGTCATGGCAGTACTGGGGAGTTACTGCAAATACAGATTATCTTTAGCAGAAAGGTTTGCCTGCACAGAGACCATAATAAATTTCTTGCTTGCAGACTCATGTCAAAATCCCATCAGTGAGTGGCAAGTAACAATTGTACAACTATTTCATAATATATTACACAATAATAATAATAGAAATAAAGTGCACAATAAGTGTAACATGCTTCAATCACCCCCAAACCATCCCTCTGTCCAAGTTCATGCAAAAGTTATCTCCCACAAAACTGGTCCCTGGTACCAAACAGGTTGGAAAATTCTGGTCTAGGCATACTTCACAAAATAAATACCCTAGAGAAGCAAAAGATATGTCGTGAAGCATCTGTTTGATTTATTTTAACAACCATTTGGTCTCTGATTCAGCCTTGCCACTTTAGTCTTCCATATAGAGCTTATTCAAACCAATCTTCCTTGAAGACCTCTGAAATCTGAGATTTCTCTAGAAATTATCCCTGTTCCTGACCACATAGTCTAGCTCAATAGTGCAGATACATGCTCTTCCATATTTCAAGGTAGGCATTAATATCTGATGGCAGTAAGTTTTCTTGAAGAGGTAAGATACACTCTTAAAATCACTTTTTTAAAATTTTAATTGAAGATTAATTGCTTTACAGTTTCTTTGTGATTTTCTGTCATACATTAACAAGAATCAGCCATAGATAGTTTCACCCACGTCCCTTCCCTCTGGAACCTCCCTCCCATCTCCCTCCCCATCCCACCCTTCAGCCTGTCATAGAGCCTCTGTTTGAGTTCCCTGAGCTAATAAATTTGTTATCATTGGTCTAAATTCTTCACTCTGATATCCTAAACACTGCCTAAACTCTGGTCTCATTCTTTTAATTTTAATTTTCACTTCTTACAACTCCTGAAAAAAAGTAAGTTTTTTTTTTCAAACAGAACAGCCTCCACACTTTTTTTCCAAAAAGTAAAATATAGTAATGTGAGGTCTGATTGAGAACTTTAATTTCCCTAGAGTTTATTACAATGCAGGTAATAACCTGTTGAAAACTAATTTGAAAAACTGTCCAGCTCTTGTGATGAGACACTTACGTTTCAGGTGTAAAAAGACTAGCTGGTCTATCCATCCTGATTAGTGAGAACTTTAAGAAAGGTTGTGAAATTGAAAGTCACTCAGTTGTGTCCGACTCTTTGCGACTCCATGGACTATAGAGTCCATGGAATTCTATAGGCCAAAATACTGGAGTGGGTAGTCTTTCCCTTCTCCAGGGGATCTTCCTAACCCAGAAATTGAACCCAGGTCTCCCGCATTACAGGCTGATTCTTAACCAGCTGAACCACAAGGGAAGCCCAAGAATACTGGAATGGGATCCTATCCCTTCCCCAGTGAAACAAACCAGGGTCTCCTGCCTTGCAGGCGGATTCTTTACCAACTGAGGTATCAGGGAAGCCCTTAAGAAATGTTAAAGATGGACAAAGCAACTCAGTTGCTCATAGATAAATGCACTCATCAGTTCAGTTCAGTTCAGTTCAGTTCAGTCGCTCAGTCTTGTCCGACTCTTCGTGATCCCATGAATAGCAGCACGCCAGACCTCCCTGTCTATCACCAACTCCCAGAGTCTACCCGAACCCATGTCCATCAACTCAGTGATGCCATCCAACCATCTCATCCTCTGTTGTCCCCTTCTCCTCCCGCCCCCAATCCTGCCCAGCATTAGGATCTTTTCCAGTGAGTCAATTCTTCGCATGAGGTGGCCAAAATATTGGAGTCTGAGCTTCAACATCAGTCCTTCCAATGAACACCCAGGATTGATCTCCTTTAGGATGGATTGATTGGATCTCCTTGCAGTTCAAGGGACTCTCAAGAGTCTTCTCCAACACCACAGTTCAAAAGCATCAATTCTGCAGCGCTCAGCTTTCTTCACAGTCCAACTCTCACATTCATACATGACCAATGGAAAAACCATAGCCTTGACTAGACGGACTTTTGATGGCAAAGTAATGTCTCTGCTTTTAAATATGCTATCTAGGTTGGCCATAACCTTCCTTCCAAGGAGTAAGCATCTTTTAATTTCATGGCTGCAATCACCATCAGCAGATATTTTGGAGCCCAAAAAAATAAAATCTGATACTGTTTCCACTGTTTCCCCATCTATTTCCCATGAAGTGATGGGACCAGATGCCATGATCTTAGTTTTCTGAATGTTGAGCTTTAAGCCAATTTTTTCACTCTCCTCTTTCACTTTCATCAAGAGGCTCTTTAGTTCTTCTTCACTTTCTGCCATAAGGGTGGTGTCATCTGCATATCTGAGGTTATTGATATTTCTCCCGGCAATCTTGATTCCAGCTTGTGTTTCTTCCGGCCCAGTATTTCTCGTGATGTACGCTGCATATAAGTTAAAAAAGCAGGGTGACAATATACAGCGTTGACATACTCCTTTTCCTATTTGGAACCAGTCTGTTGTTCCATGTTCAGTTCTAACTGTTGCTTCCTGACCTGCATACAGGTTTCTCAAGAGACAGGTCAGATGGTCTGGTATTCCCATCTCTTTCAGGATTTTCCACAGTTTATTGTGATCCACACAGTCAAAGGCTTTGGCATAGTCAATAAAGCAGAAACAGATGCTTTTCTGGAACTCTTTTGCTTTTTCGATGATCCAGCGGATGTTGGCAATTTGATCTCTGGTTCCTCTGCCTTTTCTAAAACCAGCTTGAACATCTGGAAGTTCACGGTTCACGTATTGCTGAAGCCTGGCTTGGAGAATTTTGAGCATTACTTTACTAGCATGTGAGATGAGTGCAATTGTGCAGTAGTTTGAGTATTCTTCGGCATTGCCTTTTTTGGGGATTGGAACGAAAATTGACTTTTTCCAGTCCTGTGGCCACTGCTGAGTTTTCCAAATTTGCTGGCATATTGAGTGCAGCACTTTCACAGCATCATCTTTTAGGATTTGAAATAGCTCACCTGGAATTCCCATCACCTCCACTAGCTTTGTTCCTAGTGATGCTTTCTAAGGCCCACTTGACTTCACATTCCAGGATGTCTGGCTCTAGGCGAGTGATCACACCATCGTGATTATCTGGGTTGTGAAGATCTTTTTTGTACAGTTCTTCTGTGTATTCTTGCCACCTCTTCTTAATATCTTCTGCTTCTGTTAGGTCCATACCAGTTCTGTCCTTTATCGAGCCTATCTTTACATGAAATGTTCCTTTGGTATCTCTAATTTTCTTGATGAGATCTCTAGTCTTTCCCAATCTGTTGTTTCCCTTTATTTCTTTGCATTGATCGCTGAGGAAGGCTTTCTTATCTCTCCTTGCTATTCTTTGGAATTCTGCATTCAGTTGGGAATATCTCTCCTTTTCTCCTTTGCTTTTCGCTTCTCTTCTCTTCCCAGCTATCTGTAAAAAAGACAGACAGTCATTTTGCTTTTTTTGCATTTCTTTTCCATGGGGATTTTCTTGATCCCTGTCTCCTGTACAATGTCACAAACCTCTGTCCATAGTTCACCAGGCAGTCTGATTATCAGTTCTAGTCCCTTAAAACTATTTGTCACTTCCACGGTATACTCATAAGGGATTTGATCTATGTTATACCTGAACTGACTAGTAGTTTTCCCTACTTTCTTCAGTTTAAACCGGAATTTGGCAATAAGCATTTCATGATCTGAGCCACAGTCTGCTCCTGGCCTTGTTTTTGCTGACTGTATAGAGCTTCTCCATCTTTGGTTGCAAAGAATATAATCAATCTGATTTTGATGTTGACCATCTGGTGATGTCCACGTGTAGAGTCCTCTCTTGTGTTGTTTGAAGAGGGTGTTTGCTATGACCAGTGCATTCTCTTGGCAAAGCTCTATTAGCCTTTGCCCTGCTTCATTCCGTACTCCAAGGCCAAATTTGCCTGTTATGCCAGGTGTTTACTGACTTCCTACTTTTGCATTCCAGTCCCCTATAATGAAAAGGACATCTTTTTTGGGTGTTAGTTCTAGGAGGTCTTGTAGGTCTTCACAGAACCGTTCAACTTCAGCTTCTTCAGCGTTACTCGTCGGGGCATAGACTTGGATTACTGTGATATTGAATGGTTTGCCTTGGAAACGAACAGAGATCATTCTATCATTTTTGAAATTGCATCCAAGTACTGCCTTTCAGAATCTGTTGTTGACCATGATGGCTACTCCATTTCTTCTAAGGGATTCTTGCCCACAGTAGTAGATATAATGGTCATCTGAGTTAAGTTCACCCATTCCAGTCCATCTTAGTTTGCTGATTCCTAGAATGTCGACGTTCACTCTTGCCATCTCCTGTTTGACCACTTCTAAGGCAATGGCACCCCACTCCAGTACTCTTGCCTGGAAAATCCCATGGACAGAGAAGCCTGGTAGGCTGCAGTCCATGGGGTCGCTAAGAGTCAGACACGACTGAGTGGCTTCACTTTCACTTTTCACTTTCATGCATTGGAGAAGGAAATGGCAACCCACTGCAGTGTTCTTGCCTGGAGAATCCCAGGGACATTGGAGCCTGGTGGGCTGCCGTCTATGGGGTCGCAAGGAGACGGACACGATTGAAGTGACTTAGCAGCAGCAGCAGCAGCAGCAATTTGCCTTGATTCATGGACCTAACATTCCAGGTCCTTATGCAATATTGCTCTTTACAGCATCGGACTTTGCTTCTATCACCAGTCACATCCACAGCTGGGTATCGTTTTTGCTTTGGCTCCATCCCATCATTCTTTGTGGAGTTATTTATCCACTGATCTCCAGTAGCATATTGGGACTTACTGACCTGGGGAGTTCATCTTTCAGTGTCCTGTCTTTTTGCCTTTTCATACTGTTCATGGGGTTCTCAAGGCAAGAATACTGAAGTGGTTTGCCATGCCCTTCTCCAGTGGACCACATTCTGTCAGACCTCTCCACCATGACCCATCCATCTTGGGTGGCCCCACACGACATGGCTTAGTTTCATTGAGATAGATAAGGCTGTGGTCCGTGTGATCAGATTAGCTAGTTTTCTGTAGTTACAGTTTGAGTGTGTCTGCCCTCTGATGCCCTCTCGCAGCACCTACCATCTTACTTGGGTCTCTCTTAACTTGGACATTGGGTATTTTTCACGGCTGTTCCAGAAAAGTGCAGCCGTTGCTCCTTACCTTGGACAAGGGGTATCTACTGACGACGGCCCCTCCTGACCTTGAATGTGGAGTAACTACTCTCAGCCCTCCTGTGCCCACGTAGCCCCTGCTCCTTGGGCCTAGGGTAACTCCTCTCTCCGCCGACCCCAGCCCCCAGTCCGGCCTAGCTCCTCTCGGCCGCCGCCCCCGGCCCCTGGTCCGGCCTAGCTCCTCTTCGCCTTGCTTCTGCGTGGAGCCGTCACAGCAGCCTCGCTTCTCAGTTCTCATCAGAGAACGCAAAATGCAAGGTCAACATGACTCTGAGGATATGAGACTGTGGCTGTACAAGTTACATCAAAGGGCTAAAAGAAATAACATCAACAACAATAGCAGTAATAGTAACTACTACATACTGAGTACTTACTATGTGACAAGTGCTGTGAGAAAGTCTTTTCTTGCATTTAGTTTTATCATTATTCAAACTTGATGGAAGGGGAAACTGAAACTCAGACGTTTTAATAAACTTACCCAAGGTCACATAGCTTAAACGTTTTGAAAATAGGACTTTATACCCCCCGAACATGCATGCCTAACACTTTTCGGTAGAATGTTCTAGGCAGTGAGATAGTTGTGGTCACCCTTCTTAGAATAATGGGGGTTAAAATCAATAACTGAGGAAGAATTACACCTCAGCTCTGGTTCCAATTCAGTTTCAAGTGTCCATTGACCTTGAGTAATATCACTAATGTGCTTTTGCAACAAAGATCTGATGACTGTTACATAGTTCAACATCTTTTACACAGATACTCCACTCTAGAGCAACTTATGAACTAATTTTCTGTGTCTGTAATTATTTTATATGTTTAATGCATATGTCATTGACTGATTATCTGCATATATATATATATATATATATATATATATATATGAATAATCCTATATTTCATGCAAGCAATAAGTTGTGATTAACCTGACTTGTTATTTGTGATTTTATTCATTGATGTTTCTCACCAGTCAATTGTTAGAAAAGCTGAATTTCTCATTTGTTGTCTCAGCTGGTTATATGTTTTGAATCTTGTAAAAACTTTCAAGTAGTTCATCAATTATTCAACATTATGTTCCAATTAATTAAGACATTTTTCAAGGTCAAATTTTCAATATCTAGCATCTGTGAAGTTGAGAACCTGAGAAGTCACTGAAGATGTATTGTTTTTGTTCAGTCACCTGTCGTGTCTGACTCTGCAACCCCATGAACTGCAGCCCTGCAAGATTCCAGAGCTTGTTCAAATTCATCCCCTTTGAGTCCATGATGCCATCCAACTGTTGCATACTCTGCAGCCCCCTTCTCCTCCTACTCTCAATCTTTCCCAGAATCAGGGTTTGTTCCAATGAGTTGGCTCTTTACATTAGGTAGCCAGAGCATTGGAGTTTCAGCTTCATCATTGTCCTTCCAATGAATATTCAAGATTGATGTCCTTTAGGATTGACTGGATTGATCTCCTTGTTGTCCAAAGGACTCTCAGGAGTCTTCTCCAACACCACAGTTAGAAAGTATCAATTCTTCAGCACTCAGCCTTCTTTATGATCCAACATGACATCCATACATGACTATTGGGAAAACCATAGTTTTGACTAGATGGAAGTTTGTTGGCAAAGTGATGCCTCTGCTTTTTAATATGCTCTCTAGGTTTGTCATAGCTTTTCTACCAAGGAGCAAGTGTCTTTTCTTTCATGGCTGCAGTTCCCATCCACAGTGATTTTGGAGCCCAAGAAAATAAAATCTGTCAATGTTTGCTTTGTTTCCCCCTCTATTTGTCATGAACGAAAGTATCAGATGCTATGATCTTTGTTTTTTGAATGTTGAATTTTTACATTAGCTTTGTTACTCTGTTCTTTCACCTTCATTAAGAGGCTCTTTAGTTCCTCTTCACTTTCTGCCATAACGGTGGTGTCATCTGCATATCTGAGGTTATTGATATTTCTCCAGGCAATCTTGATTTCAGCCTGTGATTCATCCAGGCTGATATTTCACATGATTAATTCTGCATATAAGTTAAATAAGCAGGGTGACAATATACAGACTTGACGTACTCCTTTTCCAATTTTGAACCAATCCTTTGTTTCACGTCTGGTTCTGACTGCTACTTCTTGACCTGCATACAGGTTCCTCAGGAGGCATGTAAGGTGGTCTGGTATTCCCATCTGTTTATGAATTTTCCACAATTTTTTGTGATCCACACAGTCAAAGGCTTTAGCATAGTCGATGAAGCAGATGTTTTTTCTGGAATTCCCTTTCTTTCCCTATGATCCAATGAGCATTGACAATTTGATCCCTGGCCTTCTCAAAGCCCAGCTTGTATATCTGGAAGTTCTCAGTTCACGTAATGCAGAAGCCTAGCATGAAGGATTTTGAGCAAAACCTTACTAGTATGTGAAATGAGTGCAATTATATCATAGTTTGAACATTGTTTGGCATTACCCTTCATTGAGATTGGAATGAAAACTGATCTTTTCCAGTGCCGTGTCCACTGCTCAGTTTTCTATCCCTGGTGATATATTGACTGTAGGGCTCTAACAGCATTATCTTTTAGTATTTTAGATAGTTCAGCTAGAATTTTGTCACCTCTACTAGCTTTGTTTGCAGTAATGCTTCCTAAATCCCACTTGACTTCACACTCCAGAATGTCTGGTTCTAAGTGAATTCCTTGCATGAAATATTCCCTTGATATCATCAATTTTCTTGAAGAGATCTTCAGTCTTTCCCATTGTAGGCCAAGGGTGCTTGCTATGACCAATGTGTTCTCTTGAAAAAATTCTGTTACCTTTTTCCCTGCCTCATTTTGTACGCCAAGACCAAACTTGCCTGTTACTCCAAGTATCTCTTTACTCCCACTTTGTATCCCAATTCCCTATGATGAGAAGGATTTTTTTTTTTTTGGTCTTAGTTATAGAAGTTCTTATAAGTCTTCATAAACAGGTCAACTTCAACTTCTTTGGGATTAATGGTTGGGGCATAGACTTGGATTACTGTGAAACTGTGATGTTGAATAATTTGCCTTGTAAACAAACCGATATCATTCTGTCATTTTTGAGATTGCACCCAAGTACCCCATTTTGGGCTCTTTTGTTGACTATGAGTGCTACTCCATTTCTTCTAAGGGATTGTTACCCACAGGAGTAGATATAATCGTCATCTGAATAAATTTGACCATTCCCATCCATTTTAGTTCACTGATTCCTAAAATGTTGATATTCGATCTTGCCGTTTCCTGTTTGAGCATGTCCAATTTACTTTAATTGATGGACCTGACATTCCAGTCTTTGATGCAGTGTCAGATTTTACTTTCACCACCAGACACAACCACAATTGAGCATTGTTTGCACTTTAGCCCAGCTGCTTCATTCTTTCTGAAGCTATTAGAAATTGTCATCTTCTCTTCCCCAGTAGCATATTGGACATCTTCCAACTAGGGGGCTCATCTTTTGATATCATATCTTTTTGCCTTTTCATACTGTTCATGCAGCAAGAATACTGGAGTGGTTTGCTATTCAGTCCTCCAGTGGACCACGTTTGTCAGAACTCTCTCCCACGACAGATAGGGTAGCAACATTTTGAAGACTTGTCATTTAATTCATTTGATTCTTCAGCATCCAAACATGGGAGAGAATGCAAAGCAGTGAAGTATTATCACTATCTCATTCCACAGAAGTAACTTCAATAGCTTCATTTTCTTTTTTGTCTATATCCAACAAACCTAACCTCAGAGAAATTGTAGAAACTAATTATTTAAAACGCATTTACATTATATGGATTTCATTGCTGAAATTATACGGAAATGACTAGATAAGAAAAAGACGTTTTCAGGTAATTACATAGTTATAAATATTAATATGCAAAATTAAGGTCAACTAATTTTGAAAAGTGACAGAAAATTCATTCTACTTTATTGAAGCATACTCAGTCTGATTCCCAAATCAAAATCAACCCTAGCAGTCCATTACTGTAATAATATTTATAGTTTTAATTATAAATTTAATTCCAGACTAACAGAACAGAAGATATTAAGAAGATATCTTCTAACAGAAGCAGAAGATATTAAGAAGAGGTGACAAGAATACACAGAAGAAATGTACAAAAAAGATCTTCATGACCCAGATAATCATCATGGTATGATCACTCACCTAGAGCCAGACTTCCTGGAATGCAAAGTCAAGTGGGCCTTAGAAGTCATCACTACTAACAAAGCTAGTGGAGGTGATGGAATTCCAGTTCAGTTATTTCAAATCCTGAAAGATGATGCTGTGAAAGGCAATGCCAAGGAATGCTCAAACTACCGCACAATTGCACTCATCTCACACACTAGTAAAGTAATGCTCAAAATTCTCCAAGCCAGGCTTCAACAGTAAGTGAACTGTGAACTTCCAGATGTTCAAGCTGGTTTTAGAAAAGGCAGAGGAACCAGAGATCAAATTGCTAACATCCACCAGATCATCGAAAAAGCAAGAGACTTCCAGAAAAACATCTATTTCTGCTTTATTGACTATGCCAAAACTGTGACTGTGTGGACCACAACAAACTGTGGAAAATTCTTTAAGAGATGAGAATACCAGATCATTTGATCTGCCTCTTGAAAAACCTGTATGCAGGTCAGGAAGCAACAGTTAGAACTGGACATGGAACAACAGACTTGTTCCAAATAGGGAAAGGAGTATGTTGAGGTTGTATATTGTCACTCTGCTTATTTAACTTTTATGCAGAATACATCATGAGAAATGCTGGGCTGGATAAAGCACAACCTGGAATCAAGATTGCCGGAGGAAGTATCTATAACCTCAGATATGCAGATGACACCACCCTTATGGCAGAAAGTGAAGAAGAACTAAAGAGCCTCTTGATGAAAGTTAAAGAAGAGAGTGAAAAAGTTGAGTTAAAGCTCAACATTCAGAAAATGAAGATCATGGCATCTGGTCCCATCACTTCATGGCAAATAGATGGGGCAACAGTGGAAACAGTGGCTGACTTTATTTATTTATTTTGGTTTCTAAAATCACTGCAGATGGTGATTGCAGCCATGAAATTAAAAGACACTTGCTCCTTGGAAGAAAAGTTATGACCAACACAAATACCATATTAAAAAGCAGAGACATTACTTTGTCAACAAAGGCCCATTTAGTCAAGGCTATGGTTTTTCCAGTGGTCATGTATGAATGTGAGAGTTGGACTATAAAGAGAGCTGAGTGCCAAAGAATTGATGCTTTTTAACTGTGGTGTTGGAGAAGACTCTTGAGAATCCCCTGGACTGTAAGGAGACCCATCCAGTCCATCCTAAAAGAAATCAGTCCTGAATATTCATTGCAAGGTCTGATGCTCAAGCTGAAACTTCAATACTTTGGCCACCTGATTCGAAGAACTGACTCATTTGAAAATACCCTGATGCTGAGAAAGATTGAAGGCGGGAGGAGAAGGAAACAACAGAGGACGAGATGGTTGGATGGCATCACCAACTCGATGGACATGAGTTTGAGTAAACCCCGGGAGTTGGTGATAGACAGGGAAGCCTGGCGAGCTACAGTCCATGGGGTCGAAAAAGTTGGACACAACTGAGCAACTGAACTTAACTAAACTGAACAGCAAAGCAAATTCCCAGAAGGTTGAATTCTTATTTCTTTTCTCAATTCACTATGTAGTCTCAGATTGCATTACTATTTTTGAATAACTTAAACCATGCTTTAGTATTTGAAATTTATTTATAAATTTTCATTGAATTATAACATAGTTACAGAATAGTAAACAAAATGGTTCAATCAGCCGCCGATCAAGGAAATTCACAGATCCGTGAAAAGGGCTCTGAACCACAGTGCCAGCTTTAGTGTTCTTTCCTAATTCTAATCTAACCCCAAACTCCAAATACCTTAGAAAGGCTTTACTGTTTTTCAATTTTTAAATACTTATGAAATTAGCATGATTTTTCGTGAGATTACTCCGTGTGGTTTACTTGTACTAATACATTCTTTCTCATTTTGTAACATACGAATAGTCTCTACTCTATCCATCTATCTAATTTATATTGGAGTTTTTATAAACAAAATTGCTCTTAGAATTCTATTTTATGTCACCGAGTTGTGTGTACCTAGGAGCTGAACTGCACAAATATATTAGAGTATACGAGATGCGGCCAGAAGCTTCCCAAAGAGATTTAACATAATTTACACTCCCAAGAGCACCTAATAAATTCTCCATTACTATAATATTGCTAGTACATGATATTAACAGTACAGTCTTGGTAATATTACATTTGGTGGTCAGTTTACAAACTCCATTCCATTTTTATGAAAAATATTGACCTGTATTTCTTTTTTGCTATTAGTGTTTGTCATCAAGATCTCTGATAGATCATAAAATGAGTTAAGAAGTGTGAACTGTCTTTTTCTAATACTATCCAGAAAAAAATATGTGTGTGCAGAGTATGTGTGTATCTGTTGTTTTTTCCTACATTGCTTGGAAGGATTCAGCAGTGAAGTTAACAGAAACAAGAGTGTTCTTCATAAAGGCTTTAAATTATAAATTCATTTCATTACTGAATGTAAAAATCATCTAAACTTTACCAGCTTGATTTATTCTTCCAAAAAAAACAAATGCTTCTTTTTTAATTGATTTACTGTATTTTGGTCAATTACTTACTTTAGCTGTTATTTTTATCACATCTTTCTTTCTTTCTTCCTTTCTAATCTGTGCCTTCTAATGCAGTTAATTTTCTTCTAAATTCAGAGTTAACTTCATCCTGTAAGTTTTGATGTGATTTTTACCCACTATTTTAAAATTATTGTTTGATTTTCATTGTGATTTCTTTTTGACACACTGAATTTTCAGAAGTATATTGCTTAATTACTATATTTATGAATATTTTCTAGCTTCCTACTCACTAAAAGTTATTTCTAATGCCAACTCAATATCCTTGCCACTTTACTGGTTATCAACAGCCTTGCACAGAGTGCACACGAATGTGCCACCTGTTGCAAAGCAGAACAAGTGAGTACACTGCTTCTTGTTTCAGCTTCCACATAGAAATGAACTGGCGGATGGACAGTGAGAGAACGGTGAAGTAAGCACCAGAAGCTCTGGTTCTGGGGCCAGTTAGACCAGTTTTAAATCCCAGTTCTGGCACCTGTTAGTGGGGTAGCATCAGGAAAGTCACTAAACAGATTTAAACCTCCTTTTCTGTTTGCAAAATAAAGAAAATAGACTCTACCAGGAAAAAACACTTTTAGTATATGAGTATAATTTATGTGAAATATGTATAAATAAGTATATATTTTCCTACAAGAAACAGTTCCATGTTCACATATACAGTTTTCACTCTAAAGAACCTAAGTACTGGAAATAATGAGAATTGATCTGTTTCCTTTTCTTAAAGAAATTTCTGACTTGACTGACTTCTGCTCCCAGTTGTTTTAATTTGTGGAGGATAATTATGACCCTTCTCTGTCAATCTTGGTGAACAGTCCCAGTGGACAGGTGGGTTGGTGGTGTGCTGGGGCTAAATGATATGCCCTCCAACCTTATGCGTCAAAGCCCCGCATATCCTTACTTCTTGGGTGCCCACCCGGTGCCTTCATGTTGACTTTTTAATGTTCAACTTTTCTAGTTGTTCTCAGTAATAGGGCTGGTCTTTAGTGCCCTATTGCTGGAAGTGGAATTCTTTTTTGTTGTTTTTGGATTTCCTTATAATTCCATCTAATTTGTGGATACTGTCATATTTCTATGTAATTTTTCAAACAGAACAAAACAGTTATATCTACTCCCTCTGCATGTAACTAAATCTAAGCTCATACCATGAAGCTGGCCACTGGACTAACATTAAGGTCAGGACACTGGGATTTTGTCTTTTTTTATGTTGGTCATTGTATCAGTCAGGGTAGCAAGGTTGGCTTCACTTTGAAAGCTAACAAATCCCAAACTTAGTGCTGGCAAACAAACAAGACTTTTTCCTTATCAAAAACTCATACTTCATGTGTCTCTGGTCAGTGGGGGCCTATGCTTTTTCTTGATGTCATCAGTGATTCAGGCAGATCCGGAACATCTCTAGTTACAGTGAAAGTCGAAAAAGACATAGCAAACAAAGTTCTGGCTATAACATGTCTCTTCTCACATGCTATCAGTAAAGTGGCATGGCTGAGTTTGACTTCAAGGAGGTGAAGACATTAACTCTTATTAGGTGACTAAAACAAGAAACAGAATATCTCTGAACAGCAATAATGCAACCAGTTTTAAAGTGATCAATGGCCACAATTTCCTAGTAACTGAAAGACAGATTCTCAAGTGTGGAGAATCTATTCTGTTCTTGATACATAGTCTATAACTTGGTTGTATTAGTTTTATATTGCTGACATGAAAAATTTCCACCAACTCAATTGCTTAAGACAACACAAACTGATGATTTGACAGCTCTTGAGGGGAAAATTCAGCATAGGATTCACTAAGCTAAGCTCAGGGTGTCAGCAGGCTGTGCTCCTCTCTGGAAACACTGAGGGGCACTCATGTCTTCCTATTTGAGTTGTTGACAAAAGTTAAGTTCTCTGTGTTTATAAGATTGAGGCCTGTGGTTCATTGCTGGCTGTGAATTTTTGAGGGCCACTGCCAGCTGCTATAGGCTGCATAGTCCTGGTTATGGTCCCTGTCTTCATCTTCAAGGCCAGCAGAGGTGGAAGAGTTTCTCTCTGTGTAGGTTTCATATTTAAGTAAGTATATAAAACTTTACTTTAAAATACTGAAGTAGACTTTAAAAAATATTATTTGTGCTTGATCTCTCTCAGCTCAGTGAGGACCATTTTTTTCTATATATGGAGAAGTGTAATCATAAAGGGCTTCATTCTTTTTCTTTGTAACTTATTAATCCTGATCTTTTAAAGGATAAATTAATATTTTATGAAGCATAAAACAGAATAATCTAGGTTAATGAATGAAAGAAAGAGTTCCAACAATCTGCTTCATGATTCAAGGACTTGTGCTGAATAATCAACTCAAATATTTAGCAGCAATTTCTATACATGGTGAATATGGTGGATATGCTTCTAAGACATAAACTGGTTTCAAATCCATATCACTCATATTATCCCTTCACATTTTCATGATTGCTCTATGATACAGGTGGGTTAGGAATAATTTAACAAATGAGGAAATTGAAACTTGGGAATGATAAGTGACACACCACAGTTTTAATGCCAGTTGTGGGAAGGCAAGAAATTCCTTAATATAGATCTTTTTTTCACTTACTTTATTTTTCTTGGATCTTTTTAGAAGACATCTTCCTGGGCATGAAGGGCTGACACTGTTCATGAAGATTCTATGGGTTCCATCTCAGAGAATCATCCATCAGCACATGCATGACAGAAGATTCTTACTCACCTCATAGGAAGGGTGGGGGGCGGAGGTGGCTGGTGTGTTGGCTCTCTGGCATATGGTCATTTCCTGTGGAGTAAAAGGTCTCAGGGCCCACTCTGGAGATCTAGGTTCTGCCTTGTCACTTACTAGGCATATGACCATTGGCACAAAGTAATCACCCTGAAAAATACATATACTGCTATCTTATCTGATTTATAGTTTTATGACTATCAAAATATCTATTTGGAAGTGAGTTTCTATGGCCAGAGATAAGATGCAACATGAAAGCCCTAGAACTGAAACTGAAAACTGTTTCTGCATTCTGTATTAATAAAGTCAATCCTTCATCTGAGGATAAATCAGTTCATAGACTATATGATATCACCATGGTGGATGAATCTACTGACATTCTACCAGTTCTAGGTAGTTCACATATCCTTCTTTGACTAAGAGAAGAGTGCATTATGATGATACATTACATCTCAGGGATTGTCAAAATGTGTTATCATTTCTAAAAGCCTTGTCACTAGGGAAAGAGGACAAATATTTTCTTCCTTTCTGTGGGTTGTAGTAGGTATGTGTAAATCCAGCCTCATCATTCCTCAAAGCAGATGTGTATCAGACTCTTTGTACTTAGTTTAGGCTTTCAGCATATATTATCTCCCTTTAGTATAACTGCCTGTTATGTGGTGTTCACAGTTTAATTCACATATCATAGACAGACTACATAAAACCACCATCATTCACACTGTGTTAGAACTCAGGAAATAGGTAACCATTTTCTTCCTCTTTTCATTTTAATTAATTTCATTTCCTTTCAGAGTAACTGTAAAATTTAGTCATTCTCATCAAGATCAGGTCATTTCTTTAAACTAGAATATTCACATCCAACTATAACTTTTAAAAAATTATCCTTTAAGATGAAATCTTGTCCCTTTTCCCTGAATTTTACTACTTTCTCAATCTCTGTTGTCAACTCTTTTGTGAGAATTCTATTCCCCTCCATCCTGTTTGAAGCAGGCAACTTTGAGATACTAACGAAATATTTCAAGTGCTATTAGAATCCATAAAATTGTGCTCATAAACATACCAAATGACATTGGGACATCTGATTTAATATTAATTTATTATTCAATATATTCAAACTCATACATTGAGTGTTTACTTAGACATGAGCTCTCAAGGAAGTAGTTAATGACAGAGAAACAGAGGTGCAAAATCAAACTCCAATATGACTTGATTAGTATCAACAAAGATATGAAGAAAAAACTCTGAAAGGAAAAGAGCAGGTATAATTAATCTAAAGTAGTAAATAAGAAAAGGACTCATGGAAGAGGTACCATTTAGGTTGATTCTTAAAAGATTATTTTAGTGGGCTGTAGAATTGAGTAGAGAGTAGGGGGCAAACATATTCAGGCAAAGACAATAGTAGGATTTATTAGGCATCTACTGCTGTGTTACAAAGTACTACCTCCTTAGTGGTTAAAACAGCACACGTTTATTATCCTGTAGCTTTCATGTCAGGAGTCTGGGCTTGCTTAGCTGTCTACCTGGGGTCTTCTGTGGCTGCAGTCAAGGGGTTTTCCTGGTCTATACTCTCCTCTAGGGGCTCAATTAAAGAATAATTGACTTGAAGCCCATTTGGTTTGTTGGCAAGATTAATATTCCTGTGGCTGGATGGCTGATGTCCTGATGCATTGCTGGCTGGAGGCATTGGTATGACCCTTGAGGTCACACCCAACTCCCTTCCACAGGGCTCTCCATGGGCCTTTCAAATATGGATGTTTCCCTCTACAAGGCCAGCAAGGAAGTCCCTCACTTTTAAGGGCTTTCAGCTCATTAGGTTAGGCCCACCTATGATAGTTTCTGTTTTTGCTAATTCAGAATCAACTGACACAAGACTTCAGCCACATTTGCAGAATCCTTTCACCTTTACTATATAATGTAACTTTCTCATAAGAGAAAGTTTGTCATACAAACTACACCTCTATGTCATAGTCTATTGACTAGAAGCAAATAACAGTTTCCAATCACACCCCAGGGACAAGAATTATGCAAAGGTGTAACTGCCAGAAGTTGGGAATTATTGGGGGTTACCCTATGGTCAGACTGCTATATGGGCAAAGATAAGTCCTCATGGAATAATACAGTATTGCAAAACTGCAAGTACTAGGGGGGGGGGGGGGGGTGTGTGTTGTTGGTGGGTGTTGGTGTGGGGGGGTTTGGGGGGGTGGGAGGGGGGGGGGGGGGGTGGGTGGGGGGGGGGGTGGGGGGGGGGGGTGGGGGGGGGGGGGGTGGGGGGAGGGGGGGTGGGGGTGGGGGAGGGGTGGGGGGGGGGGGTGGGGGTGGGTGGGAGGGGGGGGGGGGTGGAGGGAAGAGGGCTGTAGTTCCATGTGGTAGAAAAATAGAATGCAAAAGATAGGGGAAGGTAAAGTTTAGAATCCATGAGCTCTGAGTATCTTGTGAAAGAGTTTGGATTTTGTGCTATAGGTGGTACAATATCCACAGAGTAGAATTTGGATGCTGTCAGTCCACAAGCAGTGAGCAAAGTGGAATATAGGACGCTGATCTGAAAGAAGGGAGACCAGTTGGACCACTGTGGCAATTATCCAGATAAAGGAGAATGGGGACTTCTATAAGACTAAGGAGATGAAGAGAAATCATGTATACAAATATATTTAAGAAAAATGATTACCATGAGCATTGAAGATGGGAAAGAGGAAGGGATGTGTTGTGACTTATTTTTGTCTAAACTGGTTGTAATCGCTGATACAAGGCCTCCCAACCTATGTATGAACATTGACAAGTGGTCTTAACCATTATGCCAAAAAATACTGACTGAGTATATGTTTTACAGAAAGTGCTATATTAGGTATTTCACACACAGAGACACAAAAACACACATTAGGTATTGCATGGATTTCGGATATTTACTAAGTGTATTATCCAACTTAAGGAATGTATAAGACACATAATACAAAGGGGTATAAACATGAGGCAGTGTGTAGCATCATATGTGATAGAATGTAGTGACAAGGTATGTAAAAAAGTTTGTATTAGCTGTAATGTAGTTTATGTTGTTGTTCAGTCACTTAGTCATATCCAACTCTTTGCGATCCGATGGACTGTAGCACACCAGGCTTCCTTGTCCTTCACCGTCTCCAGGAGTTTGCTCAAACTCATATCCATTGAGTCGGTAATGCCATCCAACCATCTCATCCACTGTCTCCTCATTCTCCTGTCCTCAACCTTTCCCAGCTTCAGGGTCTTTTCCACGGAGTTGGCTCTTTGTATCAGGTGGCCAAAGTATTGGAGCTTCAGCTTCAGCATCAGTTCTTCCAATGAATATTCAGGACTGATTTCCCTTAGGATTGATGGATTTGATCTCCTTTTTGTCCAAGGGACTCTTAAGAGTCTTCTTCAGCATCACAGTTCAAAAGCATCAATTCTTCCACGCTCAGCCCTCTGTGTGGTACAACTCTCATATCCATAAATGACTACTGGGTAAACCATAGCTTTGACTATACAGACAAGAGATAGTAAATCAAGGAAAGATTTAGACATGAAAATTGAGGCTGTTATAAGGCTTTTTTGAGTGAGGCTAAGGAATATTAGTTTAGTCCATAAGCAATGAAGAAATCAAGGATGATTTTGGAGCTCAAGAGTGAAACTACCAAAACATCGCTTTCTGAAAATCAATTTGCAAATTTATGTGCCAATAATAGATTTGATGGACAAAGTCGGGAAATAGGAGACCACTTTAAAGAATATGTTTATTACCTACAGTTGAAGATATATGGATTTGGGCCAGTGGGATTGGAAAATCATGCAAGATGGAGATGATTGTCAAGAATTCTAGCAAATCTTCACTAAGATTGTGGTCTCAGGAAATTGCTGCAGTCTTTCTCACTTTATGCTTTCACTTTTTAGCAACCATTTTAATGTAACCCCATCTTCCAGATCAAAGTCACCTTCGTGCACATTCCAGGGTTCATGTGCCTTTGGCATTATCCTGGGTCATGGCATAACAATTGATTTTTGTTGTTTTGTTAGAAACGAGTAGTCTTCTCTACCCCAAACCTAGAGATTCATACTCTAGTGGATAATCATTACTTTATTAATACTACTTAAATTTCTGTCACCTTTGTATTACAGACAGTTACTTCAACCATGAAATTAAAAGATGCTCACTCTTTGGAAGAAAAGCTATGACAAACCTAGACAGAGTATTTAAAAACAGAGACATAATTTTGTCGACAAAGGTATGTATAGTCAAAGCTATGGTTTATCCAGTAGTCATGTCTGGATGTGAGAGTTGAGCCATGAGTGCCCAAGAATTGATGCTTTTGAACTGTGGTGCTGGAGAAGACTCTTGAGAGTCCCTTGGACATCAAGGAGATCAAACCAGACAATCCTAAAGGAAATCAGTCTTGAATATTCATTGGAAGAACTAATGCTGAAGCTGAAGCTCCAATATTTTGGCCACCTGATGCAAAGAGCTGGCTCATCGGAAAAGATCCTGAAGCTGGGAAAGACTGAAGCTAAAAAGGAGAAGGGGAAGCAGAGAATGAGATGATTAGATAGCATCCCCGACTCAATGGACACAAATCTGAGCAAACTCAGAGATAGTGAAGGACAGGGAAGGCTAGTGTGCTACAGTCCATGGGAATGGAAAGAATTGGATACGACTGAGTGACTGAACAACAACAACTATTGTTGTCACTTTTGCTTACATGTAGATAATATTCTGAATAGTTAAATAGAATTATCTCTTAGAATAAACTGTTTGTTTATAAACTCAATGACAGGAAAAGAAGCTGAGGATAGATATCTTGCTCAAATTCAAAGAATTCTAGTGTGGAATATGGACAGATGTCTGTTGCAGGGCTTATGGCCTTGACCGCTATGTGATGCTCCTAAATTTAGCACTGTAACCAAAACACACTCACAAACAGAAAACTTGACTACTTTGCAATACTTTAGTTGTTTTTTTTATATTTTCTTCCTTTTGGATTCTTATCCCACTAACTCTTTTTGCAGATTAATTATATGGTTTTCCACCTTGCATTACTTCCCCCAAGTGGAAAAAATGAAATGTTAATAATGATTGCTTAATATTTTTGCATAGTAAATTGGAAAAGAAAAGAAGAAATCTGTTATCTGAAAAGAAATCTTTCAAAAATATATTTGTGTGTTGACAAGGTTTGAAGCATGATAACCTAGTTTTGAAACATAATAATAATCTAGTTGTGAATAGTAGAGTTGTCATGGGCAAAGTTAGCATACAACCTAATCAGTGAAATATTCCCCTGGGAATAATCTAACATTACTAAGGAATCATATATTCAATAATAAAATTATTTACAAACTTTTATAGTAGACATTTTCCACTTAAGAGTTTTTCTCTAAACACATGTGAGTATAATGTCAAGCCACATCATGCAGTTCAATAATCAAAGCTGCAGAATGAATCACTCTTAGTTACCCACATATTGAATAACTTTTTCTTTCAATGTAGATATATTGAGTGATAGATATGATAAGTATATTGACAATGGAGGAATGAAAAATAGGATAGTCACTTTTTTGTCTTTCTAAGGGCAGACTTTGAATTATTTTTGTGATTGGAAGAGAAGTATATATAGAGGGAAGTGATTCCAATCTCTGGGTGGATTTCTTCCCTCTTTGATAAAGGGAACTGTCAAGAGAGATGGCCAGTATCAGGGACTGTGGCAGGAAATAAATTTCATGGTAAGGACTCACCTAACAAGGACTCACCTAACACAAAGACTCATCAGGGAGCATATGGTACATGATGAGAAGAAACTGTGAAATCTCTAAAGGCAGGGAGATGCTGAGCACATTGATAATCTTCCACTGACTTCCTGTTTGTTCAGTGAAGAAGGTTCCCTTACCCTAGTTATCAAGCTAGAACAGACTTAATATAATGTTTGTTATATAAAAAAAGAAAAGATTTAAATAGTAGAATGATTAAGATGAAAGAGATGTCTGCGATGTCTGCTGCCATACTGACTCAATGACCTCCTCACTACAGAAAAAGTGAATTAATGCAGTTAGCCAGGATATTTTGACAAGACTATGCCAAAAAAGCTTCATTAACATGAACTGCAGAAACCAATGTAATACTATAAAGCAATTTTCCTCCAATAAAACAAAACAAAACAAAAAGCCCTTAGAAGAATGCCTGGCCTCCACAAGCATTGCATAATGGTTTTCAGTCATTCTTATCTTAAAAATAATGTTATGTTTGATTAAAAAAATAATAAAATGAACTGTTTCAAGATTGACTGGGCATAGAGAACAGACTTGTGGCTGCCAAGTTGAGGGGTGAATGGAATGGGAGTTTGGGGTTAGAAGATGCAAACTATTATATATAGGATGGACTAACAATAGGGTCCTATTGTGTAGTATAGTGAAGTATTGGGAACTCTACCCAATATCCTGTGATAAACCATAATGGAAAAGAATATTAAAAAGGGTGTAAAGGACTCACTCTGCTATACAATAGAAATTAACCCAACATTGTAAAACAAACATACTTCAATAAAAAAAAATCATCTACTTGAAAGACTCAATAAAAGGGACAATTCCTTTGCTCATAAAAAAAAGAAAGAAAGAAAGAACTGTTTCATATGTTTGTAATTACAAAATGCCTTGTTGAGATAGATCAAGGTATACCACCCTCCTCTTGATGTTACAGACAGGGAATGAGAGTTTATTACTATCCTTTTGTGGGTGGATAGCAATGCCTAACTTTTTAGTTACTGGTTCATTTAACTTATTTTCTGTTTTAAGGACAAGATGACTTTATCACTGGTCTAAATAGCAAAAATTTATTGTTTTATATCATGTGTAGTCTGGAAAAAAGTGGAGATATATAAAAAAAAAGGCAAAGAGATTGGCAAACTAACTTTTCAGCTAGAACTAGTAGACTGGGCAGTTTCTAACTACTGAGGAGTTGATTTTCTTAAAAGCATGAAAGCGTCTACTTCACCATCCCAAAAACTACCATGGGGAAATCTTAATTCACTCTCTGGGGAAAGAAAGATTTCCCCATTATGTGGAGAAATTCATTTTTTGGTTCATGTATAGTTGATTTACAATGTTATGTTCATTTCTTCTGTACAACAAAGTGATTCATATATATATATATGTATATGTGTATGGTATATGTATATGTATATATACAGGTATATGTATATGTATGTATACAGGTATATGTATATATACATATATATATATATATTCTTCTTCATATTCTTTTCCATTATGGTTTGTCATAGGGTATTGACTGTAGTTCCTTGTGCCATACAGTAGGACATTCTTGTTTATCCATTCTATATATTCTAGTTCTTCTCGTTCCATCCAGTAATTTCAAACTTTCAATCCATCCCTCCCCTACTTTTCTTCCCCTTGGCGATCATAAGTCTGTCCTCTAAACTCTGTGAGTCTGTTTCTGCTTGGTAGATGAGTTCATTTGTATCATAGTTTAGATTCCACACTATAATAAGTGGAATCATAAGATATTTTTCATTCTCTTTTTGACTTATTTCACTTAGTATGATAATCTCTAGGTCCATCCATGTTGCTGCAAATGGCATTATTTCATTCTTTTTTATGGCTGAACGGTATTCAGTATTTGTAATATATTTTATTTTATCCCTTCATCTATCAATGGGCATTTAGTTTGCCTCTATGTCTTGGTCATTGTAAATAATGCTCAAATGAACACTGGGGTACATTATCATTTTAAATTAGTTTAGTCCAGATATATGCAGCGAAAGATGGAGAAGCTCTATACAGTCAGCAAAAACAAGACCCGGAGCTGACTGTGGCAAAGATCATGAACTCCTTATTGCCAAATTCAGACTTAAATTGAAGAAAGTAGGGAAAACCACTAGACCATTCAGGTATGACCTAAATCAAATCCCTTATGATTATACTGGAGAAGGAAATGGCAACCCACTCCAGTATTCTTGCCTAGAGAATCCCGTGACTGAGGAGCCTAGTGGGCGGCTGTCCATAGGGTCACACAGAGTCGGACATAACTGAAGCGACATAGCATGCATGAATGCATTGGAGAAGGAAATGGCAACCCATTCCAGTATTCCTGCCTGGAGAATTCCAGGGAGAGAGGAGCCTGGTGGGTTGCCCTCTATGGGGTCGCACAGAGTCAGACACAACTGAAGCGACTTAACAGCAACAGCAACGGTATGATTATACAGTGGAAGTGAGAAATAGATTTAAGGGACTAGATCTGATAGAGTGCCTAATGAACTATGGACGGAGGTTCGTGACATTGTACAGGAGACAGGGATCAAGACCATCCCCCATGGAAAAGAAATGCAGAAAAGCAAAATGGCTGTCTGAGGAGGCCTTGCAAATAGCTCTGAAAAGAAGAGAAGGGAAAAGCAAAGGAGAAAAGGAAAAATATTCCCGTTTGAATGCAGAGTTCCAAAGAATAGCAAGGAGAGATAAGAAAGCCTTCCTCAGCAATCAATGCAAAGAAATAGAGGAAAACAACAGATTGAGAAAGACTAGAGATCTCTTCAAGAAAGTTAGACATACCAAGGGAATATTTCATGCAAAGATAGGCTCGATAAAGGACAGAAATGGTATGAACCTAACAGAAGCAGAAGGTATTAAGAAGAGGTGGCAAGAATACACAGAAGAACTGTACAAAAAAGATCTTCACGACCCAGATAATCACGATGGTGTGATCACTCACCTAGAGCCAGACATCCTGGAATGTGAAGTCAAGTGGGCCTTAAAAAGCATCACTATGAACAAACTTAGTGGAGATGAGGGAGTTTCAGTTGAGCTATTTCAAATCCTAAAAGATGATGCTGTTAAAGTACTGCACTCAATATGTCAGCAAATTTGGAAAACTCAGCAGTGGCCACAGGAATGGAAAAGGTCAGTTTTCATTCCAATCCCTAAGAAAGTCAATGCCAAAGAATGCTCAAACTACCGCACAGTTGTACTCATCTCACATGCTAGTAAAGTAATGCTCAAAATTCTCCAAGCAAGGCTTCAGCAATACATGAACCGTGAACCTCCAGATGTTCAAGCTGGCTTTAGAAAAGGCAGAGGAACCAGAGATCAAATGGCCATCATCGGCTTGATCATCAAAATAGCAAGAGAGCCCCAGAGAAATATCTTTTTCTGCTTTATTGACTATGCCAAAGCCTTTGACTGTGTGGATCACAATAAACTGTGGAAAATTCTGAAAGAGATGGGATACCAGACCACCTGACTTGCCTTCTGAGAAATCTGTATGCAGGTCAGGAAGCAACAGTTAGAACTGGACATGGAACAACAGACTGGTTCCAAATGGGAAAAGGAGCACGTCAAGTTTGTATATTGTCACCCCGCTTATTTAACTTATATGCAGAGTATATCATGAGAAACGCTGGGCTGGAAGAAACACAGGCTGGAATCAAGATTGCCGGCAGAAATATCAGTAACCTCAGATATGCAGATGACACCACCCTTATGCCAGAAAGTGAAGAAGAACTAAAAAGCCTCTTGATGAAAGTGAGAGAGGAGAGTGAAAAAGTTGGCTTAAAGCTCAACGTTCAGAAAACTAAGATCATGGCATCCAGTCCCATCACTTCATGGGAAATAGATAGGGAAACAGTGAAAACAGTGTCAGACTTTATTTTTGGGGACTCCAAAATCACTGCAGATGGTGATTGCAGCCATGAAATTAAAAGACTCTTACTCCTTGGAAGGAAAGTTATGACCAGCCTAGATAGCATATTGAAAAGCAGAGACATTACTTTGCCAACGAAGGTCCGTCTAGTGAAGGCTATGATTTTTCCAGTAGTCATGTATGGATGTGAGAGTTGGACGGTGAAGAAAGCTGAACACCAAAGCATTGATGCTTTTGAACTGTGCTGTTGGTGAAGATTCTTGAGAGTCCCTTGGACTGCAAGGAGATCCAACCAGTCCATCCTAAAGGAGATCAGTCTTGAGTGTTCATTGGAAGGACTGATGTTGAAGCTGAAACTCCAATACTTTGACCACCTCATGGAAAGAGTTGACTCATTGGAAAAGACTCTGATGTTGCGAAGGATTGGGGTCAGGAGGAGAAGTTGACGAATAGAGGTTGAGATGGCTGGATGGCATCACCGACTCGATGGACATGAGTTTGGGTGGACTCGGGGAGTTGGTGATGGACAGGGAGGCCTGGCGTGCTGCGATTCATGGGTTTGCAAAGAGTCTGACACGACTGAGTGACTGAACTGAACTGATGCCCAGCAGTGGGATTGCTGGATCATATGGTAGTTCTTTTGCAGTGTTTTGAGGAACCTCCATACTGTTCTCCATAGTGGCTGCATCAACTTACATTCCTACCAATAGTGTAGTGGGGTTCCCTTTTCTTATTGTGGAGAAGTTTAAAGGGCCTGTAGCCACCATCAGCAGCATGAACACTAAGAAGCAGCCATTGAAATTCACTCATTTATTAAAACACATTTTTGTGCTGTCCCTATGAACCAGACAGTTCTAGGTTCAGGGAATATAGTGGTAAACATATTTTAGAGAGAAATATACATACTTTGAAGACATAAACAAATATATGTAATTGTTAGAGGAGATGTTGGGAAGTGATAGGTAGAATATAAAAGAAAACTCAGGCAGGATGAGGGGATGAGTGGGCCCTTTGTTATGCTGCTGGTGAGTAATTGTGTGTAAACCCCTTGGGTATCTGGTGAAACAGTGTCCTAGGCAGAAAGAACAATGTGGGCAGAGAAACATCAGGCTTGGCAGATTCAAGGAATTGTAGGAAGAATAAAGTGCCTGGAATAAGCAGCTGTAGGACATAGGATCGATTTAAAATCCTGAAGTACGAAACTAATTGTTTGGGACTGGTCATCCATGATAAACAGACATGAGAAAGTATCTGCATTTACAGATATTATTAAGAGTCTTAAATTATATGTAGACTACCTGTACTGTTTATCACTAACTGAGGCATTCTCTGTTAAACCATTCAGTGTATCCTATTTCAGTTGTTTAAGTGGATTCTGCAAGAGACTCTGCAGGTTATGGACCCATAACCTAAAATCTGTAAAACATCAATTCTAATTTGTAATTCAGAGGATTTCTATGAGGAAAAATGGGGAAAATCAAACCAAATATGCAGATGTAGGGCACTTGGTAATCTACCTTTCTTTGGAAAACAATTTATAGTACTAGTTTTCTACCTAGGATGAGTTAATTATAAACAATCTTTGTTTGAGTACTTCTCACATGAATCTACTATCTAGCATTATTGGAAGATATATTGATATTTAAATCCATTTTATTCAAAACCAGTTTCATAGTAAAAATGCTCTTTATAAAATGAAAGCTATTATTAAAGGGATTCTCATGTACATTATTTGAGTTTATTTAATGATGTATTGAAGCAGTTTTTTAATGTATAATAGACAATCAATTCCTCATCAGTAAATCACATTTTCATATAAAAGTTCTTGTCTGAGATATGGTCCTGAATGTGGACTTCACATCAACACGTTAAGACTTGGCATCCTTTCCTACTTATATTATTGAAGCATTCATCCGGTTATACTGTAAACAGATGAAAGATAGTCTACCAGTTTTGTGAAAAATATAAATAAAAGGGATACATTTAAAACAACAGAGTAGTCACCTTGGCTCTTCTTCGATCTAGTTGACAGGAACATTAAACATTTACACATCTGGTCTTTAGGTGTACATACTATGCTTGTTTAAAATCTAAAGAAACTGTTTAGTCTTACCAATATTTAAATCAATGTGAGTGTTTTATTTTTCCATCTGAGAAATTTTGCAAGTCTGTTTCATGCAAGTATCCCAGAGTGAGCACAATGTGCTAAGTTTCAGTGACTCTGGTTCTGAGGAAAGATTGTGACTTTATATTATTTCAGGCCATTTTTTTCTAATTAGTTTATGCTTCCAACTCAGCACTAGAGCTTGGTTAGGGCAGTGTGTGTTTAAAACTTAAAAACTATCTCCAGTTTTTAAGACCTTTTTGTTGGGTAGCATTTTATACATATCCACTAAGCAGCTTATTTCTTGCCTGCAAAACTTTAAATAAAGATGATTCTAACTTTTTCTTTAGATTGATAGTTGCCTTGATAGCACTTCTATGTCTCTTAGGGAGAAACTTTGAGAAATAAAGCTCTGTAATTTTTAAAGATCCCCTGACAATTATTTACCACACGCAAATGTGGTAACACTTAACAAAAACTGAAAAGTTTCTTAATGGCTAGGAGCATTCTTGTAAGGATTCAGAGTAAATGTGAAGTTTGAAATGAAACCTCTTTTCTGAGATGCTCTGTACAGATCTGGACATAATTT
Organism: Okapia johnstoni; assembly: GCA_024291935.2. NCBI lineage: Eukaryota > Metazoa > Chordata > Mammalia > Artiodactyla > Giraffidae > Okapia > Okapia johnstoni. Next base: position 4,279,296 of record JAGTYA010000027.1, on the reverse strand, counting down.
TCCAAGGTATTAGAATATTATGCCCTATTTGTTTGTCTCTACCTTTTCCACCAATAATTTCCTCTGTGATGCGTGTAATACGTATCGGAGGACACACACACCATAACAGAGGATGACAACAAAAGGCACTTTGGATACTAATACAGCATCACACGTTGCTCCACATATCCTAAATGCCAAGAGTAAAAGACCTTCATTTTCTGACTTTTTCTGATTTTCACGCACTTTCTTCTTCCCTAAATGCCTCATAGCTTTATCAGAGGTGGGCTTTGTTTACCTACAAATTTGTGTTTATTGTTAAATAAGGTGACTTTTCAAAGTGACAAAAGACCTGCATTGCTATTGTGCTACTTTGAAGCCTGTTGCTTAAAGTGTTCTGTTTAAAAACCAAAACACTGATAAAATTTGTGCTTACTCTAAGTGCTATGGGAGTAAAATCTGCCTAAGCCCTATCTCCCTGTGGTATCCTATGAGCTCACCATGGTTTGGATTAGATCCAGATTCCCATCTCTAACACCACGATTGATTCTCTGCTCTCTGGCACATAGCACGTGCCCCTGACCCAAACATCAGGTGTTTATCTGACCTTCTGCATCTGTGCTGTGACAGGCTTCACTTTGGGAATGTCTTCCAGCTAATTTGTATGCTAGGTGTTAACCAGATGTCTGATACTAGGAGAGAGGATGGCTCAAAGTTTACCTAGAGGTTGGATGCCTGTGATGATAATTTTTCTAGACTAAAAATTGAGACAAATTGATTGACAAATACGAATAAACTTGTGGGCACAAAGGGAGATAATATTTTAAAATAAAACCATCCTGAAAAAAATCCGAAAAACAGGAAATTTAGACACACAAACATACCCAAGAACACACACTCACACAAACATCCTTGGTTAAAATGCATAGCCACTCTGTTCCTCTCAACAGAAATTAGCAATGATCAATCAATCTCTGATCAGGAATTATTGCTGATCGTAAATTACCACTGATCAATGACAATTTTCAAGGTTTATTCTGTATAGAGCTATCTACACATTGTATGAGACTTCCATTTCAAACAACTTAATTTGCATAGGTTTTGGATTCATCTCAAAAATATAGTTAAATATTAGATATTTTTCTATTAATCCAGTGAGTCTAATTATTTTAATTTTATATTTATATAAAACTGCTTACTAATTTTATAGAAAAGAAAAATCGGAAGCCCTTTACCATTGAGTTCTCACATTTATTTTTTGAGTTACAAGCACTCAAACTATATATAGTATTGTATTTTGTTCAATAGGAGAATAGAATTTTATTATTATTATTTTGATCATGTAATTATATAATAATTTTATGAGATATTAAATATTAAAGAAATTATCAATTCCTGGCATCATCCTGAAATATTTTCTGTAAATACACACACACACAACATATATACATATTTGTTTATATCTACCTAAAAGCATAGATCAATTTTTTTAAAGTTATAATACTGGTCTTAAGGAGTAAATATATCCAACTAGCTTAAAAAACAATTACTTCAGTCAAGGCAAGAATTTCACAGTATAACTGCCAGTAAAAGTATTTTAAATAATTTATGTTCAGTTTGCAGATTTCTTAAGGGTCCACACAGACAGCTGCAAGTTGTCTTGGAGAATCTATAATGAAGGTAACTCTTATGAGATTCTCTTCTATATGGAAAAAATAATACAGGCTTGACATTGATGCATGCAATGTATTTTTAAGATGACATTTACACAATTCTGTTCTTGCCAGTAAAAATTAACAATCCAAAGAAGAAAGTTCTTCTACGGTACAATATAACTGAAAAGGCCTAATGCTCTAATTTATACACTTCAACTCATTCTTTGAACAAATTAGTACTATCCTAATGGAAATATTTTTAAATAATCCAATATGTACAGCACCAAAATATTTATTTATCTAAGGAAATTTAGAAGATAATCAAATGTGATTTTACAAAAGAAACAAAAAGATAAATATCATACATTGCTTTAGGTTTTATTAATGGTAAGAAATGAGCACACTGTATGCATATTTGTATCCCGGGTTTGAACGCAAACCAAGAGCTGTGCTTATATAACCATGTAGTCAACAACAAACCTTGTGCAGCAGCATGGACTCTGCATTGTAAGATCAAACGGAAACAACTTGAAATGCTAATGAGGGGAAAAGGAAAAGGATTAAGTTCAAGGAAATGCTTATTCTCAAGGTCAAAACTTAACTCCACAAATACAATACATAACATAATGAATATGCCTAAGATATTGAAACTCAGTTCACAAATTCAAACATTTAAAAAATATCTTATTTTTGGTACTTAGTTTTAGAGTTTGAGCACTTATTCTATCAAGCAGATGAAAAATAAATTAATATCTATTGTTCATGACTATCTCCTCTACCGGCCATTGGTTTCTGAGACATAACTCTGAGGTCTATCCCACATAATGCCCAAGCTGGGTTTCCTGGAACCTTCACGTCATCCTGTACAGAGACTCCAACAGCCAGCATGGGCAGGGCAGATGCAGACAATTCTTACTGCTCTGAGACACTGGCTCTTTGTTTCTATCAGGTTAGATTCTGGGCTTTTTTTTCTTCTTTTTTTGATTTTTATTGGAGTATATTTGCTTTGGAATGTTGTGTTAGTTTCTGCTGCACAGCAAAATGAATAAGCTATATGTAAATATACATCCCCTCTATTTTGGACTTCCTTCCCATTTTAGATCACCACAGAGCATTAAGTAGAATTTACTATACATCTAATTCTGCTTTATTGACTAGGCCAAAGCTTTTGACTCTGTGGATCACAAAAAACTGTGGAAAATTCTTAAAGAGATGGGAACACCAGACCACCTTACCTGCCTTCTGAGAAATCTGTATGTAGGTCAAGAAGCAACAGTTACAAGTCAAACATGGAATAGATTGCTTTCAAATTGGGAAATGAGTATGTCAAGGCTGTATATTGTCACCCTACTTATTTAGCTTAAATGCAGAGTACATCATGTGAAATGCAGGATGGATGGAGCACAAGTTAGAATCAAGATTGCTGGGAGAAATATCAATAACCTCAGATATGCAGATGGCACTACCCTTATGGCATCAAGCAAAGAGGAACTAAAGAGCCTCTTGATGAAAGTGAAAGAGGAGAGTGAAAAAATTGTCTTAAATCTCAACATTCAGAAAACTAAGATCATGGCATCCAGTCCCATCACTTCATGGCAAATAGATGGGTAAACAATGGAAACAGTGAAAGACTTCATATTCTTGGGCTCCAAAATCACTGCTGATGGAGACTATAGCCATGAAATTAAAAGATGTTTACTCCTTGGAAGAAAATCTATGACCAACCTAGACAGTATATTAAAAAACAGAGACATTACTTTGTCAACAAAGTTCCATCTAGTCAAGTTCAGTTCAGTCCCTCAATCGTGTCCGACTCTTTGCAAACCCATGAATCGCAGCACGCCAGGCCTCCCTGTTCATCACCAACTCCCGGAATCCACCCAAACCCATGTCCATTGAGTCGGTGATGCCATCCAACCATCTCATCCTCTGTCGTCCCCTTCTCCTCCTGCCCTCAATCTTTCCCAGCGTTAGGATCTTTTCAAATGAGTCAGCTCTTTGCATCAGGTGGCCAAAGTACTGGAGTTTCAGCTTCAACATCAGTCCTTCCAGTGAACACCCAGGACTGATCTCCTTTAGGATGGACTGGTTGGATCTTCTTGCAGACCAAGGGATTCTCAAGAGTCGTCTCCAACACCACAGTTCAAAAGCATCAATTCTTCTGCGCTCAGCTTTCTTTATAGTCTAACTCTCACATCCATACATGACCACTGGAAAAAACATAGCCTTGACTAGACGGACTTTGTTGACAAAGTAATGTCTCCGCTTTTTAATATGTTGTCTAGGTTGGTCATAACCTTCCTTCCAAGGAGTAAGCATCTTTTAATTTCATGGCTGCACTCACCATCTGCAGTGATTTTGGAGCCCAGAAAAATAAAGTCTGCCACTGTTTCCACTGTTTCCCCATCTATTTGCCATGAAGTGATGGGACTGGATGCCATGATCTTAGTTTTCTGAATCTTGAGCTTTAAGTCAACTTTTTCACTCTCCTCTTTCACTTTCATCAAGAGGTTCTTTAGTTCTTCTTCATTTTCTGTCATAAGGGTGGTATCATCTGTATATATGAGGTTATTGATATTTCTCCCAGCAATCTTAATTCCAGCTTGTGCTTCATCCAGCCCAGAGTTTCTCATGATGTACTCTGCATATAAATTAAATAAGAAGAGTGACAATATACAGCCTTGCCGTACTCCTTTTCCTATTTGGAACCGGTCTGTTGTTCCATGTCCATCTAGTCAAAGCTATGGTTTTTCCAGTAGTCATGTATGGATGTGAGAGTTGGACTATAAAGAAAGCTGAGTGCAGAAAAATTGATGGTTTTGAACTGTGGTGTTGGAGAAGACTCTTGAGAGCCCTTTGGACTGCAAGCAGATCCAACCACTCCATCCTGAAGGAAAGCATTCCCGAACATTCATTGGAAGGACTGATGCTGAAGCTGAAAATCCAATACTTCAGTCAAATGATGCAAAGAACTGACTAATTGGAAAAGACCCTGATGCTGGGAAAGATTGAAGCCAGGAGGAGAAGGGGACAACTGAGGTTGAAATGGTTGGGTGGCATCACTGACTCAAAGGACATGAATTTGAGCAAGCTCTGGGAGTTGGTGTTGGTTATGCAAGCTTGGCATGCTGTAGTCCATGTGATCACAAAGAGTCAGAGATGACTGAGTGACTGAACTGAACTGAACTGTGCTATACAGTATGTTCTCATCAGTTTCTATTTTATACACAGAATCAATAGTGTATATGTGTCAATTCTAATCTCTCAATTCGTCCCACCCTCCTTTCCCTTCTTGGTATCCATACATTAGTTCTCTAAATGTGTCTTTATTTCTGCTTTTCAAAAACTCATCTGTACCTTTTTTTTTTTAGATTCCACATACAAGTATTAATATATGATATTTGTTCTTCTTATCAGCTTAGATTCTTGACACAGAAGTGTTCTCTGGGTCATGTTACCTTCTTGGTGAACTGCCCTGAATATAAACCCACCAACTTCTTCCTCTCTCACTTTCTCTCTCCCTCATCTCTTCTCCCTGAGAAAAATATCTTTTTAGAATGATGTGGTGAAGATTACTGAATGACAATTTCAGGTAGGCCTGGTGATGCAGTAAGAAAAGAACTTGGACATTTGTGACTGTGGCCAAGCCAGTATCCCCTTGCTGACAGCATCCTGAGGAGACTAAAGACCTTCTTACACCGTTGGTGGGAATGCAAACTAGTACAGCCACTATGGAGAACAGTGTGGAGATTCCTTAAAAAACTGGAAATAGAACTGCCATATGACCCAGCAATCTCACTGCTGGGCATACACACCGAGGAAACCAGAATTGAAAGAGACACGTGCACCCCAATGTTCATCGCCCCACTGTTTATAATAGCCAGGACTTGGAAGCAATCTAGATGTCCATCAGCAGACAAATGGATAAGAAAGCCATGGTACATATACATAATGGAATATTACTCAGCAATTAAAAAGAATACATTTGAATTAGTTCTAATGAGGTGGATGAAACTGGAGCTTATTATACAGAGTGAAGTAAGCCAGAAAGAAAAACACCAATACAGTATACTAATGCATATATATGTAATTTAGAAAGATGGTAATGATAACCCTGTATGTGAGACATCAAAAGAGACACAGATGTATACAACAGTCTTTTGGAGTCTGTTAGAAAGGGCAAGGGTGGGATGATTTGGGAGAATGGCATTGAAACATGTATATTATCATATGTGAAATGAATCGCCAGTCCAGGTTCAATGCATGAGACAGGGTGCTCGGGGCTGGTGCACTGGGATGACCCAGAGGGATGAGATGGGGAGGCAGGTGGGAGGAGGATTCAGGATGGGGAACACATGTACACCCATGGCGGATTTACGTCAGTGTATGGCAAAACCACTACAATATTGTAAAGTAATTAGCCTCCAATTAAAATAAATAAATTTATATTATAAAAAAACACAAATCCATGAAATTTGGGGACTAGATGTAAACTTAAAGGTTATTTTCAACATTTTAGTTAATTAAATGCTGCATTCATACATGCTAAGTCACTCAGTCATGTCTGGCTCTTTGTGATCCTATGGACTATAGCCGGCCAGGCTCCTCTGTCCATGTTATTTTCCAAAAAATAAAATAAAATAAGAATACTGGAGTACACGTGTCTCTTTCAATTCTGGTTTCCTCGGTGTGTATGCCCAGCAGTGGGATTGCTGGGTCATATGGCAGTTCTATTCCCAGTTTTTTAAGGAATCTCCACACTGTTCTCCATAGTGGCTGTACTACTTTGCATGCCCACCAACAGTGTAAGAGGGTTCCCTTTTCTCCACACCCTCTCCAACATTTATTGCTTGTAGACTTTTGGATAGCAGCCATTCTGATTGGCGTGAAATGGTACCTCATTGTGGCTTTGATTTGCATTTCTCTAATAATGAGTGATGTTGAGCATCTTTTCATGTGTTTGTTAGCCATCTGTATGTCTTCTTTGGAGAAATGTCTGTTTAGTTCTTTGGCCCATTTTTTGATTGGGTCATTTATTTTTCTGGAATTCAGCTGCAAGAGTTGCTTGTATATTTTTGAGATTGTTTGTCTGTTGCTTCGTTTGCTATTATTTTCTCCCATTCTGAAGGCTGTCTTTTCACCTTGCTTATAGTTTCCTTTGTTGTGCAAAAGATTTTAATTTTAATTAGGTCCCATTTGTTTATTTTTGCTTTTATTTCCAATATTCTGCGAGGTGGGTCATGGAGGATCCTGCTGCGATTTATGTTGGAGAAGATTTTGCCTATGTTTTCCTCTAGGAGTTTTATAGTTTCTGGTCTTACATTTAGATCTTTAATCCATTTTGAGTTTATTTTTGTGTATGGTGTTAGAAAGTGTTCTAATTTCATTCTTTTACAAGTGGTTGACCAGTTTTCCCAGCACCACTTGTTAAAGAGATTGTCTTTTCTCCATTGTATATTCTTGCCTCCTTTTCGAAGATAAAGTGTCCATAGGTGCGTGGATTTATCTCTGGGCTTTCTATTTTGTTCCATTGGTCTATATTTATATCTTTGTGCCAGTACCATACTGTCTTGATGACTGTGGCTTTGTAGTAGAGCCTGAGGTCAGGCAGGTTGATTCCTCCAGTTCCATTCTTCTTTCTCAAGATTGCTTTGGCTATTCGAGGTTTCTTATATTTCCATACAAATTGTGAAATGATTTGTTCTAGTTCTGTGAAAAATACCGTTGGTAGCTTGAAAGGTATTGCATTGAATCTATAGATTGCTTTGGGTAGTATACTCATTTTCACTATATTAATTCTTCCAATCCATGAACACGGTATATTTCTCCATCTGTTTGTGTCCTCTTTGATTTCTCCAATGTTCATCGCAGCACTGTTTACAATAGCCAGGACATGGAAGCAACCTAGATGTCCATCAGCAGACGAATAGATAAGGAAGCTGTGGTACACATACACAATGGAATATTACTCAGCCATTAAAAGGAATACATTTGAATCAGTTCTATTGAGGTGGATGAAAATGGAGCTCATTATACAGAGTGAAATAAGCCAGAAAGAAAAACACCAATACAGTATACTAATGCATATATATGGAATTTGAAAGACGGTAATGATAACCCTGTATGCGAGACAGAATAAGAGACACAGATGCATAGAACAGTCTTATGGACCCTGAGGGAGAAGGTGAGTGTGGGACGTTCTGGGACAATAGCATTGAAACATGTATATTATCATATGTGAAACAGAACACCATTCCAGGTTCGATGCATGAGACAAACGCTCAGGGCTGGGGCAATGGGATGACCCAGAGGGATGAGATGGGAAGGGAGGTGGGAGGGGGGTTCAGGATGGGGAACACATGTAAACCCATGGCTGATTCATGTCAATGTATGGCAAAAACCACTACAATATTGTAAAGTAATTAGCCCCCAAGTAAAATAAATAAATTTATTTTAAAAAAAATCAAAAAAAAGAAAAAAGAATACTGAAGTGGGTTGCCATGCCCCCTTCCAGGGGATCCTCTTCACCCAGGAACTGAACCTGCATCTCTTACAGTCTCCTGCATTGGCAGGTGGGTTCTTTACCAGTAGTGCCACCTAGTAAGCCCAACTGACTGGTAATAACCTCACATATGGATAGGAAGACAGTGTGGTAAAAAATACAGTGACTTAGGTTTGATCCTCTCAAATTTCTGTGGTGATGTGGCTCTATTTGTCCAAGTATGCTTGAGATGGTGCCAAGCCACGTACAAAGTAAATCACAGATGTGTTAGCCATGAATATTCAGATAAAGGAATGAGTTTCAACAGCTGAGTTACCTAACATAATAGGGTTATCATTGCTTTAAAAATTGATATTTTAATTAAGTTTTCATGAAATTTTTGTATCAATTGTGTTTTTGGAAAGCATCTAATTTTTGGAATGATATTCTAAAGGAGTTTGTTTTGAGGTATGGTCATGGTTCACATTAGCCTGAATTGGGACAGAAATGTTATTATGGTTACAGTAATTGGCATATTTTTATGAATTCATTGTCTAATTTAGTCCCCATTCAATTTCCCTATTCACACTACAGTAGTGGTATGATTTATTACTGTAAATTCTTTTCATTATTATTAAATTTAATTGCTTTCTGCTCCTATACCCAGATGTGAATAGCATCAGGCTTCTAATCTAATAACACAGACAGTTTGGGAAATATATTCTGTCAATTAGAGACATTTTGTAATAAAAACAATAAAAAGAATCATTAGTGAAAAGTAGTTTGCCTATCAGTTTACTTGACACTAGTTAATCAAAGGTGTTTTGAAATTGAAGTCATTAATAAACTTTTCTTGCCTTTATATCAGTGAAGAACTCTGAGATTTATTTTTGAAATTAGAAATGTACATCCAAAACATGGATGCATGCATTTTGCATATTTCCAAATATGGTTTTCTTCACCACCTACATAAGGCAAAACAATAGAAAAAACAATATTTTGAATTTTCAACCAAAAAAGGAGGAAATGCCTGTAAATTTAATTAGTCCTTTTATAGAAGTGGATATGATGAAGCAGTTTACTTTTTTTGCTGGTTATTGTGCATTTGCTCTTATATCAATTGTTTCTAAATCACAGGAGGTGTTACCTGGACACCTTGCCCTCTGACTTTGAATGATTTTGGCCAACAAGAAATAATAGCTGGAGATTAAAGGGTGGAAGCTCTCTCTCAGTTGGAATATTTCTGTCTGCTTTCCTTTTTCATCCGAACTGCTCTTGTGGTGGCAATTATATCTCTCTCTTTTCTGCTCTTCCACTGGCTCCAGTAAACTGTCCACCTCTCTCCTGGGTGGTGATGCTTCCCTACTGGTGACAGTCTCTGGATGCTTCCCTTACCTGGTCCTGTCCATACATACACTTTAACTAAGCCATTTCAATGGATTCAGGAACACTGACTCATATATAGTAGATAATAAAATTAGTCTGTTTTTGGAATCACAGACTAAGAGTTTCTATACTTTTTCATATATCACAGTATGAAAAATATAAAATTCAGCATACTATAAATAAAGGGATAAAAATCAGCATATCAAGAATTTTACATGCTATGAAGTTTTTCTGGAGGAAAAATATCCTACTATGTATTTCTTGTGCCCTGAAACAATATTGCATAAGAATTTAAAAGCATATTTGTCATTATTTCATTGGGATGATGTGACATTGGGCTTCTCAGGTGGCGCTAGCAGTAAAGAATCTGTCTGCCAATGCAGGATGTGTAAGAGACACAGATTCAATCCCTGGGTCAGGAAGATTCCCCTGGAGGAGGGCAAGGAGACCCACTCCTGGATTCTTGCCTGGAAAAAACCATGCACAGAAGGGCCTGGCAGGCTATGGTCCATAGGGTCGCAAAGAATCAGACATGACTGAAGCAACTTAGCACGCATGCAGGCAATTAAGAAATAATTTTGAGAGTATTATTATTAAAGAAATCTTTCTTTGTAATATTTATCATAAAAGAAATAAGGTGTCTTAAGAAATGATGTTACACCTCAATTTTTCAATAACTAAGGTCAATCGTATCACTCAGGTATGTTACAATCATGAAACTCTTAGTAATTTGCATCAAAGTTTTGAATTGATTGCAATTTCAGGATTTGCTACCTAAAATCCTTCAAGGGTTCATTGAACTTATCCCAGTGTCTCTATTTTAATATATTCCCAAAAGTGTATTAATTTTAGTGATTTTAATGTTAATAGAATATTCCATGTTGACTTTGAAATTAACTAAAAATCAATAAAATTTAGAGAAAATCTTTATGATCTTCCTTTTGAGGGTATTATTATTAAAGAAATATTCTTTGCAATATTTATCATAAAAGAATGAGTCAGTCAATATACCTCTAAATACAATAATATTTTCTGATAGATTCAGGGGCACCTATCAACATATAGCTTCCAATGTTACTATTTCATTAACATTGAAATTTTAATTAGATTTCAATAATGTATGATGTTTCTAGTATGAAAAACTATAAGCAATTATTTTAACTATCTAGTATAGTTTACATGTGAGTTCAAGAAGTGCAGGGATTATTGTCAAATTTCTGCCTATTTATGACTGATTTGTAGTGTAAATCCTGGAAACAAGCTAACCAAATGCTTAAATGAGTTTCCAACTTGAAATATCTTCAAAGCATTGGTTAATCTAGGAGAGGTTAAAAATTAAATATTTTTTAAAATATTTTTTACTGAAATGATTTAATTTTCATTTAATATATTCTCTTTGTGGCTTTAGCATCCATTAAAATTCCCAAAATCTACATTTAACTGATTAGCAGTTGCTTTACTGAAATTTATCTACCTGGTTTTCTATGGTTATGGAAAAAGTTTGACTCATTTTGGAATGCGTTTTTTATGAAATGGATTGTTTTGCATGATAAACTTATTTAATCTCTTTGAATGTTACAATATCCTTTTACATAATTACACAGAACAACTTCAGTATTTGGAGCACCAGTGACGACAAGAAGGCAATGTTTTAGTTTTTACTTTATTATGCTAATTAATTTATCTATTAGTTGAAGGATAATTGCTTTACAGAATTGTGTTGGTTTCTACCAAACATGTTTATACCTTCATGTTTCCTTTCATCTCTCTCTCTGAGTTACTATGAGGATGTACTAAATACTGTGCCTCTGACCTGCCAGAAACTCTCTTACACTTTTCTCAGGTGCCCCACACTGAATCTGATGGCAGCCCCTTGCTCTTCTGTGGTCTGGCTTCTGAGGGGTGTTTGGACCACAGAGGACCCAAGAGGAGGCACTCTGAGGCAGGAGAAGAGGTAGGACATGGACTCAGGCTCCCTGCCTGCTGGGCTGTGCACTTTTTCAGAAGGTGTGGGGCAGGTCTCTCCATGGACCAGAGCCTCCCATCCCCCACCTTGCCACAGAGGCTCCCCTCCCGCTTCTTCAGCCCAGAATAGACGTGGTCCCAGCTATGCTAGCTCTGAGCACACCAGCATCACTTACCAGAATTCCCATACCCTGTCCATAGTTCTGCAAATATTAATAGTCCCTTTTGTAAATCTCTTTAATTAATGCATTGAAGTTTTGTCATTTATCTCCCGCAAAGACCTTGATTTATGCAACGCATTTTATTAAATAGCATTTATTTCTAACTTTTTTTTTCTTATTCTAGATGATTCATTTAGAAAATCTATTTGTTTTTTATTGAAAGATAATTGCTTTACAGAAGTTTGCTATTTTTTGTCAAACCTCGACATGAATCAGTCATAGGTATACATATATCCCTTCCCTTTTGAAACTCCCTCCCATCTCCCACCCCATCCCACCCCTCTAGGTTGATACAGAGCCCCTGTTTGAGTTTCCTGAGCCATACAGCAAATTCACGTTGGCTATCTATTTTCATATGGTAATACATGTTTAAACTTATACAGCCACTATGGAAGACAGTATAGAGATTCCTTAAAACCTAGAAATAAAGCCACCATATGACCCAGAAATCCCACTTATAGGCATTTGCTTTCTTTTTAAAAATGATTTCCACTGACACACATTTGTTTATTGAAAAATAAATAGTTGACGTGGAGAGCTTAATATTATCAAATATCTTAATTCAATAAACTTTGCTTGGTCACATTTTAAGTAGTTGTGGAGGGAAAAGTTCTAAATATATTTAAGGAGTTTGTATCATTTTTTTTTAAATACAAATAAAGTATTTTCATACATAAAGATGATGATATCATAAGTCTTCTTCTACAGTTAGGTTAACCTGAAAATTTATATATATATGTATATATATGTATATATATGAAGTGATGTGAATAGCTCTGATATCCTACAACAAAAATACCATTAAAAAGTATAAAGGTAATTGTTAATCACATTTTCCATGATACTATAGCCAAATTTGCCTTCATTTCTCCAGGCATTATCTATTATTAAAATGTCATGCTGACTTGGACTATGTAAGTATATAATATTACCAAACCTAGCTGATTTTGATAAGTCAAAGCTACAAAGCAGGGTAAGATAGGAATACCTTTTCCTACTAACTTCTTTAGGATTTATTATTTTTAACAGTACTTCTTAACAATTATTTGTATATCACTGCATTTTAAGAAGACTAGATTTGCAAATATTTTATTTGCATAAATATTTCAGTGATTCAGTCAATATATACATGGCACATGCCATTATAATTACTGGTGTCAGGTGTTACCAACAGAATAAATAAAATAGTCCATTCTTTCAGAGCTTACATTCAAGAAGAGCTAGAGAAGCAATAAATACAATTAATGATATACATAAACCTCAATACACGTAGACAGTCAGATGCCAATAAAGCTATGCAGAAAAATAGAGGTGGGAAAGAGTTAAGCTGTTGGGATGTGGTGAGGCTAGTTGGTATATTTACCCTGTTATCTGACAATGCAAAGTGCTAAAACAATTTAACTCTTTGGGGATATTGTCAACAGGTCTTTCATTCTACATTTATTTTAAACCCTAGAAATGGGTGTTATTGCTCTTCTATGAAGATAATTACACTTCTTCAGGTAATTAAATTTGACTGTTTTCTTATTCCTTTCTGTACCGTTGGCTTTCCATTTGTATTTGTTTTTCTTCCTCAAAAAGCAATTCATTATTTTCTTTATTTCGTTTTCAGTGATAAATTCTGGATATTTTGTTGTTCAAAAATTGTCTTCATCTTCAATGCTAAAGAAAAATCTCTTGAGTTTAGAGTTCTTACCCACAGTTCCTTTATTTTGACATCTTAAACTTCCCATTCCCTCCAGCCTCTACTGATTCAGTAGCAAAGCCATATCTCCATTAATTAATTATCACTTCAACTATGTCCAATCTGTAGTTAAATCCAGTAATGGATTCTTCAACTTTAAATGTTATATTTTTTCCATTCTAGAACTGTTATTTGATTTTTATACCTTTCAATATGCTTCTAAAAATCTCCAATCCCACCTTTTATACTCTTCAGCATCTTAACCATGGCTATAAATTATATGTCTAATCAATCCTCTGTTGGGACACCATAGATATGTTTCTGTCATCTCTTGATTTCTTTGCCTATTTTTTATTCTTGATATTTTTATTTTTTGATTGTCTGTTTTTTCCTGTTTTTTATCCGTGCCTATTGCTTTTGAATTAATGTCAAACATTACAAATCTGAAATTGTAGAAATAATAACAGGCTTCAGCTGAGGATGACATAATCCCCAAGAGGGGATTTTGATTTACCTCTAAGAGATGGAGCATACTCTGGGAAGACCTTCATTTTGAAGTTAGGGCTGAAAATGGTTCAAAGTTGAGCTTCAGCCTGTACAAGGCGGCCCTGTTGTGACTGCATCCTTACTCCTAGAGGCCTTCAAGATCTCAATGAAATATAAATGTTAAGTACCCCCTTCTGGACATTTAGATCTGGATTTTCCTTTCTCTGAGTGATGACATTTTCAAAAGCCCCTTCAGTTTTTCAACCACTCAGTCACTTCACCTGAAATCCACAGAAACCCTCGAAGCTCAAGCAGTCATAAGTACTGGGTAAACCTTCCTATTCTTCACTGTTTTGTTGGGTTTTCATGGCTTCAAGTAAATATTCCTCAGTTTCTTTCATTTTTCTCAGCAGGAGGGTTGTCCAAAATTCCACAATCTGCCATAATCTGAAAGCATAAGTCTACCCATAAATTTATTACGGCAGCCATAGGAAAACAAGTTTTAATCAACAGATCCATAAGGATCAGGGAAAAAACACTAGGCAGATGTTTCCTAGTTTCCAAAACTCAACCTTAAAATTCTATCTCCCATCTCCAATAATTGAACCAGATTTTAATTATGGGAGAAAGAGAAAGGAAAAGAAGCATGAGGAAACACACAACTGGAAGAATTTTCCCAAGAGGATAGGTTTCTAGGAATGTCACGGTTGAGGCTGCTTTAACAAATGCTCACAAACACCTGGAATTTATTTCTTACAATTCTGGAGGCTGGCAGTCCTGGATCAGGTGCCAGCATGATCAAGTTCTGGTGAAAACTCCTCTTCCAGGCTGAAGACTGCAGACTTCTCACTGTGTCCTCACCTGGCAGAAGGGGCTAAGCATTCCCTTGCAACCTAAGGGCACTAATCTCATTCATGAGCCCCCACCCCCTGCATCATGACCTAATCACCTCCTAGGGGGCCCACAACCTGATACCAGAATTTTGGGAGTTAGGTTCATTCAGAAAACAGCAAAAAAAAAAACCCCAAAATATACATGAATATGTGTATATAGGGTTAAAATATATCCTGCCTCTTACTTATTTTTATTCATTTAATTCACTTATTCAAATTTAATTGTCTTTAATAAAATTTGTATTCAAGAAAATCTTGATACATTACAACAACAGTCAAAATGACCAAAATAAAATTTAAAAGAGATTCAGAAAATATTCTACAATTAGAGTCAAAATACCATTCAAAATTATGAGTAATGGACAATTGTTTATAAAAGAAAAAATAGAATTTTTTGGATCTATAAGATTAATCTGGATGTCAGAAACATAAGCATCACAATATTAGGTTAAATTAGGAGAAAGAACTATGATTTCTTCTGCAAGCTACATGATTCAGGCCACATCAGCACATTCATATCAACATCAAATAACTAAAGTACATTCTAATATGCCCCTTCACAATACTGAAATACCTTGTAGTTTAAACCTACTGTATGATAAAAATCACAAAGCCACAGAGCTATGTAGCCTCCTTGCGTGAATCAGGAAGACTTACTTTGCTCCCTGCCAGACAGCAAACCAAGACATAGGATCAAGTTAAGGATAGTGCAGTTTTGTTCAAAGTGTTCCTAACAACTGGAGCTATCAGAAAAGAATAAAAAGCCAAAGCTTTCTTTAAGAGTTTGTGGACTGGTGATGGCTGAACTTTTTCACGAAATTGTGAATGAGGACCTATCATCCTTTCACTGCTCCAGGTGCACTTTGATTACACTCAGTGCAAGCCCCACTCTTCCAATGTCTCCTCTCGTTTGTGCTGGGTTAGATGGTGGCTCTGTAGTTCAGGCTGGACATAGAAAGAGGGGGAGGCCGGTGGCTCAGTCTCTAATGATTGCATGGAGTTCTGCTTGTGCTCTCATTACAGGTGGCTGAGGTCACTGGCAGCCCCTTCTATATGCTAATGGATGATCTAAAAGTCCTCCAGAGAATTCCTGCTCTGCAACAGACGCATTCCAGGCATATTCTCTTGGTTAAGCATCTTCCTACTCAAAATTCCTACAGTGGCCTGCGTTGATCCCAGCCCATGACTGAACAAGAGCTACATCATCTGACTTCCACAAAGCACAAGGTAAGATACATCAGTCCAGTTCAGTGGCTTAGTCATGGCTGACTCTTTGCGACCCCATGGACTGCAGCATACCAGGCTTCCCTTTCTATCACCAACTCCCAGAGCCTGCTCAAACTTACATCCATTCAGTCAGTGATTCCATCCAACCATCTCATCCTCTGTCATTCCCTTCTCCTCCTGCCTTCAATCGTTCCCAGCATAGGTACTTTTCCAATGAGCTGGTTCTTTGCATCAGGTGGCCAAAGTATTATAGTTTCAGCTTCAGCATCAGTCCTTCCAATGGATATCCAGGACTAATTTCCTTTAGGATTGACTGGCTGGATCTCCTTGCTGTCAAGGGACTCTCAAGAGCATTCTCCAACACCACAGTTCAAAAGCATCAGTTCTTTGGTGCTCAGCTTTCTTTATAGTCCAGCTCTCACATCCATACATGACTACTGGAAAAACCATAGTTTTGACTGGATGGTCCTTTGTTGGTAAAGTAAAGTGAGATACATATACATCTGTAAATAAAATAATTGGTGGAATAAGAAGTTAGTTTCTCTTTCATACATTTATTTATTTGACTCAAGGCCAAACATCTCAACATATATGGTTTCCGAAAATTTACCCTTTTAAATCACAAGCAGTTGATGCACTGGCTTGAGAGGCAAATTTTGTATATAATTGCTAATTACTCTTAAGAAGTGAAACACTGGTTACTTTTGAACTCTTCCATTAGTGAAACTCGAGCATGAGGAAAATTATCCGTCACTAATTTCCTACTCTCATCTTTAACTCTCTGAAAAATTCAACCTGACTGATTATATTCAATGGCTTCCCTGGTGGCTCAGATGGTAAAGAACCCAACTGTGATGCGGGAGACCTGGGTTTGATCCCTGGGTTAGGAGGATCCCCTGGAGGAGGGCATAGCAGCCCACTCCAGTATTCTTGCCTGGAGAATCCCCATAGAGAGAGGTGCCTGGCGGGCTATAGTCCTTGGGGTCACTGTTTTCCATATGAAGTTTTATTTCACTTGGGAGTTTTGCTTTCAGTCTGAATTTAGGAAGAAATGTAAAGCCAAGTGTATAATTGAGATGGTCTTCAAGTTTAATAATTGTGGGATTGGCCTGTCCAAATGTGCAATCAATATGAAAAACCCACTTGGTTGGACTAATTATGGAAGGTAACTTGTAGGTATTGAACTCAGAATTATTCCTACACTTAGAGGAAAACTTGTCCGTCAGAGATCAGAGCTTTGAGAAGACCCAAAGGCCTGAGCTGGGAGAATAAGCAACACACTGGTGTTGGACCTCAGACTTATAGAGCAATGAAAAATTATTGACGTTTTTCTTAAAAGATGGAAAGGCAAGGAACAAAGTGAAAGGTGAAAAGACAACATTGGGCAAAGTAAAAATCAGTGAGAAAAGTAAAGTTGCAGCTTGAGGCTGGGAAATGAATGTCAGAATTTTCCCACCACAAACATGCTCACATACACACTCCATACAATAAAAATGTGCTTCTGTGTGGAATAGTATAATGTTAAATATAATGTCAATTGATAATAGCGTATTGCTGATCCTGTTCGTGATGTCAGTTGTGTTGTTGTATCTCACTCTGCACACTGTTCACTAAACAAGGGACAGGCAAGGCTTGAGCAAAGAGACTGGAAGGATACTTGAGAAGCCTTCGGAAGTGCAGACACATTTATTCTCTCCTGGCTGGCATGACAGCCATAGCACAGCCTCTCTCCTGGCTGACGCAGCAGTCATAACATAACCATGACATAGCCATGGCATAACCTCATATAACATAACCATGATGTTGCTCCAGTGTAGCCCCAATGCAGCAGCAGCCAGGGCTTTCATGGTAAAGCTCATGCAGGCGTATCGCATAAAGTAGCCCATAACCAAGTGAGTACCTCGTGCTGCTTATGCACAGTGCTATAAGTGATTTCAGCTGTTACATAACCGTGCAAAGTCATTGTTTACAGAACATAGGGCGAGAGGGCATGAGAGCGTGAAGCGAGAGAGCCTGACTGGCACCATCTTGTTAACTTCCCCACAAATGTCAAATAAATGTACAGGCTCCTTTTTCAGGACCCAGTCCAAAATTTTAATAATTTTTAAGAGTTTTGCTGTTAACTGTTTCTTTTTAATAATTCTAATTAACTTTATCTTTTAATATATGTCTTATCTTCCTTACTTTTGGAGGATGGGACACACTTTTGTGCAAAACTGGGAAATTACTGATAAACTACAGTCCTTTGTTTGTCTCTACCCCTGCTCAGATGGTAAAGAATTTGCCTGTAGGGCAGGAGACCCAGGCTTAATTTCTGGGTCTGGAAATCCCCTGGAAGAGAGAATGGCAACCCACTCCAGTAATTCTTGCCTGGAGAATTCCATGGACAGAGGAGCCTGGCAGGCTACTGTCCATGGGGTCCCAAAGAGTCGGACACAGCAGAACAACTAACACTTTCACTTCCTCCATAATAACTAAAACAATTTGCCATTTTCTAATTCTTTATCTTACTGTTTCTTTGGATTTAATTCATGATATTGCTACAAAGTATATCCTATAGAAGTTTTCTTTTTTTCCTTGCCCATCACGCTGAACATTCACAGATTTGTTTCATAGTATTTGATTGACAAAAAAATCATTCTGGTAACAGAAAAGTCCAAATAAACTTTTTTGCCAACCCAATATTGGTGAGGTTTACTTTTCTTTGTTTTATTTTGCTGTATGACATGTAGGATCTTTCCTGATCAGGGGGTGAACCTGGCCCCCCAGCAGTGGAAGCATGGAGTTTTAACCACTGAACCTCTAGAGAAGTGCCCCTGTGAGGTTTTTTAAAGTATAATGTGTTTATGAATTATAGTGAAAAACAGGATCTTATTAGGCATTGGTGCTATCAGTGAAAATAATCAGTAATCTATAATAAGAATAGAAAAGAGTTTTATTTGAGCCAGGCTGAGAACCATAGCTCAGAAGCAGCTTCACTACTTAATAAATTATGATTCCATAATTGTGATGATAGTGTCCAGGCCTTGGTAGGCTTTGGAAAGATTGAGACATCACAGGTTAACTTCCGAGCACTTGGACTTAGCCCCTGCTTGATTAAAATTCTTTCCTCATGCCCTTGAGATAAGTTTTTAAGTTTCTCAGATATTTATTGTTTATTGTTGTTTTAGTCACTTAGTCACGTCTGACTTTTTTGCAACCCCAAGGATTATAGCCCACCAGGCTCTTGGTCCAAGGGATCTCTCAGGCAAGAATACTGGAGTAAATTGCTATTTCCTTCTCCAGGATATCTTCTCAATCAGGGATCAAACTCATGTCTCCTGCTTTGCAGGTGGATTTTTTTTTACCACTGAGCCAGCAGAGACAGGAAATCCCAAATTCCTCTCACCAGTGTTCACACATATCCAGTTCAGAGTTTCTCAGTGTATCCAGAGATTACCTGCTTCAAAATGACAGTGCTACTAAAAAGAAAAAAAAAACAGATTCATGAGTTCCAGTTCTGGAATGTATCTTTGGAACTCGGGGACAAAAATCTGTATTTTTAGATTTTTACAAATCTGTATTTTTACAAAAATCTGTATCTTGTATTTTTACATGCAACCGATGCTTCCGATGTTTGGGAGAAATTAAACTAGACTTTCCACAACATTTGACTGCTGTAATTATCTACTTCAACTCTTTCTAGAAAAAAAAGCATGAAAAATATTTTTTTTGTTGTTTTTTAAAAATGGACACAGGGATTGATTGTATAAAATAACACTGGGTCAACAAATAGAGTGTGTTGACTGATGAGGAGGTGAAATGTGGGGCCTGATTGATTTTAGGATTTAAGTAAGGGGCTAAAATACATTCTTGAATGTGCATATTAAGTGAGGGAGCTTCATGGTTTCTGCACAGTTTAAGCAGTACAGTAACTGCATGATGTGCAGTAGGGTCAACTTCTTTTCCATCATCTTAACAGCCTGAAACTCTTACTATCAAACTGCACTTACTTTCCAACCATGTTCTTCAGTGTTCTTCATCTTCATGTGTCCACCTTAAAATGCAGCAAACCACAGGGCTGCAGGAGAAGAGAACCTTGATTTTTTTATCTGAAGTTTTAAAATTGTATCGTCTCTCCAAAAAGATTCAAAGCTTTCCAAGCTCACTCCATGCTAAGTGAGACCAAACTCAGATTTACCAAAATCAGTTGTATTTTAAACCCTCCAGCACACAGATGGAGAGAAATTGTAGTCTTCTTGGAAGTTAATAGGCATATATTTTTGATTTTTCAATATGTGGATAGAATGCATCAGTGAAGATACTTTTAACTTATTTTTCTCAATCTTATTAGATTGCATTTGTCTTCCTACAAGTTTGGTAACTGGGTTTCCTACGTTATTTTCCAAATTATTTACTTATTGCTTCATTATAATATTTGTCAAAATCCTATTGAATAACAGCTACTTGACAGAGTCCTTTTTTTTTTTTAATGTTTTGTTTTGTATTGTAGTTTAGCCAATTAACAAACAATGTTGTGTTAATTTCAGGTGAACATCGCAGGGACTCAATCATACATATACATGCACAATGAGTCAGTATTCTCTTCTCAAATCATCCAAAAAAATGATAATCATACCCTTTATTCCTCTAGGCTACAGACACTTGTCATATTTTCCTAGTAGCAAAGTATTATTTGGTTCTTTGAAAGCTGTGCTTACTGTATGATGTGGTATTTGGTAAGTTCTGGCTTCAAATATCTAAATTTAATTAAAATGGACTATAAGCCCAGTAGTAAAACTCACTGTTTAATAATAGCCCCTTCCATTTAAATCATGTTATAAAATACCTTATTCCATTTATTTTTGCAGTGTTGAGATGCAGACAAAATCATTGTCCCCATTTTTGCATACAAACAAAAATTGAAAGGTTAATAATGAATTAACCCAAGATCATATGGCTACTGAGTGGTAGATGGAGTATCTAGGATGGAGGCCTTCTTGTTCTGTTCCACTGGTCTCTACCTTGTACCAGCTTCTGGTTGGTACCACTAACTCTAGATGATAACTGGAGGCAGTATCTGTCTAGCTCTGTTATCCATCTGTTTCACTCCTGGTTGTAACTTCAGTGAACATATAACAATATGAAGTAAATACTTATGGTAGACATAGTTGGACTATAGTCAGGGACAGTCAGATATTTGACCCAAGAATAGAGTTAATCTGAACTGTTTGCAGCTTTTGGAGGAAGCCCATTTTGGAAATAGTCAGCTACTGAATTTGAACTCTATCTTTCCCTTAACCCAATGTTTTATTCTAAGGGAAACGCAGAACAAAATAATCATCTAAAGCAACTGAGCATGCCATACTATGATTTGACATGGCCCCTATGATCCTGCACAGAGCCTGTACAATATTCAAATGTAGGGATTGATTTCTCTGAAAAAGTTGTGATGGTAGACCTTAACTAAATTCAGCTTATCCTGATTGTCCAATAGCTTGCTTAGAATGTAAACTTGATCATTAGTATTTCTTTCATCTCAGAGATTAAAAGCAATATTCCATTGTAGACATAGAAAATAAACTTATGATTATCACAGGGGAGAGGGGGTGGGGGAGGGATAAATTAGAGATTTAGGATTACTGATAAAAACTACTATATAGAAAATAGATCAACAAGGCTAAAAAAAAAAGAAAAGAAACAAAAAGCAAAAGACAATATTGTATTGTAAAGAGCACAGAGACAGTGTCCAAAACCCTGCAAAATCCCCTTTTATCAGGAGAACTGGAATAATGTAAATGTCACCAAAGCTCAGATGCCTGAGATTAATTAACATATTAAATACCAAATCTATAGGTAGGCCAAACACCTAATACACATATGATCTGTCATAGTTACCACTTGTATTCTATGCTAATTAAATATTTTATTATTTTTGTGTGGAAAGAGCACTGCTATAGAATGTAATGACAAAGCTTTCATCCTCGTTTGGCTGAGACTGGCCATTTAACCTTAAATAAATCACTTCTTTTTCTATGTTAAAATAAAATGGCAAATCAGCACCACAATGAGTTGCCACCTCACATGAGTCAGAATGGCTATCATCAAAAGAGAGCAAATAACCAGTGTTGGTGAGCATGTGCTGAATACGGAACCATCCTGCACTGTTGGTGGGGATGTAGTCTGTTGCACCCATTATGGAGAACAATATGGAAATTCTTCAAAAAATTAAAAATAGAACTACCATGTGATTTACAAATTCCACTTCTGGGGCATTTACCTGAATAAAACAAAAATACTGATTTGAAAAGATATATGCACCCCTATGTTCACTCCAGAATTATTACAATAGCCAAGATACAGAAGTGATCTAAATGCTCATCAACAAATACATGGATAAAGATGTGATGTATACATGAAAGGATATTATTTGACCATAAAAAAAAAAATCTTGCCATTTAAAACAACATGGATGGACCTACAGTTTTTCAAGTGAAATGTCAGAAAAATACCATATGATCTCACTTATACGTGGACTCTAAAAAACAAACATTCCAAACAAAAAGAAAACAGATTCAACACCCATTTATGATTAAAAAAAAAAATCCAGAAAGTAAGCTTAGAAGGAATCTACCTCAACATAATAAAGGCCATATACAACAAACCCACAGTAAACATTGTTCTCAATGATGAAAAACTGAAAGTATTTCCTCTAAGACCCAGAATAAGACAATGGTGTCCACTCTTACCACTATTATTCAACATAGTTTTGGAAGTCCTAGCCACAACAATCAGAAAAGAAAAAGAAAGAAAAGTAATTCAGATCAGGAAAGAAGAAGTAAAACTCTCTCTATTTGCAGATAACGTGATACAATGCATTGTTGTTGTTCAGTCTCTAAGTCATGTCCCACTCTTTGTGACCCCATGGACTGAAGATGGCAGGCTTCCCTGTCCTTCACTATCTCTTTGTTCAAACTCATGTCCATTGATTAAGTGATGCCATCCAACCACCTCATTCTCTGTTTCCACCTTCCCTTCTTCTCCTGCCCTCAATTTTTCTCAGCATCAGGGTCTTTTCCAATGAGCTTGCTCTGTGTATCAGGTGGCCAAAGTATTGTAGCTTCAGCATCAGTCTATACATAAAAAACCCAAAGATTTCACCAGAAAATTACTAGAGCTAAACAGTGAACATAGTAAAGTTGCAGTATATAAAATTAACATATAGAAATTATTTGCATACTTATAAACTAACAAGGAAATGTCAGAAAGAGAAGTTAAAGAAAAATCTCATTCACCATTGCAACAAAAAGAATAAAAAAACTAGGGATAAACCTACCTAAAGAGAAAAAAGAACTGTATGCAGAAAACTATATGACAGTGATGAAAGAAATCAAAGACTACACAAAGAGATGGAGAGATAAACCGTGTCTTTGAATTGGAAGAATCAATATTGTGAAAATCACTATATGACCCAAAGTCATCTACAGATTCAGTATAACCCCTATCAAACTACCAATAGTATTTTTTGCAGAACTAAAACAAAATGTTTAACAATTTGTATGGAAACACAAAAGACCCAAATAACCAAAGCAATCTTGAATAAGATGAATGGAGCTGGGAGGAATCAACCTTCCTGACTTCAGACTATATCACAAAGCTACAGTCATCAGGAGAGTTGTTATTGGCACAAAAACAGAACTCTAGACCAATGGAACAAGATAGAAATCCCAGAGATAAACCCACATACCTACGGAAGCAAGAATATACAAAGGAGAAAAGACAGCCTCTTAAATAAGTGGTGCTGGGAAAACTGGACAGCTACGTATAAAAGAATGCAACTAGAACACTTTCTAACATCATACACAAAAACAAACTCAAAACAGGTTAAAAATTTAAATATAAGGCCAGAAACTAGAAAGCTCTTATAGGAAAACATAGGTGGTACACTCTTTGACATACATCATTGCAAGATCCTCTTGACCCACTTCCTACAGTAATGGAAATAAAAACAAAAGTAAACAAATAGGACTTAATTAAACTTTAAAGTTTTGCAAAACAATAAATAAAAGATGATCAAAAGATCCCACAGGTTACCCAAAGAATTGGAAGAAACTCCAAATCATAAAATAACTGAGAACATGGAGCCTAGACAATAGCTAGCTCATGGAAGAAAATAACCATCAACAGATATGAAAATGGATACAGAAATTGTGGTACATATATACAATGGAATATTACTCAGCTATAAAAAAGAATGCCTTCGAATCAGTCCTAATGAGGTGGATGGACTTAGAGCTTATTATCCAGAGTGAAGTAAGTTAGAAAGAGAAAGACAAATATTATATATTAATGCATGTGTAGGAAATCTAGAAAGATGATACTGATGAACCTATTAGCAGGGCATCAATGGAGAGGCAAGACATAGAGAATAGACCCTCAGCTGAATGCCTTCGAATCAGTCCTAATGGGGGGAAGGAGAGAATGGGACGAACTGAGAGAATAGCATGAAAAATATACATTACCATATGTATAATAGATAGCAAGTGGGAATTTGCTGTGTGGCAATGGGAGATCAACCCAGAGCTCTGTGACAGAATTAGGGGTTGAACAGTGTGGGAGATGGGAGGGGGATTCAGGAAGGAGGGGACATATGTACACCTGTGGCTGATTCATGTTGATGTATGGCAGAGGCCAACACAATATTGTAAAGCAATTATCCTCCAATAAAATAACAAGAGGGAAAATTTTAAAAAAAAACAGATTCATAGATACAGAGAATTAGGTTTTTCCTTGCCAAAAGAAAAGGGACAGGGGCAAGATGAAATTGGTGAAGAGGAGCAAATCTCCAGTTATAAAATAAATAAGCTGAAAATGATGCAACATATAACATCAGGAATATGGTCAATAGTATTTTAATAACTTGGTATGGGGACAGATGGTTACTAAACTTCTTTCATAATAGATGCTACATAATACACGTGAAACTAATATACTATTGTATGACAAGTATTTTCAGTTAAAAAAGGAAAAAGTAAAATTACCTTTCAAGACTTTAGATTTAAAAATAATAATAAAATAAAATGTTGCTTTTTCCAACTATGAAATTATTCTTTAATGATTTACTTCTAAGTTGCTAGTATTTAGTTCTACAATCATTTATTCCTTTCACATGAAGTTTTCAAGCACTCACTCTTGGTGTATTCATAAATAAATGCTCTGTAAGATTCGTTATAATCCTAGCTACTAGCTCTATATAGATTTTACATCTGAATAGCATAGTCTCATATCAACTCAGCCTGTAACTGACCAAGCTATTTACAGCCTCAAGTATATGGAAAAATCACTTAGTATGAGAATTAGTTTATGGAAGAGTAAGTTATGCTTTATGTTCATTAGCATAGAGGTTGACTGTTTTAAAAGATTCTGCCACATTATTTAGTTGAATATAACTCAAAACACTAAAATGGGGAAATTTTAACAAAAGATATAGATGATGCATTGTCTGATAAATTTATTCAGCAATGTTTTATGGGAAATATCTGTTAATCAGAATAAATTATAACTTGGTTTATTTGTTGCAAACTTTGCCCAATTATCAGTTAATGGTAAAATACAGCAATAGTTTTGAGTATAAGTATTTTAAAGATGGAAGAAAGCCCAAGCACAGGAAATGCTTGTTTGCCAAGAACAGAAATAAGTTACTTTGTCTACCACAAGCAGAGCTTGCTCTATTAGTCATAGGTTTCACATTCAGCCAAGGTCAAAGCACGCATTTCCACATCACCTTTGGAAACTTTGTAGCAAGGCTTGATATAAATTCACCTTTATTTTATGACCAGGTAATTTGTCATTCCTCTAAGAAAAAAAGAAAATGGTTTTTGGAGGTTGAGTTCATGCTATGATAAATTTTTAACTTTTCCTGGGATCTCACCAAGCACAGAGACCTTTGTGAAGAAGTAGACATCCTGTAGTTTGTGTAGCACAACCGTCATTGTTGGGGATGAAATGATCATCCCCCCTTTGCTTCCATATTTCAAGAAGGAAGCATAAAAAGTGGAAACAATTTACAGTATAATGAAACAAAGGAAAGAAGAAAGAAGAGGAGGGGAGAATGGAAAGAGCTATAAATAAAACGTAAAATAATAGATAAAAAGATTGAAATTATCTCTGTGTTATGGACAGAAATGTGTGCCCCCAAAATTCATATTATTGACATTATAACCCCTAGCACCTCAGACTAAAACTGTTTGGGGAGAAAGGGTCTTTTAAAAGGTAATTAAACTAAAATTAGGTCCAACGTGGACCTTAATGCACAGAATATGTTTTTATAAAAGGATATTATTATGCAGACACAGGGGAAACACAAAAGACCATGTGCAGACACAGGGAGAAGACAGCCATCTACAAGCCCAAGAGAGAGGCCTCTAGAGAAAGCAGCCCTGTCAACATCTTGATCTCAGACTTCCAGTACCCAGATCCATGAGAAAACCCAGTCTTACTATAGTAACCATGCCCAGTCTCAGACACATTGTTCTGACAGCCAGACCAAACTGAAACACTGGGCAAAGAATACTGTGTATTCAAAAGATCAAACTATTGTGCTCATTTCACATGCTAGAAAGGTAATACTCAAAATCTTTTAAGCTAGGCTTCAGCAGTACATGAACCAAGAACTTCCAGATACAAATTAGATTTAGAAAAGTCAGAAGAACCAGAGATCAAATTGCCAACATCTGCTTGATCATAGAAAAAGCAAGAAAAAAAAAACCTACTTCTGCTTCATTGACTCAGCTAAAGTATTTGATTGTGTGGATCACAACAAACTGTGGAAAATTCTTAAAGAGGTGGAAATACCAGACCCCCTTACCTGCCTCCTGAGAAATCTATGTGCAGGTCAAGAAGAAATAGTTAGAACAAGACATGGGAAACCAGACTAGTTTAAAATTGTGAAAGGAGCATGTCAAGGCTCTATATTGAAACCCTGCTTATTTAACTTTTATGAAGACAACATCATGTGAAATGCCAGACTGGATGAAGCACAAGTTGGAATCAAGATTGCCAGGAGAAATATCAATAACTGCAGATATGGAGATGGCGCCACCTTAAAGGCAGAAAACAGAGAATCTAAAGTCTCTTGATGAAGGTAAAAGAGTGCAAAACTTGGCTTACAACTCAACATTCAAAAAAGGAAGATCATGGCATCCAGTCCCATCACTTCATAACAAATAGATGTGGAAACAATGGAAATAGTGACAGATTTTATTTTCTTGGGCTCCAAAATCATCACTGCAGACAGTGACTGCAGCCATGAAATTAAAAGATACTTTCTCCTTGGAAGAAAAGCTGTGACCAACCTAGACAGCATACTAAAAAGCAGAGACATCACCTTGCCAACAAATGTCCACCTAGTCAAAGCTACGATTTTTCCAGTAGTCATATATGGATGTGAGAGTTGAACCATAAAGGAGGCTTAGCACTGAAGAGTTGATGCTTTTGGACTGCGGTGTTGGAGAAGACTCTTGAGAGTCCCTTGGACAGCAAGGAAATCAAACCTATCAATCCTAAAGGATATAAACCCTAAAAATTCATTGGAAGGACTGATGTTGAAGCTGAAGCTCCACTGTTTTGGCCACCTGATGTGAAGGGCCAACTCATTAGAAAAGACCCTGATGTCGGGAAAGATTGAGGGCAGGAGAAGAAGAGGGTGACAAAGGATAAGATGTTTGGATGGCTTCAACCACCTCAATGGATGTAAGTTTGAGCAAACTCTATAAAACAGTGAAGGACAAGGAAGCCTGGCATGCTGCAGTCCAGGGGTTTACAAAGAGTCTGACATGGCGGAGTGACTGAAAAACATAAAAGGGGAAGCACACACACGGTTCAAGGAGCAGGGAACTACCTGGGGTTTCCCCACCCACTTGGCCCTGAGGAGCCTCCTGTGACCCAAGGCCAAGCTTTCCATACTCTAGAATCTCCTTCGCCCTGTGGGGCACCCTCTGGGGCCTCCTCTACCCTCTGAGGTCTCCCTCTGCCCTCTGGCTCCCTCTCTGCCCTCCAGGAACCTCTCCTCCCTCCAGGGTCCCCTCAACTCTCCTGGTCAAGCCCTCTGCCCTCTGGGATCCCTCTTCACTCTCTGGTTACTTCCTCCCTCAAGGCCCCCACCTGAATCCTCTGGAGCCCCTCTCATCTCTCTGATTCCCTCTTCCCCCCATGGTCCGGTTCATCCTCTATGGACCCCTCTGCCCATGGGACCCCTCTCCTCCCTCCAAGGGACCCCTTCTCCCTCTAGGGCCCAGCTGTCCTCCAGGGCACACTCTACCCACATAGGCCATGCAAGCACAAGAAGGAGGGGAGAGGAGACAGAACTGGGCCGACTGAGAAGCTGTCCCTTGAGTTGTGGAAGAGCAGAGAACCTGTCTGGTGTTCTCCCACCCACTTGACCTCAGGAAGTCTCCTGATTACCCTCGCCTGATCCTCCAATAAGGTTTATTCTACTTTTGTTGTTGCTGTTTTTAAACTCCTTGCCAGTAGATTCAGTTTTATCCTCCAGAGGTTGTTTCATACATATTCTTATTTTTTTCTAGTATTTCTATTAGTTTTCTAAACGTATTTTAATTTTTACTCTGTGTTATTATTCTGTTCCCTCTTATTTTTATTTCAGTGTGTTGGTCTCATAATTTGAAAGTTCTCAGAGGGGCAGTCCACTTTGGACCACCCATGTGGTGCGAGTGGAAAAGAACCCACCTGCCAATAAAGGAGACATAAGAAACATGAATTTGATCCCTGGGTCAGGAAGATTCTCTGGAAAACTAAATGGCAACCTACTCCAGTATTCTTGTCTAGAAAATCCCATACACAGAGGAGCCTGGAGGGCTACTACAGCCCATAGGGTCACAAAGAGTCAGACATGACTGAAGTGACTTAGCACATTACACACAGACACACACACACACATATACAAATATATATATATGTGTGTGTGTGTGTGTGTGTGTGTGTGTGTGTGTGTGTGTGTGTGTATCTTTCCTATTGGAGTCTGCTCTTACCCTCCAGGGGTTCTTTTGTATATACTCTTGTTTTTTTTTTTTTTCTAAAATATTTGTTAGTTTTTGAAATTTATCATATTTTTATTCTTTGTTACTATTCCTTTCATTTATTTCCATGCCTTATTGTTAGTGAGATCCCAATTTACAGTCAAGATATCAGGCCTGAGCATGTGGTCGGAGGGCTGAATAACAGAAAACATCAGGCCCCAAGAAGATTAATTGGAGTGAGTTATCCCAGAGGTCCGCATTTTAAAATCAAGATCTGGCTCTATCCCACTGCCTGCAAACTCCACTTCCGGAAACCTCAAGCCAAACAACAAGTGGAGACAGGAACACTGTCCCACTAATTTAAAAAGAAAGAAAGAAAGAAAAGAATATGACAAAAAAAATATGTTACAGATGAAGGAGCAAGGTAAAAACCTATAGACTAAAAAAATGAAAATGAAATAGGAAACATATCTAAAACAGAATTTAAAGTAATGAGAATGAGGAAGTTTTAAAATATCAAAATAGAATTTAGAAAAAGCAAGAAATATTTAACACATTTAAAAAGAGCCTAAAAAATGATGAATAAAGCAAACAGCAATGAACAACACATTACTGAAATTTAAAATACTATAGAAGTATCAATAGCTGAATAATTCATTCAGAAGAATGGGTAAGTGAGCTGGAAGACAGAATGATAACAGTAACTGCTGAGGAGAAAAATAAAGAAAAAAGAAGGAAAATAATTGAAGAAAGTCTCAGAGACCTCTGGGACAATACTGAACATATGAACATTCAAATTATTGGAGTCCTAGAGGAAGATAAGAAAAAGAAAGGATATGAGAAAATATTTGAGGAGATTATAGTCAAAAACTTCCCTAATATGGGAAAGCAAATAACCAACATAGGCCAGAGAGTCTGAAACAGGATAAACCCAAAGATAAATATGCCAAGGCACATACTAATCAAAGTAACAAAAATTAAACACGTAGGAAAAATATTAAGAGCAGCAAGGGAAAAGCCAAATAAAACATACAAAGGAATCCTCATAAGGCTGTCAGCTGATTTTCAGCAGAAATTCTTCAGGCAAGAAGGGAGTGGAAGGATACATTACAAGTGATTAAAGGCAAAAACCTACAATCAAGATTATTCTACCCAGCAAGGATCTCATTCAAAATTGATGGAGAAATCAAAAGGTTTGCAGACAAGCAAAAGCTAAGAGAATTCAGAATAATCAAACCATCCTTAAAAGAACTGCTAAAGGAACATCTCTATTCATGAAACACAAGAGAAAGCAAAGACCCACAACAGTAAACCCAAAACTAAGAAAACGGCAATAGGAATATACATATCAATCACTTCCTTAAGTGTATATAGATTAAATGCCCCAGTCAAAAGACACAGACTGGCTGAATGGTTATAGAAACAAGACTTATGTATGTGCTGCCTAGATGAGACTCAGTTCAGACCTAAGGACTCATACAGACTGAAAGTCTTGGGATGGAAAAAGATATTCCATCAAATGGAAATCAAAATAAAGTTGGACTTTAAAAACTGTTAGAAGAGATAAGTAAGGACACTGAATAATGATCAAGGAATCAATCCAAGAAGGTAAAATAATTATAAATATTTATATACCCAACATAGAGCACCTCAATACATAAAGTAAAAGCCAAAAACCATAAAAAGAGAAATCAACACATTAACACCCCAGTTACACCACTGGATGGATTATCCACATAGAAAAATTAATAAGGAAACACAAGTCTTAAATGACACATTAAGTCAGATGGACCTAACTGATATCATCAGGGCATTTCATCCCCAAACAGCAGATCACACTTTTTTCTCTCAAGTGCAATGAAACATTCTCCAGGATAGATCACATCTTGGGTCACAAATCAAGCCTTGGTAAATTCAAGAAAATTTAAATTGTATTAAACTTTTTTTTCTGACTTCAACGCTATGATACTAGATATCAATTACAGAAAAACTTTAAAAAGACAGATACATGGAGGATAAACCACACACTACTAACTAACCAAAAAGTTAAAACAGAAATTAAAAATACCTGGAAACAAATGAAAATGAGAACATGACCAACAAAACCTTTAGAATGCAGCAAAAGCAGTGCTAAGAGGGGAGATTATAGCTATGTAATCCTACCTCAGGAAATAAGAAAGATATCAAATAAACAACCTAACCTTAAATCTAGAGCAACTAGAAAATAACAAAAAACCCCAAAGCTAGTAGAAAGAAATCATAAAGGTCAGACTGGAAACAAGTGAAAAGGAAATGAAAGAAAAAAAAATACCAAAGATCAATAAAACCTAAATGTTGTTTTTTTGGGAAGATAAACAAAATTGACAAACCACCAATCAGACTCATCAAGAAAAAAGAGAGAATACTCAAATCATAAGATTAGTAACAAAAAAGAAGTTACAACAAACAGTGCAGAAATACAAAGGATCACAAGAGACTACTATGAGCAACTATATGCCAATTAAACTGTCAACCTGGGAGAAAAGGACAAATTTAGAGAAGTTAAACCTTTTGAGACTGAACCACGAAGAAATAGAAATTATGGACAAACCAATAATCAGCAATGAATCAAAACTGTGATCAAAAATATTACAACAAGCAAAAGCCCAGGGCCAGACAGATTCACAGGTGAATTCTATCAAACATTTAGACAAGAGTTAACAAGTATTCTTCTCAAACTTTCAAAAAATTGCAGAGGGAGGAAAACTCCCAACCTCATCCTATGGGGCCACCATCACCCTGATACCAGAACCAGCCAAAGATATCACACACACACACACACACACACACACACACACACACACACACACACACACACACACACACACACACACAACACAGGCCCATATCATTGATGAACATAAATACAAAAATCCTCAACAAAATAGTAGCAAACAGAATTCAACAACACATGAAAAAGATCATACTCCATGACCAAGTGAGTTTTATCCCAGCAATTCTTAACAAAGTGAAAGATAAAAACCATATGATAATCTCAATGAATGCAGGAAAAAATTTGACAAGAACCTACCTTCACATAGTAAAGTCCTTATATGACAAACCCACAGCAAACATTATTCTCAATGGTGAAAAATTGAAAACATTTCCTCTAAGATCAGAACAAGAGAAGGATGCCCACTCTCACCATTATTATTCAACATAGTTTTGGAAGAGGTAGACACAGCAATCAGAGAAGAAAAAGAAATATAAGGAATACAAATTGAAAAATAACTAAAACTCTCTTTGCAGATAACATGATACCATACATAGAAAACACTAAAGATGCCATTAGAAATTTACTAAAGCCAATTGATGAATTTAGTAAAGTTGTAGGATGCAAAATTAATACACAGAAAAAAATCACTTGCATTTCTATACACTAACAATGAAAAATCAGAAAGAGGAATTTAAAATCATTCCCATTCACTGTTGCAACAAAAAGAATAAAACACCTAAGGGTAAACCTGCCTAATGGGACAAATGGCCTATGTACAGAAAACTATAAGAGACTGATGAAAGAAATGAAAGAAGACATAAACAGATGGAGAGAGATATATCATGTACTTGAATTAGATGCATCAATATTGTGAAATGAATATATGACTCAAATTAATCTACAGATTCAATGCATTGCCTATCTAATTACCAATGGCATTTTTTTTACAGAACTAGAACAAAATTTTTACAATTTCTATGGAAACACAAAAAACCCTGAATAGCCAAAGCAATCCTGAGAAGGAAAAATGAAACTTTCTTACTTCAGACTATACTATAAAACTATAGTAATCAAGATACTATGCTATCAGCCCAAAAATTGAGATATAAATCAGTGGAACAAGACAAAAAGCCAGAGACAAACCCACACACCCATGGGCACCTTATCTTTTACAAAGGAGGCAAGAATATACAATGGAGAAAAGACAGCCTCCTCGATAAGTGGTGCTGGGAAAACTGGACAGCTACATGTAAAAGAATAAAATTAGAACATTTCCTAACACTATACAAAAAAATAAACTCAAATGAATTAAAGACCTAAATGTAAGGCCAGGAACTATAAAACTCCTCTTTGATCCACCTCCTAGAGCAATAGAGATAAAAACAAAAATAAATAAGTGGGACCATATAAAACTTTAAAGCTTTTGGGAGGGGAGTAATTGCAAATGAAACAATAGACAATGATTTAGTTTCCACATGTAGCTTTTTGACAAAAAAACCCAGAGAAATCACATTTCTAAAAGACACAATACTCCAATATTCATTGCAGCACTATTTACAATAGCCAGGACATGGGAGCAACCAAGATGTCTGTCGACAGATGAATGCATAAAGATGCTGTGGTACATAGACACAATGAAATATTACTCAGCCATCAAAAGGAATGAATTTGAGTCAGTTCTAGTGAGGTGGATTAGCCTAGAGACTGTTTGACAGAGTGAAGTCAGAAAGAGAAAAACAAATATTGTATATTATTGCATACATATGAAATATGGAAAAATGGTACTGATTAACCTATTTTCAGGGCAGGAATAGAGACACAGACATAGAGAACAGACTTGAGGATACAGTATGGGAAGGAGAGGGTGGGGCACATTGAGAGAGTAGCATTGAAACATGTACATTACCATATGTAAAATAGATACCTAATGGAAAGCTGCTATATAACACAGGGAGCTCAGCCTGGTACTTGGTGACAACCTACAGTGGTGGGATGGGGTTCAGAAGGCAGGGGAAATGGGTATACTTATGGCTGATTCACACTGATGGAGGGCAGAAACTAACATAGTATCGTACAGCTATTATTCTCCAATGAAAAATACATTTAAAAAGAAAATAAAATAAATCTAAAGGTTGAAAAAGTAATCCTCAAACAACATATAACTCAGAAAAGACTGAAATTTTGAATATTTACAAAAAAAGTAACTTGACTATTAGGCTCTCCAGGTAGCTCAGATGGTAAAGAAACTGCCTGAAGTGCAGGAGACTTGGGTTCGATCCCTGGGTCAGGAAGATTTCCTGGAGTAGGAAATGGCTCCTCACCCCAGTATTCTTGTCTGGAGAATTCCATGGACAGAAGAGTCAGGTGGGTTATCGTCCATGGGATCACAAAGAGTCAGATGTGACTGAAGACTAACACACACACACACACACACACACACACACAACTTGACTATTTTAATGGATAATCATAAATTTGGATTTCTAGTACTAAATCAATTCGCTATTTTTAAGGAATCCCACTGAGATGAGCTCTTTTTCAGATGCCATGTAAAAACATTTTGAGTATTAGCTGTTCACTTTCCTCATGTTCTGACAGCTGGTCTGTGGACATGTACAGTGTGTGTGGCCAAGGTGCTCATATTCAGTATGGAATGTGACGTCCAGTTTAAGAATATTTAGAGATGTTTATGGATACTGGAATCAAAGAAGTATATTGCTAAAAGGCAATAAGCATCCAAAAGACTAGAAAGAATTGCACAAGGGCAGCAAGTCCATCATCACTGCAATGTATACCCAGTCATTTCAATGATCAAATCAGCAGCAAGTGCCCAATTGTCAAATGGTTAAATACAGAGAATATTAGTAAAATAGCAGCACCTTTCTATGTCTCGTTTCCCTGTGACCTACCTGAACCTAGTTTTTGAACAATCCTGTAAATTCTTTGAGCTACTCAATAGCATTAGAA
This sequence comes from Okapia johnstoni, assembly GCA_024291935.2. Taxonomy (NCBI): domain Eukaryota; kingdom Metazoa; phylum Chordata; class Mammalia; order Artiodactyla; family Giraffidae; genus Okapia; species Okapia johnstoni. The sequence goes on along the minus strand of JAGTYA010000027.1, from coordinate 4,244,584 downwards.
TAAACGTTTTCATTCTCTCCTCATGTTACACAGTCAGTTTCTACTATTGACAACCAAGAACACTTAACAATGCAAAAATGAAATTCACTTGCTGTTGTTCAGTAGCTAAGTTGTACCTGACTCTTTGCAACCCTATAGACTGCAGCACATGAGGCTCCTTTGTCCTCCATCTCCTGGAGTTTGCTCAGACTCACGTTCATTGAATCAGTGATGCTATCTAATCATCTCATCTTCTGAAGCCCCCTTCTCCTTTTGCCTTCAATCTTTCCCAGCATCAGGGTCTTCACGTCAGGTGGCCAAAGTGGTACCAGCATAGGTCCTTCCAATGAATAGTCAGGTTTGAGTTCTTTAGGATTGACAGGTTTGACCTTGCAGTCTAAGGGATTCTCAAGAATCTTCACCAGCACCACAATTCAAAACCATCAATTCTTTGGCACTCAGTCTTCTTTATGGTCCAGCTCTCACATTCATACATGACTCTTGGAAAAGTCATACTTTTAAACTTTGGTCAGCAAAGTGATGTCTCTGCTCTTTAATAAGCTTCCTAGGTTTGTCGTGGTTTTCCTTCCAAGGAGCAAGCATCTTTTAACGTCATTAAAAGTTAGCCAAAACATAAATCAAAATTAAGATCTTGAGTTTTTGGTAGCTGACTATAACTCAACAATTTTTTTACATTCAAATTAGCTGAATTTTCAGGTTAAATTCAAATTAAATTTAAACATTTAATTTAATTTTAAAATATTGCATTGCCCAAAAAGTTCATTTAGGTTTTCTGTACCATCTTTTGGAAAAACCCAAATGAACTCTTTAGCCAACCCAATACATACTAACATATTGCTGTTTAGTTGCTCAGTCGTGTCTGACTCTTTGCAACTCCATGCATTGCAGCACGTCAGGCTTCTCTGCCCTTTATCATCTCCCAGAGCTTGTGCAAGCTCATGTCCATTAAGTCAGTGATGCCATCCAACCATAGAGGTTATTGGTATTTCTCCTAGCAATCTTGATTTCAGCTGGCATTTTGCATGATGTACTCTTCCTAGAAGATAAATAAGCAGGGTGACAATATACAGCCTCGATGTACTCCTTTCCCAATTTTGAAACAGTTTGCTGTTCCATGCCTGGTTCTGACTATTGCTTCTTGACCTGCATAGAGGTTTCACAGGAAGCAGGTAAGTAGGACTGATATTCCCATCCCTCTCAAGATTTTCTACAGTTTGTTGTGATCTAGACAGTCAAGGATTTAGTGTAGTCAATGGAGCAGAAGTAGATGTTTTTCTTGAATTCTCTTGCTTTTTCTAGATCCAAGAGATGTTAGCAATTTTATCTCTGGTCCCTCTACCTTCTTTAAATCCAGCTTGAACATCTGAGAGTTCTTGGTTCACATACTCTTGAAGCCTAGCTTGGAGAATTTTGAACTTGACTTTACTAGCATGTGAAATGAGTTAACTGTGATGTAGTTTGAACATTCTTTGGCATTGGAATATAGAATTAGAATATAGACTAGAAATACTAAAACAATTTCTATGTGTCTCACTACTTCATTTTGCATCATGTTTATCCTTAGAAACATCCATGGAAGGATATTTATCTTCTGTTAGTGTTTCTTACTTTGAAGTGTTAATTTTAATTTCATTGTAGAAACTTTTTTATACTTTTATACATTGCTTAAAATATTATAGCTGTATCTCTTTAGAGTACACTTTACATTGGTTCAGGGGCAAGGGTTTATGTGCTTGTGTTTGAAGGTGTGTTTGGGCTGTGAGGGTGGGTAAGATGCTTGAGGGAAAGAGAGAAGGGAGAGAGCTATTGGTCAGAAACATTATAAATTCTTTCCTTCTTGAAATAATTTTATTATACTCAATAGCACATATTAGAATTAAATACCAATATGAAAATCATTCACTTGTGTAGCAAATATTTTATGAAGTACCTACTAAGCACTTCATAAATTTCATATTGTGAAATCAAATTTGATTAAACTGTTAGAACCATTGAGTTCTCTAAAGTCAAATATATCTTTATAATATCTTGATGTATATATATCTTCATAATATCCAGTTTTAAAGGCCTGAGGCTTTTATCCTTAAATATCAATTTAACCATAAAATGCTGATTAAGTTGCTGAACATTTAATAACTAATTTAAAAATCTGTGCCTCTGCTTTTATTATAAGCCATTATTTTATTCATTGCTTTACACTGATTAATAGTCACACACTGGTAAGATGCCAACCAAAATTCCTTAGTAATCTGATCAGAGAAGGAAACACCAACCCACCTCTGTGAAGCACTTACTTCATTTTATCAGTTGTTGAATTATCCCTTCACTTCAATCACTTTTATTCTTCATCTAAAAACAAAATGTAAACCTACCATCTTAAGATTAAGTAGTCAAAATTCCTCATATCATTTTCCAGATTCTGGAGAGCACCTTCTGAATGTTGATCCTTTAAAAATTTATAGACTAATTAATGGAAATATTTCCAGATACATTTTTTTCTCTAGGCAGCACTACTTATGCCATCATTTGTCATCCATAATCACCCCCTTGAACTGCTGAAAAGCAGTTGATCCCTAACTAGTCAAAAAAAGAAGATAATTTGGTTTTCCAATGTATATTAAGTTGATACCACTTTTAAATCATGTACTACAGGACAAAATTTAGGAGTTTTGAAGTATGGGATGTGTCTGCATAATAGCAACAGCCCCGTCCTCCCTCAGCTAACCTGATATTCTAAACAGCAAGGAGTAACATTTGGTGAGGCTACCTCTAAAGAAGGCTAGTTTGTGTAAAATTAATGAGTGCCGTGGTTTAAACAAACATTAGCTACCTTAGAATCTTGTTTCTCGTCTGAATGTGAGACTTGGAGATGGAAAAAACTTATACTATTTTATTGTAGAGAATATAGTTTTACTGCATGTTTACAAAATTTCTGGAGGCAGTGAATTAAATGAGGACATTTATCTTAGAGGATTAGAGGTTCTGTCCTTGAATGTGAAAACATGCTCTTCAGACAATGAAAGAGAACATGCTAATTCTTATAAGAATGACAAATGAAATTGGCACTTATAAGCTTCTCCAAAGGAGAAAGAATGTGAATTCCACAGTACTATTTTATCCAGTGATTCTCAGCGTATGTTTGTTCCCTGTGGTTTTAGTAGGGATTTTGTGGGGAAAACTTTGCATTGAAATAAATTAGGAAATACTGAGTTGAACAAAATGATCAAATGTCTTTACTGCTAGACTGCTCATATCCATGAGGTCCTAACGTATGAGTTTCTAAGAGGTGCACATTGGTTGCAGTACGTCAGCACACACAGGACAAGGCAAGGCAGGGTCTGAAGAATTTCACCAGTAAAGATGTGACAAGACACTTTCAGACTTAGGCAATTATTTACTAACTGAAAAGAAGATTCTCCAAAGACACTAGATCCTTGCCATCCTGTCCACACACCCAAGAGGACAGCCCTGAAATGAAAGGGACCAGATGAATCATATTGTGATGTGCTCCATGGCTGGAGATGCGAGAATGCAGCTGGGTGATTCTAGATTCTGACGATTCTGCAGCTCTATTCCAAGGCAGTCAGGGCAGAGAGCCCCACATTTTATCAGAATCCAGGGGTGATAAGAATTTGTCTCATGCCAGCCCCTCAGGAGAGTCAGACAGGCGATGAGAGATGACCTCATGGTTCAGTTCAGTCGCTCAGTCGAGTCCGACTGAGTTTTGCGACCCCACTGACTGCATGCAGCACGCTAGGCTTCCCTGTCCATTACCAACTCCAGGAACCTACTCAAACTCATGTCCATTGAGTCAGTAATGCCATCCAACTATCTCATCCTCTGTCATCCCCTTCTCCTCCTGCCTTCAATCATTCCCAGCATCTGGGTCTTCTCCAAGGAGTCAGTTCTTCACACCAGATGGTCAAAGTATTGGAGTTTCAGCTTCAGCATCAGTCCTTCCAATGAATATCCAGGGCTGATTTCCTTTAGGATTGACTGGTTGATCTACTTTCAGTCCAAGGGACTCTCAAGAGTTTTCTCCAGCACCACAGTTCAAAAACATCAAATCTTCAGGGCTCAGTTTCTTTATACTCCAACTCTCACCAGGTCAGGAAGCAACAGTTAGAACTGGACATGGAACAACAGACAGGTTCCAAATAGAAAAAGGAGTACGGCAAGGCTGTATATTGTCACCCTGCTTATTTAACTTATATGCAGAGTACATCATGAGAAACGCTGGGCTGGACGAAGCACAAGCTGGAATCAAGATTGCCAGGAGAAATATCAATAACCTCAGATATAGAGATGACACCACCCTTATGGCAGAAAGTGAAGAAGAACTAAAGAGCCTCTTGATGAAAGTGAAAGAGGAGAGTGAAAAAGTTGGCTTAAAGCTCAACATTCAGAAAACTAAGATCATGGCATCCAGTGCCATCACTTCATGGCAAATAGATGGGGAAACAGTGGAAACAGTGGCTGACTTTATTTTTCTGGGCTCCAAAATCACTGCAGATTGTGACTGCAGCCATGAAATTAAAAGACGCTTACTCCTTGGAAGGAAAGTTATGACCAACCTAGATAGCACATTAAAAAGCAGAGACATTACTTTGCCAACAAAGGTCCGTCTAGTCAAGGCTATGGTTTTTCCAGTGGTCATGTATTGATTTGAGAGTTGGACTATAAAGAAAGCTGAGCACAGAAGAATTGTTGCTTTTGAACTGTTGTGTTGGAGAAGACTCTTGAGAGTCCCTTGGACTTCAAGGAGATCCAACCAATCAATCCTATAGGAGATCAGCCCTGGGTGTTCGTTCATGGGAAGGACTGATGTTGAAGCTGAAACTCCAATATTTGGCCACCTCATGTGAAGAGTTGACTCGTTGGAAAAGACCCTGATGCTGGGAAAGATTGAGGGCAGGAGGAGAAGGGGGCGATGGAGGATGAGATGGCTGGATGGTGTCACCGACTAAATGGACATGGGTTTGGGTAGACTCAGGGAGTTGGTGATGGACAGGGAGGCCTGGCGTGCTGCGGTTCGTGGGGTCGCAAAGAATCGGACATGACTAAGTGACTGAACTGAACTGAGCTGAACTCACATCCATACATGACTACTGGGAAACCATACTTTTTATGGTGGATCTTTGTTGGCAAAGTAATGTCTCTTCTTTTTAATATGCTGTCTACGTTGGTCATAGCTTTCTTTCCAAGGAGCAAGTGTCTTTTAATTTCATGGCTGCAGTCACCATCTATAGTGATATTGGAGCCCACAAAAATAAAGTCTGCCATTTTTTCCATTGTTTTCCCATATTTTTGCCAAGAAGTGATGGGATCGGTGCTGTGATCTCAGTTTTTTGAATGTTGACTTTTAAGCCAACATTTTCACTTTCCTCTTTCACTTTCAGCAAGAAACTCTTTAGTTCCTCTTCACTTTCTGCCATAAGGGTTATGTCATCTCTGTATATGTGGTTCTTGGTATTTCTCCCAGCAACTGTGATTCGAGCTTCTGCTTCAGCCAACCCGGCATTTCATATGCAGCTGTACACTACATATGGTTTAAATAAGCAGGGTGGTAATATACAGTCTTGATGTCTCCTTTCCCAATTTGGAACCAGTCTATTGTTCCATGTCTGGTTCTAACTGTTGATTCTTGACCTGCGTGCAAATTTCTCAAGAGGTAGGTAAGGTGGTCTAGTATTACCATCTCTTTAAGAATTTTCCACAGTTTGTTGTGATCCACACAAAGGCTTTGTTAATCAATAAATAAAGCAGTAGATATTTTTCTGGAATTCTCTTACTGTTTCTGTGATCCAATGGATGTTGGCAATTTGATCTCTGGCTCCTCTGCCTTTTCTAAATCCAACTTGAACATCTGGAAATTCATGGTTCACAACCTGTTGAAGCCTGGCTTGGTCAATTTTGAGCATTACTTTACTAGGGTGTGAGATGAGGCCAATTGTGCAGTAGTTTGAATATTTTTGGCATTGCCCTTCTTTGAATGAAAACCGACCTTTTACAGTCCTGTAGCCACTGCAGATTGTTTCATATTTGTTGGCATATTGAGTGCAGAACTTTAACAGCATCATCTTCAAGGATTTGAAATAGCTCAACTGGAATTCCATCACCTCCACTAGCTTTGTTCATAGTGATGCTTCCTAAGGCCCACTTAACTTCACATTCCAGGATGTCTGGCTCTAGGTGAGTGATTACATTGTTTTGATTATCTTAGATCTGAGGTCATGAGGTTATCTGAGGTCATGAGATCTTTTTTGTGTAATTCTTCTGTGTCTTCTTGCTGCTTCTTCTTAATGTCTTCTGCTTCTGTTACGTCCATACCATTTCTGTCCTTTATTGTGCCCATCTTTACATGAAACATTTCCTCGGTATCTCTAATTTTCTTGAAGAGATCTCTAGGCTTTCCAATTCTATTGTTTCCTTCATGGTACCTCTATATGAGCTGGTAGCTCACTATGCCTGATGAAGGCCTCGCCTGTGTGGCTGATGTGGATTTGTCCAAGCTCAGTGGGGCTCCAACCAGAGCCACCCCTCACAACACTTTCCTTAAGGACTTGACCATGAGACTTGTATTCCTCATAAGGAATTAACATTCTTCAGACAAATATGGGAATAACCAGTCTAGTCTAACACTTCGTTTTTTTGGTAGATTAATCTATTTATTTTATTTGGAAGCTAATTACTTTACAATATTGTAGTGTTTTTTTCCATACATTCACATGAATCAGCCACGGGTGTGCATGTGTCCCCCATCCTGAACACCCCTCCCACCTCCTTCCCCATCCCATCCTTCAGGGTCGTCCCAGTGCACCTGCCCTGAGTGCCCTGTCTCAGGCATCAAACCTGGACTGGTGATCTATTTCACATATGGTAGTAAACATGTTTCAATGCTATTCACTCAAATCATCTCACCCTTGCCTTCTCCCACAGAGTCCAGAAATCTGTTCTTTACGTCGGTGTCTCTTTTGCAGTCTCGCATATAGGGTCATCCTTACCATCTTTCTAAATTCTGTGTATATGCGTTATTATATGCATTGGTGTTTTTCTTTCTGACTTACTTCATGCTGTATGATAGGCTCCAGTTTCATCCACCTCATTAGAACTAATTCAAATACATTCTCTTTAATAGCTGAGTAATACCTCATTGTGTATATGTACCACAGCTTTCTTATCCATTCATCTACTGATGGACATCTAGGCTGCTTCCATGTCCTGGCTATTATAAACAGTGCTGTGATGAACATTGGGGTACACATGTCTCTTTCAATTCTGGTTTCCTCGGTGTGTATGCCCAGCAGTGGGATTCCTGGTTCATAAGGTAGTTCTATGACCAGTTTTTTAAGGAATCTCCACACTGTTCTCCATAGTGGCTGTACTAGTTTGCATGCCCACAGACAGTGTAAGAGGGTTCCCTTTTCTCCACACCGTCTCCAACATTTATTATTTGTAGACTTTTGGATAGCAGCCATTCTGATTGGTATGAGATGGTACCTCATTGTGGTTTTGATTTGCATTTCTCTGATAATGAGTGATGTTGAGCACCTTTTCATGTGTTTGTTAGCCATCTGTATGTCTTCTTTGGAGAAGTGTCTGTTTAGTTCTTTGGTCCACTTTTTTGATTGGGTCGTTTATTTTTCTGGAATTCAGCTGCAGGAGCTGCTTGTATATTTTTGAGATTAATTCTTTGTCAGTTGATTCATTTCCTATTATTTTCTCCCATTCTGAAGGCTGTCTTTTCACCTTCCTTATAGTTTCGTTTGTTGTGCAAAAGCTTTTAAGTTTAATTAGGTCCCATTTGTTTCTTTTTGCTTTTATTTTCAATATTCTGGGAGGTGGGTCATAGAGGATCCTGCTGTGGTTTATGTCAGAGAGTGTTTTGCCTATGTTTTCCTCTGGGAGTTTTATAGTTTCTGTCTTACATTTAGATCTTTAATCCATGTTGAGTTTATTTTTGTGTGTGCTTTTAGAAAGTATTCTAGTTTCATTCTTTTACAAGTGGTTGCTAGTTTTCCCAGCACCACTTGTTAAAGAGATTGTCTTTTCTCCATTGTATATCTTTGCCTCTTTTGTCAAAGATGAGGTGTCCATAGGTGCGTGGATTTTTCTCTGGGCTTTCTATTTTGTTTCATTTATCTATATTTCTATCTTTGTGCCAGAATCATACTGTTTTGATGACTGTAGCTTTGTAGTATAGTCTGAAGTCAGGCAGGTTGATTCCTCCAGTTCCATTCTTCTTTCTCAAGATTGCTTTGGCTATTCGAGGTTTTTTGTATTTCGATACAAATTGTGAAATTATTTGTTCTAATTCTCTGAAAAAATGCCATTGTTTGCTTGATAGGGATTGCATTGAATCTATAGATTGCTTTGGGTAGTATACTCATTTTCACTATATTGATTCTTCTGATCCATGACCATGGTATATATGTCCATCTATTTGTGTCATCTTTGATTTCTTTCATAAGTGTTTTATAGTTTTCTATATATAGGCCTTTGTTTCTTTAGGTAGATTTATTCCTAAGTATTTTATTCTTTTCTTTGCAATGGTGAATATAATTGTTTCCTTAATTTCTCTTTCTGTTTTCTCATTGTTAGTGTACAGGAATGCAAAGGATTTCTGTGTGTTAACTTTATATCCTGCAACTTTACTATATTCATTGATTAGCTCTAGATTTTTTTTGGTAGTGTCTTTATATATGTGTCCAAGATGAGTGTCTTAGTGAGTAGGTTAGTGAGTGATCAGAGTGGCCTAAGAGATGCAGTGCTCAAGCATTGGGGGACACTGTCCTGCTGTGATAGTTAATTGTATGTGTAGACTTGACTGGTCTAAGCAATGCCCAGATGGCTAGTAAAACCTTACTTCTGAGTGTGTCCATGTGTGTGTTTCTGGAAGATTAGCATCTGAATCAGAGCTTTAGACTTGAACTTGGACTTACAAATTTGGCTCCTCTGGTCCTCAGTATTGGGGCTGGGACTCCACCACTGGCTTTCCTGAGCCTCCAATAGGCTGACAGTAGGTCATAGAACTTCTCAGCCTCCATAATCATGTAAGCCCATCCCTCATGATAAATCTCTTTCCATGTCTCTATCTCTATCTTTATCTATCTCCCTGACTATCTATTACCTATCTGTCTTGTATTATATATCTGTGCATCTATCATCTATCTATCTATCTATCTTATTGGTTCTGTTTCTCTGGATAACTCTTACTAGTAAACCAACAAAGTGCAAAGAAGTGTGAAAACCAGAGGAGGGGGACAGGAATTTGAGGAGAGTAGAAGCTTCTATCCCAGAGGAGCAGAAGAGCACAGGCACATGGGCTATATATGTCATGGATTAAGTTCATACAGGCAGAATACTTCTAAGTTCCAATTCTTAAGATGAATGAAGAAGTCCAACTATACAGCTATATCACAGTATGGTTTGAAAATATCCATAAAAAGACATCTACTTATTCACTAAGCTCATCTTTCTACACAACATTCTCTACATTTCTCCTTACACTATCTTTCAGCATTACTGAAATATTCATCAATCACTAAGTAGATCAGGCTCCCTAATAATCTAGAAGGAATTCGCGTCTAATGTTCCTTGACCTTGAGATAATCTTTTTGTCCACTACCTTCCCCTCATCTGGCCAAGTCTTGCTTTGTTTCAGCTTTTGGCTTAGATTCCATATATTTGTGGAAGCCTTTCAGAGCTCACCACCCTCATTTTTGAGGTACCTAATCCAGTGAGAGGACTGCAATTGGGGAAGGAGTGGTCAGAGAAAGCTTTGGGGACATACTGTGTTGGCCTCACTTAGTACTTACTACACTCACTAATTGGCTTGTATTACCAAGTTCTTACACTATACTGTATAATTGTTCTTATCATATATCTGGCATTGAGTATAGTCTCTGACACATAGAAGATACTAAAAAATATTTGTTAAATAAAGAAATTGAGCAGGGCTGATTCTGCATTTGGCCAACCTGTAATGCCTGTTCTTGTACAGAATGGCAGTGAAATTCAGTCTTTGTCCAGACCATTTAGGATCAGAGATTTGTGCAAATAAAGTTTTACAACACAAGGAGGGCCCATGAAAACGAATAGTTCACAGGGGGGAAATTTTTAATATTTTAAAATGTTGGTGGTATTCAAATAATGTTCTTGTTGTTGTTCAGCCAGCCACCCAGTCGTATCTGACTCTTTGCGACCCCATGGACTGCAGCATGCCAGGCCTCCCCTTTCCTCACCATCTCCCGAAGTTTGCCCAAGTTCATGTCCATTGCTTTGGTGATGCCATCCAGCCATCTCATTCTCCATTACCCCTTCTCCTCCTGCCCTCAATCTTTCCCAGCATCAGGGACTTTTCCAATGAGTCAGCTCTTTGCATCAAATGACCAGAATACTGGAGTTTCAGCTTCAGAATCACTCCTTCCAGTGATTATTTAGTGTTGATTTCCTTTAAGATTGATTGACCTTTTCTTTTTGCTGTCCAGGTTGCCCTCACAAGTCTTCTCCAGCACCACCATTCAAAGTCAACAATTCTGTGGTCCTCTGCCTTCTTTACTTTCAGCTTTCACAACCATACGTGACCACTTGGAAGACCATAGCCTTGACTATACGGACCTTTCTAAGCAGAGTAATGCCTCTGCTTTCCGACACATTATCTAGATTTGTCACAGCTTTACTGCCAAGAAGCAAAGTCTTCTGATTTCCTGGCTGTAGTCACCATCTGCAGTGATTGTGGAGCCCAAGAAGAGGAAATATGTCACTACTTCCACATTTTCCCCTTCTATTTGCCATGAAGCAATGGGGCCAGATGCCGTGATCTTATTATTATTATTTTTTTTATATTCAGTTTTAAGCTAGGTCTTTCACTCTCCTCCTTCACCCACATCAAGAGGCTCTTTAGTTCTTCACTTTCTGCTATTAGAGTATCATCTGCATTTCTGAGGTTATTGCTGTTTATCCTGCCTATCTTGACACCAACTTGTAACTCATCCAGCCCAGCGTTTCTCATGATGTGCTCAGTGTATAGATTAAACAAACAGGGTGACAGCATACATCTCTGTCGTACTCCTTTCTCAGTCTTGAACCAGTAAGTTGCTCCAAACAGGGTTCTAACTGTTGCTTCTTGACCCACATACAGGCTTCTCAGGAGACAGGTAAAATGATCTGGTATTCCCATCACTTTAAGAGCATTCCACAGTTTGTTGTGATCCACACAAAGTCTTTAGCATCATCAGTGAGGCAGAAGTAGATGCTTCTCTGGAATTCTCTTCTTTTTCTATGATCCAACGAATGCTGGATCTCTGGTTCCTCTGCCTTTTCTAAATCCAACTTGAACATCTGGAAATTCTCAGTTCATGTACAACAGTACATGAAGCCTAGCTTGTAGAAAATTGAGCATTATTTTGCTAACGTGTGAGATGAGTGCAATTGTGCGGTAGTTTAAATATTTTTTTTGGCATTGTCTTTCTTTGGGATTGGTATTAAAACTGACCGTTTCCAGTCCTGTGGCCACTGTTGAGTTCTCTAAATTTGCTGACATATTGAGTGCAGTACTTTAACAGCATCATCTTTTAGGATTTGAAATAGCTCAGCTGGAATTTCATCACCTCTACTAGCTTTGTTCATAGTGATGCTTCCTAAGGTCCACTTGACTTCACACTCCAGGATGTCTGGCTCTAGATGAGTGATCACAACATTGTGGTTATCTGGGTCATTAAGATCTTTTTTGTATAGTCCTTCTGTGCACTTTTGCCACTTCTCTGTAATATCTTCTGCTTCTGTTAGGTCCATACCATTTCTGTCCTTTATTCTGCCAATCTTTGCATGAAATGTTTCCTTGGTATCTTTAATTTTCTTGAAGAGATATCTAGTCTTTCCCATTCTATTGTTTTCCTCTGTTTCATTGCATTGATCACTTAGGAAGACGTTCTTATCTCTCTTTGCTATTCTTTGGAACTCTGCATTAGGATGGAAATATCTTTCCTTTTCTCCTTTGTCTTTCACTTCTCTTGTTTCTTCAACAATTTGTAAGGCCTCCTCAGGCAACCATTTTACCTTTTTGCATTTTTTCATGGGGATGGTTTCGATCACCACCTCCTGTTCAATGTTACGAATCCCCATCTATAGTTCTTCAGGGACTCTATCAGATCTAATCCTTTGAATCTATTTGTCACTTCCACTGTATTATCATAAGGAATTTGATTTAGGTCATACTTAAGTGGTCTAGTGGTTTTCCCTACTTTCTTCAATTTAAGTCTGAATTTTGCAATATGGAGTTCATGATCTGTGCCACAGTCAGCTCCTAGTCTTGTTTTTGCTGACTGTATAGAGCTTCTCTATCTCCAGTTGCAAAGAAATATAATAAATCTGATTTGGTATTGACCATCTGGTGCTGCCCTGTCGTCTCTTGTTGTTGGAAACAGGTGTTTTCTATGACCAGTGTGTTCTCTTGGCAAAATTCTGTTAGCCTTTGCCCTGCTTCATTTTATATTACAAAGTCAAACTTGCCGGTTACTCCAAGTATCTCTTGACTTCCTACTTTTGCATTCCAGTCCCCTGTGATGAAAAGGACAATTTTTTTGGTGTTAGTTCTAAAAAGTCTGTAGGTCTTCATAGAATCAATCAACTTCAGCTTCTTTGGCATTAGTGGTTGGGGCATAGACTTGGATTACTGTGATATTAAATGACTTGCCTTGGGAACGAACAGAGATCATTCTGTTGTTTTTGGGAACGCACTCAAGTACTGCATTTTGGCCTCTTTTCTTGACCATGAGGGTTACTCAATTTCTTCTAAGGGATTCTTGCCCACAGTAGTATATATAATTGTCATCTGAATTAAATTGTCCCGTTTTGGCCCATTTGAGTTCACTGATTCCTGAAATGTCGATGTTCACTGCTATTTGACCACTTCCAATTTACCTTGCTTCATGGACCTAACATTCCAGGTTCCTATGCAATACTGTTCTTCACATCATTGTACTTTACTTTCACCACCAGACACATCCACAACAGGGTGTTGTTTCCACTTTGCCTCATCCTCTTCATTTCTTCTGCAGCTATTTCTCCACTCTTCTCTGGTAGTATATTTGGTACCTACCAATCTGAGAAGTTTATCTTTCAGTGTTATTTCTTTTTGTCTTTTCATTCTGTTAATAGGGTTCTCAAGGCAAGAATGCTGAAGTGGTTTTCCATTCCCTTCTCCAGTGGACCACATTTTGTCAGAACTCTCCACCATGACCCATCCGTTTTGGGTGGTCCTACATGGTGTGGCTCATAGTTTCACTGAGTTAGACAAGGCTGTGATCCATGCCATCAGATTGGTTAGTTTGGTGTGATTGTGGTTTTCATTCTATCTGCCTTCTTATGGATGAGGGTAAGAAGCTTGTGGAAGCTTCCTGATTGGAGGGATTGGCTGTGGGAAACTGTGTCTTGCTCTGGTGGGCAAGGATATGCTCAGTAAAACTTTAATGCTATTTTCTGCTGTTGGGTGGGGTTGTGTTCCTTCCCTGTAGGTTTGAGCTGAGGCCAACTATGGTAGGATTAATGGCAGTAATAGCAACCTCCTTCAAAAGGACTTATGCCAGAAGCTGTGGCTCCCAGAACTGTTGCATTCAGTGCCCCTAACTGCAGATCCATGCCTCCACTGGAGGCTCCTGGACACTCACACACATGTCTCTTGTGGGTCCTTGTGTGTACAAGATTTTGTTTGAAATCTCCTTCAAGAGTGTTTCCACATTCCTGTGGAAGTTCTATAATCAAATTCCACTGGACCCCAAACTCAAATTCCCTGGGGGTTCTCAGTCTCTTTGCCAGATTCCAGGATTGGGTAATCTGTTGTGGGCCCTAGAACTTCTGCAACAGTGCAAGAACTTCTTTGGTATAATTGTTCTCCAGTTTGTGAGTCTTCAGCTCCATGACTCTATGGTGGGGCTAATGCCACACCTACTCCAGCAGGACTTATGCCACATGCCTTGCCTCCCAGGCCTTGCAGCCAGAGCCCCTGTCCCTACGGCAGGCCACTGCTAACCTCTGCCTCCGCAGAAGACACTCAAACACTCCAAGGCAGGTTTGGCTCAATCTTTTGGAGGTCACCGTTGCTTTCTCTGGGTGCTGGTGTGCACAAGGGTTTTATTTGCGCCGTCTGAGTATCTCTGGTGGGTATGAGATTTGATTCTAAACATGGACTCACCCCTCCTACCATCTAGTTGAGGCTTCTCCTTTGCCCTTGCACCTGGGTATCTTTTGGGGAGTGATTCAACATTCTCCTGTCAATGGTTATTCAGCAGCTAGTTGCAATTTTGGTGTTCTTGCAGGAGAAGATGAGTGCATGTCCTTGTAAGCCTTACTTAGGAACAATATACATTTATTTCTCACAGTTGAAGATGCTGGATATCTGAGACCAGGGTTCCAACATGTCAGGTTCTGGTGAAGACCTCTTCTGAGTTGCAGTCTCCTCACAGGGTGGAAGCAGATAAGGAAGCAAGCTTTTTTGTGACTCATGCAAAAGCACTAATCACACTCTACTTTCATGGCCTCATCTAAACTTAGTCACCTCCCAAAGGCCCCACTTCCTAATACTATCACACTATTTCAATTTTGAAGGGGCACAGCATTCATATCATAACAAGGTCATAGATCAGATTGGGGAAAGTACTGTCAAAGTTCTTGGGGATCAGCATCAAATGCCTTCTAGGAAATAAAAGGATCCGCATTCTAGATGTGAGAGGAGAAAGACAAGTTGGAGAAGAGATCTATTAGCTAAACCTTTTTTTTTTCCATGCAGCATATAATTCATGTCTCCTCTCAATAAAAACCACTATGTTTGCAAAAGATTTCACTTCAGCTAGATCACTCAAGCTTTTAGAAGTTTTCAACTAGCCGAATTACATTAAATTTTAAACCATAATGATTCAGTACTTTTACTCTGCAAAGGCAGGGCCATTTAGGATCAGAGTAAGGGAAGATTTAGGGAGAAAAAAAGAAGAAATATTTTTCAGGTAGAAAATTTGTATTTCCTTGTGCCATTCCTGAAATTCTTATGTCAACAACACTGCCAATAGAGAAAAAGCGTATATTTTATTCTATTGCTCTTTCTTTGAACATCTACAAATTCAATCTCCAGTTTGCATTTAAGTTAAATCTATTCTAATTTCACTACAATTTTTATAAAAAAAACAGACAGATGCCTTAATAAAATGACCAGATGGCTTATAAACAAAGAAGCATTATCAAGTTTTGTGCACAGTTTAAAAACTATACAAAAACAGCTATAGACCAGCAATGAGTTTTACTAGTTTTTCCATTTTGTGTACATTCTTGTTTAATACACATAATTAAATGAAAATTTTGTTACTAAAATCTTCTGACTCCGTCATTAAAATCACTTAATTTTCAAAATTGTTGAACTCACATTTCTTAATCTGTAACTCACAGTTAGTAATCTGTTGTTTATCTCAGTTTTCAAAATATAATTAATCTATACTGATCTACTTGAATACAAAATGACCTTTTGGGAACTGTCATCATTAGACTGGCATTGTCTTCTTCCCAGAAAACTTTACCTTGGACTTAGGGGGTTTTACCATCTTCTAAAAACAAAGGCAAATAACCCAACAAACAAAAAACGTACTGATAATTACTTTTCTTCTGTTTTTTGCTAATATAATAAACTAATACATTCATAAAAAAAAGCTTACAGGCAAAAAGAGGGTATCTCTTGAAAAATAAAGAAGTATTAATTTTAATAAGAAAGAATATTCAAAGCTCCCCAAATGTTGGCTCATTTTGACATTGGAAAAACTAGAGCATAAGGCACAAAGGCTATATTCTAAAATATAATAAATTAAACGCTAAGGAGAAAAGTTAAAAAATATTTCCACCCAGTAACCACCTCCAGAAAAAATGTTCTTTCCCCAACTTTCAATCGATTATATCACTAGTTCACATTTTAGACCTGACTTTACTCCATTAAATTTAGTTCAAATCAAGAATAAAATAGCAATAAAATTTATCAAAGCAATGCTTAAATTTAATTTTCTGTTACATGCCATGTACACATGGCCAATTAATTTATGACAAAAAAATCAAGAATATACAATGGAGAAAGGATAATCTCTTCAATAAATAGTGTTGGGAAAACTGGAAAACTGGACAGCCAAATGCAAAAGAATAAAACTGGACCCCTATCCTACATCATAAAAGTCATCTCAAAATGGATTAAAGATTTGAAGGTAATATCTAAAACCACAAAACTCCTAAGAAAAAGCATAGTGAATAATCTCCTTGGTATCCATCTTGGCATTGGTTTTTTATCAGTTTTGAAACCTAAAGCAAAGGCAGCAAAAGCAAAAATAAACAAGTGGGTTTATATCTAACTAAAAAACATCTGTACAGCAAAAACTCATCAACGAACTGAAAGGCAACCTGTGGTATGGGAGAAAATATTTGTAAACCACATGTTCAATAAAGGTGATAACGATTTAACATTCAAAATATTCAAGGAATTCATACAATTCAATAAGAAGAGAAAAAAACTGTTTAAATGAGCAAAGGACCTCTATGGAAAATTTTCCA
Organism: Okapia johnstoni; assembly: GCA_024291935.2. Classification (NCBI taxonomy): domain Eukaryota; kingdom Metazoa; phylum Chordata; class Mammalia; order Artiodactyla; family Giraffidae; genus Okapia; species Okapia johnstoni. Next base: position 4,228,006 of record JAGTYA010000027.1, on the reverse strand, counting down.
GAGACATACAAATGGACATTAGGTGCAGGAAAATATGCACAATACCTCTAATCATCAAGGAAATGTATATCAAAACCACAAGGAGGTATTGCTTCACACCTTTAGTGTGACTAGAATAAAAAAGATAATAGATAAATGGGCTTCCCTGGTGGCTTAGATGGTAAAGAATCCACCTGCAATGCAGAAGACCCCAGTTTGATCCCTACGTTGAGAACATCTCCTGGAGAAGGACATGGCAACTCACTCCAATATTCTTGCCTGGAGAATTCCATGAACAGAGAAGCATCACTGGCTAAAGTCCAAGGGGTTGCAAAGAATCAGAAATAATTGAGTGATTAAGCATGCATGCATTCAGTAAGAATGCAGAGAAAAGGGAACTTTTGTGGCTGTTGGTGGGAATATATACTGGTACAGCCACCAAGGAAAACAGGATGGAGGGTCCACAAAAAAATTAAAAATAGAACTACTGTATGGTCTAGCAATCACACTTCTGGGAGTATGCCAAAAGGAAAGGACATTTCAAAGAGGTATCTGTACTTTCATATTCAGTTCAGTTCAGTTCAGTTCAGTCGCTCAGTCGCTCAGAATCTTTGCGACCCCATGAATTGCAGCACGCCAGGCCTCTCTGTCCATCACCAACTTCCGGAGTCTACCCAAACCCATGTCCATCGAGTCGGTGATGCCATCCAACCATCTCATCCTCTGTCGTCCCCTTCTCCTTCCGCCCCCAATCCTACCCAGCATTAGAGTCTTTTCCAATGAGCCAGCCCTTCGCATGAGGTGGCCAAAGTATTGGAGTTTCAGCTTCAACATCAGTCCTTCCAATGACCACCCAGGATTGATTTCTTTTAGGATGGATTGATTGGATCTCCTTGCAGTCCAAGGGACTCTCAAGAGTCTTCTCCAACACCACAGTTCAAAAGCATCAATTCTGCGGCGCTTAGCTTTCTTCACCATCCAACTCTCACATCCATACATGACCACTGGAAAAACCATAGCCTTGACTAGACGGACTTTTGTTGGCAAAGTAATGTCTCTGCTTTTAAATATGCTATCTAGGTTGGCCATAACCTTCCTTCCAAGGAGTAAGCATCTTTTAATTTCATGGCTGCAATCACCATCTGCAGTGATTTTGGAGCCCAAGAAAATAAAGTCTGACACTGTTTCCCCATCTATTTCCCATGAAGTGATGGGCCCAGATGCCATGATCCTAGTTTTCTGAACGTTGAGCTTTAAGCCAACTTTTTCGCTCTCCTCTTTCACCTTCATCAAGAGGCTCTTTAGTTCTTCTTCACTTTCCGCCCTAATTATTCACAACAACTAAAGTATAGAAACAACCTAAATGTCCGTTGAATGGATGAAGAAGATATAGAACATATAGATACAATGAAATATTATTCAGCTATGAGAAAAAAGGAAATCTTGCCATTTGTGACAACATGGATCAATTTAGAGGGGATTATGCTAAGTGAAATAAACCAGACAGAAAAAGACAAATACTACATGGCTATCAATCATATGTAGAATCTTAAAAAAAAAAAAAAGTTAACTCTTGGAAAAGAAAGTAGAAAAGTGATTGCCTGGGGGCTAGAGTAAATAAGGGAAAATTGGTAAAAACGGTCTAAAAACTTTCAGTCATAAAATAAATAAAATCTGAGGCTCTAATATCTAATATGGTGACTACGATTTATAACACTATACTGTAGAATTGAAATTTGGTAAGACTAGAACTTAAACATTCTCACCCCCCCAAAAATATATATAACCAAAAGGAAAATATGAGAGGTGAGTGAAATTAACTTAGTAGAGGAACACTTTCACAATGTGTACATGTATTAGTCATCATACTCCACACTTTAACTATCTTAAAGTTTTAGTTGGCAATTATACACAAATTAAAAAATCTCATATGCAAGTTATATTTGAGAATTTTGTGGAACATACATGACTTCAAATTGAATAATTATTAAACTTCAGTCATGCATAGTGAATAGTAAAACTGTACTGTTATTAATAAAATAGGTAGTGTTTTCCTAATACATATTGGATAATCTGTTTTCTCAGTCTACTTACAATATTTGTGTTAGAATTATCCAAAATATCATCTAAACATTGTACAAGCATTGAGATTTTCAGTTTGTTTTCATAGAAAGAGAACGACTTATGCTCTTCCAAAACTATTAGTGGAAATTACTTGATTCTAATCTTATAAAATTCAGATGAAAAAATTTTGCAAGTCAATAATGTGGAAGAATATTGGCTTCTTTTATATATTTTAAGACATATTTATGGACTATGGTAAAAATCATAAAATGTAAGAAACTTATGAGAAACAAAGACCATACAATAATTAAGTGTACAGAATTTAATCCTGATTTTCACAAAATAATAAAAATACTTAAATATATTTTTAAAAGTCTTTACAAATTCAAACCACTTTGGATAGTAACAGAAATTTCAAATTCAGATTCACCAAGATGCAATTCTCCCCTACAAATTTTCAAATGAAAGAGACATTTGGTCTGCTTGAAATAAAATCCTAAGAGCACCACATCATAAAAACAAAGAAACAAATAAAAAATACAGCTGTAACCAGAATGATACCCGTAAAATTCAGTAGTAATAATTATTATTAGAAATGTTCTGTTCAGTTCAGTTCAGTCACTCAGTCATGTACGACTCGTTGCAACCCCATGGACTGCAGCATGTCAGGCCTCCCTGTCCATCACCAGCTCCCAAAACTTGCTCAAACTCATGTCCATCAAGTCAGTGATGCCATCCAAGAATCTCATCCTTTGTCGTCCCCTTTTCCTCCTGCCTTCCATCTTTCCTAGCATCAGGGTCTTTTCCAATGAGTCAGTTCTTCGCCTAGTTGGCCAAAGTTTTGGAGCTTCAACTTCAGCATCAGTCCTTCCAAAGAAATGTTCTGAGAAATCCCCCAAAGCCTTTGAAATCAGCAAAGAAAGATGAAGTGACATTCTCAACCTTACCTCACAGAATAAGTGCAGATACACACTTTTCAAAGTTTCAGAAGCATTTGTGTTGATTTGGTAGTTCTTAAATGTTATGTAGGACTCACTAGTGAAGCCACAAAGAGAGCTTTCATTGAAAGACATTTTTAAACTATAAATTTCTTTAACAGCTATATGGAAAGCCAGATTATCTATTTTCCAGAGTTTTTGTGGCTTGTCTTTCAAGGGATTTATCCAAGTGTTTTGACTGGTATAAAGCCATCCATGAGATGGTTGGAGGGCATCACTGACCTGATGGACATGAATTTGAGAGCTCTGGGAGTTGGTGATGGACAGGGAAGCCTAGCATGCTGCAGTTCATGGGGTTGCAAAAAATTGGACCCAACTGAGTGACTGATCTGAAGCCATTCATGCATTTCCTTATTGTCCTTTTAGTATTTAGTATTTAGTAGAGTCTGTCATGATGTCACCACTCTCTGCAGCCCTCTCCAACACCCTTCCTGTGAACTTCACCCCCCTTTTCTCTTTGGCCTCCCAACTCTGTCTCCTCAACCTAGACTGACCTGGCCTGGCTTGGCTTCCCCCAGAATGTGACAGGCTCAGAAAACACTCTCCAGCAGTCAACTGTGACAATTATAAATTTCCCTTCACTTACTTCCCATCTCTCAAGGTCATTGTCCTTTATTGAATGATGTTCAACATTTGAAAGTTTTGCTTCATATATTTGGTTTAGGTTTTCAATAGTTTCAGGAATCCTGTCCCTGTTACTCCAACATGGCTAAAACTGGCAGTAACATTAATAGATCATAATCTTAGTAGATATTGAAATAACAGCTGAAGATCTGTACAAAATGTGAAAATCTATATGGCTTTACTGAACGTTCAAGAAAGAGATATCCCTAATTACACTAACTCTTCTATAGCTCAAAAATAGATGTTCTAGTTTATGGAAATTCTTCTGGATGGGGGAAGATGAGAGAAGCTAGCTAACCAATTGCACAAGGCAAACATGACATTTATTCCAAAGCTTTATGAGAAAAAATCAAAAATAGTAGATTAATCACTCCTATCATTTTAGGTGAAAGATACCAAGTGAAATACTTTAAACCAAGTCCAAAAATATAAGTAAACAATGCAACATTTCCAACCAGGATTCATCCAGAAAGACAAGAACTTTACACACTAGAAATCTATCAATGAACTTCTAACTGATGAGGTAAAGGAAGCATATCATACCAATGTTGTGTAAAATATTATAAAATATCTTTAAATACATGGCAGATTTCTGAAGAGGAAATGCTATAAAATGTCCAAGTAGAAAAATTAGAAGATGACAATGCTAAAGTTACAGATACAAGTCAAATTCTTTGTAATCATAAGGAAATTGTAACTTGAGTCTCTGGGGATATTTTTTCTCTTTGGGGAGTTGAATCCACAGAACTCTAAATACAATGCCGGTAATATAAGAATCTCCTGCCAGTAATATAAGAATCTCCTTGCATCAAATGATATTCAATAAAGCATTATCTTATTAGGGAACAAATAAACAAATTCTGCCTTGAATTATAGTTAGAAAATAGCACAGAAGTAGATCTCCCAGAAGATTCATTTTATTCTGATTTTTGCAATGTTGCTATGTTGGCTCAAAGTAACTTTATATGTAGGGGCTAGGTAATGCAGTCTCATAAGCCACTATAGGGAGCGTTGGCTTCTTTCTAAGGAGAAAAACAAGTTATTAAATATTTTAAGGAAAGAGAGTGACATGAGTAGGTTTTAAAAATGAAAAATAACACATTGAAATATATACATTAAATATGAGCAGAATTCAAAACATGCAGAAGTCAAATACTTAGGAGGCTATAGCAGTTATCCAGCTATGAAAGGAAGGCTTCAGGATGCTGTAATTGTGGCTGGTTGTAGAAAAAGAAGCAAGACAAACAATATTATAAAGAACAAGGGACCATGGTTTACTAAAAATTTAGAAATAATGAGACAAGAGAAAAGAGACATGCAAGATTGCTCTAAGAGTTCTGGCATGTAGAGTTGCTCACTGGAATATGAAACCCAAGTTTGGAAGAGCAGACCACAAGCTAAATTTTGTCCTGATGATTTTAAGATAGATTTGGTGTATCCAAAGAAAGTATCCAGTGAAAAGCTAGATATATGGACCTGAACATGGATTTAAAATGTGAGTCATCTATATAGTCTGATGGTAATTTAATCTGCAGATATGGATGATTTTACTTAAGGGAAGATGAAAGTCCCAAAATCAAGCCTTCAAGACTTCAAAACCTCCCCCTAATAGTAGAGGATGAGTTTTCCAAGGAGACCAAAGATCAATAGTGATTGTTACTGAGAGGTCCAGGGAGATGCAGGTTTTGAAGACCTGTTACAGTTGGTGATTTAGCAATGTAAGCCAAGGTAGTTTTCCTTTGGAGTGATGGATCAAGAAACCAGATTCAGGTAGGTCAAATTTAAAGGCACATCTGGTCTTGGTGGCTGTCTTTGGAGAGGGAAACTATATGATAAACTAGTGAATTTGGAAGATCGAAGTAGTATTTTTCACTGTGTAACTTCTGCACATTTTGAATTTTATATTCCATTTCTTCTGCCTATTCAAAAACTGCATAAGTGTGGGCGGGATTGTAGTGAATTGTAAAATGTAGAAACATAATCTTAAGTAAATGTTTGCTTTAGTTAAATTGCAAATCTTTCAAATCAATGTATAATACAGGTGGAGAGTGAAAAAGTTGGCTTATTTTGTAATGAATACAGGTGCTTCAGCCTCCTATCAAGGAGTATAACATCAAAAGTTCTGTCTTGAAACAGAAAGCTTTTAAAAACTCAGTAAATGGAGTTAATGGGTATTCAATTTGTTATCCCGGTAATATAGCAGTCATGAGTGCTGGTAATATAGCAGTCATGAGTGCTGCATCATGGCTGTGTCCATTGAGTTGGCCACGAAAAGAAAGAATATAGCACACCTGCTACCACGGCTGCTGTGCCAGCCAGGAAAGAATAAAGGAGTCTGCAGTTTCTATGGCTGCTCCAGTCTCCTTCCAGCCTCAGCTTAGCTCATGCCTTGTCTTCCCTGGGTTCAGCAAGCAGTGTGCACAGGATCAGTGAGACAACTGGTGTCAGAACAAGGTCAGTGATACATTCCTTTAGCTTACTGTCATGGAAACTTGGGATGGCATTCCATATTGACTCTTCCTCCATTTCTTTATTGGGTTCTACAATTTCTGCCATAGCCCCAGCTCAGCTACTAACAGCACACAGCTGTGATCTTATTTTGTAATGAATACAGGTGCTTCAGCCTCCTATCGAGGAGTATAACATCAAAAATTCTGTCTTGAAACAGAAAGCTCTCAAAAACTCAGTAAATGGAGTAAATGGGTATTCAATTTGTTATCCCTGTAGTATAGCAGGAAGGATATCAACTCACTCATTCTTCAGGGAATTTAAAATCTTTCCCCTAAATAAGCTAGATCATCAGAGACCCAAATACCTGACTCCCATTACTTTTGTTCTCTTTGCCTATAAGGGTATTTGGTGCTTTGGTGTTACACCACCAACCAAAGGGCAATATGAGAAAATTGGCATTTGAAACATGTCACGAGGTTGCAGTATAACTTAAACTTCAGTATCAAGAACAATCATGTTTCTCTTTAGAAAATAGTGTTATGCAATAAATTCTAAATTTCAGGACTCCCATTCTCTTTCTCACACACAGGTGATAAAAAGGTTAAGGTCCCATTTGTGCCACATTCCAGCATACTATATTCTAACCCAAATATCTTAAATAAGCCATTTACAACATTTCTTTATACTATTTTCCTTTTACTTTTCATTTTCTGTGTTTTTAATTGTTGATTTGATTCATCTTTGTAAGTTGTCTTGTATATACATACTTTTTTGAGGTGTAGGGAGGACGAAGAAAGAAGTATATTGTTCTGAGTTTTTAATTCACACCATCAAAATTATAATTCAGCATTTCATCTTTTCTTCTTGCTAAAGTACATGCTCTTGCTATTGGGCACCAGAATCAAAATATAGAACAAAACATCTTCTGAGGACTTCCCTGGTAGTACAGTGGATAAAAATCTGCCTGCCATTGCAGGGGACATGGGTTTGATCCTTAGCAGGGGAAGAACCAACGTACCACCGAGTAGCTAAGGCCTGTGTGCCATAACTTCTGAGTCCACACGCTAAAGACCATGAGTCACAACTACTAAAGCCTGTGCACCCTAGAGCCTGCACAGGGCAACTACTGAGCTGGCGTGCTGCAACTGCTGAGCTCCGTGTACCCAGAAACTGTGCTCTGCAACAAGAGAAGCTTGTGCACTGTAATGAAAAGCAGCCCTTACTCACCACAATTAGAGAAAGTCTGTGTATAATAAGTAAATAATTAATTTCAAAGAAACGTCTTCTGAGAAACCTCAGACCACGTGATACTTAAAATGAAACATGGGTTTTTCTTCTTTAATAAATTATATGAGATTTTTGTGTATATGAACATTTGTATTTCACAAATGTTGGAATTTTTTTATTTGTCCTATAGAAAATATGAATCTGTGTATAGTTCAGTTCAGTTCAGTTCAGTCCATTTCAGTCGCTCAGTCGTGTCCGACTCTTTGCGACCCCATGAATTGCAGCACGCCAGGCCTCTCTGTCCATCACCAACTCCCTGAGTCTACCCAAACCCATGTTCATCGAGTCGGTGATGCCATCCAACCATCTCATCCTCTGTCGTCCCCTTCTCCTCCCGCCCCCAATCCCACCCAGCATCAGGGTCTTTTCCAATGAGTCAACTCTTCACATGAGGTGGCCAAAGTATTGGAGTTTCAGCTTCAACATCAGTCCTTCCAATGAACACCCAGGATTGATCTCTTTTAGGATGGTTTGATTGGATCTCCTTGCAGGCCAAGGGACTCTCAAGAGTCTTCTCCAACACCACAGTTTAAAAGCATCAATTCTTCGGTGCTCAGCTTTCTTCACCGTCCAACTCTCACATCCATACATGACCACTGGAAAAACTATAGCCTTGACTAGACGGACTTTTGTTGGCAGAGTAAAGTCTCTGCTTTTAAATATGCTATCTAGGTTGGCCATAACCTTCCTTCCAAGGAGTAAGCATCTTTTAATTTCATGGCTGCAATCACCATCAGCAGTGATTCTGGAGCCCAAAAAAATAAAGTTTGACACTATTTCCACTGTTTACCCATCTATTTCCCATGAAGTGATGGGACCAGATGCCATGATCTTAGTTTTCTGAACATTGAGCTTTAAGCCAACTTTTTCACTCTCCTCTTTCACTTTCATCAAGAGGCTCTTTAGTTCTTCTTCACTTTCTGCCATAAGGGTGGTGTCATCCGCATATCTGAGGTTATTGATATTTCTCCCGGCAATCTTGATTCCAGCTTGTGCTTCTTCCAGCCCAGCGTTTCTCATGATGTACTCTGCATATAAGTTAAATAAGCAGGGTGACAATATACAGCCTTGACGTACTCCTTTTCCTATTTGGAACCAGTCTGTTGTTCCATGTCCAGTTCTAACTGTTGCTTCCTGACCTTCATACAGGTTTCTCAAGAGACAGGTCAGATGGTCTGGTATTCCCATCTCTTTCAGAATTTTCCACAGTTTATTGTGATCCACACAGTCAAAGGCTTTGGCATAGTCAATAAAGCAGAAATAGATGTTTTTCTGGAACTCTCTTACTTTTTTGATGATCCAGCAGATATTGGCAATTTGATCTCTGGTTCCTCTGCCTTTTCTAAAACCAGCTTGAACATCTGGAAGTTCTCGGTTCACATATTGCTGAAGCCTGGCTTGGAGAATTTTGAGCATTACTTTACTAGCATGTGAGATGAGTGCAATTGTGCGGTAGTTTGAGCATTCTTTGGCATTGCCTTTCTTTGGGATTGGAACGAAAACTGACATTTTCCAGTCCTGTGGCCACTGCTGAGTTTTCCATATTTGCTGGCATATCGAGTGCAGCACTTTCACAGCATCACCTTTGAGGATTTGAAATAGCTCAACTGGAATTCCATCACCTCCACTAGCTTTGTTCGTAGTGATGCTTTCTAAGGCCCACTTGACTTCACATTCCAGGATGTCTGGCTCTAGGTGAGTGATCACACCATTGTGATTATCTGGGTCGTGAAGATCTTTTTTGTACAGTTCTTCTGTGTATTCTCGCCACCTCTTCTTAATATCTTCTGCTTCTGTTAGGTCCATACCATTTCTGTCCTTTATCAAGCCTATCTTTGCATGAAATGTTCCTTTGGTATCTCTAATTTTCTTGAAGAGATATCTAGTCTTTCCCAATCTCTTGTTTTCCTCTATTTCTTTGCACTGATCACTGAGGAAGGCTTTCTTATCTCTCCTTGCTATTCTTTGGAACTTTGCATTCAGATGGGAATATCTTTCCTTTTCTCCTTTGCTTTTCACTTCTCTTCTCTTCCTAGCTATCTGTAAGGCCTCCTCTGACAACCATTTTGCTTTTTTTCATTTCTTTTCCATGGGCATTTTCTTGATCCCTGTCTCCTGTACAAAGTCATGAACCTCTGTCCATAGTTCATCAGGCACTCTGTCTATCAGGTCTAGTCCCTTAAATCTATTTGTCACTTCCACTGTATACTCATAAGGGATTTGATCTAGGTCATACCTGAATGGACTAGTGGTTTTCCCTACTTTCTTCAATTTAAGTCTGAATTTGCCAATAAGAAGTTCATGATCTGAGCCACAGTCTGCTCCTGGTCTTCTTTTTGCTGACTGTATAGAGCTTCTCCATCTTTGGCTGCAAAGAATATAATCAATCTGATTTCGGTGTTGACCATCTGGTGATGTCCACGTGTAGAGTCTTCTCTTGTACATTACAATTATGCACCAGATTTTACAATGATACGCACCAGATTTTATTCTAGTATTTTCAGTCTATTTCCTTCTTTATACATGTTGGAGGTGCTGTAAATCATGAGCATTATTTTGATTTTCTATTCGTCATAGCTGTAGCTTTAGGTGGAACTAGGCCAGAGTAATTCTGCAGCTGTGAAAGCTGGCTTGTGGAAACTTTGTTTGTTATTTGCTTATTAAAGAACCCCTTATAAGTTATTATAATGAATAATGAATTGTTTCCATGCCTGTCTCCTTCATTAGACTCCAAATTTCTGAAGGGAATATTATACTGATTTTCACATCAACAATACTGCAACAGAATACAGAATACTGTGGATATTTCATGAGTATTATTGGATAGAATTATTTGGAGTGGGGGCATAGCATGTGGGGCCTTAGTTTCCCAACCAGGGATCAAACTCCCACCCCCTGCATTGGGAGCACAGAGTCTTGATCACTGGACCACCAAGGAAGTTCCTGGATATTTTTAATAAATAAAATAAACTTGTTTTTACAGTATCCAACCAAGACCTTGTTAATGAGATAATGCATGGTGCCCCACTTATCCACTGCTTTAGACTTCCAATTTCTATCTCCCAAGTATACTGCTATCCAGCAAGTTTTCCCTACAAATGCTACCTCTAAAATTTTAACTAAGTAACAGTATAATTTCCCCTCCAAATTACCACCTTTATAAATTATACATTTAAACATGATCCAAGACATTTCTAGAACTCTACTATTTGAAATATTGTGGCAATGAAAATAGGTACATAAATTCATACATATATCTGTGTCCACTAATTATATAGCCTTGGCATTCATGAATTGTAACATTAAATGAGAAAAAATGTTTGTACAAACATTCACAATTCAGTGGGAGAAACAAGCACAGATGTTATTTTAGTATAATTACCATTAAATATTAGATATTTCATAGTCTTGAATGTTTCCTCATTCTGTCATTATCAAGTTCAATCCATGCAGTTAATTTATTTTTCCAGTGCACACAACCTTCTCAGATTCTTGTCCTTGACCCCTTCTTTCTAAACACATTTCCTTTAACGAGCTCACCTACCTGGGTAGTGGGTTAAATCACTGAGCTCCTCACCTGCCTGCCTTTTCTTGCTTTGACAAGATGCCACCCTGTTGAGCATGAGCTATAGCCTCCTGGGTGGTTGCCAAGTGAGGGGATGACATAGCCAGAAAGGCAGGACACGCCCTTGCTTAGAATGCCCCTTGACCAGTGAGAAATGGGCAGGAAAGGGAAACACGCAAACCCATCCTCCTCCTTTTGCTTCCTATACTCTTCTCTCAGGTGTTATTTCTCCTCTTGATACTTCCAAGGAAAGTCTCACATGTACAGATAACATGCCTCTTGCTCAACAAGGCCTGTGTCACTTTGCTGGTTATGATGCGGTAGCCATTTTCATCCTTTCCTTTGTCTTGAATCTACTGTCTTTCATTCTCTACGCCTTGGACTTGAATTTCCCAAAGAAAATGACAGCACTTCAATCCTCCATCAGGCTTTGATTTCTAATACTAATACTATACTTGAAAATTAAACACAGTCAAATTAGGAACTGACTTACTGTACTTCTTTAGGATATAGTCTCTGTTACATAAATCCTATATTAAGACCTCACTGAAGATAAGGTTTCCTTCAACAGAAAAGTTAAAGATGCTAAGTGGCATAATTAGTTTTCTATATCAAGACAATACTTATAAATGAGCTTTTCTGTTTTATCCCCAGTATAAATACACATATACATTAAGTTTGTTGTCTGAAACAGTTAAACATGAAAATATAGTTGTCTGGAAACTATTGTGAAGGAGACAATGAAAACTGAATACTCTGAACTTGAATTTTTTCATGATATTAAATTGTGAACAATATGGAAAATTAAAGTGAGAAAAATTTCAAGCCAATTAAAAAGAAGTAGTTTTTAAAATAAGATACATAAAATAGTCAACCAGGACAAGGCCTTCTACTGGAAGTCAATAACATACATGTTGCAGATTGAATATTGGTAGAGAAAGAGTTAATTTTACGATGACTCATAAATATTTTCAAGGTAGGACAATGATATGGGTCATAAAACATCATATTCAGGATGCAAACCAGTCACCTACCTGGGTCAGGAAAAATTTCCTTTTGCCTATGTATTCAGAATTTGATTTTTTTCTGTGTGATGTTTTGGTGGGGGACAGGGAAACACTTGTGAATAGCACAAGGGGTATATTTCAGAATATGGAAAAAACATTTTCTCCCATTTAGCATTACTTTTAAACACAACATAAACTAAATTAGTTGTGAAGGCTACTCTTATCAGAATGATGGGATTAAACTCCATCATATGACTCCATTCTCTATTTGGTTGATATCATTCAACATCATAATGTTTTTGTCTTAATCAGAGTGACAGGAAAATAGAGGTTGGTCTGGTTTTCTAAAAGAAAGCATGTTTGTTCCCTCTGTGTCTTACAAGATTGTTATAAGTGTAAAAGATAAGAATGACCAGAATATAACATTCAATAAAGTGTTTTTAAACTTAAGCTTTCAAATTAAACTCATGGCAGAATCTTAAAGGAGAAAGAAAAGAACACAACATGCTGGAGATCTCCCTCCCCCCAGACTTCTCCTCCAACCTCAGCCACCTGTTCTCTGTCTCTGACCTGGACAGACTGGCTCATCACACAGAAAAAAAAAAAAGAGATTTCTGCCCCTTCTGGGTTCTTGGGACACTGGTCAATAGGGAGTCCCTCAACAGATCAGAGGAAAGGACACTAGTATGAACAACATATTACTTATTCCTCTTTATCTGAGACTGGATGTCTCCCTGGCAAACGGAAGTCAGCATCCCAAGGTTATGTTAAATATGGATGCACATTACCCATATCTCCTGCTCTGGTCACTCAGCCAGCCTGGGTATCAACCTTCATGGCTCTAAAGTAAAACATGATGTAATCAGTAGAACTAAGCCATAGCAAGATTTTCAAGGAGTTGCAAAAGTCTACGTTTGCCAATAATATAATACTTTAGGTTTTGTTTTACATATAAGGGCATCATCCACAGAATTTTGAAGTAATTTTTAATATTATCATCACATTAGCTTCAAAATTATTTATATCGTGCAATTTTACCAACAAAAGTCAAAATAAAATTTTCCAATTAAATCAGATTTTCCATTCTAATAGAATTTCTCAGTAAGTTCAAAGGAATTGGCGGATTCACGATCCTGACAAATATGAGAATTATTTGATTCAATTTGGTTAGAGGTCAATTCCTTTATACCTTCTTTGGTAGTGGTTTGGTGGTTTAGTTGCTCAGTCATGTCCGACTCTTGTGACCCCATGGACTGTAGCCCGCCAGGCTCCTCTGTCCATGGAATTCTCCAGGCAAGAATACTGGAGTGGGTTGCCATTTCTTCCTCCTGAGGATCTTCCTGACCCAGAGATTGAACCTGGGTCTCCTGCACTTCAGGCAGTTTTAACTGACTGAGCTACCAGGGAAGTTCCCATACCTTCTTAGAATGAAGGTATATTCTCTGACATCTTGAATACTCTAAGGTTGTCAAGGGCTATAGCTATCATTTTGCATTGCAGTGGAAGTAGAGAAAACATTTGTAAAAATTGTATATACTTGTAGAGGTTGATACTTTCTTGTTTAGCTATATTTTAACCCAGTGTGGACTCAAGTGAAAATGAAAGGATCAACTGTGTGGATCATTTTAGCTTTAGGACTGTGTATAGATTCAACACGTTATTGATTCACCCATTCAGCTACTACCACTTCCTTACAAAAGCTGTCCAGGACTGGCACTGAAGAACCCAAAGGTCAACTGAAAAACACACATCATGTTTTTTTTCCGAATGTCTGCTGATACAGTCTTGACATTTTTTCCTTTATAGTATAAAGTCATCAATACTCCCAGAAGCTATGAATAAATTCTTATTCACCAAGGTACAACTACTTTATACCTGATACAGTGAAACAGTTAGCATTGCACTTGCTTTAAAAATAACAAGTGGCTTAACCATTATTTAAAAAGCAAGACCATCCCCATGGAAAAGAAATACAAAAAAGTAAAATGGCTGCCTGAGGAGGCCTTACAAATAGCTGGGGAAAGAAGAGAAGCAAAAACCAAAGGCGAAAAGGAAAGATATACTCATCTGAATGCAGAGTTCCCAAGAATAGCAAGGAGAGATAAGAAAGCCTTCCTCAGTGATCAATGTAAAGAAATAGAGGAAAATAACAGAATGGGAAAGACTAGAGACCTCTTCAAGAAAATTAGAGATATCAATGGAATATTTCATGCAAAGATAGGCTCAACAAAAGATAGAAATGGTATGGACCTAACAGAAGCAGAAGATATTAAGAAGAGGTGGCAAGAATACACAGCAGAACTGTACAAAAAAGATCTTCACGACCCAGATATTCACGATGGTGTGATCACTCACCTTGAGCCAGATATCCTGGGATGTGAAGTCAAGTGGACCTTAGAAAGCATCACGACGAACAAAGCTAGTGGAGGTGATAGAATTCCAGTTGAGCTATTTCAAATGCTGAAAGATGATGCTGTGAAAGTGCTGCACTCAATATGCCAGCAAATCTGGAAAACTCAGCAGTGGCCACAGCACTGGAAAAGGTCAGTTTTCATTCCAATCTCAAAGAAAGGCAATGCCAAAGAATGCTCAAACTACTGCACAATTGCACTCATCTCACATGCTAGTAAAGTAATGCTCAAAATTCTCCAAGCCAGGCTTCAGCAGTATGTGAACCGTGAACTTCCAGATGCTCAAGCTGGATTTAGAAAAGGCAGAGAAACCAGAGATCAAATTGCCAACATTCGATGGATCATCAAAAAAGCAAGAGAGTTCCAGAAAAACATCTATTTCTGCTTTATTGACTATGCCAAAGCCTTTGACTGTGTGGATCACAAGAAACTGTGGAAAATTCTGAAAGAGATGGGAATATCAGGCCATCTGACCTGTCTCTTGAGAAACCTGTATGCAGGTCAGGAAGCAACAGTTAGAACTGGACATGGAACAACAGACTGATTCCAAATAGGAAAAGGACTACATCAAGGCTGTATATTGTCACCCTGCTTATTTAACTTATATGCAGAGTACATCATGAGAAACGCTGGGCTGGAAGAAACACAAGCTGGAATCAAGATTGCCGGGAGAAATATCAGTAACCTCAGATATGCAGATGACACCACCCTTATGGCAGAAAGTGAAGAAGAACTAAAGAGCCTCTTGATGAAAGTGAAAGAGGAGAGTGAAAAAGTTAGCTTAAAGCTCAACGTTCAGAAAACTAAGATCATGGCATCTGGTCCCATCACTTCATGGGAAATAGATGGGGAAACAGTGGAAACAGTGTCAGACTTTATTTTTAGGGACTCCAAAATCACTGCAGATGGTGGTTGCAGCCATGAAATTAAAAGACGCTTACTCCTTGGAAGGAAGGTTATGGCCAACCTAGATAGCATATTTAAAAGCAGAGACATTACTTTGCCAACAAAAGTCCATCTAGTCAAGGCTATGGTTTTTCCAGTGGCCATGTATGGATGTGAAAGTTGGACAGTGAAGAAAGCTGAGTGCCGAAGAATTGATGCTTTTGAACTGTGGTGTTGGAGAAGACTCTTGAGAGTCCCTTGGACTGTAAAGAGATCCAATCAATCCATCCTAAAGGAGATCAATCCTGGGTGTTCATTGGAAGGACTGATGTTGAAGCTGAAACTCCAATACTTTGGCCACCTCATGTGAAGATTTGACTCATTGGAAAAGACCCTAATGCTGAGTAGAATTAGGGGCAGGAGGAGGAGGGGACTACAGAGGATGAGATGATTGGATGGCATCACTGACTCGATGGACTTGGGTTTGGGTAGACTCCGGGAGTCGGTGATGGACAAGGAGGCCTGGTGTGCTGCAATTCATGGGGTCGCAAAGAGTCGGACACGACTGAGTGACTGAACTGGACTGAACTGAATTCCTCTCCTCCTAAAACTCTTTCAAAATTGGCAGAGGAAGAAACACTTCCAAACTCATTGTATGAGGCCACCATCAATCTGATACCAAAACCAGACAAGTACAACACACACACACACACACACACACACACACACACACACACACACACACACACACACAAATCTACAGGCCAATATCACTGGTGAACATAGATGCAAGAAAACCTTCAACAAAATTTTAGCAAAGAGAATTCAGCTACCCATGAAAAAGCTCATACACCATGTTCAAGCTGGATTTATTCCAGGGATGCAGGGATTATTCAATATACGCCAATCAATCAATATGAACACCATATTAAAAAATTGAAGGATAAAAACCATATGATAACCTCAATAGATGCAGAAAAAGCCTTTGACAAAATTCAGCACCCATTTTTGATTAAAACTCTTCAAAAATTGACACAGAAGGAACCTACCTCAACGTGGTAAAGGCCATATATGATAAGCCTACAGCAAACATTATTCTCAATGGTGAAAAACTGAAAAATTCTCCCTGAGACAAGAATAAAACAAGGGTGCCCAGTTTTACCACTATTATTCCACATCGTTTTGGAAGTCCTAGCTACAACAATCAGAGAAGATAAAGAAATAAAAGGAATCCATATCAAAAAGAAGTAAAGCTCTCACTGGTTGCAAATAACATGTTTGCTAAATATAGAAAACACTGAAGATATTATCAGAAAATTACTGTAGCTAATCAGCGAATTTAGCAAAGTCACAGGATACAATATCAATACACAGAAATCACCTATATAATAACAATGAAAAATCAGAACGAGAAATTAAGGAATTCATTACATTCACCATTGCAACAAAAAGAATCAAATATCTAGGAATAAACTTACCTAAGGAGACAAAAGAACCATATACAAAAAATTATTACATTGATGAAAGAAATCAAAGATGACATAAACAGATGGAGAGATATTCCATGTTCCTGGGTAGGAAGAATCAATATTGTGAAAATGACTATACTACCAAATGCAATCTACAGATTCAGTGTGATCCCTATGAAATTACCAATGACATTTTTTCACAGAACCAGAACAAAAATTTCACAATTCATATGGAAACACAAAAGACCCCAAATAGCCAAAGCAGTCTTGAGAAAGAAGAATGGAGCTGGAGGAATCAACCTTCCTGACTTCAGATTATACTACAAAGTTACAGTCATCAAGACAGTATGGTACTGGCACAAAAACAGAAATATAGACGAATGGAACAAAATAGAAAACCCAGAAATAAACTCATGCACCTATGGGTACCTTATTTTTGACACAGGAGAAGAGAATATGCAATTGGGCAAAGACAACCTTTTCAATATGTGTTGCTGGGAAAACTGGACATGTACAAGTAAAAGAATGAAATTAGAACACTTCCTAACATCATACACAAAGATAAACTCAAAATGGATTAAATACATAAATATAAGGCCAGCAATTAGAAAACTCTTAGAGAAGAACACAGGCAGAACACTCGATGACATAAATCAAAGCAAGATCCTTTATGACACACCTCCTAGAGTAGTGGAAATAAAAACAAAAGTAAACAAGTGGGACCTGATTAAACTTAAGAGCTTTTGTGCAGAAAAGGAAACTATAAGCAAGGTGAAAATATAGCCCTCAGAATGGTAGAAAAGAATAGCAAATGAAACAGCTGACAAAGGATTAATTTCCCAAATATACAAGCAGCTCATACAACTCAATGCCAGAAAAACAAACAACTCAATCAAAAAGTGGGAAAAAGACTTAATCAGACATTTCTCCAAAGAAGACATACAGATGGCTAACAAACATATGAAAAGATGCTCAACATCGCTCCTTATTAGAGACATGCAAATCAAAACGACAATGAGATATCTCCTCACAATGGGCAGAATGGTCATCATCAAAAAGTCTAAAAACAATTAATGCTAGAGAGGGTGTGAAGAAAAGGGAACACTCTTGCCCTGTTGGTGGGAGTGTAAACTGATACAGCCATTATGGAACACTGTATGGAAGTTCCTTAAAAAACTAGGAATTAAACCACCATATGACGCAGCAATCCCACTCCTAGGCATATACTTTGAGGAAGCCAGAACTGAAAGAGACACATGTATCCCAAGTTCATTGCAGCACTATTTACAATAGCTAGAACATGGAAGCAACCTAGATGTCCATTGACAGATGAATGGATAAAGAAGTTGTTACATATACACAATGGAATATTATTCAGCCATTAAAAAGGAACTCGTTTGAGTCAGTTCTGATGAGGTGGATGAACCTAGAGCCTATTATACAGAGTAAAGTAAGTCAGAAAGAGAAAGACAATTATCGTTTAAACATGTACACCCATGTTGGATTCATGTCAATGTATGGCAAAACAAATACAATATTGTAAAGTTAAAAAATAGAAAATAAACTAATTAAAAAAAGTATCATTTACAAACACATATATACAGAATCAAGAAAGATGGTACAGAAAAATTTATATGCAGGGCAGCAATGGAGAATCAGACATAGAGAATAGACTTATGGACACGGGGAGAGGGGGGGAGAGGATGAGATGTATGGAGAGAGTAACGTGGAAACTTACATTACCATATGTAAAATAAATAGCCAATGGAAATTTGATGTATGATTCAGAGAACTCAAACAGGGGCTCTGTATCAACCTAGAGGGGTGGGATGGGGAGGGAGATGGGAGGGGAGTTCAAGAGGGAGGGTACATGTGTATACCTATGGCTGATTCATGTTGAGGTTTGACAGAAAACAGTAAAATTCTGCAAAGCAATTGTGCTTCAATTAAAAAATAAATAAATATAAAAAAGAAAACTAGGATTTTTTTCAGATTAAAAAAGTACTAAATTTTTCACCAGTAGACCTGTACTACAAGAAAGGCTAAGTAGACTAAAAGAATCCAATACATGATTGAAAATGAAATCTTCAAGAAAATCTGAAGAACGCTGAAAATTATATACATAAGAGAAAATTTAAAAGACTGTTTCTCTTCTTAATTTAGTTAAGCATATATTACAGTTTAAAAATATTATGATATGTTTTGTAATAGATAGCACCTATGTAGCTCTACTATGACATCTATTATGAAGAGGTTGGGAGGTGGGGTAAATAGACCGAGACAGTAGCAAGATTTCTACATTCAATGTGAAGTGGTACAATCAACTCTGTATATACTGTGAGATTTAAAGTATATATATTGTAATTCCTAGAACTACCACTAAAAAATCTGTATAGTGAGAAAGGTGAAAAATAATAAATAAGTTAAGATTTTATTTGAATATGTATTTAATAATCATAAACAAGGCAGAAAAAATGAAAACAAGCAAAGTAATAATGACAACAACAATAATAATAGTAAAACTGTAGACCTAAATACAACCATATAATAATTAAGTGGTCATTGACTAAGTACTCAGACTCAAAGTTAGCCATAGATTATCAACATGGATTTAGAATGAAAACTAATTCTATGTTGCCCGCAAAACCTACTTTAAAAACAAGTTGGCTTAAAGTAAACGAATGAAAAATAAATATTCCATGCAAACAGGAAACATTAAAAAGGGTGATAGTGTTTGCTTTAATGTCCTGTAAACTAGACTTCAACATACAGAGAACATCCAGAAATAAAAGCTCTATTTCATAAGATAAAACTTCAATAGACTGAAGAATCTGTATCATACATACATAACTTCCAATATGAGAGCTTTAACTAGATGAAGGACAAAAACAAATGCTTTTGATGTTTTGGGGACTAAAAATTTTATCCCTTTCAAGGGAAAGCTTTGAGACATTTGTGTAGATATAGTGAAATCATGTGGGTAAGATTTTAGAATTTCTTTATATTAAAGATGAGCCAAGGAAATTATATAATTTTTTAAATAATCTAACTAAATCTACAGCCACAAAGACATTTGGAATAGGTAAACCTCATATACCTTTTCACCTTGGAAAGGTGTCTAGAACAAGTTTATACATTTCAAATTCTCCACCTATTCCTGAAAGAGGCTAGAGTCTTAAAACATAGGTTTACTTTCCTGTCTATATCTTCTCTGGTGGGTTTTTGAAAAGCTGGTATCTTTTGGAGCAATCAAATGTAAAATTTTGCCTTCCCTTAGATATAGAAATAAGCTTAAGATGGAAAATAGACCCTTATAGAAACCCTTAACAAAAATAGTATTTGGAATTCAACAGTATGACAACTTTGGAATAAGGGAAAGAACATTTGGTTAGCAGGTCTGTGAGCTTTCCCAGATCATCCACCTATAACATACAGGACTGTGATAAAAGAGCTGAAGACTTTCTGAGTCTCACTTTTCTCATCTACAAAATGCAAGTTATAAAGTATATGCCTCAAGGTTTTCCCCACCTCTGACCTTAGGGACTTTGTTTTACAAATACAGTAGAGAAGGACAAGCATCATCAAGCAAGTAGCACACTTATTGCTTTATGTAGCAGAGAATTTGTAAACTGTTACCAGCACTAAAAGGTATTTTAAAAGCTATATAACTTGTTTATTTTTATGTTTTTCTTGGCAAAGAAAAGAAATCATAAGTAAGCAGATTTGTTTACTTTGACAAATTGATGGAAGTTGTTTCATTTTTCGTTTTCCAGAAAGAGGAAAAATATCCCCATAGTTTCTATTTTTTAATTGTTTATTTCAATGTTGAAATAAACATTATTGAGCATATCCTCAATAATGTAGAAAGGAAACAGATTTAGATTCACATTGAGTATTTACTTATGCTGACATTTATACTTGCATAATAGAGCAACACAAAGCATTTATGTGTAAAACACATGAAAGATAGTGCTGATAGTACAAACCCAGTTAAGTCTGACTCAGAATTTGGTTATTATTTCTACTTATTCCCAGAGACATATAATACTGAAGTAAATCACTAGACTTATTTTACAATGGTGGCAAATGTCAAAATTATAAATATCTGATATTAATATTAAACATAAATATATTTTTATGTCCAACATGACATATGTTCTATAAGATACACTGGAAATAACTAAATGTTAAGGAAAAATATTAACACCTGATTTGAAAAAAATTCTAATGTCAATTAAAGAAGATATTGATATTTATCTCCTTTAAAGTTAGATTGACAAATTTACAAAGAATTTACTACATGCAGCATTTGAGTTTGGATTTGACATTTAATGTTTATGAAATATACAATATACACCAATTTTATGTATAAAATTGATTTCTGATTTCTCTAAAACATATATAGCTCAATAAAGAACAGGAAATACATTTTACTTAATAATAGAGATTCATTCATTTCTTTTACTGAATAAAATTGCACATTTTCTTATTTTGTAAATGGCAATCTGTATTTTGTGCTATAATATGAAAACTTGAATTTATATAATTTTTTATGAAAACACATCTAAATAGTAACCATAATGTTAAAAATGATTGTAAAATTTTTCCTTTTTTAAGTATTTTGCATGTTAAATCACTTCAGTTATGTCCAACTGTTTGTGACACTATGGACTGTAGCCCGTCAGGCTCCCCTGTCCATGGGATTCTCCAGGCAAGAATATGGAGTGGGTCACCATACCCTCCTCCAGGGGAACTTTCTGACTCAAGGCTTGAACCTGTATCTCTTACGTTTCCTACATTGGCAGGTGAGTGAGTTCTTTACTACTAGCACTACCTGGGGAACTTGTTAAGTATAAGCTTTTTTTTTTTTTTTAAGTGAGTTTATTTTCTATTTTTTAACTTTACAATATTGTATTTGTTTTGTCATACATTGACATGAATCAGCTTTTGAATAAATGTTACTGTGTAGTCTTTTTTCTTTTTTTTTTAATTTTCCTAGTTACTTTGACAAGGATTCATATCTGATCTTTCTTGCTAGGTCAATCAACTTTGTTTAAAATAAGTTGACCCAATTTAATCTATGTTATAATAATTGTACTCATCTCACATGCTAGCAAAGTAATGCTCAAAATTCTTCAAGTCAGGCTACAGCAATACGTGAACAGTGAACTTCCAGATGTTCAAGATGGTTTTAGAAAAGGCAGAGGAACCAGAGATCAAATGGCGAACATCTGCTGGATCAGCGAAAAAGCAAGAGAGCTCCAGAAAAACATATATTTCTGTTTTATTGACTATGCCAAAGCTTTTGACTGTGTGGATCACAATAAACTGTGGAAAATTCTGAAAGACATGGGAATACCAGACCACCTGACCTGCCTCTTGAGAAACCTGTATGCAGGTCAGGAAGCCACAGTTAGAACTAGACATGGAAAAACAGACTGGTTCCAAATAGGAAAAGGAGTACATCAAAGCTGTATATTGTCACCCTGCTTATTTAACTTATATGCAGAGTACATCATGAGAAACGCTGGGCTGGAAGAAGCACAAGCTGGAATCACGATTGCTGGGAGAAATATCAATAACCTCAGATATGCAGATGACACCACCCATATGGCAGAAAGTGAAGAAGAACTAAAGAGCCTGTTGAGGAAAGTGAAAGAGGAGAGTGAAAAAGTTGGCTTAAAGCTCAGCATTCAGAAAACTAAGATCATGGGATCTGGTCCCATCACTTCATGGGAAATAGATGGGGAAACAGTGTCAGACTTTATTTTTCTGGGCTCCAAAATCACTGCAGATGGTGAGTGCAGCCATGAAATTAAAAGATGCTTACTCCTTGGAAGGAAAATTATAACCAGCTTAGATAACATATTCAAAAGCAGAGACATTACTTTGCCAACAAAGATCTGTCTAGTCAAAGCTATAGTTTTTCCAGTAGTCATGTATGGATGTAAGATTTGGACTGTGAAGAAAGCTGAGCGCCAAAGAATTGATGCTTTTGAACTGTGGTGTTGGAGAAGACTCTTGAGAGTCACTTGGACTGCAAGGAGATCCAACCAGTCCATCCTAAAGGAGATTAGTCCTGAGTGTTCATTGGAAGGACTGATGTTGAAGCTGAAACTCCAATACTTTGGCCACGTGATGCGAAGAGTTGACTCATTGGAAAAGAGCCTGATGCTGGGAAGGATTGAGGGCAGGAGGAGAAGGGGACGACAGAGGATGAGATCACTGGATGGCATCACCGACTCGATGGAAATGAGTTTGAGTGGACTCTGGGAGTTGGTGATGGACAGGGAGGCCTGGCGTGCTGCGGTTCATGGGGTCACAAAGAGTCGGATATGACTGAGAGACTGAACTTAAATGATAGTAACTATTGAAAGGACTGGAATAGTAACTATATGAAGGACTGATGCTGAAGCTGAAACTCCATTACTTTGGCCACCTGATGCAAAGAATTGACTCATTTGAAAAGACCTTGATGCTGGGAAAGATTGAAGGTGGGAAGAGAAGGGGACAACAGAGGATGAGATGATTGGATGACATCACCGACTCAATGGACATGAATTTGAGTAGCTCTGGGAGTTGGTGAGGGACAGGGAAGCCTAGCATACTGCAGTCCATGGGGTTGCAAAGAATCAGCCTTGACTGAGCGACTGAACTGAACTGAACTGATAGTAGTTATTAAGAGGACATTTCCCTAGTAATTTATAAATAAAAGAAATGATTACTCCAAGACTTAAACTTGAACATCAACAGTTAAGAGTTATGAAGCATTCACAAAAATGCACTGACTTTTAGTCCTGCAAGACTGGTATGTAGCATGAAGGCCTGGGTAGCCAGCAAGTCCATAGCCTTCTGCTGAGGGAGGCTGCCCAAAGCAGGAATTTGTTCACAAGTTACCCATGCCTTCTGTACTGAGACCACAGATCAGCATTCTAAGCAAGGCAGTTACCACACAATGAAGGTAAGAAAGCAAATGGCTTATGGAGAGAGACCATGTGGGAATCCCACCCAGTATGGCTGTTTTCTCCTAGTAAGTGGGAAGTGTGAAATAAAATGGTCACTTGTGCCAGGGGCTCTCAGGTGGAACCAGAAGGCAATTAAGAAGGTGGGCATTAAATATGTCCTCACTAGGTGGAGCCATGAACGTTTGAACTGGGTCAACCACTGATATTCCAAGGACTATCCTAGAAAACTTGCAACTTGTCACCATCACTGCCTTTTCCCTCCCTCTGGTTATGGCCTTAGTAATCAGTCCTTCAGCCAATACTGGCTTCTGCCTCCAGCTCCAATTAAAATTCTTTGTAATGTAAACCTCTCTCCATTTCCTCTAAAAGCCCCTGACTTTTACTTCCTAAAGAGATCAGATTATGTGCTCTCTCTGGGTGCTGATGTGAGGACAGGCAGAGACAACAGAAGTGTTAATGCTAGGTCACTAGTGTTATTCTTGGTCATGATATATATTCAAGTTGATTGACACCAGCCACCAAAGTTTTCTTTGTTTGCAATCTCAAAATAGACCTACATGCCTCATCACCTGTGGAAATCTGAGTGTCTTTGTAACTTCAGTGAGCCAGTGCTAATAGAAAACTAAAACTCATTTCAATGCATTATCATCTCTAGAAAAGGACTGTACCTTTAAAAGAATGGGCTATTTAGTCTCAGGAACATAGTGGAAAGAAAGTCATAGAAGGAAATATTGGCAGTGTCCATCCTAACATGCCCCATGGGAGAGGAGGCCCACCTCTGGGACAGCAAGTGTTCTTGCCCCATATAAAACCATCTCTGCTGTGATGTAGGAGATTCCATCATTTTTTAGTATGAAGGCAGGACAGGTCAATTAATCTGAACACTCTATTCTTATTTTATGGCTTGTAAACAAGCTTAGATTATGCTTTTGTTTCTCAGGTACATGAGCCTATGAGAATACAGTACATTAATGGGACATAAGTATTAGCCTTTGTGCAGCAATAAATTTTCATTGTGAGTTGATAAATTGGTATTTTTATTTGTTTACATTTGAGTTACTTTGGTTAATAAAAATGAAACACTCAATGACTGTATATACTCTCAGACAAAACAAGGTTTCTAGATCTATGGACCAGAATTAGGCTATTTTAAATTGACCATGGTGATAAGTGGCTCCTAGTAGGTGACCTAGTAGACTTTTAGGAGACAACAAGCACCCAAAAGTTTCATGGTCATGATCCTCGTGGGAGACCCTTCTCTGCCCACCTAAACTTCCACAGTCACAGCTTGAAGAGGGAGGAGTTCCCCACTCGTCACCGAAGAGGCAAATAGATGAGGTCCATTGTTCCCCCAGACAGGTCATTTTAGTGCCACCACTGTCTGCGTTGTCATCATCATCTCATCCATCGCTGTATTCAGTGCCAACCTCCTTACTCGAATCTAACAAGTATAAAGAATTCCCAATCTAACACATGGGAAATATTTCACATTTATGTAACATTTCAAGATTTTTCCTTTTGTTTTGTATCTCATCCCAAGCTTAAGGAGTTGCCAGAAGTTCTGTGTGTTCTCTAAGCCCTGCTTCTCCACATGCAATCCATCTCCTGTACCAGAATCACTGCTCTGCCTGTCAAAATGAAGAGCCTTCTGAGCTCTCAAGGGAATTCTAAGCATACTGAGTTAGATAAACATGACTCTCAAATGAGAATAACAACACACAGCCCTAGTTCCTTGAATTCTGGGAGAATTAATGACATGATTTTCTTTCCCAAAGATTTATCCAATGGCTCCCACCTTGTAAGCCTATTTGAAGGACCTGGGGATACACCAATAAAGAGCCTCACTCCACACCAACTACATCAGAATATTTGGGAACAGAATTTTTAAAGCCCTTCCCCCCTATGATTTTAATGTACATCCACAATGGAAAAACAACTATTCTAGCCTGTTTTCTTTCACTATTAATGTATGTTATCTCTTTCTCTGGACATGGATGAGAAATTTAAGTGTGATCACCAGATATTAAGAAATCTTAAATACATAAATTAAAACCACAAACATAGATTTTATTAGGAAAGTGGCTACTCATCATTGAAAAATGCAAAGAGAAAAATAAAGTATTTGTCTGTAAGTAAAGAGAAGTAAGTTATCTTGGCCGAATAATACTCAGCACCTCAGATGTTGCCTGAAAGTTGACCACTATGGGGAATAAATAAATACCCTGGCCCTACAAATAAATTCTTGCATTTAGATTGTTGTTTTGTTGATGAATATAGGTAAGTCCAGAATCTTAGAATGTTACAGGTCTTCACTATCTGACACAATAGCTACTGGACGCATGAGATTATTTACATTTAAATTAATTAAAGCTAAATAGAAAATTTTGTTTCTCCTATGTCTAGTGGCTTGCACAGTGCAGTGATAAACCATTACCCATCACGTACAGAAAACTCTACTGGACTGTGTTGTACACCCTTGCAGTTTGTTCCACTTTACAGATGAGGAAAGCAAAACACAGATTTAAATGGCTTGCTCCATAATAGAAGAATGAAGAGAAGAATTAAATCCAAGTTCAGTGTTCCATATGCTGTCATTATCATCATATTAATAATCAGCATCATAGCCAAAATTATAGTAATAAGCCAGACTGTTCTCTTAAGGTGTTTACTTGTGTTATTTTAATTCTTACAGAAACCAAAAAGCTAGATAGTGTATTATACTTACTTTAGAAACATGGTAGCAAGTGCCACAGAGGTTACTCAAGGATGCACAGCTACGTAGTGACAGAAATGGATTGACCATGTATATACATGTCTATATATATGTCTATATGTGTGTGTGGGGGGTATCATAAATTATTACATAAGGCTGATATATTCATTATATAATAAAGCTTAGGCACATTTTAAAAGCTATGTTGCTATAATATATTTGAGGTGCCACAAGAGATAAAGAATTTTCATCCATTGTACTAAGCAATTGTTTAAATAGACCACTTAGAAACATTATGGTGACTTCATTTACTTAATCAATATAAGTGGAACAAAGAACCTGGCAACCAAGCCCCAACAAGAAGGTTATTTTGGGGTGCTAGCTTGCCATATACTTGATCAGCAGGCTCCCAAATAAAGTCCCTTCCTCATCCCAACACCTCGTCTTGGATTCATTGACTTATTGTGCAGTGAGCAGAATCAGCTTGGACTCCACAAAGGTCACTGTGAGCATGAAACGACAGATGTGTGTAATATACCTGGCACAAGATAAAGCAACCTGATGCTGTAGCATGAAAGGTGAAACAGGTTAATATAAAACCTCTAGGAAAGGGTGGAGAACAAGCTGGCGGAGGAGTAGGTGGATGTGGAGTACATCTCTCTCCATGGATGCATCAGGAATACACCTTCAGACACTGAAGTGCATGCAGAACACCAGCTGAGAGTGGGCAGGAGTACCTGACCACCAGAAAAAAATATATATAGAACCATGCAAAACTCGGTAGGATGAAGGAACTAGGGGGAAAAACAGGAGTGTTGTTAGGGCTGGACCTACCCTCGGTGGGTGGCAGAACTGAAGGAAGGGTCTGATCCTCACATCCTCACATCGGGGCAATTGTGAGTGAGAGGAGAAACATTTAAGGCTAAGAGTGAAACAGCTGATCTGGGGCAGCCTAAATGGAATGAGAATCAGACAGCCCTTCCTGCAGCCATACATACCCCAGACAGGGACACAGGTTCCCTGGAAGGCACAGTGGCTGGGAGCTGGAGTTTGGGGATTGTGGAGCGATCCCAGGGTGAGGGCTGCTGTTGACTGCAGAGAGACGGATAAAGGGGATGTGAGGAAGGAGATTGTAGTGGGAAATGTCTTTGGAGGAAAGCCAGTAAGTCATGGAAGCAAGGTGATACTGCTGAGTCACGCAGAAGGGGTGGAGCCATCACCATAGCCTCTCTCTTCCCCCACTCCAGCAGCGGCACCTGAACAATAGAGGGGCTGGCCCATCAAACGCCTGATGCACTGAACCACAGAGTAGGACCCCGCCCAGGGTGCCCCTTTAATGCCTGATACACTGAACTACAGAGTAGGACCCCACCCGGGGTGCCCCTTTAATGTCTGGTGCACTGAACCACAGAGTAGGACCCCGCCCAGGGTGCCCCTTTAATGCCTGATGCACCAATCTACAGAGGAGGACCCCACCCAGGGGGGCCCTTTTAGTGCCCAATGCACTGAACTACAGGGGAAGACCCCACCCAGGGGACCTCCTTAATGCCTGATGCACTGAACCAGGGGGGCACCTCTGTGTGTCTGATGCACCCAATCTACAGAGAAGGACCCCGGGGAAAGAAGCCCTCTAACTGCCTGAACAGGCAGAGCTAGGAGAAAGACTGGCCAAAGAGGCCTTCTGATCGCCAGCTACAAGCGGCTCAAAAAAGACTCTGACAGGGCCATAACTCCTGGGGTGGAGGCAATCCATGTCGCTGCACACTTGACACCACCAGCTTCATCACAAGCCAAGCAGCTGTGCAACTTCATGCTCAACCCTCACTGGGCAGAGCGGCCACAGGCAAAAAAAAGGCTTGCATCTATACATTCAGGGCCACTTCGGTCCTATCCGACTTTGTGACCCTGTAGACTGTGGCTTGCCAGGCTTCCCTGACAGGGAGAGGGGTTCTCCAGTCGAGAATACTGGTTGCCATACCCTCATAGAGCACTATATTTCCTGCTGCCCTAGCCGCCAACCCCCTTGAGTATCTGGTGCTGACAGAACCTCTGCGACCCAAGCAGCTGCACCACCTCCACACTTGGCCCTGACAGGGGCAAATCCAAGTCCACCTGGGCAGCCTCAGGAGTAAACCCCAGTGGACGACCCACATGCAGAGGTGGAAATAAAACCACAATTGAAACCCAGGGGCAGTAAGGCTAAGGAAGAAGACCCAAAACCTTCCACCAACTGTCCAAGGTGCAGATTAAATCCACACGATCAACTAGGCAGACTCTATGTATACGGAATATCTAAACGGACATTGACAGCCCCCACAAAAGAAAGCGCACTAGTTTTGATAGCTGTGGACACTGGAGGCAACTCAGTTGAGTAGGACCATATTAGAATCTGAGCTGCCCCCGCAGCAGGTCCAGAGATCAGCAGAGTGTTGGAAGGCATCCTAGGGAGGTGAGCTGGACTGTGACTCCCAGTGAGGGATACGACTCTGAAATCAGTGACTCAAGAAAAACATCTATTATTCTTATGTTTTAATTTGTTTTGTAGATTCTTTTGATTTTTTTATCCCCCCCCCGTTGTAATTGTAGATTTTAATTGGCACTATGAAATCTAATTAAGCTTTTGAGCTTTTTTTTTTCCCCTCAGTCACATTTTCTATTGGTGTTATAAACTTCTGCTTCTACGTTTGGCTTTTGCAGTTGTGTGGAGTTTTCATTTCTTTTTTCTTTTCTCTTTTTTAATTTTAATTTTTGAACCCATTATTATTTTTTTCTACATGTATTTCTTTGTTTTTCTTACTGTTCTTTTCCCCTTGTGGTTAATCTTTAATGTACATAAATCTTCTTTATCTACCTCTATTTAACTTTGCATATCTATTCTTTCTTTCTTTGCATTCTTTCCTTTCCTCTCAACATATTTGTTAGCTTTATTTTCATTGCTTTATTCCCCAATTGGTATCTTGCTTTAGTATTGCTTTCCAGTTTGTGATTTAGGTTTTTTCTGATAGATATAATTTTTGGTTTCCTTTGTTCACTGGGTCAATCTATTGTACTTTTTTTATTTTTGTTGGACAGTTTTGATTTTGCTTGTGGGTGTGTATGTATATATGTATACTCAGTCACACTTTTTATTGTTGTTATAAACGTCTGCCTCTACATTGGGCTTTTGCAATTCTGTGGAGTTTTCCTTTTTTTTCTTCTTTCTTTCTTCTTCCTTTTTTTAATTTTCTCTTTTTTATAAACTCAATTTTTGATTTTTTAAACCTGTTATATTTTTATACATTTATTACTTTGTCTGCCTTTCCTACTTTTCTTTTCCCCTTGCAGTTAATCTTTAATGTATATAAATCTTCTTCATCTACCTCTATTTAACTTTTCATATCTATTCTTTCCTTTTTTCTTTCTTTCCTTTCCTCTCAACATATTTGTTAGTTTTGTTTTCATTGCTTTATTCCCCACATGGCACCTTACTTTAGTTTTGTTTTTCAGTTTGTGCTTTAGCTAGTTTTGTTCTTAAGTGGTAAATATAATTTTTGATTTCCTTTGTTTGCCGAGTCAATCATTGTACTCTATTTTTTATGGACTGTTTTGACTTTGCTCATGGGTGTGTGTATGTGTGTGTGTGTGTGTGTGTATCCCATTATTTAATTATTATTTGTCTGATTTTGTAACTGCCATTTATCTGGGGTTCATCTTCAGTTTCTCATTTTTGTATATTTGTTTTAATCTCACTTAATGTCATAACAAACCACTTTTGGAATCTTTGTTCCTGACCAGAGATCAAGCCCTGAGCCTTTGGAATGGGAGCACTGACTCCAGACCCTAGACTACCAGAGAACTAACCCTAGGGGGTATCAAACAGTGAGAACTCACACAAACAAAACCACTTGAATAAAAGACCTGGCATCACCAACCATCAGTGGAAAAACAAACCAACGAGCAAAAACTCAGCGCAAATCTCACCCTATACAAACCTTACACAACGACTGGACCAACCTTAGGAGGGCAGAAACCAAAAGGAAGTAATAATTCAACCCTTGAAGCCTAGGAAATGGAGACCTCAAACACAGTAAGGTAAAAAAATAATAATGAAAAGACAGAGAAATACTACACAAATGAAGGAACAATCCAGAAACACAGAAGTCCAAATAAATGAAGATGACATAGGCAAACTACCTGAAAAAGAATTCAGAATAATGGTAGTAAAGATGATCAAAAACCTTGAAAACAAAATGGAGAAAATGCAAGAATCAATTAACAAAGACTTAGAAGATTAAAGAATAAACATACAGAGACAAGAAACACAAGTAAGGAAATTAAAAATACTCTAGAAAAAAATCAATAGCAGAATATCTGAAAGAGAAGAATGAATCAGTGAGCTGGATGATAAAATGGTGGAAATTACTTCTGAAGAGAAGAAAAAAGTAAAAGAATGAAAAAAACTGAGGATAGTCTCAGAGACCTCTGGGACAATATCAAACACACCAACATTCAAATTACAGGGATCCCAGAAGAAGAATAGTAAAAGAAAGGGTATGAGAAAAATTTTAAAGAGATTATAGTTGAAAATTTCCCCAACATGGAAAAGGAAAAAGTTAATCAAGTCCAAGAGACACAAAGAGTCCCATACAGGATAAACCCAAGGAGAAACATGCCAAGATGCATACTAATCAAACTAACAAAGGCAAAAAACAAAGAAAGAATATTAAAAGCATCAAGGGAGAAGCAACATGTAACATATAAGGGAAACCCCATACACTTAACAGTTGATCCTTCAGCAGAAACTCTTCAGGACATAAGGGAATGGCACGACATATTTAAAGTATTGAAAGAGAAAAACCTACAATCAAGATTACAATACTCAGCAAGGATTTCATTCAAAATTGATGGAGAAATAAAAAGGTTTTCAGACAGGCAAAAGTTAAGAGAATTCAGTACCACCAAACCAGCTTTACAACAACTGGTAAAGGGACTTATTTAGTCAAGATATAAAAGAGAAGAAAAAAATCTACAAAATCAACACCAAACAATTAAGAAAATAGCAGTAGGAACATATATATCAATAATTGCTTTAAATTCAAGTGGATTAACTGCTCCAACCAAAAGACACAGACAGGCTGAATGGATACAAAAAGAAGACCCATATATATGCTGTCTACAAGAAACCTGGTTCAGAGGTAAAGACACATACAGACTGAAAGTGAGAGGATAGAAAAACATATCCCATGCAAATGGAAAGCAAAAGAGAGCTGTAGTAGCAATCCTCATATCAGACAAAGTAGACCTTAAAATAAAGAAGATTGAAGAGATAAGGAAGGGCACTACATAATGATCCAGGGATCAATCCAAGAGGAAGACATAACAATTGTAAATATCTATGCACCCAATATAGTGAAAGAGGAGAGTGAAAAAGTTGGCTTAAAGCTCAATGTTCAGAAAACTAAGATCATGTCATCTAGTACCATCACTTCATGGGAAATAGATGGGGAAACAGTGGAAACAGTGTCAGATTTTATTTTGGGGGGGCTCCAAAATCCCTGCTGATGGTGATTGCAGCCATGAAATTAAAAGACGCTTACTCCTTGAAAGGAAGGTTATGGCCAAAATAGAAAGCATATTTAAAAGCAGAGACATTACTTTGCCAACAAAAGTCCATCTAGTCAAGGCTATGATTTTTCCAGTGGTCACATATGGATGTGAGAGTTGGACGGTGAAGAAAGCTGAGTGCCACAGAATTGATGCTTTTGAACTGTGGTGTTGGAGAAGACTCTTGAGAGTCCTTTGGACTGCAAGGAGATCCAATCAACCCATCCTAAAGGAGATCAATCCTGGGTGTTCATTGGAAGGACTGATGTTGAAGCTGAAACTCCAATACTTTGGCCACCTCATGCGAAGAGTTGACTCATTGGAAAAGGCCCTAATGCTGGGTAGGACTGGGGGCAGGAGGAGAAGGGGACGACAGAGGATGAGATGGTTGGATGGCATCACTGACTCGATGGACATGGGTTTGGGTAGACTCCAGGAGTTGGTGATGGACAGAGAGGCCTGGAGTACTGCAGTTCATGGGGTCGCAAAGAGTCGGACACGACTGAATGACTGAACTGAACTGAACTGATGCACCCAACATAGGAGCACCTCAATACATAAGACAAACACTAACAAACATAAAAGGAGAAATTGACAGTAACACAATAAAGTAGGAGACTTTAACTCTCTACTCACATCAATGGACAAATAATCAAAACAGAAAATTAATAAGCAAACGCAGGTCTTAAATGATACATTAGATGAGATGGATCTCCTTGATATCCTCAGGACGTTCCATCCAAATGCAGAAGAATACACTTTCTTCTCAAGTGCGCATGGAACATTCTGCAGGATAGACCACATCTTGGGTCACAAATCAAACCTCAGTAAATTTAAGAAAATTGAAATTGTATCAAGCATCTTCTCCAACCACAATGCTATGAGACTGGATATCAATTACAACAAAAAAAAACTGTAAGAAACGCAAACACATGGAGAATAAACAACATGTTTATAAATAATCAATAGGTTACTGAAGAAATCAAAAGGGAAATAAAAAATTTCTAGAAACAAATGACAATGGAAAGATGACAACTCAATACCTATGGGATGCAGTGAAAGCAGTCCTCAGAGGGAAGTTTATAGCAATACAATCCTACCTCAAGAAACTTTACACCTAAAACAACTGGAAAAAGAAGAACAAAAACGCTTCAAAATTAGTAGAAGGATAGAAATCATACACATTCGAGCAGAAATAAATGTAAAAGAAATGAAAGAAACAATAGTAAAGACTAATAAAGCTAAAAGTTGGTTCTTTGAGAAGATAAACAAAACTGACAAAACTTTAGCCAGATTCATTAAGAAAAAAAAAGAGAAGAATCAAATCAACAAAATTACAAATTAAAAGGATTGGTAACGACAGACGATGCAGAAATACAGAGGATTATAAGAGACTATGATGGACAACTATATGGCAATAAAATGGATAACCTGGAAGAAATGGATAGGTTCTTAGAAAAGTTCAATCTTCCAAGACTGAACCAGGAAAAAATAGAAATTATGACCAATCCAACTACAAGCACTGAAATTGAAGCTGTCATCAAAAATCTCCCAAAAAACAAAAGCCCAGGACCAGATGGCTTCACAGGAGAAATCTATCAAACATTTAGAGAAGAGCTAATGCTTATCTTTCTAAGACTCTTTCAAAATATCGCAGAGTAAGGAACACTTATAAACTCATTCTATGAGGTCACCATACCCTGATACCAAAACCAGACAAAGACAACACACGAAATAGAAAACTACAGGTCAATGTCACTGATGAATATAGATGCAAAAATCCTCAACAAAATTTTATCAAACAGAATTCAGCAACACATCAAAAACTTCATATGCCATGATCAATTTGGGTTTATTCCAAGAATGCAAGGATTCTATATATGCAAATCAATCAATGTGATGCATTATATTAACAAATTGAAAGATGGAAAGCATATGATAATTTCAATAGATGCAGAAAAAGCCTTTGAGAAAATTCATCATCCATTTATGATTAAAACTATTCCAAAAAATGGGCATAAAAGGAACCTAAATCAATATAGTAAAGGCCATATATGACAAGCCTACAACAAACATTATTCTCATTGGTGTCAAACTGAAAGCATTCTCCTAAGGTCAGGAACAAAACAAGGGTACCCCCTTTCCCCACTATTATTCAACATTGTTCTGGAAGTCCTAGCTAAAGCAATCAGAGAAGGAAAAGAAATAAAAGGAATCCAGATTGGAAAAGAAGTAAAGCTCTCGCTGTTTGCATTAACATGATACTGTACATAGAAAACCCTAAAAATAGTATCAGAAAATTACTAGAGCTAATCAGTGAATTCAGCAAAGTTGCAGGATACAAAATCAATACACAGAAATCACTTGCATTTCTATATAATGATAATGAAAAATCAGAAAGAGAAATTAAGAAATCTATCCCATTCACCATTGCAACAAAAAATTTAAATATCTAGGAATAAACTTATCTAAGGAGACAAAAGAACTATACACAGAAAATTTTAGGACACTCACTGATGAAAGAAATCAAAGATGACATAAACAGATGGAGAGAGATTCCATATTCCTGGGTAGGAAGAATAAATATTGTGAAAATAACCATACTACCAAATGCAATCTACAGATTCAATGTGATCCCTATTAAACAACCAATGGCATTTTTCACAGAACTAGAAAAAAAATTCACAATTCATATGGAAACACAAAAGACCCCAAATAGCCAAAGGAGTCTTGAGAAAGAAGAACAGAGCTGGAGGAGTCAACCTTCCAGACTTCAGATTATATTACAAAGCTACAGTCATCAAGACAGTATGGTACTGGCACAAAGACAGAAATACAGACCAATGGAACAATATAGAAAGCCCAGAAATAAACCCATGCCTCTATGGGTGCCTTATTTTTGACAAATGAGGCAATAATATATAATGGAGCAAAGACAGTCTCTTCAATATGTGTTGCTGGGAAAATTGGACAGCAACATGTAAAAGAATGAAATTGGAACACTTCCTAACATCATACACAAAGATAAACTCAAAATGGATTAAAGACCTAAATGTAAGACCAGAAATTAGAAAACTCTTAGAATAAAGCATCGTCAGAACACTCGATGACATAAACCAAAACAAGATCCTCTATCTCCCACCTCCTAGGGTAGTGGAAATAAAAACAAAAATAAACAAGTGGGATCTGATTAAACTTAAAGGCTTTTCCACAGCAAAGGAAACTATAAGCAAGGTGAAAAGACAACCCTCAGAATAGGAGAAAATAATAGCAAATGAAACAACTGACAAAGGGTTAATTTCCAAAATATACAAGCAGCTCATACAACTCATTGCCAGAAAAACAAACAACCCAATCAAAAAGTGGGCAAAAGACTTAAACAGGCATTTCTCCAAAGAAGACATACAGGTGGTTAATAAAAACATGAAAAGATGCTCAACATCATTCCTTATTAGAGAAATGCAAATCAAAACCACAATGAGATATCTCCTCACAATGGGCAGAATGGCCATCATCTAAAAGTCTACAAAATGTCAATGTATGGCAAAAACTACTACAATATTGTAAAGTAATTAGCCCCCAACTAAAATAAATTAAAAAAAATAAAAAGTCTACAAAAAATAAATACTGCAGAGGGTGTGGAAAAGAGGGAACTCTCTTACACTGTTAGTAGAAATGCAAACTGGTACAGCCACTATGGAGAACATTGTGGAGATTCCTTAAAAAACTGGAAATTAAACTGCCATATGACCCAGAAATCCCACTGCTAGGCATATACCCCAAAGCAACCAGAACTGAAAGAGACATACGTATCCCAATCTTCATTGCAGCCCTACTCACAATAGCTAAGACATGGAAGCAACCTAGATGCCCATCGAAAGAATGGATAAGGAATTTGTGGTACGTATACACAATAGTTATTTTTGTGGTACAAATGCAAATAAAATTGTGGTACAAATACAAATATTCAGCTATAAGAAGGATCACATTTGAGTTAGTTCTAATGAGGCAGATGAACCTGGCGCCTATTATACAGAGTGAACCAAGTCAGAAAGAGAAAGACAAGTACTGTATATTAACACATATACATGGAATTCAGAAATATGGTACCAAAATCCTGTCATTTTAATTTTGAAACTCTCACGTTAATTTTATAGTTTTTCTAAACCTTTCTCTGTCTTTTCCCTTTCTACTTTCTGGGAATTATTTTTCAATGAAACTTCTGTTAAGTATTATATTTTTGCTCTTAGATTTATACTTTCCAAACATTTTACTTCTAAAACAAAAGTTTTGTTGACTAAATATTTTTAATAGTATCTTGCTCTCATTTCTTATAAACAATACATCCTCTTTCCACTCAGAGGACATTAACTATAGGTATCTTTGGGTTTTTCTTCTGGTGCTTGTACCTTACTTCTTCCACGTGGAAGGTAATCTTTTGTCATCCTGTTAAATTTAAGAGCAAATTATTGTTAATGTTTATAGGAAGCAATGTGTGATTGTGTGGGTGTGTTTTTGGTACAACTATACAGTAGAAAGATGGAAAGGAATTTTGCTTTTTTATAGGCGGAGCCCCAATATATTAATATCTATAGACCTTGTCAGTTCCATTAATAATGAACCTTCTCATTTCTCCCCTGGATTGGAAGGTGATAGTACTTGAGTCAGCACATTTAGAGCCAAGTAGAAGAATATGGCTGAATGTGCCCATATTAAATATACACATCTTTATTTGAATCACTTTTTTTTTCACCACAGTAACTAATGTCTGGGCTTCCCAGGTGGTTCAGTAGTGAAGAATCTGCCTGCCAATGCAGGAGCTGCATGAGTAGTTGGTTTGATCCCTTGGTCCTGAAGAGTCTCTGGAGAAGGAAAAGGCAACCCACCCCAGTATTCCTGCTGAAATAATCCCAGGACAGAGGAACTAGGCAGGCAAAGAGTCAGAGAGGTTAGAGCGACTGAATATGCTTGAACCTGAACTCTAAAATACTCATTATCTTCAATTATATACCTTTTATACCCTCTAGGCTTCATCTAAGGATAAATACCACTTTGCAAATGCCTTCACTAGTTTCCCAATTACCCAAGGTTCAAAGTATGTCTATCACCATTTTCTTTTCCCTTTTGAATAAAAATAATCTCTTATCACATACTTATTTGGAAACAGCAGTCTAAGTGTTCCTGCACTGGTTCAGTGAAAGTAAAGCTCTGACTCAACCCCCAGTGATTCTTTTGCTATTGTCCTCATGATCACAGGATGGCTGCAGAAGCTTTAAGCATTAGGTCTCTTTTAACATTATCCAATGCCAGAAGGAAAGAAAAGGTCTCTCCTTGGGCATTTTTATTTATTTAGAGGAAAAGAATCCTTCCTAGAAAACTCCCAGAAAGTTTTGCCTCAGATCCCATAACCAAGATTATCTTTTATGTCTAGTCTCTTACAGAAAGCAGGATGGGAAACTGTATCTGAGTTTTTTAGTTTTGGGGATTAGAGGTTTCTTCTACCAGCCAAGAACTGGGAGTTTGAGGAATGGTGAGGTATCACCATACTTGCTAATTATCCCACTAAATTATTAATTGGAAATTTGTCTTCCAATTTGTAACAGCACTTGTATATTTGTCACTTGTTCAGCTTCTTGTTGCTGTTGCCATCTGTTTCTTTTTGTTCCTGTAACTAGAACACTTGTCAGAGTGAAAAGAGAAGTCCTTTTAAATAAAGCATGTAAGTGGTTCCTCTGACTTCAGTGTGAGCTACTAAGAAAATCTGGAGAACCCTGATCACAGAAAAGCACCACATAGCTGGGAAGTGTAGTTCCCTCCCTGAGATACAGAAAAAAAGAATCAAGAAGTTGACAGTGATTTTTGGTAGTACTTTGACTTAATATCTATTTAATCAATAAAGTTTAATCCAGTAACACACTTGCATCCATGATGCTTAATACTGTCATTTCCTAAGAATGAGAAAATGTGGGCATGGAAAATGGAATGCCATTGATCTGGGAAACTGAATGCAACTTCATTGAAGGGACTTTGTAGGAAGAAAAGAGAAAAAAATTCCTTCTTGCTATACCCATAGAAATGTCTCTGCTCTGAACTCTTGTTAGAGTGAATAGTAATCAAAAGATAAATAGAATTTGTGGTTATTCTCCATAACTTTCAGTGTTGTCTCCTTAGGAAAATTCTTGGAAAACATCTGAACCAAAATCACATAGACCTTGTGACGGCATTTCCATTAGCTGCTCATGAAAAGAAGTGTTTATAGGGTTAAACAGAGCAAACACAAAGCTTTTCTGTCTTTACTTCTGAAAGAGTGTTCTCAGTACTTGTTCATCCAGAAGAAAGTTAAATATTTAAATAACTTTGACATTCAAAAGCAATTTAAGATGAATTAAATTACCCTGGTGGTAACTTACATTTACGTAGCACTTTCTGTTTTTCCAAGTCCTTTGAAATACATTGTCTCTCATTTGCTGGAGCAATAATCTACCAAATTACTTACACAAGAGAGTATAGACCTTCCCCCCAACCAACAAACCTCCAGGACTCATGTACCTTCCTTCTCTGTACATCTGACCTCACCAGAAGAAACTATGGCCACAAGCAGACCAATTCCACAAGAGCCATATCTGCATGGACTCCCGTTGTGAGTCTCACTGTCATTTTGCCAACTGAGTGGCCCCATAACAAGGCCCTTCACTTGCCACAAGACACCCTGGCGCCCTGAGACAAGAAGCGAGAACAAAGCTCCCCTCCATTGACAGTTTTGACAGTTCTCCTATTTTGCTGTGACCTCACCAACATGGTGATAGTCACCCTATCTTGGAAAATGATGCCATTGCCATTTAGACACATAAATTAGAAAAGATTTGTGTATATAAACCATTACAAATGTGTGTTGTCCCCGTGAAATGAGAAATTCTCACTTATAATTACCATCAAGTCATTTATTTTCATGCCACACACAATAGCAGCAGAGATTTTAATATGAGAAAATAAAAATACGTAAGTCTCTTTTGCTCTAATTTAAAGTATTTCTGTAAACTTCACAGTGACCCTTTTGGCAAAAAGCAGTCTTTACTTAAGGTCTGTTACTATAGTCACCATATCATCAAACAGTGTCAGGATCATAACCTTACATGCATTTTCTAGAAACAGTGTTTTAAGAAATATCTTCGAGATCCCAAAGTAGGTAGACCACCAAAAAGAAACCTTTTTTTCTTTCATATGGAAACTTGGAAACTCTCTTGATCTGTGTCAAGGCGTTTGGTCTGGATCCAATCTAATATACTCAGGTTAGCTTTTCCATAGACTGTGAAAACTTGAAGAAAGTATTAGTTACTGGAAAGGTCAGAAAAAAAAGTATAAATAAAATTTCCCTTTAAGTTTTACCTAAGTAGAAGATATGTGCTATAATTATGCCATTTTAACTTTACTAAGTTTAGTTACTTGATATATAGATATAGACCTAGCTCCTCATATCTGTGATAAGGTCAGAATATTTTTATAACAGTTTGCTTTCCTTACAAATGGGTAAAAATTGCAAGCTCTGTACTATTAACTTAAAGCATGTTGGTAATTTTAATAATGGAACAAAACGATTATTTAGTTCAACTACTATGCTGATGCTTTGTGAATAAAAAAGTTTATTTAGGGGAGGTGATCATTAACAACTTTTTTTTCAGTCTCTGAGTCATGGCTGATTGTTTGCGATCCCATTAACAACTATAAATAGATAACATTTGTCATATGTTTTGCAATTTGAAATGCTGTCAATGCAATAATCAACAACCAACCTATAATAGGAATAAAAAAGATTTTTATTTGAGCCAAGTTGAGGACTATAGCCTGGGAGACATAGATTCAAGAAGCATGTGAATTGTGTTCTGCTAAACCACAAAATGAGGGAAGCTTATAAAAGCAAAGAAACACAAAATTACATAAGCTGTTTGTCAACAATTAAGATGGGAGCTGGCAAGAAGTTCAGTTCAGTTCAGTCGCTCAGTTGTGTCCAACTCTTTGCGACCCCATGAATCGCAGCACACCAGGCCTCCCTGTCCATCACCAACTCTCAGAGTTTACTCAAACTCGTGTCCATTGAGTCGGTGATTCCATCCAGCCATCTCATCCTATGTCGTCCCCTTATCCTCCCACCCCCAATCCTTTCCAGCATCAGGGTCTTTTCCAATGAGTCAACACTTCACATGAGGTGGCCAAAGTATTGGAGTTTCAGCTTCAGCATCAGTCCCTCCAATGAACACCCAGGACTGATCTCCTTTAGGATGGACTGGTTGAATCTCCTTGCAGTCCAAGGGACTCTCAAGAGTCTTCTCCAACATCACGGTTCAAAAGCATCAATTCTTCGGAGGTCAGCTTTCTTCACCGTCCAATTCTCATATCCATACATGACCACCAGAAAAACCATAGCTTTGACTAGATGGACCTTTGTTGGCAGAGTAGTGTTTCTGCTTTTTAACATGCTATCTAGGTTGGTCACAACTTCCCTTCCAAGGACTAAGCATCTTTTAATTTCATGGCTGCACTCACCATCTGCAGTGATTTTGGAGCCCAGAAAAGTAAAGTCAGCCACTGTTTCCACTGTTTTCCCATCTATTTCCCATGAAGTGATGGGACCAGATCCCATGATCTTAGTTTTCTGAATGTTGAGTTTTAAGCCAACTTTTTTGCTCTCTTCTTTCAAAAGGACACTTAATAAGCCAGGATTGGGCAGGGTCTATAATGGTTGCATAATTACAAGGGGAGTGCATGAGACCATGAAGTTGAAGTTGGCAGCTGCTGAAAGACATTGTTTTGAGAACAACTGGTGCAGTTTGATACAGTTCAGAAAATTCAAGGTCTCAGTCATGCAGAATGTGTCTGAAACCACAGTCACAGTGGCCACCTGGCTTCATTTTGGATGCCTGAATCACAGTTACTCAATTTTTTAAATTCTTTTAAAAACATTTTAAATTGAAGTATTGATTTACAATATTATATTCACAATATCAAACTTTAGGTGTACAGCACTTCCAGTGAAATATATATATATATATAATAGTCTGATTATTTCCATTATAAGTTATTATATAATGTTACATTATATTATTATACTCACCATTATGTTATTACATAAGGATGTGTATAGGCGCCTGTGTTATGCAGTAGATCCTTGCTGGATTTTATTTTATTTTATTTTATTTTTAGCCCTCATAGAAAAACTTTATTGGAAAGCAGGGAAAACTATCAAGATATGAATGAAGACAAAAATTTAAAAAAGTTCAGATATAAAGTGTATGACCTTGGTTTACATGGAAATGGAACCCTTTGGTGGTTTGTAGTTAGTGACCTATATTTTCACTTTGTGGCACTGCTGCTGCTGCTGCTGCTGCTGCTGCTGCTGCTAAGTCATTTCAGTCGTGTCTGACTCTGTGCGACCCTATAGATGGCAGCCCCCCAGGTTCCTCCATCCCTGGGATTCTCCAGGCAAGAATACTGGAGTGAGTTGCCATTTCCTTCTCTGCTTGCTGGATTTTAAATGCATTCTTTTTTTGATGGTTAAAGCAGATGTACAATGCATGTTTAATATGCCACAAACAGGCTATTTTGGTTAGCCTAAAGTTCAAAACAAATCATACGTATACCAGACTGACTTATCTACACCTCAATCTGTGAAAAATTCTTCCATCAATGCGTATATATATATATCTCAACTCATTTCATCCATACAAACTTGAATTAGTTGGTTTAGATGAGTTTTCTGTTATATGACTTCTCAAAACAAATACATGAAAATCCTAAATTCTTATGTATTCGGTTCAGTTCAGTCGCACAGTCATGAAGGTCTCTTTGCAACCCCAAGGACTGCAGCATACCAGGCTTCCCTGTCCATCACCAACTCCCAGAGTTTACTCAAACTCATGTCCATTGAGTCTGTAATGCCATCCAACCATCTCATCCTCTGTTGTCCCCTTCTCTTCCAACCTTCAATCTTTTCCAGCATCAGGGTTTTTTTCAAATGAGTCAGTTCTTCACATCAGATGGCCAAAGTATTGGAGTTTCAGCTTCAGCATCTATCCTTCTAATGCATATTCAGGACTGATTTCCTTCAGCATTGACTGGTTTGATCTCTTTGTAGTCCAACGACTCTCAAGAGTCTTCCTCAACACCACAATTCAAAAGCATCAAGTCTTCAGTGTTCAGCTTTCTTTATAGTCCAACTCTCACATCCATACGTGACTACTTGAAAAACCATAGCTTTGACTAGACAGATTTTGTTGGCAAAGTAATGTCTCTGTATTTTAATATGCTGTCTAGGTTGGTCATTGCTTTTCTTCCAAGGAGCAAGTGTCTTTTAATTCCATGGCTGCAGTCACCATCTGCAGTGATTTTGGAGCCCCCCAAAATAAAGTCTGTCACTGTTTCCATTGTTACCCCATCTATTTGCCATGAATTAATGGGGCCGGATGGCATGATCTTAGTTTTCTGAATGTTGAGTTTTAAGCCAACATTTTCACTCTCCTCTTTCACTTTCATCAGAGGCCTTTTAGTTCTTTTTCACTTGTCTATAAGGGTGGTGTCATCTGCATATCTGAGGTTAGTGATATTTCTCCCAGCAATCTTGAGTCCAGCTTGTGCTTCATCCAGCCCAACATTTCACATGATGTATTCTTTATATAAGTTAAATAAACAGGGAGACAATATACAGTCTTGTACTGCTTTTCTGAGTCAGGACCAGTCTGTTGTTTCATGACAAGTTCTAACTGTTGCATCATTTTTTTTCTTTTCAGTTCACAAATCACTCGGTTTATTGCAAGCAGTTAGCATGCAAGACATGTTAGTAGAAGTTGGGAATATAGAAAAGAGGGTAAGGAACCTCTCCAAGGAGAAGTCTGGGCAGGAGACATGTCAGCAGGAGCAGTGGTCTCCTGTCTGCAGTGGGTCTCCAGACAAGTGTGAGTGGGAAGTGACCCTCTGCTCCGCCAGAGCCTCTGGCAGTGTCCCTCTGCAGCAGCTCTCAGCGTGTGGAGTCAGGTCCTCAGTGAAGTGTCTCATTTTCAGGAATAACATTTACCCCAAGGGAAGGAACCTTGACTCATCAGTTGCTTCTCCTGTTCCAGTGACTTGTGTCACGCATCTGACTTCTCTCTTTTTTTTTTTTTAATAAATTTGTTTATTTTAGTTGGGGGCTAATTACTTTACAATATTGTAGTGGTTTTTGCCATACATTGACATGAATCTGCCATGGGTTTACATGTGTTTCCCTTCCTGAACCCCCTCCCATCTCCCTCCCCATCCCATCCCTCTGGGTCATCCCATTGCCCCAGCCCTGAACATTTGTCTCATGCATCGAACCTGGAATGGTGTTCTGTTTCACATATGATAATACACATGTTTCAATGCTATTGTCCCAGAACGTCCCACACTCACCTTCTCCCTCAGAGTCCATAAGACTGTTCTATGCATCTGTGTCTCTTATTCTGTCTCACATATAGGGTTATCGTTACCATCTTTCAAATTCCATATATATGCATTATTATACTGTATTGATGTTTTTCTTTCTGGGTTACTTCACTCTGTATAATGGGCTCCAGTTTCATCCATCTCAATAGAACCGATTCAAATGTATTTTTTTAATGGCTGAGTAATATTCCATTGTGTATATGTACCACAGCTTCCTTATCCATTCATCTGCTGATGGACATCTAGGTTGCTTCCATGTCCTGGCTATTGTAAACAGTGCTGCGATGAACATTGGGGTACACACGTCTCTTTCAATTCTGGTTTCCTCGGTGTGTATGCCCAGCAGTGGGATTGCTGGGTCATATGGCAGTTCTCTTCCTAGTTTTTTAAGGAATGTCCACACTGTTCTCCATAGTGGCTGTACTAGTTTGCATTCCCACCAACAGTGTAAGAGGGTTCCCTTTTCTCCACACCCTCTCCAGCATTTATTGCTTGTAGACTTTTGGATAACAGCCATTCTGACTGGTGTGAGATGGTACTTCATTGTGGTTTTGATTTGCATTTCTCTAATAATGAGTGACGTTGAACATCTTTTCATGTGTTTGTTAGCCATCTGTATGTTTTCTTTGGAGAAATGTCTAGTTCTTTGGCCCATTTTTTGATTGGGTCATTTATTTTAAACTGTTGCTTCTTGACCTGCATACAGGTTTCTTTGGAAGAAAGTCAGATGGTTTGATGTTCCCACCTCCTTAAGAATTTTCCACAATTTGCCGTGATTCACACAGTCAAAGGCTTTGGCATAGTCAATAAAGCAAAAGTAGATGTTTTTCTGGAACTCTCTTGCTTCTTCAATGATCCATTGGATGTTGGCGATTTGATCTCTAGCTCCTCTACCTTTTCTAAATCCAGCTTGAACATCTGAAAGTTCACCGTTCACATACTGCTGAAGACTGGCTTGGAGAAGTTTGAGCATTACTTTACTAGCGTGTGAGACGAGAGCAATTGTGCGGTAGTTTGAGCATTCTTTGGCATTGCCTTTCTTTGGGATTGGAATGAAAACTGACCTTTTCCAGTCCTGTGGCCACTGCTGAGTTTTCGAAATTTGCTGACATACTTAGTGCAGCACTTTCACGGCATCATCTTTTAGGATTTGAAATAGCTCAACTGGAATTCCATCACCTCTACTAGCTTTGTTTGCAGTGATGCTTCCTTCTTAAGGCCCATTTGACTTTGCATTCCTGGATGTCTGGCTCTAGGTGAGTGAACA
The DNA here is from genome assembly GCA_024291935.2 of Okapia johnstoni. NCBI lineage: Eukaryota > Metazoa > Chordata > Mammalia > Artiodactyla > Giraffidae > Okapia > Okapia johnstoni. The sequence goes on along the minus strand of JAGTYA010000027.1, from coordinate 4,183,284 downwards.
TACCACCATGGTTATCTGGGTCATGAAAGTCTTCTTTCCGTAGTTCTTCTGTGTATTCTTGCCATCTCTTCTTCATATCTTCTGCTTCTGTCACATCCATGCCATTTCTGTCCTTTATTGTGCCCATCGTTGCATGAAGTGTTCCCTTGGTATCTTTAATTTTCTTGAAGAGATCTCTAGTCTTTCCCATTCTATTGTTTTCCTCCATTTCTTTACATTGATCACTTAGGAAGGCTTTCTTAGTTCTCCTTGCTGTTCTTTGGAACTCTCCGTTCACATGTGTATATCTTTCCTTTTCTCCTTTGCCTTTAGTGTCTCTTCTTTTCTCAGCTATTTGTAAGGCCTCCTCAGACAACCATTTTGCCTTTTTACATTTCTTTTTCTTGTAGATGGTCTTGATCACTGCTTCCTGTACAACATCGCATATCTCTGTCCATAGTTCTTCCGACGCCCTGTCAGATCTAATCCCTTGAATTTATTTGTCACTACTATTTTTTAAGTTCTTTTAAATGACATTGTATATTTACATGCCTTATCTCATTTAGTTATCTTACAATCCTTTGGAGTAGATATTAGTATCCTCATTTATCTTGCAAGAAAATCAAAGCCCTAAAATAAAATTTTTTAGAAAAGAAAATCAAGGCTCAAAGAGCATGGTGATTTCCCCAAGGTCAAAGTTATAGTGACAAAGGAATTCCGTCCCATTTCTTTTCATAGTGAAACCTATACTTTTTTCTCATTTTACCCTGCTATCTCTAATTTTAGAGCTTAAACCAACCCAATTTAGAAAAACACACTTTCAAATCAAATGAAATAGGAGAAAATTTCAATGAACATATTGAGAATAAAAATCATACATAACTCAAGAATAACCTCATAATTCACAAAACAAGCTTGCATCTGTTATTCTAATATACTGCCTGTGTTGTAAAAGCTCATTTCCATAATTTATTCATGCTGCTATTTTTTTCTCTCCACATAAATCCAATGTATACTTCTTTGCCTTAGCAAATACTTTCCAGTAAACCTGACAAAGTTGTCTGCTAGCTGACACCGATTGGTAACTGCTGCTGCTGCTAAGTCGCTTCAGTCGTGTCCGACTCTTTGCGACCCTATAGACGGCAGCCCACCAGGCTCCGCCGTCCCTAGGATTCTCCAGGCAAGAATACTGGAGTGGGTTGCCATTTCCTTCTCCAGTGCGTGAAAGGGAAAAGTAAAAGTGAAGTCGCTCAGTCGTGTCTGACTCTTAGAGACCACATGGACTGTAGCTTATCAGGCTCCTCCATCCATGGGGTTTTCCAGGCAAGAGTACTGGAGTGGGGTGCCATTGTCTTCTCCGTGATTGGTAACAGACAATCAGAAAACATCTTGTGCCAGGCCTTAGAATGTTTTGCACTGTTTAAGAAAAGCAACTCATTCTATTAGAAAGGCACAGTAAAAGGAGCCCTGAAAAAGACAGTCGGTTCTTGATATATAGCATGTCCCTAGTGAATAGAAAGTAGGTGCTGAATGCAGGAAGGATTGACACTAGTAACTGACATCAGGTAAGCCGTGGGAATACATTTCAGCTTTACTCAAGTGACACTGCAACAGACTTGATGCCTTGAGCACAGACTCTGAGATGGGTTTCCTTCAAGGAAGCAACTGTGGTGACTCTCAGAGGCAGGTCCTGTGAGGGAGTGAAGGAAGTGGATGGAGCAGAGGGAGAAACTGACCCGTTGTGCAGAAGCACCAGAGGCCTTGGCCAACCAAGGCCTCTAATTTGGGAGCCAGTGTCCCTTCAGTGGTGTCTGCCTTGTGGCAATGGCACTGGTCCTCTGGACTTCTCATCAGTCAACCATTGAATTTAGCTGTGGTCTGTCAGAGGCCTGAAGTCCCATCAGCTACTGGAATGAGGACTTCAGACACTAAAGTGGAATCTACATGCTACACAACGTACTCTACACACAGTACATGACACTCACTATACAGAAGATTTCCTTATGGGTAGAAGGGAGTTCTTTTCAACACTCTGCACAGAATGGTAGTTTCAATTTTAAAAACCTACCGTAAGCTTTGCAACGTACAAAAGTTATTGGTTTAGTTAGTCATCACAACAACCTCAAGTGTTGCATTTTTCTCAAGCCTGTTCTACAGATGAGGAAAGTGAGATTCATAGATATTAAACACCAGCCTGAAATCAGAGAACCACAATCTTCTTCACTGTTGTAGCTGTTACCCTTTTGTATTTGCTAAGGAGACAGGGATTCTTGGGAGTTCAACTCTTTCTCCTGATGATGACAACATGCTCCCTAAAATGTGAAGAATTCCAGGAATTGTCTCTGTTTTAATTTATATTATGTTTTCATTATAACCGCATCCTGGGGAGAGTGCCTCAGAAGCATGCACCTGATTTAGGTTAATTTATTAATATTTTTCTTTTCAACTAAAGAGGGAAAAAATGAGTTTTTCCCCCCAAGATAGAAATTGTAATTAAGTTATAATTTTCTTTTACAACTTAAGTAAATTCTAAGAAATAGTATATCAGTACCTCTTTTTCTGAAGTACCTTTGTTTCCATTTATTGTGACTAGAAATGAAATATTTGATAGATGCAATATTTAATTCAAAACAACATAAATGTCTCCAGCAGAGGTATTTTGGTTTCTTCTACAAGGAAAATGTAGATATTAAAAGTTAAATTTACTATAAATCATATAAAGATAACCAAGAAAAATATTCTGTATTGAAAAAAAAATGTCTTGCGTATGAATAAGAGGATAAATTAACAGAGCATATCATTTTAAAGGTGTAATCATTTCTTCATCATAAACAAATATATAGAAGGATATGTTAATTCTAAGAAATGCTTTGAACAAATTGGACATTATATTACTTGAGATAAGCAATTTGAGATGAACATATTGACCATTTGCATTAGAATGTTCCCCTTCTCTTCCTGGAAAGCACACATGATAACTTGGAAAATAAAAGAGCACACACAAAAATTCCGTTCCATTTTCAATGAAATTAAAAGTAGTAATATCCACCAAATCCAAAATACACAAAAGGCTCCAGTGTGATCTGAGAACTGGCAAAAGCCCTGCAGAAAATGCCATGAGCACTGTCAAAGGGCCTGAGCTTCTCAAGCTCTGTCCTGAAGATGACACAGAAGTCTGTAGTCCAAGGCTGTAGTCCTCCAGCGGGATCTGCTGTGAGCAAGGCTGAGCTCAGAGCTAAGATGCACCAGGGCAGAAACACTGGTAGTGGAGGGGAACCCCAGCAGTAAATCTCAGAATTCATTAGCCATTACTTCCTTGTTGAGAGTGAGGAGCCCACCTTGGGATGCAGAAATTCTGTGCTTTGATTGTAAGAGGACGTGAGAAGATGGGGAGAGACCCTTCTGGATAAAATTTGGTTTGTGGACACAGAGGAGACCAGCTAGCCCAAAGGAGCACAGAGAGCCACCTTATCAAAACTCTAGCACTGTAGCTATAGAAGAGGTGGCAAGTTCTGCAAACAACATTTTTTCCTCAACTGAAAGAACATCCTAAAAATAGTTCTTCTAAGAAAACTCAACTTTCCTTCCATAAGAAATTTTTTTAAAAAAGAGAGATAGTACAGTACCAATGTAGCATGAGAATTCCTTTTGTAAAAGCATAAAACATGCCTTCAAGAAAAAATAAAATCTAGAAAAAGAAATACTATTACAGTTAACAGGAAATAGTTGCATGTTATTCTATCATGAATAAACATACAAATGATTAACATATAATATTAAATTATAACAAAATGAAGGGGAGCATAAAGCAAAACTACAAAATGCAGGACGGACATATTTTCTTTGACTAGGAAAATGGTGGTAGTTTCTTTCTGGAATTATCCTGTTGGGAGATACACAGGCAAACTAAAGAGAAAGATGAAAATCTGAATTACTTACTTCCTAAGACACAGAGACAAGAGACAACTCGTGAACTTCACATTACATGTGAGCAGGACAATGGGCAGTTGAGACTAATGGGCCAGTCAGAGAATTCACTCAGAAGGCTGTGATGAGGCTATCTGAGTGAAGAAGACAACCATGGAGACAGCAGGTCTTGGAATATCTTATTACCACAGAAAAATACTCATTAGAAGATGCCCTATCCTGAGAAGTGAAGTGAAGTCGCTCAGTCGTGTCCGACTCTTAGCGACCCCATGGACTGTAGCCTACCAGGGTCCTCTGTCCATGGGATTTTCCAGGCAAGAGTACTGGATTGGGGTGGCCTTCAAATCTGCAGGTAGAAAAGAAAGGTGGGGTGAAACACTAGCAAGATACCCTCTGAAATGCAAGTGCATCTCTGTGGAAAGCAAGACCTAGGTTCCAGGTGAAAAAAACTGAGGAACCTCAGCCATGGAATCAGAAATAATGCAGAAACATGCTAATTTCGTAGAGTCAGAGAGGTGTGCTGGCCTGGAAGCATTCCCTCAGTGTGGATGGAGGTACCATTCGAACACAGTGAGTTCTGGGAATTACACTGACCCCACTGTATTTAATACATGTTGAAATGAGCACCAGCAGACAGTCCAGCAAAATTCAGTTCATTCCAGTATAAGAACAAAACAAATAAAACATCTATACAAAAATACAAGAAAAACATACAAAAAAAAAAGTGACCAAGCTTTCCTATAGATGGAGAAAACTCACCAGAAACAAAATCACATTTCCACAAAACATAAAAATTGTAAACGCTTAATGAAAAATCATAGCTATAAAGGAAGATTGCAGTAAGAATGAAAAATTCTAGAAAGACTGCCAAAGATCAGAGAATGATCCCCATAGAAAGAGGCTATGAAGCAGGAACTGGCACAATTCAGGAAAATAGAAACAGACAACAAAATCATTTCAGAAAGGAAAACCAAAAATATATGGGACTTAAAAGAGAATAAATGGTGCTCGGGGCTGGTGCACCGGGATGACCCAGAGGGATGGGATGGGGAGGGAAGTGGTAGGGGGGTTCTGGAAGGGGAAATCATGTACACCCATGGTGGATTCATGTCAATGTATGGCAAAACAAATGCAATATTGTAAAGTTAAAAAAATAGATAAATAAACTAATTTTAAAAAAAGAGAGAGAGAATAAATCTCATGCAGACCCCACTAAGAGACATATAGAAAGAAAGGAGAAAGAACAAAATGTAATGTGAACGAAGGCAGAGAGGGCATGAGAGAATTGGGCCAAAACAAAAATATGAATGATAGGCAGAGACGGTCCAGCGTAACAGAAGCGGAGACTTCGGAAAACAACATCAAAGCAATAAAACATAATTTTAAAATATATGATTCAACAGAAGTTTTCTGAGATAAAAGAGGATTCCATTCTACATATTGAAATGTCTCCTGTTATAAAGCAAAAGTAATCTGAAAGGTCAACATTTACACATATTCTGTAAACACGTTGAATTTTGAAGTTAATTTTAAAAAATATGTTGGTCAGATATTCAAAGAATCTAATTCACTTGGGAAAAAAAAGACAGTTTCACATCAGACATAGTCATAGGGACAATCATTGTCAAAAGAAAGTGAAGTAACACATAAGACATTTAAGTAAACACAATGAGGGCCAGCTTACCGTAGTTTGGAGGGCACAAATAAAACCTTGTGTGCACCAGGACCCGGGAGAAAGGAGCAGTGACACCACAAGAGACTGAGCTAGACTTGTCTATGAGTGTTTGAGGCCTGGGTCATCAGTGGTCTACCAAAGGGTCAGGGTCACTGACAGCAGTGGTCCTGGGGAGCATGATATGCCGGCATAAATCATTTTGGAGGAGGTCACAATTGCCCCTACTGTGGTTTGGCCTGAGGCCAAACTAGAGCTCCACTCATAAACAGAAAATTGGATATTCAAGATTTACTGAGCATGGCCCTGCCAACCAGAGCATGATGCAGTTTTCCCCACAGCCAGTCCTTCTGACCAGGAAGCTTGCACAAGCCTCTTATTCTCATCCATCAGAGGGCAGACAGAATGAAAACCACAATTAGAAAACTAACGAAAAATGATCACTTTGATCACAGCTTTGTGTAATTTAATGAGCCACGCCATTTGAGCCATCCGAGATGAACAGGTCATGGTGGAGAGTTCTGACAAAATGTGGTCCACTAGAGGAGAGAATGGCAAACAGCTTCAGCACTCTGGCCTTGAGAACTCCATAAACAGTATGAAAAGGCAGAAAGATATGACACTGAAAGATGAACCTCACCCCCCAAGTCAGTAGGTGTCCGATATGCTACTGAAGAAGAGTGGAGAAATAACTCCAGAAGGAATAAAGAGGCTGAGCCAAAGCAGAAACAATGCCCAGTTGTGGATATGTCTGGTGATGAAAGGAAAGTCCAATGCTGTAAAGAAAAATATTTCCTAGGAACATGGAATATTATAGGTCAATGAATCAAGGTAAAGTTGAAGTGGTCAGAGCAAACAGCAACATTTTAGGAATCAGTGAACTAAAATGGATTGGAATGGATGAATTTAATTCAGATGACCATTATATCTACTACTGTGGAGAAGAATTCCTTAGAATAAGAAATGGAGTAAGCTTCATAGTCAACAAAAGAGTCCAAAATGCAGTACTTGTGTGTGATCTCAAAAACAACAGAATGATCTTGATTCGTTTCCAAGGCAAACCATTCAATATTACAGTAATCCAAGTCTATGCCCCAAGCACTAATGCTGAACAAGTTGAAGCTGAACAGTTCTATAAATACCTACAAGACCTTTTAGAACTAACACAAAAACATGATATCATTTTCATTACAGGGGACTGGAATGCAAAAGTAGGCAGTCAAGAGATACCTGGAGTAATAGACAAGTTTGGCTTTGTAGTACAAAATGAAGCAGGGCAAAGGCTAACAGAGTTTTGCCAAGAGAATGCATTGGTCATAGCAAACACCCTCTTCCAACAACACAAGAGATGATTCTACACATGGACATCACCAGATGGTCAATACTGAAATTGTATTGATTATATTCTTTGTAGCCAAAGATGGAGAAGCTTTATACAGTCAGCAAAAACAATACTGGGAGCTGAGTGAGGCTCAGATCATGAACTCCTTGCTGCAATATTCAGACTTAAATTGAAGTATGTAGGGAAAGCCACTTAGCCATTCAGGTATGACCTAAATCAAATCCCTTATGATTATACAGTGGAAGTGATAAACCAATTCAAAGGATTAGATCTGATAGGGTGCCTGAAGGAATATGGACAGAGATTCCTAACATTGTACAAGAGGCAGTGATCAAAGAACACAAAATGATTGTCTGAAGAGGCCATACAAATAGCTGAGAAAAGAAGAGAGGTGAAAAGCAACAGAGAAAAGGAAACATTTACCTATCTGAAAACAGAGCTCCAAACAATAGCAAGGAGAGATAAGAAAGCCTTCTTAAGTGAACAATGCAAAGAAAGAGAGGAAAACAATAAAATGGGGAAGACTAGATATCTCTTCAAGAAAATTAGAGATACCAAGGGAACACTTCATGCAAAGATGCATGCAATAAAGAACAGAAATTGTATGGATCTAGCAGAAGCAGAAGATATTAAGAAGAGGTGCCAAGAATACACAGAAGAACTATGCAGAAATGTACTAATGACCCAGATAACCATGATAATGTGATCACTCAACTAGAGCCAGGCATTCTGAAGTATGAAGTCAAATGGGCTTTAGGAAGGATCACTCTGAACAAAGCTAGTGAAGGTGATGGCATTCCAGCTGAGCTATTTCACGTCCTAAAAGATGATAGTGTTAAAGTCCTGCACTCAATGCCAGCAAATCTGGAAAATTCAGCAGTGGCCACAGGACTGGAAAAGATCCATTTTCATTATGATTCCAAAGAAATGCAATGCCAAAGAATGTTCAAACTCATGCAGAACTGTACTCATTTCACATGCTAGCAAGGTAATGCTCAAAATCCTTAAATCTAGGCTTCAACAGAATATGAACTGAGAACTTCCAGATGTATAAACTGGGTTTAGAAAAGGCAGAGGAAACAGAGATCAAATCGCCAACATCCATTGGATCATAGAAAAAAAGGGAATTCCAGAAAAACTTCTACTTCTTCTCCATTGACTACACTAAAGCCTTTGACTGTGTGGATCACAAAAAACTGTGGAAAATTATTAAATAGATGGGAGTACCAGAACACCTTACCTGCCTCCTGAGAAACCTGTATGCAGGACAAGAAGCAAAAGTTAGAACCAGACATGGAACAATGAACCAGCTAAAATTGGGAAAGGAGTTATGTCAAGGCTGTGTATTGTCACCTTGCTTATTTAACTTATATGCAGAGCACATCATGATATATGCCAGGCTGAATAAACCTTAATATGAAATCAAGATTGCCAGGAGAAATATCCATAACCTCAGCTCTGCAGATGACATCACCCTAATGGCAGAAAGTGATGAGGGTGAAAGAGGAGAGTGAAAAGCTGCCTTAAAACTCAGCCTTCAAAAAACTAAGATGACGGCATCCAGTCCCATCACTTCATGGCAAATAGATGGGGGGGTGCGGGGTGGAAACAAAGGAAACAGTGACAGACTTTAATTTGGGAGGCTACAAAATATGATTAGGTAAAATTAATTAATCATTTTTTAAAATGAAAACTTTTTGTCTTTTGAGAGTATCTAGAGCAATTTCCAAGGCCTGAAAATTAACTCTTTTAAAAAATTGGACTAATTAATTTCATAATTTATTTTACTCTCTAAAGAATCAACCCAGCATTTTCACCAAGTCTATTTTATTATTCCAATATATTGATTCTGATCTTAAGCATATTTCTTTCTTTCATTCATTTTCTTTCCTTGGGGAAGTTTTGTTTTTCATTTTTTAGTCTCTTGTGCTAAAAGTTTTGTTGTTTCATTTTCATCTATCTCATTTAAGAAAACAATCTTTTAGGATCATGAAATTTCATCTGAGTAATTTTTGTTATGTCTTGTGAATTATGATAAAGAATTAATAATTATTGTTTTTCTCTATTTTGTAATTGCAATTTAAATTTTTATTATACCCAAGGATCATAGTTTTCTTTTTTATTTTTTTTAATTTCCAAGCAGGTATGCATGCTCAATAGATTTCATGTGTATTTGGGATATCAGTGGGTTTGGTGTGACATCGGGCAGCCTGTATATTGAAGCTCAGGGCTATGTTCCTGTGTTGCTGGAGAATTCACGTGTGGTATATCTTACTCTGGAACTTGTTGGCCCTTGGGTGGTGCTTGGTTTCAGTGTAGGTATGGAGGCGTTTGAGAGCTCCTTTCATTCAATGCTTCCTGGATTCAGGAGTTCTCTGGTGTTCTCAAGAATTGCACCAATGATAAAACATCTAGGTTAATGATGAAAAGTTTCTCCACAGTGAGGGACACCTGGAGAGGTTCACAGAGTTACATGGAGAGGAGAAGATGGAGGAGGGAGATAGAGGTGGCCAGGAGGAGAAGAAGGGAATCAAAAGGGGAGAGAGCAAGCTAGCCAGTAATGACTTCCCTGTGTGCTCTCCACCGTCTGGATCTCTCAGAGATGTTCACGGAGTTACACAGGGAAGAGAAGAGGGAGAAAGGAGACAGAGGGAGGAAGGAGACAGAGGTGGCCAGGAGGAGAAAAGGGGGAATCAAAAGGGGAGAGACAGATCCAGCCAGTAATCAGTTCTCTAAGTGTTCTCCACAGCCCGGAACACACAAAGAGGTTCACAGAGTTGGATTGAAAAGAAAAGGGGGAATAGGGAGATGAAGGCGACTTGGTGGAGAAAAAGGAGAGTTAAAAGGGGAAAAGAGCAATCAAGCCAGTGATCTCGCGTCCAAGTAAAAATGGGTGCTGAAGATTGGGTTCTTGAAGATACAAAGTTTATAACAAATACTAAAAAGCAAAGATTAAAAATCTAGAGTAGAGGTTGGATTCTCAAAAATACCATATTAAAAAAAGAGAGAAAAAAATGAAAAAAAAAAAAACCCACTAGAGTCACAAAAATTATAATATATATATGAAACTGGGGCCCATTATACAGAATGAAGTAAGCCAGAAAGAAAAACACCAATACAGTATACTAATGCATATATATGGAATTTGAAAGATGGTAACGATAACCCTATATGCGAGACAGAATAAGAGACACAGACACATAGAACAGTCTTATGGACTCTGAGGGAGAAGGTGAGGGTGGGACGTTCTGAGAGAATAGCATTGAAACATGTGTATTATCATATGTGAAACAGAACACCTTTCCAGGTTCGATGTATGAGACAAATGCTCAGGGCTGGGGCAATGGGATGACCCAGAGGGATGGGATGGGGAGGGAGGTGGGAGGGGGGTTCAGTATGGGGAACACATGCAAACCCATGGCTGATTCATGTCAATGTATGGCAAAAACCACTACAATATTGTAAAGTAATTAGCCCCCAACTAAAATAAATAAATTTATTTTTTTAAAAAAGCAAATAAAAATAGGGTTTTTTTTTTGTTTTGCAAGGTAATAGTAGGTTATAAAAATGAAAATTAAAGGAGTAATTCAGTTCATTTCAGTCCCTCAGTCATGTCCGACTCTTTGCGACCCCATGAATCGCAGCACGCTAGGCCTCTCTGTCCATCACCAACTCCCGGAGTCTACCCAAACCCATGTCCATCGAGTCGGTGATGCCATCCAACCATCTCATCCTCTGTCGTCCCCTTCTCCCGCCTCCAATCCTACCCAGTGTTAGGGTCTTTTCCAATGAGTCAACACTTCGTATGAGGTGGCCAAAGTATTGGAGTTTCAGCTTCAACATCAGACCTTCCAATGAACACCCAGGACTGATCTCCTTTAGGATGGATTGATTGGATCTCCTTGCAGTCCAAGGGACTCTCAAGAGTATTCTCCAACACCACAGTTCAAAAGCATCAATTCTTCGGTGCTCAGCCTTCTTCACCGTCCAACTCTCACATCCATAAATGACCACTGGAAAAACCATAGCCTTGACTAGACGAATTTTGTTGGCAAAGTAATGTCTCTGCTTTTAAATATGCTATCTAGGTTGGCCATAACCTTCCTTCCAAGGAGTAAGCGTCTTTTAATTTAGGGGACTTAAAAATAAAAATAAAATAAGAAAATAGAATTTAAAAAAATAATTTAAAAAGTTTTAAAAATTTTAAAAATGATAGTAGTAAAAATCTATCTAGGACTTTCTCTGGAGCTGTTACGGACAGTGTGGATCAGTTCATTTTCAGATAGTTCCTTGGTCCAGCTTGTACTTCTCAAGGTCTCTAGGCCCCTTCCTATGTAGTCAGTGCTAACTACAGGGTCTTAATCTGTTGCACTGTCACTTCCAAAGTGGTTCCCTCTGTTTGTTTTAGCTTCTTCTGTTTGCTGGTCTCGATGTCTAATTTCTGCCCTGACATAAGGGGGGCGGTGGTGGTCACTTTTATTTTAGTCTCACTTGTTCAGTCGTGCTGAGGGGAGGGAGGAACACTGCAAACAAATCTCACTGGTGTGTGCTTACAATGTTTCGTCCACACTGGGTTTGCCCCACTCACGGCGTGTGTGCTTTCCCAGTCTACACTGCTCAGGCTCTAGGTTGCACTGCCAGGAATTGTCTGAAGTGGCCCCTGGGGTTGCCTGTACTTCCCAGGTCTAAGCCGCTCACTTTCTGGTTTCCGGGTGCTTCACAAAGGCACAGACTTACTTGAGCCTGGGTTTGGTGCACTTCCCAGGTCCAAGCAGCTCCGGTGACCTGGTTTTTGGCTAGCGCGATTGGGGGCTGCACCTTTTTCCCTTCCCGTGTCCCAGCTGCCCGGTTTTCTGGGTGTACAATGGGCGCAGCTTCCCAGGTGTGCCATGCTCTCCCCTGGGGAGCTGATATCTGGCTGCGACCCTCTTGGAGGGTGTCAACCCTTCAGACTCCCAAGAAGTCCTGGTTAGCGACAAGGTCTGTTTGCAGTTTGGTATAGGATGCCTCTCTGGGGCCGCGATTCTGCCCTTCTGGCTCTGGCTGCCCTCACCTGCCTGTCTCCTGAGGGGGATGGGCCGGCCCACAGCAGGCTTGCTCTGCTCAGTCCTTTGATCTGTGAGAGGGCCTGGCGGTGTCTTAGGTTAAGGCTTTTTGCGGGAAAGCTATCCTACAGTCTAGGTTGCTGTCTCAATCTAGTTCCCTCAGATTGCCCATGGGGCATTCAGGCCCAGTCCTTACCCAAAGCAATGCAGCCCGCAGCTCCCTTCTCAGCCCTCGCTTGCTAGTTGGGGATGCTTGCGTCTGGGCTGCGCGCCCGCTGGGAGTTGCTGTTAGGTACGTAAACCGCAGGTTTAAATTATTTATTTATTTTTCCTCCCGGTTATTTTGCCCTCTGCGATCCCAAGGCTCGCCACAGACCCGCCAGAGAGAGTGTTTCCTAGTGTCTGGAAACTTCTCTCTTTTTTAAGACTCCCTTCCCGGGATGGATCTCCGTCCCTACCTCTTTTGCATCTCTTTTTATCTTTTATTTTTGTCCTACCTCCTTTCAAAGACTATGAGCTGCCTTTCTGTGTGTCTGATGTCCTCTGCCAGCATTCAGAAGTTGTTTTGTGGAATTTGCTCAGCGTCTAAATGTTCTCTCTGTGAATTAGTGGGAGAGAAATTTGTCTCCCCGTCCTATTCCTCCACCATCTTAGGACGGCCCCTGTCATGTGTATTTGGATACATGGATACTATGCATAAAACGATGCTTCTGTGAGTTTATGTCTCAAATGGTTGGCATAGTAGTCATTAAATACAATGGTGTTTATCTTAATATGTATTTATTTTAATCAATAAAAAGTCTCTTCTTTAATAAAAAAGACTACTTGTTTCTAAGAAAGTATTAAGCGAAAAATGGCAAAATAACAAGTGGATTAAAATGTGTTGGCAGAACTCAGACATACAAAGAAATAAGATCAATACACACACACACAATAAAGATAAAGTTGAAAGATATAAAGAGAGACTAAACACTGAAAAACAGAATAAGGGATATTGAGAAAGAAATAAAATGAAAAATTTTAATGTTAAAGTACTACAGATAAAATAATTGAAACATGTACAATCAAAAGAGAACAAAGGTTCACATAACTTGGGTTCTCTAATAAAACTAAAATCAGCTATCCATGATTGAAAGCACTTTAGTGAGTTAGGTGTCCATGCATACCAACTTGATAAGGGGAGTTCTGGTTTGCACCTATTTACCCAATGTCTGTGCAGTTATGCTCTATTCCTTATCAAAAGTTACTTGTTCTTAAAGATATATCATAAAATCACTCTATGTACAAAAAAAAAATTTGAGGGTAACTCAAGTTTCTCTGTAGTAACATTCAGTATCAGAAAGTAATTGAAAAAGCATTCAAGCAAAGCTCTATATTTGTTATAAACATTACAGGTGCACAGCTCTGAATATGCAAGGTCTTTGATAGTATTGTTCTTATGAACTTTTCTTGAAGAAATTGCTAGATGCCTAATTTTAGCCAAGTAGAATATGGCTAGAGAAATTCAGCAAAAAGATTATAAATGAACATTTTAACTTATGCACTATTTAACTGCATAAGTAAATTAAATAATAGAGAAACATGAGTAAAATATGTAATAAATTTTTTATGTAGAAATGATAAGCCTTTTAAAATATTGAAAGTAGAACGGAGAAAAGTTGCAAAATAAAATAAAATTGCTGCTTAATACATTTTAAGAGCTAAGAGTTAACAAAAATATCATTTGAGGTAAATTAAATGATGAGTAGTAACATAATTAAGAGCAAAAAAGCTAAACACTAAGAAAAATTATAGCTTAATAAAATAATGGAAGAGAAGAAGGGGAGTGGTACAGAGAACGTCTCAACTGTAATAAGAAACAAAAACAAACAATAAGTGAAAACAGACAATAAAGTAAGAGACATTTAAGAAAAAACATAAAAAGAGAAAATATCACATATGATGGAATTAAAACCCCACATATCTGTCATGATAAATGTATTAAACTCAACTGTTAAAAAATATGTAGATTAGAGCGTAAGCTAAATATCAACAGTAGGATGTCTATAAATGATTTCTAAAGTTAAAAATAAAAGAATATATAATATACAACTGTAAACAAACAAGAAAAAATTAATGCTGCAATCATAATATAAAACCACATAAATTTCAACCCAAAAGTTTTAAATTTGGCTAAAAGGAAACTTCATAATACCAAAAGCTACAACAATGATAAACATAGTACAGTTGTGGCTGTCATATCTGACTATCAAATAAGAGCAAAAATGTTATGTCGGAAATTATGAGAGATAAAAAGAGCAGCAACAACACAATTTTATTTCACTTCTTTCAATTTACTGGGTATTAAATTAGAGAAAAATAAATGTCCATAGAAAACTTGAATAATATAATTGATAAGGTCAATCTAGTTGACATATATGGTCACTGACAATAAAGAACACACCTTAATTTTCAAATGCCTGTAGAATACTGACAGTCATAGACTATTGAGAAGGCTACAGAAGATGATCAGTAAGATAGGCCTGACTGATACATAGTAACTTTGGCCAAAGGAAGAAAGAAAATATTAATCAATGCTTCTACAATTTTATGTTTAATATTTAGAACTGAATCGAAAATTACCGGACATGCTAAGATTCAGAACCAAATAACTTGAAGAAAAAGGAAAAAAAAAAAAAAAAAAAAAAAACGAATAGAAATAGTAACAGAACCTGAAATCGTCCAATCTAAATAATTATGATTAATATATTTGAACATAGATGAAAAAATGAAGAATTTTTACCACATAATTAGAATCCAATAGAAAATCAAATAAAAATAATAAAAAAATTTAAAATAGTATCACTGAAAAAATAATTCACCAGATGGATTTAAAAACTGGCTAGACATTGCAGAAATTAGAATTGGTGTAGTTTTAAGATAGAAAATATTCATAAGATAGATAACAAATGGGGAAAATACTGGAGTCCAAGAAGTAGAGATGATGAGGCAGAATCAATAAAGAGTATTAAGTTCACTTCAGTTCAGTCACTCAGTCATGTCCGGCTCTTTGCAACCCCATGGACTGCAGCACACCCGGCCTCCCTGTCCATCACCAACTCCTGGAGTTTACTCAAACTCATGTTCATTGAGTCCTCTAGGAGAGAATCCCTCACAGAATTAATGTTAACCTGTGAGAAGGGAGACAATGCCAGTGCTGCACTGGGGCAGATGTTTAGGTAAATGACCCAAGGGAGACAGCCTTCTGGCTCCTTTGCTGTGTGTACTTGGGGTTCACAAGCTACCACACCTGCAAGTGAGAGTTCAGGGGTTATAGGAGAAGGGGAGCCCCCCGTCAGAAAAGGGGGCTGCTGTCCATGGCATTTGCTATTTAGGGTGCAGACTCCTGGAGGGGCACCTAGTTTTGTTGTTTTCACTCTGTCACTAACTCCTCTCTCCATGGACTGCGGCATGGCCAGTTTCCCTTGTCCTTCGCTGTCTCCTGAAGTTTGCTCAAATTCAGGTCCACTGAGTCAGTGGTGCTATCTAATCATCTCATCTTCTGTCACACCCTTCTCTTTTTGCCTTCAATCTTTCCCAGCATCAAGATCTTTTCCAATAGGTCAACTCTTCCCATCGGGTGGCCAGTGTATTGGAGCTTCAGTTTCAGCATCAGTCCTTCCATTGAATGTTTTTGTTCAGTCACTCAGTCGTGTCTGAATTCCTGATGCCATGGACTGTAGCAGGGCAGGCTTCCCTGTCCTTCACTATGTCCCAGAGTTTGCTCAAACTCATGTCCATTGAGTTGATGATGCCATCCAATCATCTCATTCCCTGCCGCCCCCTTCTTCTCCTGCCCTTGATCTTTCCCAGCATCAGGGTCTTTTCCAATGAGCCAGCTCTTTCCATCAGGTGGCCAAAGTGTTGGAGCTTCACCTTAAGCCTTAGTCCTTCCAATGAATATTCAGGGTTGATTTTCTTTAGGATGACTGGTTTGATCTCCTTGCAGTCCAGAAGACTCTAAGAGTCTTCTCCAGCATCACAGTTCAAAAACATCAATTCTTCAGTGCTCAGCCTCCTTTACTGTCCAACTCTCACACCCACACATGACTACTGGAAAAACCATGGAAGTGTCAGTCCCTCAGGCATGTCCAACTCTTCGAGACATGGAGTTAGCCCACCAGCCCCCTCTGTCCATGGCATTCTCCAGGCAAGAATACTGGAGTGCATAACTAATCCCTTCTCCAGGGAATCTTCTCCACCCAGAGACTGAATCCATGTCTCTTGCATTTCCAGGTGGACTCTTTATCATCTGAGCCACCAAGAAAGCCCCCTAGTTGTGACTATGTGGGGCCTTTGTCAGCAAAGTGATATCTGTGCTTTTTAATATGTTGTCTAGATTTGCCATAACTTTCTTTCCAGGGAGCAAGCGTCTTTTAATTTCATGGCTGAGGTCACCGTCCACAGCGATTTTTGGAGCCCAAGAAAAATAAAATCTGTCACCACTTTTTCCCCTTCTATTTGCCATGAAGTGATGGGATCAGATGCCATGATCTTAGTTTTTTAATGTTGAATTTCAAGCCAGGTTTTTCACTCTCCTCTTTCACACTCATCAAGAGGCTCTTTAGTTCCTCTTCACTATCTGTCATTAGAGTGATATCATCTGCATATCTGAAGTTGTTGATATTTCTCTCAGCAATCTTAATTGCAGCTGTGATTCATCCAGCCTGCCATTTCACTTGAGGTACTCTGTACATAAGTTAAATAAGCAGAGTGACAATATACAGCCTTGTATTATTTTTCCAATTTTGAACCAATTTGTTGTTTCATGTCTGGTTCTAACCATTGCTTCTTGACCCGCTTACAGGTAAGGTGGTCTGGTATGCCCATCTCTTCAAGAATTTTCCAGTTTGTTTTGATCCACATAGTCAAAACCATAGCATAGTCAAAGAAGAAGTCGATGTTTTTCTGGAATTCTCTTGCTTTCTCCATGATCTAGAGAATGTTGGCAATTTAATCTCTGGTTCCTCTGCTTTTTCTAAACCCAGTTGGTACATCTGGAAGTTCTGGAAGTTCTTGGTTTGTGTACTGCTGAAGCCTAGATTAAAGGATTTTCAACATTACCTTGCTAGCATAAGACGTGAGTGAAATTTTACAGTAGTTTGAGCATTTTTTGTCATTAACCTTCTTTGGGATTGGAATGGAAACTTTTTTTCAGTCCTGTGGTCACTGCTGAATTTTCCAAATTTGCTGAGGTATTGAGTGAAGCACTTCGGCAGCATCTTTTAGGATTTGAAATAGCTCAGCACAGAGTCATTCCCAAAGTCAGAAGGCATCCATGGCATCACTCATACTTCAGAGTTCACTGGTACAGAGGCCAGAACTGAATCAGCACTGACCCACAGAAATGACTGAATGTCTATAAGACAGGCAATTATGCAAGACCCCTGTCCTTCCATGGCAAGAATATAATACACTCCTTAAATTTCCAGACTCCAGCATGCAAGGCGAGTGGGGAGGTTGGGTACAGCTGTGAAACACAAAGTATTTCCCTGAAGTGGATGAGCAGTCTCAAAGAGCTCAATCAGTTCCAATAAAGTATTTAACTTTGAATAGACTAATTATTTAAGCAGAATGCAACACTGTATAAACTGTCACATAAAAACATCAATTATGATAAGAAATGAAGATGCTACATTTTTTTTTGGTAAATCAGAGATAGGGCATCAATTCATGACCCCAGTACATCAATGAAATCAATTAAATAGCATATACCAATCCATACCCTCTAAAACAGCCACAACCTAAAATAATAATAATTCTAAATGTTGTTAAAATTATAGGAATAGCACTACATTTATACACTGATGACAGAATAAACAAAAACATAATTTTACTTTAGGCAATAAAATTTATGAATTATAAGTAGATTCGTGATAAAATTGTTCCTTAAAACCCCAGCATTATTTATAAAATGAAATAATCAAGAAAAATGGCCAATATCAGGAAATCATATAATAAATTCTAGTACATAATTTCTGTGAAATATTAGGCATCCACTAAAAATGCAAAATTTTTAAACCTGCATTGGTATAGAGAGTTATTTAGTGGAAAAATTAAATAAAATATAAAATTATTCTATAAGTTTAAAACTATATAAAAATTCTGTAAGATTTTGAAAAATATCTGGAATAACAGTGGAAAAGCAAAGAGTTAGCCACAGAAGGTAAGAAGATAAAGGGCAGTTTCCACTTAAAAATATATTTTAGTCATTGTAATAGTATTTCACAATTTTAAACACCAAATATTAATAAAAGCCAATCACAATTATTGGAAATTAGACTCTGACTTTATGTTTTGAGTCCTCTAATTTCTTACCCTCTTTCCAGCAAAGAGAGGACTTCTGACCCTATAACCCCACTATCTGGGTTCAATTCTTGATTTAACTACTTATATGCCAGGAGACTGCCAGCAAGTCACTTGCCCTCTTTCTGTCCCAATGTCTTCCTCTGTAAAACAAGATCAATAGTCCCTTACTAACAGTGTGATGGAGAGGATTAAATCACCTTCCATATTAAAGCACTTTTTCCAAGTCCTCAATCAGTAACCATTCTGAGAGTTTGCTGCTGTTGTTTCCTTATGGCTGCTATTGTTGTTTTTCTTCGTTGAATGATGGGAACAATGCATCATGGTTCACGAAAAAAGCATGTGGTAAACACTGAGCGATCCTTGAATTGAATTAGCTTCAGAACCTAATGGAAGACTCTGAGTGCATCTGTCTTTCTGTTTTGATTCTTTTTGTTTGTGGCATACTTAATGTGTACAATCTCTTCTGTTGGGATTGAATGGGTAATTTTTGTAGCGAACAAATTGACTTCTTTAAAATTAGATGTTCTTTCTTCTTAGCAGTGTCTCAAAGCAAAATAAATACTGAGTCCGTGTAGCTGACTGATGATGTTCAGAAGAAGTGTTTGCAGATTTGCACTTCCCATTTTTCAAAAGACGTTATATTTGTTGTCATCACGCAAACAGACTCATCGTCTTCATGTACATCAGCTACATTTGCCAACAGTCACCATCAGTGGTCTCTGAACGTCCTTAGAAACGTTTAAGACCACAATCAATCATTTCACACTGGAACGTGAATTTTATAGGCTTTTTTACGCCCCAATCATCATATGTGTGTACCTAAATAAAATTATATGGGAATTTACTTAAAATAAGCTTTTATGCTTTCCTTCTCAAGTCATTTTCTTCATAATATACTTTTTAGGTGAGAAAAATGAACACCACAGATAATAATTATTTGAATGAAAAACAATCTAAATATATTCTGATCTTCTTCTCCCCTCCTCTCAATGTTTCTTCCCACCCATAACTTCCCTCTCTTTTCCAATCTCTCCTGCCTTTTTCACAAGTGTATTCCCTTTTAGACTCTGAGCATGTAGGTGGGTGTGAGCTGTTGTCTGTTTTTGCTGACTCGCCACAGAGAGTGGATGACATGGAACACAGTAAGTGAAGACTCAATAATACCAACACCCCAATCTCAGTGCCTTGAAGCACAAGGAGTATTTCTCTTTGATGATCCCAGTCCCTCCTCATCTGGCTGTGGTTCTGCCCTGCATTATCCTCTTTCTGGAAAGGAACCATGTGAATACAGCAGCCATTGTCTGGAGTCAACATTTCAGAGAGAAACACTGAGGCAAGTCACAGTATCCCTTAAAACTTCTTTCCAGAAATGACTTGAATCACTCCTTACATTTGGCTGGCAAGGCAAGTCACCTGGAAACAGCCAACTTCAAAGGGCACGAAATTGTTTCTACAGATTTTTTTTAATTGGTTTATTTATCTATTTTTTAATTTTACAATATTGTATTTGTTTTGCCATACATTGACATGAATCCACCATGGGTGTACATGTTTTCCCCTTCCAGAACCCCCCTCCCACCTCCCTCCCCATCCCATCCCTCCGGGTCATCCCGGTGCACCAGCCCCGAGCACCCTGTATCATGCATAGAACCTGGACTGGTGATTCATTTCACATATGATAATTTACATGCTTCAGTGCCATTCTCCCATATCATCCCGCCCTCGCCCTCTCCTATAGAGTCCATAATACTGTTCTATTTATCTGTGTCTCTTTTGTACCTGCGAAATAGCATTAGTAACTACTGCAAAGTGTACTCCCAAAGTGAAGATGGCATAATTCCTTATGGCTGCATGATCAGTACCAAAAAGCATGATCCCTCCTGAGGTTTATCATTCTAGGCTCATATCTATTCCTTCATTGAAAATTAATTTTGCTATAGTTATTCTTTCATTTGTACTCTTTCTTATCCAAGAAAAGTAGTTTTAAAAGATGAGAAATCCATAGCTCCTTCAGACATCTAGAACAGATTTTCTGCTCTTCATGGCAGAAGAGTTTAGAACTAAATATTTGTTTACATGGTGGTTGGTTAGTTTGTGTTTCAGGTTGATTGGTAGGTTGATTATGTTCAACGGAGGTCTTACCCAAAACTTAGAAACCAAACAATAGTGAAAGCTGTGAGAGGAATCTTTCTCTGAAAAGCCAAAAGTGTTTACCTAACAGAGCTTAGTGAAGTCTAGAGAAAAATTTAGAGTTTTAGTCCACCACATGGCCATTTGGGATTAGAGTAATAAAAATTACCCAACTTGCTATGATTTATGCTACATCATAGTTTTCCAGTAAGTGGTGAAAGTGTTGTGATCAATGTAGAAAACCACTGAAATCTATTTGACATTCAAGTGGTTTCCTTCAATAGCCTGATTTTGAGTGCATCCATGTTTGCTTTGTTTCTGAAATAAAAAGACAGTTTGAATCCACACGTAAATAAAGGAAAGAGTTATCGTCTAACTGACAAATTATTAATTATGGGTTTATATGGTCTCTGTTGGAGACTTGCAAACTGGAAAATCTTGTTTAAGCACTAGCATTTATTTATTTCTACTTTCACTTCACTTTTACAACTTTTTCAATGCCTGTAAGAACACTCTTCCCCAAAGATCTCAAATAAGTACTTGAATAAAACTACAATATAAGCATAGCTATAAAGAATGCCTTGAATTTCAAGGGGTGCTATAAAGAATTTTACAAATGACATGACAGGGTCCTTTTATTGTCCGCAGTTTCATTCCATAGCCTTTCTAACAGCCCTCCTGAGAACAGAGCTGGGCTAGTGTCAATTCTTTTTATCAATTCACTTGGTTACAAGAGAAGAACATTATTCTGACATTATGGGCATTGGTCTACTTATTTGCAGGGTTCCTGTTGTAACTTTCTCTCAAACATAGTACTGAACACAGATTCAGTTTCTGAAGAATCTGAAAGTATTGTCAGCATTAATGGGATAAGCTCAAATTTTGTCCAAGTAAGCTGAAAAGAAAACAATCCATGAGCTAAAAATGAATGTCACCTAGAATCATCACAAGCCCCTAGACACAATGTGAACTGGGAAAAGAGACTTTTTGCTTCTCCTCTTCTGAAAGAGCTTCCCAGTGAAAACCCATCTAGACTACCGTTACTGCTACCGTTACTACTACCTTTTAAGGTTTCTATGGTTATTTATCAATAATTACTCCTCTGAATTAGGATATACCAACTTTGGGTCC
The DNA here is from genome assembly GCA_024291935.2 of Okapia johnstoni. Taxonomy (NCBI): domain Eukaryota; kingdom Metazoa; phylum Chordata; class Mammalia; order Artiodactyla; family Giraffidae; genus Okapia; species Okapia johnstoni. Next base: position 4,161,710 of record JAGTYA010000027.1, on the reverse strand, counting down.
ACAGGTTTAGAGTTATAAAAATGATCCGCTATTTTTTTTAATTTTTTACTCTTGTGATAGTCGTAATACCAAAAAAAAAAGTACTAGGCAAAACCAGAAGATTGCCCAATCACAGGATGCATGTGGTCTGGTAGATCCAAATGTCACAGAGCATTGGCCTTGATCATCATCTTGGGCTCCTCTCTGCAGTACCATCGCTGTATCTCAGCAAGAAGCAGCTTTTATTATATTAAGATAGCACTATTTTGAAGGTTATCAAAGACAATGTAAAAGGGAAAGAAGTTAGGCATGGAAGAGTGCACAGTGAGGCAAGGGAGATGGTTGACTGACAGTACTGACTTCAGCAGGCCATGAGTGAGTGCACTGGGCTGCTGTAAATAGTTCACTTTGACCTTTGGGGTCTTGACTCAAGTGAATATAAATATTAAATAATATATGTAAAATTCATACACTCTATAGTTGATTCATGTTCTTTATTTTATGTGTCTGATGCACTTTGAGAAGACATTTTTTATATTAAAATTATTAGTTTGAAGTGCTTTTATATATTTGTATATTGTCTGTATACTCCCTAGAAATATTTTTGTTTCGTGGGTGTGAAAGAACTATAAATGGGCTTCTCTGGTGGCTCAACAGTAAAGAACCCACCTGCTATTGCAGGAAACATGAGTTCAATCCCTGAGTCAGGAAGATTCCCTGAAATTGGAAATGGCAACCCACTCCAATATTCTTGCCTGGGAAATCCCATGGAGAAAGGAGCCTGGCAGGTTACAGTCCTTGGCATCACGAAGAGTCAGACATGACTTATCCGCTGAACAACACCAACGACAAAGAGCTATGAACACAAGGGATTTATACCTACAGCTAAGTTTGTACACTTTTAAAGTATACTATAATTAAATCAGCTCACTGCAACTTAGAGGGCGATGAAAAAATTCTCCCTTTAAAGAGAGCTTGAACATACATAGATTTGATATCTACTGCCTTGAGCTGTGACACTTGCCACAAGTAATTCCCCCAAAGCAAGGGTTCAAGCCTGCTGCTTCTGGGGCATTACCCCTGAGTCACAAACAGATCCCATCTGGGTCTATGTAATGGTTCTCACTTCCTTCTGCAACCTCACAGGGCCTCCAGAGGAGAGACAGTATCTTAGAGAGACTGAATGCAGCACTTCTCAACCCTCCAGACTCCCATCTACCCTCTTGTCTCCTGGGTGAGCATCAGATGGCCATCCAATCCTCATCTCTGCTCCCAACCTGCTGGGAAATCAAAGGGCTCTAGTGACGGGAGTTGTTGTTTGGTGGTTAAGTGGTTTTCAATCCTTTTGTGACCACATGGACTGTAGCCTGCCTGGCTCCTCTGTCCTTGAGATTTCCCAGGCAAGAATAATGGAGTGTTGCCATTTCCTTCACCAGGGGATCTACCCAACCCAGGGATTGCATCCACATCTCTATGTCGGCAGGCAGATCCTTTACCCCTGAGCCACCTGGGAGGCCCCGACTTTGGCAACCACAAGTCTATTCTCTATATCTGTGAGTCTGTTTCTGTTTCATTGAAGTGAGTGAAAGAGTCTTGTCCAACTCTTTGCAACCCCATGGACTACACAGTCCATGGAATTTTCTAGGCCAGAGTACTGTAGTGGGTAGCCTTTCTCTTCTCCAGGTGATCTTCCCAACCCAGGGATAGAATCCAGGTCTCCCACATTGCAGGCGGATTCTTTACCAGCTGAGCCACAAGGGAAGCCCAAGAACACTGGAATGGGTAGGCCATTCCTTCTGCAGCAGATCTTCCTGACCCAGGAATCAAACTAGGGTCTCCTGTGTGGCAAGTGGATTATTTACCAACTGAGCTATCAGGGAAGATAGGTTCATTTGTGTCATATTTTAGATTCCACATATAAGTGATATCAAATGTTGTTTGCCTTTCCCTGTCTGATGTACCTCACTTAATATGATAGTCTCTAGGTCCAACCACGTTTGCATAAAGCATGATTCTTAAATATGATAAAATTTTTCAATTAGACCTACTGGTGTTTTTCAAAATATCATGTGTCCAGATATGTAGAAAAGTATAAATGTTATTTTTTTAAGTTTCTACTTAATTTTATTCAGATGTATGGCATAGTATGGACAAATCTTATTTGTCAAAGGTATATAATCATACTCATTATATAACTTTGAAAATGCTTTGAATTTATTTTATTTAGTAACTATGTAATTTCCTCAGAATATGTCCCAGGGCCACTATAATTGCATAATTTTAGAATATATAAAGAATAAAATAAATCTCTAGAATATAAATTTATTTTTAAAAAGCTTCATAAACACATGTAAATTGCTAACATTTAAAAACCCCTTGTTCTTGAGTAGTGATTATAATGAATTTCAGACCAATAAATAACTCAATAATCTTGTTGTTTACCTACTAGATGTAAGAACTGGGTCAAGCTCTAGTGATGTTATAACCAAGTCCCAGCCCTTGAGGCTTAGAAGTTCAGATATTAGAATTAGTCAAAAAAGGAAGTTCATTTGCAAGCCTACACCTACACTCCATATTCCATAATTCCTAAAAAGTGGAAAAATTGTGTCTGCAAAGCACCATGGGTTTTCAAATGTATACCAGTATAGCAAACTTCTAATAAGTGGCATTTAGAATCTTTATTTCATCAGTCTTTAAATTTCTTCCATTGATTTTGAAAACAAATATATAGACACACGTATTTTCCTGGTGACTCAGACAGTAAAGAATCTGCTCGTAATGCAGAAGACCTGGGTTCAATCCCCGGGTTGGGAAGACCCCTTGGAGAAGGGAAAGGCAGCCCACTCCAGTATTCTTGCCTGGAGAATTCCATGGACAGAGGATCCTGACGAGTTACAGTGTATGGGATCGCAAAGAGTCGGACAGGACTGAGCAAATAACACAAGCACACGCACACACACGTAGGTACACAGAATTCTCTTAATAAAGATCCGGCACTTTCTTTTCATATGTCAATCCATCCATCTTCATCTGTACCCCAACCCCCAATAGATCATGATTCTTGGCAGCAAATGTCACAGACTTGTCAACGTTGATATCAGTAGGCTCTGCACAATAAATATTGAAAGAGTGGAAAATGGATGTCAAAAGAATGAAAAACTGCAGAGTAACTAAAATTTTGGGCAAGTAAAGCAAAATTATACTAACACAACCTTGACTTAGATAATGAATACCAAAATTAAGCAGCTTTATTATTCAAAGCCACGTTGCAAGGAAAGAGAAAAAACTACTTCTGCCAAGAAAATGAAGGCACTTCTCAATTGTGAGTTAAAGATTAATATAAGTGCAAATACAGTGTTCTATTATTGGAGGGTGTTGGCAAAGGATCCCAATTAAGCAAGATTTCAAAGATGAATAGAAGATTTAAATTAAAAAATGTCTTTATGCTCATCCTCTCATTTTAATTTATTTTATACCTGTAAGAACAACTTTATCATAGAAACAATATTTTAAAATTTATATGGCTTTCATGTGGCAAGAAATGGCGTCCTCACAGGGAGACTGCCTATCATGCTGAGAGGCCAGCAGCAGGTAGACTTGTGGAAGGAAGTCCAGTGAATACAGAGAGATAGCTCATTACCTGGACAGAACAGGATTCCTCTAGTGGTGGGGTGGACCTCAATTTATAGATGCCAGTTCATTACCCATGGAACTTCCACATTAACACATCCTGCCATTGATGACAGCACTTGCTCAGCCTTATCTGGAAAGACATTTGCAGGTCTCCTGAATTAGCAGATGAGTGTCTTCAACACCTGGAGAGGTAATAATTGTGAGAAAGGAGAACCTCATCACTGGCAATTGGGTAGAATGGACAGAGGTACATCCTACCCCTGTTAAACATTAAACAAAGCAGATTTTCTATTAAAAAAAAATCGAAATTTCATTCCCTTTATGAACCTAACTGTGAAAGGTCAAATTGAACTTAGCTTTTTTTTTGTCTCCACGTACTTAAGCTAATCTGAATGTAAACAAAACTGCATGAAAATAAAACCTCTCTAACATAAAAATAATTCATACGGTTTTCTTGCCAAATATTTTCAGAATGACAATTTTATTCATTCCTAGAATGCATGTCTTATAATCTATTATAAATCTTAGGTAGAATAGTCACACACACCTAGCAAACAGTATTTTTGTTTTGTATCTGAAAAGAGCTAATGTAACACAAAATCCAATAGTCAAATAATCAGACATAACATTGGTGGATAGAATGCTAAATTGCATTGACTCTAAAGGCTGGAGAGCCTAAACTTGGTTTAAGATGAACTTTATCCTGAATTTAGAAGAACTTTACAGAGGTTAGAAAAACTTGCATAAGAACAATGTCAAGAATCTAGCCTTTGATTCAGCAATTCCACTCTTGGTATTTATTCAAAACAAAGAAGATACCTTGAAAAAATTTATGCACTTCCAGCTTCATTGCAGCATAATTTACAATAGTCAAGATATGGAAATAGCTGAAGTGTCCACTGACAGATGAATGGATAAAGAAAATGTGATATATACATAGATTGGAATATTATTAAGCCATAAAAAGAAGGGAATTCTGTCATCTACAACAACATAAATGGGCCTAGGGCATTAGGCTTAGTGAAATAAATCAGACAGAGAAACATGTATGCTGTATGATCTCATGTATTTGTGAAATCTAAAAAACAACAACAAAAACTTATATATACAGAGAACAGATTGGTGGGGGCCAGAGGCAGTGGTTAGGAGATCAGCAAAATGAGTGAAGATGGTGAAAAGGTATAGACTTTCAGTTATTAGATAACTATTTCTAAGGGTGTAATTGTGACTATGTGTGTGCACAGTTGCTCAGTTGCATTGTATTCTTTCAGATCCTGACTGGAATCCACCAGGCTCCTCTGTCTAAGGAATTCTCCAAGCAAAAATATTGGTGTGGGTTGTCATTTCCTATTCCAGGGCACCTTCCTGACCCAGGGATGAAACATGTCTCTTTGCATTCCCTGCATTGGCAGGCAGAGTCTTTACCACTTCACCACCTGGGAAGATGCTGATTGTGACTATTGGTAACAAAAATATATATTGTATATTGGAAAGTTGGTAAGAGAGTCACCCATGGTGGATTCATGTCAATGTAAGGCAAAACCAATACAATATTGTAAAGTTAAAAAATAGAAAATAAACTAATTTTAAAAAAATAGATAAACTAATTTAATAAAATTAAAAAATAAAGGTAATATTAAGAAAAAAAAGAGAGTAAATCTTAAAAGTTCTCATCACAAGAAAAAAATGTAAGTCTGTGTGGGTGATAGAGATTAACTAGATTTATGGTGATAATGATTTTGCAATACACACATATATCAGATCATTATATTGTATATCTAAAATTAATTCAATGTTATGTATCAAGCATATCTCACTAAACAAAGAATAATATAGCTTGAAGCAAACAGAAAATAGAATATAAGTTTGAATAAGTTTTAGAACAAGTAACATGAATTTGTCATCTCCTTTTGTGTTACTTTTTGTTTACTTGTGAAGTAAAATTATTAATGTTGACAAACTTTTTATAATGATACTGTGACAATAGTAACATGTGACATTTAGATTTCTTTAGAAGGCAAGTGAAAGCATATTAGACAAAAATAGATTTTAATTAGAAGCCTGATACTTCTGGTTTGATCAATTCCTTTCTTCAGCATATATTTATTGAGCATTATCATACACCAATCATTGTGATAGATGCTGAAAATCACCAAATTATTATCCTTACAATGACCTAATAAAGTAGGTATTATCCTTTAGAATAAACATCAGGGATTTCTCTGGTGATTCGGTGGTTGGGATTTGTGCTTTCACTGCAGGGGACACGGGTTCGAACCCTGGTTAGGGAGCTAAAATCCCTCACACTGTGAGGCATAACAAAAAATAAAAACAAAAAACTTAGCATGAAAAAAATTCTCAAAATAAAACAGACACCAAAGTCTCAGACTATAGTTGACACACATTATGTATTTATCAAGTAAATGAAGAAAAGAAAAATGGTTCTGATAAAGAATATAGACAACTGACCCCAAAACACTCACGACTTAAATCCAGTTTATTTTGGCTTCATCAGTTGTATCATTAACCAAGACAGGTGGGGAAAAATATATAGATACACAGATGCATGCATCAGTGTCACCAAAGTGCTTGCCCTTCCTGGGACCTGGACTCTGGCACCCACACTCCCATCATGATCTATAACACTGCTGAAATTTCTGCTCAGATATTCAGGCTCTTAGTCAGCATTGAGAGAGGAAAGTAAAGCCAAATATCAGTCTCATACTTTTGTTCTTTTCTTAAGATCTGAACTCCTCCAATTCTTATACTTGGGTGTTCAAAATGATATTTTATGTTTTAGTCAGTTTTCAATTTGCTTTCAAGCAAAATTCCATGACTACCAGGGTCAGAAATCAGGTCTGGGATTTCAAAAGCAAAGCAGGTTACAACACTAAATACAAATTTTTAAATTTAAATAACAAATTTCCTGTTTGGCCTTTCCCCCAATAGTAAAAGTCTAAAAATTTTGGCAAAAAAAAAAAAAAAAAAAAACAGCAAAAAAAACCCCACTTACCAGTATATTATCAAGTATGATATCCAGAGTCCCTGCATTCAACATACTAAAGGATTTTTTAAACACATAGATTCTGAGTCCCATTCCAAAGTTACTGAATTAGAATGGAGCAGGCAATTTTTATTTTTAATTAATTAACTCCTGGACCAATTCTTACATTTATTGAAATTTCAGACTTACTATTGACCATGCTGTGTGCAAAGAGATAGTTTGACCATGTAAGATATTTTCTTATCATTTTTCTTCTTGGTGAAGAAAAATCACAGGCTTTAAAAAAAATCTATCCTCAGGGAATTCTCTGGTGGTCCAGTGGATGCCAGTGTGATCCCTGGTTGGGGAACTAAGATTTCTGTATGATGTGGAGCAACTAAGCTGGCACACCAAAACTACTGAAGCTCATGTGCTCTGAAACCCACACACAGACATTACTGAGCCCACACCGCACAACTGGAGAAACCATGCGCTGTGATGAAACATTATGTCGGAGGCAACAAAGCTCCTGTGTCCCAGAGCTAAGGCCCAATACAGCCAGATATATACATATATATGTTTCTTTTACGAGAGAAAATATTAAAAATGTATCTTCACAACATGAATTTTTTAAAATATGATATGGTTAACAGTATAATACAGAGTTAAATAAAAATGCAAATTTGTTGACTTGGTTTTAGACAGTTATTTGCAAAAAACACTGTAATTTTATGTTCAGATAAAGATTTTAAGCCTCAAAAAGAAATGAAATCTATGCATTTATGATGTCCCAGAATTTTCACACTCTGATGTTGTTATTTTGCTTTGTTCTTTTCCTAAGTTAATGTTAAAAAAAATTCTAAGCAATTGGAAATTTTAGTAAAAGTTTTGGAGAAGGAAGCCTGGGGGGCTTATGATGTGGTTTTGTACATTTCTATTGCCAAACTGAAATTTAATTCCTCAAAGTAAAAGCTACTGGGGTTAAACATTACAGTGACTGATGATAAACAAAGTTTTGGTTTCTAGATATTTTCTAAATAGAAAACTTCAGAAGATATTTTATAAGGTCTATTAAAAATCTCATTTGTTCAGTCATTCAGTTGTGTCTGAATCTTTGCAGCCCCGTGAACTGCAGAAAGTCAGGTTTCCCTGTTCTTCACCATTTCCCAGGACTTGCTCAAACTCATGTCCATTGAGTCGGTAATGCAATCCAACGATCTCGTCCTCTATCTTCCCTTTCTCCTCTGCCTTCAATCTTACCCAGAATCAGGGTCTTTTCCAATGAGTTGGCTCTTTGCATCAGGTGGCCAAAGTATTGGAGCTTCAGTTTCAGCATCAGTCCTTCCAATGAGTATTTAGGGTTGATTTTCATTAGGAGTGACTGGCTTGATCTTGCTGTCTAAGGGACTCTCAAGTGTCTTCTCCAATACCACAGTTCAAAACCATCAATTCTTCAGCGTTCGACCCTCTTTATGGTCCAATTCTCACACCCATACATGACTACTGGAAAAACCATAGCTTTGACTAGACAGATCATTGTCAGCAAAGTGACGTCTTGGCTTTTTAATACGTTGTCTATGTTCGTCATAGCTTTTCTTCCAAGGAGCAAGCGTCTTTTAATTTCATGGATGGAGTCACCATCTGCAGTGATTTTGGAGCCCAACAAAATAAGATCACTGTTTCCACTGTTTCCCCATCTATTTGCCATGAAGTGATGGGACCAGATGCCATGATCTTAGTTTTTTGAATGTTGAATTTTAAGACAACTTTTTCACTCTCCTCTTTCACTTCCATCCAGAGGCTCTTTTTTTCCCCTTCACTTTCTGCAGTAAGGTGGTATCATCTGTATATCTGAGGTTATTGATATTTCTCCTGGCAATCTTGATTCCAGCTTGTGCTTCATCCAGCCCAGCATTTTGCATGATGTACTCTGCATATAAGTTAAATAAGCAAGGTGACAATATACAGCATTGATGTATTCCTTTTCTAATTTTAAACCAGTCCATTGGTCCAGGTCTGGTTCTAATTGTTGCTTCTTGACTTGCATACAGGTTTCACAGGAGGCAGGTAAGGTGGCCTGGTGTTCCCATCTCTCTAAGAATTTGTTCTGATTTGCAACTCAAATTTGTTGTGATTCATACAGCAAAAGGCTTTAGAGTACTCATGAAATAGAAGTAGATGCTTTTCTGAAATTATCTTGCTTTTTCTATGATCCAACAGATGTTAGCAATTTGATCTCTGGTTGCTCTGCCTTTTCTAAATCTAGTTTGACCATCTCAGAGTTCTCAGTTTGTATACTGTTGAAGCCTATCTTGGACAATTTTATGCAGTACTTTGCTAGCATGTGAAATGAGTGCAACTGTGCATTAGTTTGAAGGTTCTTTGGCACTACTCTTCTTTGGGATTGGGATGAAAACTGACCTTTCCAGTCATGTGGCTCGGCTGAGTTTTCCATATTTGCTGGCATATTTAGTGCAGCACTTTCACAGCATCATATTTTAGGATTTGAAGTAGCTCAGCTGGAATTCTGTCACCTCTACTCACTTCGTTTGTTTGTGATGCTTACAACTCAAGCATCACTGTAGCCTGTGAGGTTCATTTGTCCATGGAATTCCCTAGGCAAGAATACTGGAGTGGGCTTTCCATTCCCTTCTCAACAGGACCTTCCCAGCCCAGAAATCGAACCTGGGTCTCCTGCATTGTAGGCAGATTCTTCACCATCTGAGGCACCTGGGAAGACCCGAGAGTCTCACAGCTACATATTTATTGATACCTTTCAAGATATAGAAAAAGTTGTTTTATCATATACTCTTCTCTTGCCTGGAAAATCCCATGGGCGGAGGAGCCTGGTAGGCTACAGTCCTTGGGGCCGCTAAGAGTCGGACACGACTGAGCGACTTCACTTTCACTTTTCCCATTCATGCACTAGAGAAGGAAATGGCAACCCACTCCAGTATTCTTGCCTGGAGAATCCCAGGGATGGTGGAGCCTGGTGGGCTGCCATCTATGGGGTTGCACAGAGTCGGATACGACTGAAGCGACTTAGCAGCAGCAGCAGCTTTTAGTGGATACATATTATTTTGGAAGAAAATATTTGTTGTTTTGTTTTGCTGTTTGTTTATTTCTAGGCAAGGCCAAATTAATTCCAACAAAAGTGAAAAAGAAGAATAAATTTAAATCAGAAGACCAGGTTTAGAATGAAATACAAACTCACTTCAGACAATTGGTGGTATTAGCCTTGTAGAGACAAAATGTGTAGGATATAACATAGCACATTTTGTGTCATAAAAATGTGTTTTGTATGATAAAACATCATTCACTGGAGAAAGGATTGGCAAACCACTTCGGTAGTCTTGCCTTGAGAACCCCATGAACATTATGAAAAGGCAAAAACATATGATACTGAAAGATGAACTCCCCAGATCAGTAGGTGACCTATATGATACTGCAGACGAGTGGAGAAATAACTCCAGAAAGAATGAAGAGATGGAGCCAAAGAAAAAACAACACCCAGATGTAGATGTGACTGGTAATGGAAGTAAAGTTTGATGCTGTACAGAACATATTGCATAGGAACCTGGAATGTTAGGTCCATGAATCAAGGTAACTGGAAGTGGTCAAACAGAAAATGGCAAGAGTGAACATTGACATTTTAAGAATCAATGAACTAAAATGGACTGGTTGGGTGAATTTAATTCAGTGACCACTATGTCTACTACCATGGGCAGAAATCTCTTAAAAGAGAATGGAGTAGCCCTCATAGTCAGCAAAAGATTCCGAAATGCAGTACTTGGATGCAGTCTCAAAAATGACAGAATGATCTCTGTTTGTTTCCAGGGCAAACTGTTCAATATCACAGTAAACCAAGTCTATGCCACAACCAGTAATGGTGAAGAAGCTAAAGGTGAATGATTCTATGAATACCTGCAAGACCTTCTAGAACTAACTCCCGAAAAAGATGTCCATTTCATCATAGGGGACAGGAATGAAAAAGAAGGAAGTCAAGAGATACCTGGAGTAACAGGAAAATTTGGCCTTGGAGTACAAAATAAAGCAGGACAAGGCTAACAGAGGTTTGCCAAGAAAATGTACTGGTCATAGTAAACACCCTATTCCAAAAACACAAAAGAAGACTCTATACATGGACATCAGCAGATGGCCAATACCAAAATCAGATTGATTATATTCTTTTCAGCCTAAGATAGAGAAGTTCTATACAGTCAGCAAAAACAAGACCAGGAGCTTACTGTGGCTCAGATCATGAACGCTTTATTGCAAAATTCAGACTTCGTTTGAAGAAAGTAGGGAAAACGTCTAGACCATTCAGTTCAGTTCAGTCACTCAGTCACGTCCGACTCTTTGTGACTCCATGGACTAGGCTTCCCTATCCATCAACAACTCCCGGAGCATGCTCAAACTTATATCCATTGAGTCAGTGATGTCATCCAAACATCTCATCCTCTGTTGTCCTTATCTCCTCCAGCCTTCAATCTTTCAAACATCAAAGTTTGGTTTTTTCCAATGAGTCGGTTATTTGCATCAGGTGGCCAAAGTATTGGAGTTTCAGCTTCAGCACCAGTCACTTCAATGAATATTCAGGACTGATTTCCTTATGGATTGACTGGTTTGATCTCCTTGCAGTCCAAGGGATTCTCGAGAGTCTTCTCCAACACCACAGTTCAAAAGCATCAATTCTTCGCACTCAGCTTTCTTTATAGTCCAACTCTCGCATCCATACACGACTACTGGAAAAACCATAGCTTTGACTAGATGGACCTTTGTTGGCAAAGTAATGTCTCTGTTTTTTAATATGCTGTCTGGTTGGTCATACCTTTTCTTCCAAGGAGCAAGCGTCTTTTAATTTCATGGATGCACTCACCATCTGCAGTGATTTTGGAACCCAACAAAATAAGGTCTGTCACTGTTTAAATTGTTTCCCCATCTATTTGCCATGAAGTGATGGGACCAGATACCATGATCTTAGTTTTTTGAATGTTGAGCTTTAAGCCAGCTTTTTCAATCTCCTCTTTCACTTTCATCAAGAGGCACTTAAGTTCCTCTTCACACTCTGCCATAAGGGTGGGGTCATCTGCATATCTGAGGTTATTGATATTTCTCCCGGAAATCTTGATTCCAGCTTGTGCTTCATCGAGCCTGGCATTTCACATGATGTACTCTGCATATAAGTTAAATAAGCAGGGTGACAATATACAACCTGATGCATTCCTTCCCCAACTGGGAAGCAGTCTGTTATTATATGTTTGGTTCTACCTATTGCTTCTTGACCTGCATACAGATTTCTCAGGAGACAGCTAAGCTGGTCTGGTATTCCCATCTCTTAAAGAGTTTTCTACAGTTTTTTGTGACATACAGAGTTAAAAGTTTTGGCGTAATCAATAAAGCAGATGTTTTGTGGGATTTCTGTGCTTTTTTGATGATATAATGTATGTTGGCAATTTGATCCCTGGTTCCTCTGCCTTTTCTAAATCCAGCTTGAACATCTGAAAGTTCACAGTTCATGTATTATTGAAGCTTGACTTGGAGAAGTTTGAGCATTACTTTGCTAGCATGTGAGATAAGTGCAATTGTGCAGTAGTTTGAAGATTCTTTAGCATTGCCCTCCTTTGGAATTGGAATGAAAACTGAACTTTTCCAGTCCTGTGGCCACTGCTGAGTTTTCCAAATTTGCTAGCATATTGAGAGCAGCACTTTAACAGCATCATCTTTTAGGATTTGAAATAGTTTACTGGAATTCCATCACCTCCACTAGCTTTGTTCATAGAAACCACCCAGATATGACCCAAATAAAATGCCTTATGTTTACACATTGGAAGTGACAAATAGATTCAAGGGTTGAGCTCTGATAGAGTTCCTGAAACATTATGGATGGCGGTTTGTGACATTGTACAGGAGACAGCGATCAAGACCATCCCCAAGGGGAAAGAAAAATGCAAAAAGGAAAAATGGCTGTCTGAGGAGACCTTACAAATAGCTAAGAAAAGAAGTAAAGTGAAACTCAAAGGAGAAAAGGAAAAATATACCCATTTGAATGTAGAGTTACAAAGAATAGCAAGGAAAGATAAGAAAGCCTTCCCTAGTGATCACTGCAAAGAAATAGAAGAAAACAATAGAATGGGAAAGACTAGACATTTCGTCAAGAAAATTAGAGGTTCCAAGGAAATATTTCATGCAAACATGAGCACAATAAAGTACAGACCTAAAAGAAGCTAAAGATAATAAGAAGAGGTGGCAAGAATACAAAGAACTATACAGAAAAAGATCTTCATGACCCAGATAACCATGATGGTGTGATCACTCACCTAGAGCCAAACATCCCGGAATGCAAAGTCAAGTGGGCCTTAGGAAGCAGCACTCCGAAAAAAGCTAGTGGAGGTGATGGAATTTCAGTTGACCTATTTCAAATCTTAAAAGATGATGCTGTTAAAATGTTGCAATCAATATGCCAGAAAATCCGGAAAACTCAGCAGTGGCCACAGGACTGGAAAAGGCCAATTTTCATTCCAATCTCAAAGAAAGGCAATGCCAAAAATGGTCAAACCAGTGCACAATTGCACTTATCTCACAAACTAGCAAAGTAATGCTCAAAATTCTCCAAGCCTAGTTTCAACAGTATGTGAACTATGAACTTCCAGATGTTCAAGCCTGATTTAGAAAAGGCAGAGGAACCAGAGATCAAATTGCCAACATACACTGGATAATCAAAAAAGCAAGATAGTTCCAGAAAAACGTCTATTTCTGCTTTATTAACTATGCCAAGCCTTTTACTGTGTGGATCACAACAAAATGTAGAAGATTCTTCAAGTGATGGGAACACCAGATCCACCTGACCTGCCTCCTGAGAGACCTGTATGCAGGTCAAGAAGCAACAGTTAGAACCAGACATGGAACAACAGACTTGTTCCAAATTGGGAAATGAGTACATCAAGGCTGTATATTATTACCCTGCTTACTTAACTTATATCCAGAGTGCATCATGTGAAATTCTAGGCTGGATGAAAACAAGCTGAAATCAAGATTGCCCAGAGAAATATCTATAACCTCCAATATGCAGGTGACACCACCGTTATGGCAGAATGTGAAGAAATCTATAGAGCCTCTTGATGAAAGTGAAAGAGGAGAGTGAAACAGTTATCTTAAAACTCAGCATTCAGAAAATCAAGATCATGGCATCCAGTCCCAGCACTCATGGCAAATAGATGGGGAAACAATGGAAACAGTGACAAACTTTATTTTGTTGGGCTCCAAAATCACTGCAGATGATGACTGCAGCTGTGAAGTTAAAAGACAGAAGAAAAACCAACCTAGACAGCATTTTAAAAAGCAGACACATTACTTTGCCAACAAAGGTCCATCTAGTCAAAGCTATGTTTTTTTCATTGGTCATGTATGGATGTGACAGTTGGACTATATAGAAAACTGAGGGCCAAAGAATTGATGTTTTTGGACTGTGGTGTTGGAGAAGACTCTTGAGTGTCCCTTGGACTGTAAGGAGATCCAACCCATCAATCCTAAAGGAAATCAGTGCTGAATATTCATTGGAAGTGCTGATTGCTGATGCTGAAACCCCAAAACTTTGGCCACCTGATGCAAAGAACTGACTTACTGGAAAAAATCCTGATGCTGGGAAAGATCAATAGCAGGAGAAGGGGACAACAGTGGATGAGATGGTTAGACGGCATCACTGACTCAATGGACATGAGTTTGAGTACACTCTGGAAGTTGATGATGGATGGGGAAGCCTGGTGTGCTGCAGTTCACAGGGTTGCAAAGAATCAGACACAACTAAGCAACTCAAGTGAACTGAACTGTGCCATGTAGAGAAGACATTGGAGCATCCAGTCATAAAATTAGGTATGGTAAAGGTTTAGAAATTAACTTAGAGTGAAACTAGAAGCTAGTAGCAAAGTATGCTATAAAATCAGGTGAATTATATTACCTTTAGAGTGCTTTCATTCATGTACAAAGCCTAGGATTTTCTGTGACCTCAGCTTCCATGAGAATATCATTCATGTGCCATCGTATCATGAGGTGGTGATGAGCCCAAACTTAGGAGTTACATCCCAAGATCTGCCCCCATTCAACACTGTGATCTTTCCAAAATGACTTAATTTCCTTTAATCTCAGGTTATTTGTAAAATGGGGATAATAAGAAATCTAAATCACAGAAATGTTGAGTGAGAATTAAAATTTTTGCCATAAAGCCTGGCACATAGGAAATGCCAATAAATGTTAATTTAACATTTTTCCTTGCTTATTTTATTTTCTTTAGTTTTTTATGCCATGTTATGTATTTTTTGAGTCATTCCATGAATAGTAAAAGCAGGAAAAAGAAAATGTCAGTAACTTTAAAAATTTGTTTTAGCAATCCATTATGTTTTTATTGTTTCTCTTTCTATTTCCCCCACAAAATATCTGCTTTCTCTGATACTTTCTAATTATCTATGCCCAATATTGGACTTTCCAGGTGGCACTAGTGGTGAATAACCCATCTTCAATTCAGGAGACATAATAGACACATGTTCGATCCCTGGGTTGGAAGATTCCCTGAGAAGGGCATGGCAACCCACTGCAGTATTCTTGCCTGGTGAATCCCATGGACAGAGGAGTCTGGCAGGCTATAGTCCACAGGGTCACAAAGATGTGAACATGACTGAAGAGAATGAGCACACTCAACACCTGCCCAATATTATATCCTCTACTCAAATTTACCTCTCTTTCTAAGCATAAAAAAAAATCCTTTTCTATTTTTCTCAGTGTCTTTCCAATGTGTCATTCCCAAACAACTTCATCATGAAGTACTTAAAGGTGATAAGGGTAACATATGTGACATTTGTACAAGCACATGTTCAAAGCATATTCTTAGATAAAATGCCCCCTTCACTCATTTCCTATCTCCACTCAGACATCTCCCTGTTACCACCTTTTATCTCTGGGTCTTCTTTCTCTTGCTGCGAGGTATTCTTTCATCTCTAGGTACCACATCTTCTTCACCTTTCAATTGCTGTTGGTGTAGTTGAGTCATTAAGTCATGTCCAACTCTTTGCAACCCCATGGATTACAGCATGCCAGTCTTCCCAGTCCTCCACTATCTTCCAGAGTTTGCTCAAACTCATGTCCATTGAGTCAGTGATGTCATTCCACCATTTCTTCCTCTGTCATCCCTTCTCCTCCTGTGCTCAATCTTTCCCAGAATTGGGGTCTTTTCAAATAACCGTCCTTCAGTACATATTTACAAACTTGCTTTCATGAATTTTTCCCTGACCATTTTCCTCAAAAGTCTTTAAGTTATTTCTAACCTTGTTACTTAACAATTCACTTGGGTCCTCTTTCTTTAGATACAGTTTATTGAATACAGGAACTCATTTTTTGCTTGCAGATTCTATTCACAGTGTTCAGTGTAATAGAAGGAAAGACATTACTTTGACTCCTAACTTGTCTGCTTCTTAGCTGTTTGATTTTACAAAAGTTACTTCAGCAACTTGAGTCTGTTCACTTACCTATAACATGGGGATTTCCATATTTACATGATAGGGTGAAGATAAAGGCAATTAAGAGAGATAATGTCTGTAAAGTGCCTCACACATGAGAGCTACACAAAAATGGTAATTTTGAATATAATGATCACAGACACTCATTCAGCATTGTTCATTTGATTTTTGGCTTAGATCAAATTCAGAATCCTAATGTAGATCTTTAGAAGAGTTATCTTTGGTTAGGCAAATTCACTAGGAGAAATGTGTTAAACTATAAGGTGACTAGCTATCATGAGTGAAGTGAAGTGAAGTTCGCTCAGTCGTGTCCGACTTTGCGACCCCATGGACTGCATAGCCCATGGAATTCTCCAGGCCAGAATACTGGAGTGGGTAGCCTTTCCCTTCTCCAGGGGATCTTCCCAACCCAGGGATTGAACCCAGGTCTCCGGCATTGTAGGCGGATTCTTTACCAGCTGAGCCACAAGGGAAGCCCAAGAATACTGGAGTGAGTAGCCTATCCCTTCTCCAGAGGATCTTCCCGACCCAGGAATCAAACCAGGGTCTCCTGCATTGCAGGTGGATTCTTTACCAACTGAGCTGTGAGGGGAAACCCTGTTAATCTAGGATTAATTTAGCTGCTGTAAAATAGCAACATATTTCTATCATTCTTTAGATGATGACAGTGAATGATGCAGAAAACTCGATGTCACTATCTTCAATAAAAATGTTGAGTCAATTGTCTCTCAACAAACTTAGTACTTTATTCTTTAAAAAAGTGAAAGTTGCTCAGTCAAGTCCGACTCTTTGTGACCCTATTGACTTATACAGTTCATGGAATTCTCCAGGCCAGAATACTGGAGTGGGTAGACTTTCCCTTCTCCAGGGGAATCTTCCCAACCCAGGGATTTTTTCTTTATTTTTTATTTTATTTCTTTATTCTTTAAGGTCGTTTTTATTTACAATTATAATTTTTAATGTTTCCATTAAATCTTTCCTTTTGATGATATCATAGAGTTCAAGTTATCTTTTACTTCTAAACCAGTCTAACCATTTAGAAATATTTCGTATTTCTTTGACATTGGAATTAATATTGTAAACTACTGAAAAGAATAATTATTTTGAAACCTCTAATAGCAAGGCAATTTTTTATTTTTTTTTATTTGGGGAATTCAAACCAATTGCCTGGAAGAACTTACTTAGAAATGTCTTTTCAAGAAGCATTTTTGCTCATTCTAAGTGATATGTAAATTCAACCTGTCATGAGTGGAGAGTGTTCTTGCTTTATATTAAATCTAAAAATAACTTTTTAATATTACAAGACCAAACTTCACTGTAAAAAAATATATTGATTTCTGGTTTCCAGTTCCACATGTAGGAAACTTGAAAGTTGTCACTCTGCTTTAACAAGCAAAAAGCTGAATAGACTGAAAAGTTAACAACTCTTCTTGGCTCGATAAGAGAGGGGAGGACGTGGAGCAAACCACTGCCCAAGATTGGAGACATAGACAAGTGAACACAGGAAGTCATGGCTTACTGGAGTAGAAACCAGGGGAACCAGGGCCAGGACAGGAAAACTTGAACATAATTGACAAATTTCTGGAGGTGCAGTGTCCACAAGACTGAGGGTTAAAAACTTCAGGGGAGAACTTGTCATAAGAAGGGCCCTACAATACTGTGAGAATTACATGTAGGAGTTTAATCTGATTTCCACTGTAAATATCTGAGAAATAAACACTTTCATTTCCAGCAGAGGAGGGGACAAATTAACTATTTTGAAATGTACCAGAGCATTCTGTAATAACAATCAATTACAGACCAATGTGTCTAATGAATATAGATGCAAAAATCCTCAACAAAATATTAGAAAATCATATCCAACAATTTATAAAAAAGAATTACACACTACAACTAAGAAGGATGTATCCCCAGTATGCAAGGCTGGTTCAATACTTGAAGATCAATTAATAGACTCTATTATATTAACTGGCTAAAAAAAGAAAAATACATGATCACATCAATAGATGCATAAAAAAGCATTTAACAAAATACAATACCCATTCACGATAAAAATTAAAAGTAAATTTGCACGTTTTAGGGCAGAAACTCAACATGGTAAAAAAATTTTTAAATATTTAAATAAAAAAATGGAAAAAAGAAACGGAATTCTATGCTAGTATAAAATAAAAAATAAATTTTAAAAAAAGTAAATTAAGAGTAGAAGAAAATGTCTCAACTTGATAAGAAAAAATCTGCAAAAAAACCCCTACATCTAACATAATACTTAAAAAACTCGAAGCTTTCTCACTAAGATCAGGAACAAAGCAAGGATGTCTTTTCTTAGCATTCCTTATCAGCATCATACTGGTAGTACTACCTAATGAAATCAAACAAGAAAAGGAAATAAAATTATGTAAATTAAGAAGTAAAAAATAAACTGTTTGCAGATGGCATGATCTTCTATGTGAGAAATAGGAAAGAATTAACAGTAACAGAAAAACAATCATGGGATTAATAAGCAAGTATAGCCTGCCTTTCCCCTGTCTATACTGTCCCCCAGTGGCAACTACTATTCTGGTTTCTAGTCCCATAAATGAATTGTACTTCTTAACTTCATATAGATGAAAATATATCATGTATTTATTTGCATCTGGTTTCTTTCACTCAGCAAAATGTACTAAACATTTATTCATGTTTTTACATGTATCAGTATTTTGTTATTTTTTTCTTAATATATATATTTTACTGAAGTATAGTTGACTTACAATGTTTCAAGTACACAGCAAAGTGACTCAGTTATATATATATATATATATATATATATATATATATATATAATTTTTGAGATTATTTTTCCGTTGTAGATTACTATAAGATATTGACTATAGTTCCCTGTGCAATACAGCAAACCTTTGCTGCTTTTTGCATACCTTTTTTTTTAATTAAAAATCTAGCATTCTATTCATACAAAGTCAAACAAGTGGAATCAAAATGTCATAAATTTTTCAGTCAAAAATTCATAAGTTTTCTAAAGTATATGTATTATACATACTTATATATATGTGTGTACAAAACCTTTTCTACTATGCTTGATAAAGGCTTGAGGAAGAACATAAAAAAAGAAGAGATGGAGAAACTGGAAAATATAAACTAAATGAAACGAGAGTTTTGAATATGAAAAAGAAAAAGCGAAACAGGCTAGAGAAAAGTAAAAGATCATCATATAGTTCAGTTGTTTTAAAACATGGCTGCTCATTAGAAAGACATCTGGAGCTCTGTAAAAGAATATCAATACCAAAATAATTCTGATACACATCTGGATTTCAAAAAGTGATTACAGGTTTTCCTATTAAATCTTAGCTTTAGTTATATACAATTCTGTTATTTTTCTGTTGACCAATCATGATAAATGGTATTAAGGGCGTAATAATTACACATCCTAAGGGAGATCAATCCTGGGTGTTCACTGGTAGGACTGATGTTGAAGTTGAAACTCCAATAATTCGGCCACCTGATGCAAAGAGCTGACTCATTTCAAAAGACCCTGATGCTGGGAAAGATTGGGGGCAGGAGAAGAAGGGGAGGACAGAGGATGAGATGGCTGGATGGCATCACTGACTCAATGGACATGGGTTTGGGTGGACTCCAGGAGTTGATGATGGACAGGGAGGCCTGGCATGCTGTGGCTTGTGGGGTCGCAAAGAGTGAGACACGACTGAGGGACTGAACTGAAATGAATTACACAATCATAATAGTAAATTAAAAGACACTTACTCCTTGGAAGGAAAGTTATGACCAAGCTAGATAGCATATTAAAAAGCAGAGACATTACTTTGTCAACAAAGGTCTGTCTAGTCAAGGCTATGGTTTTACCAGTAGTCATGTATGGATATGAGAGTTGGACTATAAAGAAAGCTGAGCACCAAAGAACTGACGCTTTTGAACTGTGATGTTGAAAAAGACTCTTGAGAGTCCCTTGGACTGCAAGGAGATCCAACCAGTCCATCCTAAGGGAGATCAGTCCTGGGTGTTCATTGGAAGGACTGATGTTGAAGTTGAAGCTCCAATACTTTGGTCACCTGATGCGAAGGGCTGACTCATTTGAAAAGACCTGATGCTGGGAAAGATTGAGGGCAGGAGGAGAAGGGGATGACAGAGGATGAGATGGTTGGATGGCATCATCGACTCAATAGACATGGGTTTGGGTAGACTCCAGCAGTTGGTGATGGACAGGCAGGCCTGGCGTGCTGCGGTTCATGGGGTCACAAAGAATCGGACACGACTGAGCGACTAAACTGAACTGAACCGATAATAGTAAAAGGCATTTATCAGTTTTCACAATCAATAGCCAGTCAAAAAATAAAAGATAATTACAATTTCAAACCATAATGGAAGCATGATTAACCTAACAATATAACTACATACAATTTGGGGACTCAAGCAGAATGATGTGGTAAGTGGAAGTGCATGCATGCACAAGTTTTCATCTTGTTTTCCAGCCAGTCTATGTCTTTTGGTTGGTGCATCCAATCCATTTACATTTAAGGTAATTATCTACATGTATGATCCTATTACCATTTTCTTAATTGTTGTGGGTTTATTTTGTGTAGGTCTTTTCCTTCTCTTGTGTTTCCTGCCTAGGGAAGTTCCCTTAGGATTTCTTGTAAATCTGGTTTGGTGGTGCTGAATTCTCTTAATTTTTGCTTGTCTGGAAAGCTTTTGATTTCTCCATCAAATCTGAATAGAGTCTTCCTAAGTATTTTTGGTTGTGGGCTCTTCCATCACTCTAAATATATCATGCCATTCCCTTCTGTCTTGTAGAGTTTCTGTCGAGAAATCCGCTGACAACCTGATGGAAGTTCCCTTATACATCATTTGTCATTTTCCCTTGTTGCTTTTACTATTTTTCCTTTGTTTTTAATTTTTTGTCTGTTCGATTGCCATGAGTCTTTTGTGCTCCTCCTTGGGTTTACCCTTCCTGGGACTCTCTGCACTTCCTGGACTTGATTGACTATTTCCTTTCCCATGTTAGGGAACTTCCCAACTGTTATGTTTTCAAATATTTTTCTTGATCCTTTCTCTCTCTCATATCCTTCTGGGACCCCTATAATGTGAATGTCAGTGCATGTAATGCTGCTCCAGAGGTCTCTGAGATTGTCTTCATTTTTTTTCTTTCTTTTTTCCGTATTCTATTCTGTGGCAGCGATTTCCACCATTTTGTCTTCAAAGTCATTTCTTTGTTCTTCTGCCTCAGTTGTTTTGCTATTGATTCCTGCTGGTGTATTATTCAACTCTGTTTGTTAGTTTTTTAGTTCTTCTAGGTATTTGGTAAGTATCTTTTGCATCTTTTCCATTCTGTTTCTGAGATCCTAAATCATCTTCACTTTTATTATTATGAAGTTTTTTTCTGAAAGGTTGCCTATCTCTACTTCTTTTAGTTGTTTTTCTGGAGTTTTATCTTGCCTCTTCATCTGGGATGTAACTCTCTACTTTTTTATCCTAATTAACTTTCTGCAATGTGGTTTTTGTTCCAACAGCTGTGGTTAAGACTGTGGTTCTTCTTGCTTCTTCTGTTTTCCCTCTGGTGGATGAGGCTAAGAGCTTTCTGTAAACTCCTTGATGGGAAGAACAGGCTGGGAAAAGCTAGGCTACGTTTTGGTGGGCAGGCCTTTGGTCAGTAAAGCTTTAATTCATTATGTGCTGATGGGTGGGGTAGTGCTCCCTCCCTGTTAGTTGTCTGGCCTGAGGTGACCCAGCCCTGGGATCTGTGGGCTCTATGGTAAGGTTAATGGTGAATTCCAAGAGGGTTCACACCAAAGGGAAACTTCCAGGACTGCTTCTGCCAGTGTCCCCATCCCTGTGATGAGCCCCTCCATTCCACACCTCCATAGGAGACCCTCCAACACTAGCAAGTAGTTTTGGCTCAGTCTCCTGTGGGGCCATTTCTCCTTTCCTCTGGGTCTTATGCACACAAACTTTTGTGCCAAAAACACTTTTATCTTAGGTACTATAACTTTAAATTAAATTTTAAAATGTGTTGGTATATGTTTTGCAGTTTTCTTCATGATCATCTTGCTATTCTAGTCTCTTTGCATTTCCATATTTATTTAAGAGTCACCTTGTCAGTTTCTACAAGAAAAGCTCCTGGGTTTGTATTGATAGAACTGAATATATAAATCAACTTGGAGAAAATTAAGATCATAACAATATTGAGTCTTCCCTCTCTGAATATGTTCAGATTTGTTCAGACCTTCTTTACTTTCTCTCAGAAACATTTCAGTTTCTAGTGTACTGGTTAATACTAGCTTCCTGCACTTTTATTATGTCCAGTAGTTTTTTTTAATTAAATTTATTTTTTTATTGAAGGTTAATTGCTTTACAGAATTTTGTTGTTTTCTGTCAAACCTCAACAAGAATCAGCCATAGGTATACATATATCCCCCCCTCCCTTTTGAGCCTCCCACCCATCTCCTTCCCCATCCCACCCCTCTAGGTTGATACAGAGCCCCTAAAACATGTCCAGAGATTCTTCACTATTTCTCATTTCAAGAGTTGAGATTAATTCTCCTCCCCTGAGTGAGGTCTGGGTTTAGTGAGTTGCTGTTAGTGGACCATGTGACAAAAATGATGGTGTGTAACTTCTGAGACCAGATTACAGAAGATTCCTTGCAGTTTTCTTCTTGGATCATTTGTCCCCTCAGGAGGCCTGCTTACATGTTTTGAAGACATGCGAGCAGCCCTATGAAGAGATCCCGTGGAAGGGAAGAGAGGCCCACTGCCAACAGCTGTGTGGTTGAGTCACCCTGGAAGTGGATTCTGCAGCCCCAGTCAAGCCTTCAGATGATGCCACTCTGGCTGACAGCCTGTCTGGAACCCTGGGAGGACCCTGAGCCAGACCCACCCAGCTAAGCCACTGCCAAGGTCCTAACCCACAGAAACGGAAATGACAGAAGTCTGTGTTTTAATCTGCTAACATGTGAGGCAATTTGTTATACAACAATAGATAGTGATACATGTGTAAGGATGAAATTTCAAGTATGTGTAGTAGGGGGACTGGATGCATTTAAATGTTAATAGGTATTAAGTTATCTGGTTGATGGGAATATGAACAATTTAAATATCATGTTTTACATTTGTATGTTAAAATACATATCAAATAAAATGGAAAATTAAACCTTGACACATAATTCTAAGAATTCTATTACCAAAAATCAATAAAGTTTTTTGCAAGGCATAAGAATTATAAGCTACATACTGGTCTTTATTACACTGTTCTCTCAGTGATGATACATTATCATTAAGTCAAATTTGCAAAAAGTAATAAACTGAATAGTTGCATAATTTAAATTCCAGTTTTTCTTAGTGAACAATCATATCTTTCCCAAATGTTTTTTTTTTGAATTATTTTAATATTTTATTTTGTATTGGAGTATAGCCGATTAGCAAACAATGTGATAGTTTGAGGCAAACAGGAAGGGACTCAGCCATGCATATACATGTACCCATTCTCCCCCAAACACGCCCCCCATCCAGGCTGCCACATCACATTGAGCAGAATTCTATGTGCTATACTGTAGGGCCTTGTTGGTTATCCATTTTATGTTTTTATTTTTTTAAATTTATTTATTTATCTATTTTTTTTTTACTTTACAATATTTTATTGGTTTCGCCATACATTGACATGAATCCGCCATGGGTGTACATATGTTCCCCTTCCAGAACCCCCCTCACACCTCCCTCCCCATCCCATCACTCTGGGTCATCCCGGTGCACCAGCCCCGAGCACCCTGTATCATGCATCGAACCTGGACTGGCGATTCGTTTCACATATGATAATTTCCATGCTTCAATGCCATTCTCCCATATCATCCTGCCCTCGCCCTCTCCCACATAGTCCAAAATACAGTTCTATACATCTGTGTCTCTTTTGCTGTCTCACATACAGGGTTATCTTTACTGATTGTTATTGCAAGTTTTATATTATGCAGGTTTTTATTGGTTTAGAGATGAATTTTTATTTTTCTTTACAATTGCCTTAAGATCCACATCAGTAGAGTAGGCAAGTTACAATGTATTTACATAGGATGTGTGAAGCAGGACAGTCTATAAAAACAACATACAGTCATCTGCCTCGGGGCTGTGTATACTTTATTCTATTTCAAGGACATACATACTTGTGTGTAATCTGAAATTGACATTTTATGTCTTCGAGTATATATATATACACACATATAATATATATATTATTTTATAATTTTAAACTATTATTAAAAATTCATCCAAGTTTTATAACTTAGTAGATACCAGAGGAAGGTGAAAGAAAGAATTGAATGACTTAGATCAAGTAGTACCAGATTTAATAGAAATTCTATAAACAGGGTGACTATATACTTTATCATCCATTCAAAGACAATTTTGAGAGTGAAGGAGAATAAGAATAATAATTAAACTAAAACAAGAATAAATTGGGACTGTGCTGTATGAAACAGGACATATATCAACCTATCTTTGAATCTTGAACAATATTTACCCAGAAAGTAAGACAAACTTCATCACTTCTCCTCTAAAATCTCCAAGGAGCTTGAGATTTTAGCTAGAGGAGCTAGAGATCCTAAAATCTCTAGGATCAGTTCTAGAAATTTTATGATAGAATTTAGTCTATCATATTTATATTTGTCAATTTTAGTCTACTTTTAATGAGACTGATGCTTTTAGTGTGGTTATGAACAAAATAACTGCCATCAAAACTAAGTACAGCTCATCTTTACAAGTGAAATCTCTTAAGAGCTTTTCAGCATTTTTGAAAACTAATATCCCTGCCAGGGAACATAACACTGAAGATTGGTACAGCTCTTGAAAAGTGTAATTATGGTTGTTAAATGCCATGAAATCTCAGCCAGGAAAGTGAGTAATCTTGTCAGTGCAGATGCTATAAATGTGGTAGAATTCAAACGAAGAGTAAGAATAATAGATGGGATATCAAAAGAAAATCATACAGGAAGACAGATGTGATGCCTGCTAATAGACACACATGAACACACATGCAGCCTGTTTCCTGTGGAAAATACTACCTAAAATGCCACTTGGTGTATATAAAGTACAATTTCATTTGTGCCATCCACAACTTTTGCTTCTGACACAGGTATCTGAAGTGCTTAAATGAGTCTAGCATAATTCTATTATGAAAAGTCATAGATTTTTAAAAATATATATTTAGGAGTAAAACATGCTGAAACTATTTAAAAGGTATTCTTGGAGGGCTGTGATAGCTTCCAGTTGGCAATTACATTGAAATACTTTTCAGGTATTATTCGGGTTACTATTTTCATTAAGGCCAGTTCCCACTGAGGAGGCAGAATTTAAAAATGCAAGTTAAATCTGAGAAGCTTATCATGGTGCAGACACTCTTCTTTCCAGGAAAGCAATATAATCTCCCTCACCAATGGGAGATGGATATGGATTAAAATATTGATTATGGTGGGCAGGAAATATAAATTATTGTTGAGACTATGAGGTGATGAACATTTCTGGGAACCAATCTGACTATAGATTCAAATTCTCAAATATAGATAGCTTAATGTAGAATTGGATTTTTAAGGAAGTTTTTACTAGGAAATAATAGGTAAATTACATAAATAGAAACAAATTAGGACATATTGGTAGCACATTTAATAATAGTGAATAATTAGAAACAACCCAAAAATCTAGCAATAAACATATGGTACAGTTACAAATGATAATGTAAATCATTTATTTATTACACTGAGAGATGTCTGCAATGTATTGTTAAGAAAGGATTCAGGTTCATGTTTGTATGCTGGTGGGTAAATGCATGTGTACAACATTATTTCTCTCAGTAATAAAATAACACATCTTCCTGTCATGTTAATGATAGACACAGCTCTATAGACATGGCTCTATAGATACGGTTTCCTGTCTTGCAATGATGAAATGTGCTGTCTTCCCTCGCCTTTCCCCCATTTTTCACCTCCCTACTGTGTCATCTGTATGTATACTTTATCAAGGATGATAATACTAATGTTCTATTTTGTGGCTACAATCAATTATTTTACCCTTTGTCTTCACTGAAAAACAATAGTGCTGTATCATTATACCTTTGTAATTATAAGCTCCACTTGAACAATCATTTAAAATCACAAAAACTGCAAACACTATATTACAGTTTTCCTTGTCATGTCTAATGCCTTTGTAAATTGCCTTTTTCCCCTTGCACCCAGATCATATCCTTAATATCTTTGTATTTTACTATAGCTCTCTTGGAAACCCCGTCTCTTCCCTCCCCAAGTAGAACTCCCTGCAGACATCTTGGGTCCTTGCCTTCATTCTGGAGGGCTGTTCTCTAAAAGTACCAAACCGTGCTCTTCCTGGAAATTCATGTACAGCTTCTTCTGGATTGGATAATCTCTTTCTGGATGTCACATCTTTCCCGTTTTATGCCATCTTTTTTTTTTGGAAAATGTCTTCAGTTAACTAAAGAAAGGAGCTTAGAAAGTAATGAATCCTTGAATATGCATGTTTATATTCAGCTCTTAGATTTTATTTATTCCTTGGACACATTTTTTAATATATTTTTTTATTCCTTCACAATTTTTAATGCATTTTTCTTGAGACCTTGCCAAAAATTGGCACAAGTGGCCAGAAATTGATTAATAACTGACAATGTCCCAAAGTTTTGTTTCTACTTTCAGTTTAATGCCAAGAAGCAACAGTTAGAACTGGACATGAAAACACAGACTGGTTCCAAAAGGGGAAAGGAGTACATCAAGGCTGCATTATTATCAGTTCAGTTCAGTTCACTCGCTCAGTCGTGTCTGACTCTGAGACCCCATGAACCGCAGCACACCAGGCCTCTCTGTCCATCACCAGCTCAAGGAGTTCACCCAAACTCATGTCCATCGAGTCGGTGCTGCCATCCAACCATCTCATCTTCTGTCGTCCCCTTCTACTCCTGCCCCAATCCTTCCCAGCATCAGGGTCTTTTCCAATGAGTCAACCCTTCGCATGAGGTGGCCCAAGTACTGGAGTTTCAGCTCCAACATCAGTCCTTCCAATGAACACCCAGGACTGATCTCCTTTAAGATGGACTGATTGGATCTCCTTGCAGCACAAGGGACTCTCAAGAGTCTTCTCCAACACCACAGTTCAAAAGCATCAATTCCTCGGCGCTCAGCCTTCTTCACAGTCCAACTCTCACATCCATGCACGACTACTGGAAAAATCATAGCCTTGACTAGACGAAACTTTGTTGACAAAGTAATGTCCCTGCTTTTTAATATGCTATCTAAGCTGGTCATAACTTTTCTTCCAAGGAGTAAGCGCCTTTTAATTTCATGGCTGTAATCACCATCTGCAGTGATTTTGGAGCCCAGAAAAATAAGGTCTGACACTGTTTCCACTGTTTCCCCATCTATTTCCAATGAAGTGATGGGACCAGATGTCATGATCTTAGTTTTCTGAATGTTGAGCTTTAAGCCAACTTTTTCACTCTCCTCTTTCACTTTCATCAAGAGGCTCTTTAGTTGTTCTTCACTTTCTGCCGTAAGGATGGTGTCATTTGCATATCTGAGGTTACTGATACTTCTCCAGGCAATCTTGATTCCAGTCTGTGCTTCTTCCAGCCCAGCATTTCTCATGATGTACTCTGCATATAAGTTGAATAAGCAGGGTGATAATATACAGCCTTGACGTACTCCTTTTCCTATTTGGAACCAGTCTGTTGTTCCATGTCCAGTTCTAACTGTTGCATCCTGACCTGCATACAGGTTTCTCAAGAGGCAGGTCAGGTGGTCTGGTATTCGCATTTCTTTCAAAATTTTCCACAGTTTATTGTGATCCACACAGTCAAAGGCTTTGGCACAGTCAATAAGCAGAAATAGATGTTTTTCTGGCACTTTCTTGCTTTTTCGATGATCCAGCGGATGTTGGCTATTTTATGTCTGGTTCCTCTACCTTTTATAAAACCAGCTTGAACATCTGGAAGTTCACGGTTCATGTATTGCTGAAGCCTGGCTTGGAGAATTTTGAGCATTACTTTACTAGCATGTGAGATGCGTGCAACTGTGCGGTAGTTTGAGCATTCTTTGACATTGCCTTTCTTTGAGATTGGAATGAAAACTGACCTTTGCCAGTCCTGTGGCCACTGATGAGGTTTTGCTGACATATTGAGTGCAGCACTTTCACAGCATCATCTTTCAGGATTTGAAATAGTTTAGCTGGAATTCCATCACCTCCACTAGCTTTGTTCGTAGGGATGCTTCCTAAGGCCCACTTGACTTCACATTCCAGGATGTCTGGCTCTAGGTGAATGATCACACCATCGTGATTATCTGGGTCGTGAAGATCTTTTCTTGTACAGTTCTTCTGTGTATTCTTGTCACCTCTTCTTAATATCTTCTGCTTCTGTTAGGTCCATACCATTTCTGACCTTTATCGAGCCCATCTTTGCATGAAATGTTCCCTTGGTATCTCTAATTTTCTTGAAGAGATCTCTAGTCTTTCCCATTCTATTGTTTTCCTCTATTTCTTTGCACTGATCACTGAGGAAGGCTTTCTTATCTCTCCTTACTATTCTTTGGAACTCTGCATTCAAATGGGTTTATCTTTCCTTTTCTCCTTTGGTTTTTGCTTCTTTTCTTTTCACAGCTATTTTTAAGGCCTTCTCAGACAGCCATTTTGCTTTTTTGCATTTCTTTTCCATGGGGATTGTCTTGATCCCTTTCTCCTTTACAATGTCACAAACCTCCATCCATAGTTCATCAGCCACTCTGTCTATCAGATCTTACATCTGATTTAAATTTAGTCCCTTAAATCTATTTGTCACTTCCACTGTATAATCATAAGGGATTTGATTTAGGTCATACTTGAATGGTCTAGTGGTTTTCCCTACTTTCTTCAATTTAAGTCTGAATTTGGCAATAAGCAGTTCATGATCTGAGCCACAGTCAGCTCCCTGTCTTGTTTTTCTGACTGTATAGAGCTTCTCCATTTTGGCTGCAAAGAATATAATCAGTCTGGTTACGGTGCTGACCATCTGATGATGTCCATGTGTAGAGTCTTCTCTTGTGTTGTTGGAAGACGGTGTTTGCTATGACCAGTGCATTCTCTTGGCAGAACTCTGTTAGCCTTTGCCTTGCTTCATTCTGTACTCCAAGGCCAAATTTGCCCATTATTCCAGGTGTTTCTTGACTTCCTACTTTTGCATTCCAGTTCCCTAAAATGAAAAGGACATCTTTTTGAGGTGTTAGTTCTAGAAGGTCTTGTAGGTCTTCACAGAACCGCTCAACCTCACCTTCTTCTGTGTTACTGGTCGGGGCATAGACTTGGATTACCTTGATATTAAATGGTTTGCCTTGGAAACGAACAGAGATCACTCTGTTGTTTTTGAGGTTGCATCCAGCTACTGCATTTCGGACTCTTTTGTGGACCATGATGGCTGCTACATTTCTTCTAAGTGATTCCTGCCCACAGCAGTATATATAATGGTCATCTGAGTTAAATTCACCCATTCCAGTCCATCTTAGTTCACTGATTCCTAGAATATCGATGTTCACTCTTGTCATCTCCTGTTTGACCACTTCCAATTTGCCTTGATTCATGGACCTAACATTCCAGGTTCCTATGCAATATTGCTCTTTACAGTATTGAACCTTGCTTCTATCACCAGTCACACCCACAACTTGGTGTTGTTTTTGCTTTGGCTCCATCTCTTCATTCTTTCTGTAGTTATTTCTCCACTGATCTCCAGTAGCATATTGGGCACCTACTGACCTGGGGAGTTCATCTTTCAGTGTCCTATCTTTTTGCCTTTTCATATCGTTCATGGGATTCTCAAGGCAAGAATACTGAAATGGTTTGCCATTCCCTTCTCCAATGGACCACATTCTATCAGACCTCTCCACCATGACCCATCCATCTTGGGTGGCCCCACAAGGCATGGCTTAGTTTCATTGAGTTAGACAAGGCTGTGGTCCATGTAATCATATTGGCTAGTTGTCTGTGATTGTGGCTTCAGTTTGTCTGCCCTCTGATGCCCTCTCTCAGTGCCTACCATCATATAATACACGCAGCATGTATATTATTATACATGATGATTATTTTTTAGTTTATTTATTTATTTATTTTCATTGGAAGCTAATTATTTTACAGTATTGTGGTGGTTTTTGTCATACATTGACTTGAATCAGCCATGGGTGTACATGTGTGCCCCCATCTTGAAGCCGTCTCCCACCTCCCTCCCCATTCCGTCCTCTGGGTTGTTCCAGTGCACAGGATTTGAGTGTCCTGTTTCATGCATCGAACATGAACTGGTCAGGTGCCAGTGGTAAAGAACCTGCCCTCCTATACAGGTGATTATTTAACTTACATGCATAGTACATCATGCAAAATTCTAGGCTGGATGAAACACAAGTTGGAATCAAGATTGCCGGGAGAAATATCAATAACCTCAGATACACAGATGACAATACCCTTATGGCAGAAAGTGAAGAACTAAAGAGCCTCTTGACGAAAGTGAAAGAGATGAGTGAAAAATTTGGCTTAAACCTCAATGTTCAAAAAATGAAGATCATGGCATCTAGTTCCCTCGTTTCATGGCAAATAGATTGGAAACAACGGAAACAGTGTCAGACTTTTTATTCTTGGGCTCCAAAATCACTGCAGATGGTGACTGCAGCCATGAAATTAAAATCTGCTTGTCCCTTAGAAGAAAAGTTATGACCAACCTAGACAGCATAATAAAAAGTAGAGACAGTGCCGACAAAGGTCTATATAGTCAGAGCTATGGTTTTTCCAATAGTCATGTATGGATGTGAGACTTGGACTATAAAGAAGGCTGAACACTGAAGAACTGATGTTTTTGATCTCTGGTATTGGAGAAGACTCTTGAGAGTCCCTTGAACTGCAAGGAGATCCAACCAGTCCATCCTCAATAAAATCAGTCCTGAACATTCATCAGCAGGATTGATGCTGTAGCTGAAGCTCCAATACTTTGGCCACCTGATGCAAAGAGTTGACTCATTGGAAAAGGCCCTGATGCTGAGAAAGATTGAAGGCAGGAGGAGAAGTGGGTGACAGAGGTTAAGATGGTTGTATGGCATCACTGACTCAATGGACATGAGTTTGAGCAAGCTCCAGGTGATGGTGAAGGACAGGGAAGCCTGGTGTGTTGCAGTCCATGGGGTCGCAGAGTCAGACACAACTGAGTGAACAACAGAGAAAGACACACACCTAACCAATCACACAGGATGCCCTGTTTCTAGCCAGCTTGCCTACAGTTTCCCTATATCTCAGCCTCAATCAGGGCACACCTTAAGCCTTCCTTTTGTTCCAGTAAAAAGCTTTCTCTTCTTTGCCTGCCTTTGAGTTTCTGCCAAGACCAAGTGATGGTGGCTAACTACTTTGCTTTAGAAAAATCTGAATAATTAGCCTTTGTTTATTCTCATTTTTGTGGCCTTTCTTCATTTTTGCATTATATATGGATTTCTAGAATGTAAGGCTACTCAGAAGTCTGATAATGTGACTTTTTGAAAAGAAATACCTTCATTGTGATAAAACTCACACAAATCACACAAGTCACCCACTTAATGTGTACAATTCAGTGGCTTATAGTATAGCCACAGAGCTATGCAATCATCCCCAGAAAAATTGTGGAGTATTTTCTCCCCTCTAAAAGAAATCTGTACCTATCAAAATCACTCTCCCTTTTCTCTCAACCTCTACTTCCCTGGGAAATCACTAATCTCTTCTCTGTCTCTATAGATTTGCTTAATCTGCTTGGTTCATGTAAAGGAGTTCTTAAATATGTGACCTTATTTCATTTAGCATATCTCCAAGGCTCATCTCTGTTGTAACATACACTTCATTCCTTTTCATGGCCAGATAATATTTCATTGTATAGATGCACTATATTTTATTTATCTTTTCATAAGTTGGGTTATTTCCATGAGGGGCTGTTAAGCAAAGTACTACTATGGAAATTTATTTACAACTATTCATGTCAATATTTGTTTTCATTTCTCTTGGCTAGATATCTGAGGTAGGGGAGGATTTGTGGGTCATATGTAGGGTACCTAAGTTTAATATTCAGAGAAGCTATCAGACTGTTTTCCAAAGCATATATCACTCTCCATTCCAACATCAATGTATGAGAGTATAAGCTATCCTCATTCATCATCTGTCTCTTTGACCATAGCCATCCAAATGGTGTTAGATAGTACCCCAGTGTGGTCCTGATTTGGATTTCTTTGATGGCTAATAATTATTAGACATCTTTTCATGTGCTTACTGGTCATTTGTTTACCTTCTTGTTTGTTTAGATCTTTTATTCCTTTTTTAAATTGAGTTATTGGTCGGGGCATAGACTTGGATTACCGTGATATTGAATGGTTTGCCTTGGAAAGAGAGATAATTCTGTCGTTTTTGAGATTGCATCCAAGTACTGCAATTTGGACTCTTTTGTTGACTATATGGCTACTCCATTTCTTCTAAGGGATTCCTGCCCACAATAGTTTACAGTATTTGAAAATATTAATAACTGAAATCTATAGAAAACTGCTTCACTGTTAATTTCTATTGCTTCTACATTTCACTGGATTTTTTTATTATTACTATTATTTTTTATTTGTTTTGCCATACATTGATATTAATCCACCATGGGTGTACATGTTTTCCCCTTCCAGAACCCCCCTTCCACATCCCTCCCCATCCCATCCCTCTGGGTCATCCTGGTGCACCAGCACCGAGCACCCTGTATCATGCATCGAACCTGGACTGGCGATTCGTTTCACATATGATAATTTACATGCTTCCATGCCATTCTCGTGAGCCTTTCCTCAATTGCTGCCATACTACTTTTTTTCCTTCAGTTAGAAGTAAAAGTGGTAAACTGCACTGCAATTGCCTTTAAGAGCTTTCTAACATTTTGTCTTAACAACTTGATCTAAAAAATAATCATTATTTCCACTATACAGTTTTCTTACAAGTGGAAAAATAGTTCAGTTTAATAGAAACTGAGTTATCTAGGATAAGTTGCACTGGCTTTCAGCCAAAATGAACAAGCCAGTCAAAATTTCCAAGTCATGATTTGTTTCAAACTGCTGGCTTATAAAAACTTAAAACCTATTTTGATTATGATACAAATGTTAGCTTTAATTCATGATTATAGCTTTATTTATTTTCCCTTTTATAGTTTGTGTCTTTATACCTGCTGGCTTGTCTTCCTGGGCTCCCCTTCCTAAATGTGTCCACCTTACAACCCCCACCCATTCTTCAGATCCTGCCCATTGTCATCTCTCGTGTTTCCTCTTTACACTACTGAGTCCCACCTAGTTACAGACTCCTCTTGGCTCCTTCAGAATTCCATCCCTATCTCCACTACAGCCTTTACACTAAACATATGAATTGCTAAAGACCAGCCCCATCCACTGAACTGACTCCAAGGAAAGGAAGTCAGCATGGGTGCTTCTCTAGATATCCAAAATTTTATGATCAATAAATGTCTGTTGAAAGAAGAACTTAACAAAGCATCTCATTGGAGGACATCAGCTATTTTCTTTTGCTCAAATCTCCTCCTTTGGGAGAACCATGCCCAGACTCACATATTCACAGAGCCCCATGCGGTGATACAGATTTTGGTTCCAAAGATGGATGTGTGATCCAGGAATGAGCAATCAGGGAACTCAAGGACTTATCTCAGTGACCACTAAGATTAAGTTAGGAGTTGGCATGTGGCTTTCACAGGCTAAGGAAGGTCATCCTTGCAACTTCTACAAATGGAATTTGGAGAGACGCACCTTTTTCCTCTTGGACCATCAATAAGAGCAATCGATGTAGGCCTAAAATTAATGATGATCATCTTCACTACCACATGGTAACACTTTACAGAATGAAGTTAATCCTGAAAAATTAGAGCTAAAGAAAGGCTAAGGATGAACCAGTCATTTGAGTCTCAGCTCTAGATATGCGTAAAGTCCATTCCTATCTTCTTCAGTTACATAAGTTTTTGTTTTCTTAAGCTAGTTTGAGTATCATTTCTGTCACCAGCAATCAAGTCCTGGAGAAGCACAATTAAACCATGGAGTGAAATACATGACTATCGGCCACCTGACTTATACCTTTGGATGCAGTGGCATGCTAACAATGAGCTAACTCACCACCAGCTATTTTCACAGGAACAAATAAAAGATAAAACATGTTTTTTTCTTTTATAATCCTCTGACACAATTCTCCTATGAGATTAAAAGTATACGCTCATTTCTAATTTTGTTGATCTGATTCTTGTCCCTTTGTTTCTTGATGAGTCTGGCTAATGGTTTGTCAATTTTGTTTATCTTCTCGAAAAACCAGCTTTTAGTTTTGTTGATTTTTGCTATGGTCTCTTTTGTTTCTTTTGCATTTATTTCTGCCCTAATTTTTAAGATTTCTTTCTTTCTACTAACCCTGGGGTTCTTCATTTCTTCCTTTTCTAGTTGCTTTAGGTGTAGAGTTAGGTTATTTGTCTGATTTTTTTTCTTGTTTCTTGAGGTAAGCCTGTATTGCTATGAACCTTCCCCTTAGCATTGCTTTTACAGTGTCCCTTAGGATTTGGGTTGTTGTGTTTTCATTTTCATTCGTTTCTATGCATGTTTTGATTTCTTTTTTGATTCTTCTGTGATTTGTTGGTTATTCAGAAGCGTGTTGTTTAGCCTCCATATGTTGGAATTTTTAATAGTCTTTTTCCTGTAATTGAGGTCTAATCTTACTGCACTGTGGTCAGAGAAGATGATTGTGATGATTTCAATTTTTTTGAATTTACCAAAGCTAGATTTATGGCCCAGGATGTGATCTATCCTGGAGAAAATTCCGTGTGCAGAAATGAAAATGGAGAGATCACAACAGACTACACAGAAATACAAAGGATCACAAGAGACTACTACCAACAGCTATATGCCAAAAAAATGGACAACTTGGAAGAAATGGACAAATTCTTAGAAAAGTATAACTTTCCAAAACTGAACCAGGAAGAAATAGAAGATCTTAACAGACCCATCACAAGCACAGAAATAGAAATTGTAATCAGAAATCTTCCAGCAAACAAAAGCCCAGGACCAGACGGCTTCACAGCTGAATTCTGCCAAAAATTTAGAGAAGAGCTAACACCTATCCTACTCAAACTCTTCAGAAAATTGCAGAAGATGGTAAACTTCCAAACTCATTCTATCAGGCCACCATCACCCTAATTCCAAAACCAGACAAAGATGCCACAAAAAAAGAAAACTACAGGCCAATATCACTGATGAACATAGATGCAAAAAAATCCTTAATAAAATATCCGCAAATCAATCAATGTAATACATCACATTAACAATTTGAAAGATAAAAACCATATGATTATCTCAATAGATGCAGAAAAAGCCTTTGACAAAATTCAACATCCATTTATGATAAAAAAAAACTCTCCAAAAAGCAGGAATAGAAGGAACATACCTCAACATAATAAAAGCTATATATGACAAACCCACAGCAAACATTATCCTCAATGGTGAAAAATTGAAAGCATGCCCCCTAAAGTCAGGAACAAGGCAAGGATGCCCACTTTCACCGCTACTATTCAACATAGTTTTGGAAGTTTTGGCCACAGCAATCAGAGCTGAAAAAGAAATAAAAGGAATCCAGATAGGAAAAGAAGAAGTAAAACTTTCACTGTTTGCAGATGGCATGATCCTCTACATAGAAAACCCTAAAGATTCTACCAGAAAATGACTAGAGCTAATCACTGAATATAGTAAAGTTGCAGGATATAAAATTAACACACAGAAATCCCTTGCATTCCTATACACCAATAATGAGAAAAGCGAAAGAGAAATTAAGGAAACAATACCATTCACCATTGCAACAAAAAGAATAAAATACTTAGGAATATATCTACCTAAAGAAACAAAAGACTTATATATAGAAAACTATGAAACACTGATGAAAGAAATCAAAGAGGACACAAACAGATGGAGAAATATACCGTGTTCATGGATTGGAAGAATTAATATAGTGAAAATGAGTATACTACCCAAAGCAATCTATAGATTCAATGCAATCCCTATCAAACTACCAATGGTATTTTTCACAGAACTAGAACAAATCATTTCACAATTTGTATGGAAATATAAGAAACCTCGAATAGCCAAAGCAATCTTGGGAAAGAAGAATGGAACTGGAGGAATCAACCTGCCTGACTTCAGGCTCTACTACAAAGCCACAGTCATCAAGACAGTGTGGTACTGGCACAAAGACAGAAATA
Source organism: Okapia johnstoni (assembly GCA_024291935.2). Taxonomy (NCBI): domain Eukaryota; kingdom Metazoa; phylum Chordata; class Mammalia; order Artiodactyla; family Giraffidae; genus Okapia; species Okapia johnstoni. Next base: position 4,125,334 of record JAGTYA010000027.1, on the reverse strand, counting down.
TAGATCAATGGAACAAAATAGAAAGCCCAGAGATAAATCTACGCACCTATGGACACCTTATCTTCGACAAAGGAGGCAAGAATATACAATGGAGAAAAGACAATCTCTTTAACAAGTGGTGCTGGGAAACCTGGTCAATCACTTGTAAAAGAATGAAACTAGAACACTTTCTAACACCATACACAAAAATAACTCAAAATGGATTAAAGATCTAAACGTAAGACCAGAAACTATAACACTCCTAGAGGAAAACATAGGAAAAACACTCTCTGACATAAATCACAGCAGGATCTTCCATGACCCACCTCTCAGAATATTGGAAATAAAAGCAAAAATAAACAAATGGGACCTAATTAAATTAAAAGCTTTTGCACAACAAAGGAAACTATAAGCAAGGTGAAAAGACAGCCTTCCGAATGGGAGAAAATAATAGCAAACGAAGCAACAGACAATTAATCTCAAAAATATGCAAGCAACTCCTGCAGCTGAATTCCAGAAAAATAAATGACTCAATCAAAAAATGGGCCAAAGAACTAAACAGACATTTCTCCAAAGAAGACATACAGATGGCTAACAAACACGTGAAAAGATGCTCAACATCACTCATTATTAGAGAAATGCAAATCAAAACCACAATGAGGTACCATTACACACCAGTCAGAATGGCTGTTATCCAAAAGTCTACAAGCAACAAATGCTGGAGAGGGTGTGGAGAAAAGGGAACCCTCTTACACTGTTGGTGAGAACACAAACTAGTACAGCCACTATGGAGAACAGTGTGGAGATTCCTTAAAAAACTGGGAATAGAACTGCCATACGACCCAGCAACCCCACTGCTGGGCATACACACCGAGGAAACCAGGATTGAAAGAGACACGAGCACCCCAATGTTCATCGTAGCACTGTTTACAATAGCCAGGACATGGAAGAAACCTAGATGTCCATCATCAGAGGAATGGATAAGGAAGCTGTGGTACATATACACAATGGAATATTACTCAGCCATTAAAAAGAATACATTTGAATCAGTTCTATTGAGATGGATGAAACTGAAGCCCATTATACAGAGTGAAGTAAGGCAGAAAGAAAAACACCAATACAGTATACTAATGCATATATATGGAATTTGAAATATGGTAATGATAATCCTATATGCGAGACAGAATAAGAGACACAGATGCATAGAACAGTCTTACGGATTCTGAGGGAGAAGGTGAGGGTGGGACATTCTGAGAGAATAACATTGAAACATGTATATTATCATACGTGAAACAGAACACCATTCCAGGTTCGAAGCATAAGACTAATGCTCAGGGCTGGGGCAATGGGATGACCCAGAGGAATGGGATGGGGAGGGAGGTGGGAGGGGGGTTCAGGATGGGGAACACATGTAAACTCATGGCTGATTCATGTCAATGTATGGCAAAAATCACTACAATATTGTAAAGTAATTAGCCCCCAACTAAAATAAAAAAAAAAAAGTACATGCTCATATGCAAAAACAAATCAATTGCGATTTTTCTTATTGTCAAGTTGATAAATGAAAACACTACACAAAAAAAGTATTTTTAAAGATAACTATACTTCCTTCCACAAGAAGGAGTGGATTTTTGGAGATTTGATAACATGAAAACAAACCATGCTGGCATACTGAAACCCCAGTCATGAGGATCCACTGCACACTTTCTTGAACTTTAATGTTCATAGGAGTCATCAGAAGATATTCATTAAATATTAGGATTCAAAAGAAGATTCATTCACTAGCATGGGGCCAAGAATCTAAATGTTAAAGAAGAATTCCATGTCAGTCTGAATTAAGTGGTGCCTTGCTCTCTGAGGTAAAGGGAATCAAAAAAGATGATGAAACCCAGAGTTGAATCTTTCCCTTCAAGGTGAGAAATAAGACTAGCTTTCACAAAAGGAAATATTGAATGAGAAAGTGTTACAGTTTAGAGTATTATTTTCTTAGAATGAGTAAGCCAAAAGATACGGAAGCCTCTTTTGACCAGAAAAATATAAAGCCCCAGTTCTATTCCTTTTTCATTCAGGAACTAGTTTATTTCTTTATTTTTGCTAAATGGGACATAGAAAAATTTATTAGAAATAACATGAACCTTAAACCCAAGGCATAAAGTTGGGTACATTCTTAGAACATAAGATGTTAGATTTCAAAGGAAACTTACAGGCCATTTAACTGAATCATTATCAGATGTTGGACTCTCTTCTGCTCTGTTCCCTAACGGTGGTCTTTCAGTCTCTGCTTAAACACTTCCAGTGACCCAGAAATCATTACTTCGTGAGAAAGCAATTATTTTCTCTTATGGTCAAAGCAGGTGTAGTTTAATTTGAAGTCATTCCTCCTGCAGAGCTGGTGCCCTCACTACCAAGATAGTGATACCAAAGTGCCTTGTTTTATACCAAACAAGCCTACTGCCCATTGGCTTGTTTATTTTCTCATTTGAAATGAGTCGCCAATTTTTATTAGATCAACTTGTAACTTGTCTGGTGAGATAATTTTTAATATTAAAAACAGAGCATTTGGGGGATTCATACTTGCTGCCTGGAACCAGGTTGTTATTTTTGTTTTCAATCAGTTCAGTTCAGTCGCTCAACTGTGTTGGACTCTTTGCAACCCCCTGGACATGACTGAGCAACTAACACTTTCACTTTCTCAAAGTTTACAAGCACAAGTGTATGGTTTAATTACTAGTATTTTTCAAATTTTATTTTCAGTGAAAAACTCTTGAGAATACTGCATGGGTAATCATTGTCACCGCTTACTACAGTGTTGACTTAGCATTCAAATTATGCCTGCACTTATATGTGCACATGAGGACATAAAATATACATGTATAATATTAATTGGTTAACTGGTAAAAACATGATAATGCCTAGTGGAATAATTACTACCAAACTAGACACTGGTTGTTTAGGATTTGTGCATTGTGCTAAGTCGCTCGTCTTATCCGACTCTTTGAAACCCTATGGACTGTAGCCCACCAGGCTCCTCTGCCCATGGGGATTCTCCAGGCAAGAATACTGGAATGGGTTGCCATGTCCTTCTCCAGGGGATATTTCTGATCCAGGGCTCAAACCCGCGTCTCTTATGTCTCCTGCATTGGCAGGTGAGTTCTTTATCACTAGCATCACCTGGGAAACTCTGTTTAGGATTTGCTGGTCTAAAAATAGCTCATTTATTTTTTCTTATCACTTCTCCATTAAAAATTTCTTACATCATATGTTAGTTCCAGTAATGGATAAAAATAAATTCTTTTATCCATGTGCCTTTCCATCTAGTCTTTATTTTGTCCATAAAATTTACCAATTTGATATCTAAGACTTATCTAAAATAAGATTGTGGAACAGAAGTAATAGTGACAGTTAAGGTTGATTGAGAATTGGCTGTGCCCTAGGCACTGTTCATCTCAAACCCTAACCCTGATTCACTTGTTCTCTTAAGATAGGCATCTTTACGGTCCCCAGTTCTTGAGAAACTGAAGTGTGGAAAAGTTAGTCAATTTGCCCACAGTCACATAGCTACTAAGCAGTAAGAGTTTGGCGACATGATGGTAACCACCGTCCTTTGTTGCATAACACATGCACATATGCGTTATGTACATGCATAAAAGTAATAAAATATGTCGGGATTAACAACTCTGATCAGTGACACATACCTGCCACATTATGGTCCAGAAGTGAAATTGGGCATAAAAGAGGAAGTTTTAGAATGAATTCTACTTTTGAGGAGCACCACTCTTGAGTTCTTCATTACATACAAATTATTAGTCATCTCTTTCATCCTTTTATCACAAAGCACTGAGCACAGAACCTGCGCACGTGGATGGCTCTCAGTGAACATCTGTTAAACAGTAAATGATAAAGAAATCCATCCAGACAACAGCCACTCACTGCTACATCTCAAAGCAGGAACACCACTCATGTATCTTCTTGATGGAAGGAGACCACAGGGAGAGGCCAGTAGAGAGGGCACAGACTTAAACTTGAAATCCAGATACAAACAGCATTCCTTGGATCTGTGACCTGATGCTCTTTAAACCACTGCTGCTTTATCTTAAAAATCACAATAATTACAATTGACACAAATGTGCTGCCTGGAGCATTAAATTTTGATAAAATATATAGGAGAACCGAGGGTACAGTGAACTGCTTAACCAGTACTAGTTCTCACGCTGTGTGGTCTTCTCTGACTCAGGTTGCCTTTTTCCTTTTCTAACTCTATTTCCGCTATCCAACCAATAACATCATTGACACAGCCTATTTCTGATGGTTTTCCTTTCATCCATTTCCTATCATTTTCCCCTCACCACTTAGCTTCTCCCCCACGACTTTGTTCAGAGTATTTTATTTGTTGATTAGATGGTCTCCCTCTGTCCACACCATGTTCTGAAAGTCAAATCTTCTAAAACATGAATAGCCACCTGCAGAGCAGGCCTGATGAGTGTGTGAACCACACAATTGCACAGGATCTTGTGCTAAGGGCTGTGTTCTGTGTAATGATCTACTGCCACCTCATCAAAATTCTTAATTTGTGTACAACGAGTCTAATTTTTTCCCAGCTGGGCTCCAACAATTATGTAGAGAGTCTTGGCCATATATTTCATTTTTTTAAGAAAAAGAATGGCACATTTTCCTTGTCTATTAAACCTATAGACTCATCAACGTTCAGGGTCTTTCACAGCATGGCTCCACATGCTTCCTCAGATTTGCAAACCATGGCACAGTTCAACAGGCCTTTGTTCTTTCATTTCCTCATCCATTCAGCAAACCTTATAAAACATGATCCTAGCCACACAAGGATGCACAGTATACATACGCCAACCTCTCCAATTGTATCCTCAACTGCTCCAGCCAATCAGGTCAATCTTCACCCTCTAAAACCTCCCTTAAAATGTTCTGCCCTGTGGCATTTGCTCCTCTGTTCTTTCTGCTCAGTCACTCTTTCTTCCCATTATTGGCATGGCATGGCTTATTTTTTATTTCAAGCTCATAAACATCACCATAGCAGACTTTTATAAAACCTTGTTCATAAACTGTGTTATAAGATACTGTGTTTACTTACTTCCTAATAATATTAAAAATGATCATGAAAATAAATAATGGCAGGGATCAGGTGCTGTATGTGATCTATTCAACTCTCCGAGATGAGCATTGTTCCTTCACAGCACCTGCTAAAATGCATACTCATTTTGTGAGTTTGTTCTCATGAACAAACCTGCTGGAGGAACATCAAGTTTGAAGCAGGAACTTATTTCTCTGTCCAGGGATTTGACCCAGGCACCAGTCCACCAGGGGCTAGAGAGTAGAAGCAAAGTTCCCTGACTCTTACACCTTTGAAAGCAAAAATGCTTCAAAGAGGCAAAAACTGTAAAACAAGTTGTTGTTCAGTCACCAAGTCATGTCTGACTCTTTGCAACCCCATGGATTGCAGCACACCAGGTTTCACTGTTCCTCACCATCTCCCAGAGTTTGCCCAAGTTCTTGTCCATTGAATCATGATGCCATCCAACCATCTCATCCTCTGTTGCCCTCTTCTCCTTCAATCTTTCCCAGAATGAGGGTCTTTTCCAATGAGCCGGCTCTTCACATCAGGTGCCCTAAGTATCAGAGTTTCAGCTTCAGCATCAGTCCTTCCAAAGAGTATTTAGGGTTGATTTCCTTTAAAATGGACTGGTTTGATTCCTTTTGTCCAAGAGATTCTTAAGAGTCTTCTCCAACACCACAGTTCCAAAGGATCAATTCTTCAGCACTCAGCTTTCTTTACAGTCCAGCTCTCATATCCATACATGACTACTGGAAAAACTATAGCTTTGACTAGATGGACCTTTGTTGGCAAAGTAATGTCTCTGCTTTTTAATATGCTGTCTAGGTTGGTCATAGCTTTTCTTTCAAGGAGCAAGCATCTTTTAATTTCATGGCTGCAGTCACCATATGCAGTGATTTTTGGAGCCCCCCAAAATAAAATATGTCACTGCTTCCATTGCTTCCCCATCTATTTGCCATGAAGTGATGGGACTGGATGTCATAATCTTAGTTTTTTAATGTTGAGTATTAATCCTCCAAGGTAAGCTTCAGCATTACTTGAGCGCAGAACTTCCAGATGTTCCAATTGGGTTTAGAAAAGGCAAAGGAACCAGAGGTCAAATTGCTAACATTCATAGGATCATAGAGAAAGCAAGGGAATTCCAGAAAAACATTGACTATGCTAAAGCCTTTGACTATGTGGATCATAACAAACTGTGGAAAACTCGTAAAGAGATCGGAATATTAGACTATCTTACCTGTCTCCTGAGAAACCTATCTTTGGGTCAAGAAGCAACAGTTAGAACTCTGTATGGAACAACTGGTTCAGGACTGAGAAACGAGTACTGACCAAAGTGTTTATTGTCACCTTGATTATTTATATGCAGAGCACATCATGTGAAATGCCAGTTTGGATGAGTTACAAGCTAGAAGCAAGATTGTCAGGAGAAATATCAACAACCACAGCTATGCAGATGATACTACTTTAATGGCAGAAAAGGAAGAAGAAATAAAGAGCCTCCTGAGGAGGGTAAAGGAGGAGAGTGAAAGAGCTGGCTTAAAACTCAATATTACAAAAACTAAGATCATGGCATCTGGTCCCATCACTTCATGTCAAATAGAAGGGGAAGAGGTGAAAGCAGTGACAGATTTCTTCTTCTTAGGCTCTAAAATCACTGTGAATTGTGACTGCAACCATGACATTAGAAGACGATTGCTTCTTGGCAGGAAAGCTTTGATAAACCTAGACAGTGTGTTGGGGGATTTTGAGCATAATCTTACTAGCAGGAAGAAGAGTGCATTTGCCCAGTGGTTTGAACATTCTTCAATACTGTTCTTCTTGGGAATTGGGATGAGTATTGATTTTTTCCAGACCTGTGGCCACTGATGGATTTTACAAATTTGCTGACATATTGAGTGCAGCACTTTAATAGCATCATCTTTCAGGATTTGAAATAGCTTTGCTGTAATTCCATCACTTCTACTAGCTTTGTCTGTCGTGATGCTTCCTAAAGCCCACTTGACTTCACATTCCAGAATGTCTGGCTCTGAGTGAGAGACTATGTCATCAAGGTTATGTGGGTCCCTAAGATATTTTTTTGTCCAGTCCTTCTGTGTATTCTTTCCATCTCTTCTTGATCTCTTCTGCTTCTATTAGGTCTCTACCGTTTGCAAAACTGGTACAAAGTTTATTATTAGAGACACAGCACATGTGAGAGAGCACACAGAGAAACTGTTTGTTTATTTAATCCAGAAGCAGGACAAAAATATACATGCAGAGAGGAATGCTGGTGTCTTGAGTGAGGAGCAAAGTAAAAAAGTAACTTAAATCACTTATACGGGACAGTCCTTCAGAATCTTTGTTTACATTTGGCCAATTATCTTGTTTCTTTCTTCACATCTGACTGTCCTACCACCTTCCCCAAGATACATGTGCAACTTTTTGCTAAGATGGATGCCACAGCAGAGACCTGTCGGGGTATATCCACACTTATGGGGTAGGACCCCCTTCTTTTGTGATTCCCAAGAAGCGTTCCTATGTATGTGCAGACAGGGACGTTTTCCTTGATGTCAGGAGTAGGCACCTTATCTCTTTACTTTAGCAGAGGTCAGTTTCTGTCACTTACTTTGTCCTTGGAGTGTGTGGGTAAGAACAGTTTGAAATTTACTCCATCTGACAAATACCAGGTGCCCAGCCCAGTGTCCCATCTATCTCTTAACTCATGTTCACTTTTGTGTCTTCTTCATGTGATGGTGGGTTCAAAAAGAGCAGTGACTGTGTCACCTTGACTCACTGTTGAACCCCCATCTCCTGCGCACAGTAAGGATTTGGTCATTTCCTACAGAATAATTGCCTATGCTGTGCATGCTCTAATGTTTATCTCATCCATTTCCCAAATGATCTAGAAACCTGGATATTCCTCTTCCCTGAGTATGTTCATGGCTTATTATTGCTTTCTTATCCCCTCAGATTGGAGTGCACTTCCTTTTATTAAAATACTCTCATCTAAAAAACTTACTTTAAATGACACCCTCATGAAACCTTCAATTCTTCCATTCTCTCTCTTACCCTTGCTGATCCTTGCTCACCTCTCTTCCTGAATTTCCATAGCATATTAGTTTTCTCTTACATGACTTATAACCTGCCACTATTTTAACTATTTTTGTGTTTATCTTTCTTTAAATAAATGACTAAAGCTATATCTTGCTCATCTTTGCATTTAGTGCAGCACCTGGTATAATGTCCGACCCATATTAGGGACTTGATACATATTAATTGGGATTCCACCAATACTCACATTTTGTGGAGACCTGGGTAGTCATTTCCAAACCTCAGATAATCCCAAATCATACTGATGAAACAATATATTCAACTAGATTCCAACTATTCCTTAATCTACCTGAGGAATGACTAACTGATTAAGTATTTTAAGCTTTCTTTCTCTTTCCTCTTTGAGTAACCTGTGCTGATATAATACGTTTTTCTCAAAAGCTCCCAGAGGCAAATTCAGTTACCAAAAAAAAAAAATAATAATAGCATAAGAACCAGCAGGGCAAAGTGAACGAGCTTGGTATTTAGAATAGATACATCTACCAGGGATTGAACCCATGCCCCCTGCAGTGGAAGGGCAGGGTCTTAACTTAGACCACCAGACAAGTCCCTAGAATCAGACACACCTAGATTTGTAAATGTCACCTACCAATACCAAAAAGAAAAGTTTGACAAATTACATAACCTATAGTTCTACAGTTTCCACATCTGAGGAAAATACCTCAGAGTTTTTGTGAGGGTTAAAGGCAAAAATGTAAACCAATATATCAGTCAATAATGTTTGGATAGCATTTTTATAGTATCACCAACTCAACGGACTGAGTTTGAACAAATTCTGGGAGATAGTGAAGGACAGGGACGCCTGGTGTACTTTAGTCCATGGGGTTACAAAGAGTTGGATGAGGCTGAATGACTGAACAACAACAAACAGCAATGTTAACAGTAAAATTTAAATGTCTGAAAATTTTGATACAGATTTCTGGGTCAATATGGATGACTGAGTACATGTTTATCTCTTCCTCCCCAAAACGATACTGAATAATTTTTAAGGCTGAAACACCCAAGGCCAAACAATGAGTGGTGTCACCATCAGACTTGAGATTTTAAAACAGAGAATAAAGAAAGGGAATTGACAGAAGCTGAAGGGAAGAAACCACGGGATAGAAAAATTAAAATTTGCACAGAAAAGGATACAGTCAGTAGGGGATCCAGCTAAACCAGATCCCTGTAGAGGATCTAGATTCAGAGGAAAGAAATGATAGAAGGCAAGTGGGTGGGGTGTATGACTGGGAAATGCCACTCTTGCCCTGAGAGGGGATCTGCTGACCTTTGAACCACTTCAGCTATAGAATCATCAATTCAGAGCAAGCAGACATTAAAGATATTCTCAGACACATATGGCTCCAGACTTCCTTCTTAGGAAGATCCTTTAAAATGCCCTCCAGCCAAACAAAGAAGTGAAACAGAGGAAAATATAGGATTCAGAAAACAGAGGAGGCAAAGTAGGTCAGCAGTGTTGGAAAGAATGAAGTGGACAGTTAGCAGAAACAAGACCAAAAAAGAGCATGAAAACTGCCAACTCTGGAGGAAGATGTGCAAAAAGGGGACAAGATAGGCTGTATGGTGTGAATGACCACCTGGACACGAAATATGAAATAATAGATAAACCAAATTCAAAGAGGATATCAATGAATTTGATTAAGAAACTCACAAGGGAATTCTAAGCAAGAGTCAGAATAAGTGAGAAGCTGAAGGCATTAGGTTTTGGTGAAAAAACTTAATGATTATTTTCCCAAGAAGAAAAGAGCAGGATAAAGCAGCATGGAGTTTCGAGGCAGGAGGCACATTCCAAATATAGAGGAAAGTCTAATGTGGAATGATTGATGGAGGATGGGAAAGAGACCAACTGAACAACCATCCTCGATTGAAACAGAAGCAGTGATACTGGAAACATAGAAAAAAAAAAAAGAAATCCTGGCAAATCTCTTGGCTTTGCAATGAGGAATATTCCCACATTCATAATATTATAGTCATAAAAATATAAACGTCAATTACCAGCCTTCAGCTTTGAAGATCAACCAATTAAAAAGTATAGATGTCTTAATTGTGGTTACAAAACAGCAAATGTTTTCAAATTTGCCAATTTAAAAGTAAAACTAGATTGACAGAAATGGGAAGAATTGGTGTTATAGAATCAAACTTGGGTCCACTCATCTGAAGGCAGTGAGGCCCGCCTACTGACACCAGGTTTTCATGAAGAAAAGTGTAGCATTTATTGCAGGGCACCAAGCAAGAAGGGCTGCTAATTCTCAAAAGACCCAGGCTCCCTGATGAGTTTTAGGGAAGCATTTTCTTTCATGCTATATTCATTTTTAATTTTTTTCTTAATATATATATTTTATTGAAGTATAGTTGACTTATAATATTCCAGGTGCACAGCAAGGTGATTCAGTTATATATAGGCACATATATTACTTTTGAAATTATTTTCCATTATAAGTTACTATAAGATATTGACTGCAGTTCCCTGTGCTGTACAGTAAACCTTTGTCAACTTATCTATTTTTTAAATAGAAATCTAGCATTTTACTCATGCTAAGTCAAACAACTGAAATCAAAATATTATAAATTTCTTATTTAGGCAAAAATTCATGTTTTCTAAAATACACATATTATACATATTATTTACATGCTTTGCTGTGCTGTGCTGTGCTTAGTCACTCAGTTGTGTTCATCTCTTTGTGACCCCATGAAGTGTAGCCCACCAGACTCCTCTGTCCATGGGGATTCTCCAAGCAAGAATACTGGAGTGGGTTGCCATGCCCTCCTCCAGGAAATCTCCCCAACCCAGGGATTAAACCCAGGTTTCCCGCATTGCAGGTGGATTCTTTACTGACTGAGTCACCAGGGAAGCCCAAGAATACTGGAAAGGAAAGCCTATCCCTTCTCCAGGGGGTCTTTACAACCCAGGAATCTAACCAGGGTCTCCTGCATTGCAGGTGGATTATTTACCAGCTGAGCTACCAGGGAAGCCCAATTATTTATATGTATATGGATACAAAAGCATTTCTACTATGTTTGATAAAGGCTTGAGAAAGAACATCAAAAAAACAAAATAAGAGATGGAGAAATTGGAAAACATAAACTGAATGAAATGGGACCACTGAATAGGAAATAGAAAAAGTGAAACAAACTAGAAAAAAGTGAAAAATCATCATACAGTCCAGTTGTTCTTAAACATGACTGCTCGTTAGAAACATATCTGGAGCTCTAGGGGAAAAAAAAGGCAATACCTGGTCATTTGTAACTTTTTAAAAATTTCCAGATAATTCTGACATGCATCTGGATTTTAAAAAGTGATTACAGGTTTTTCTAGTAAAGCTTAGCTTTGGTGATATATAGTTCTATTATTTTTCTGTTGACCAATCATGATGCAATAGTATGAAGTGAATAATAGTTACATAATCACAATAGTAAAAGATATTTATCAGTATTCACAGTCAATAGCCAGTCAAAAAATAAAAGGTAATTACAATTGCAAACCACAATGAGAACATGATTAACTTAACAATATAAAATAATTACATATGATTTGGGAGATCAAGTAGAGTGATGTGGTAAGAGGAAGTGCATGCATGCACATGGTTTCATCTGTCCAGCCAGTCTATGTCTTTTGGTTGGTGCATCTAATCCATTTACACTTAAGGTAATTATATGTATGATCCTATTACAATTTTCTTAATTGTTTAGGGTTTATTTTGTGTAGGTCTTTCCCTTCTGTTATATTTCCTGCCTGAAGAAGTTCCCCTAGCATTTGTTGTAAATCTGGTTTGGTGGTGCTGAATTCTCTTAACTTTTGCTTGTCTGGAAAGCTCTTGATTTCTCCATCAAATCTGAATGAAAGTCTTCCTAAGTAGAGTAGTCTTGGTTGTAGGCTCTTCCCTTTCATCACTAAATATATCATGGCATTACCTTCTGGCTTGTAGAGCTGCTGTTGAGAAATCAGCTGATAGCCTGATGGGAGTTCCCTTGTATATTATTTGTCATTTTTCCCTTGTTGCTTTTAATATTTTATCTTAGTCTTTAATTTTTGTCTGTTTGATTACAATGTGTCTTGGTGTGTTCCTCTTTGGGTTTATCCTGCCTGGGTCTCTCTGTGTTTTCTGGACTTGCCTCACTATTTCCTTTCCCATGTTAAGGAACCTTTCAGCTATTATCTCTTCTTGGTCCTTTCTTTCTCTCATCTCCTTCTGGGACCCTTATAATGTGAATGTTTGTGCATTTAATGTTGTCCCAGAGGTCTCTTGGGCTGTCTTCATTTCTTTTCGTGTTTTTTTTTTCCTATATTCTGTTCTGTGGCAGTGATTTCCACTATTCTGTCTTCCGGGTCATTTATCCATTATTCTGCCTCAATTATTCTGCTATTGACTCCATATAGCATATTGTTCATCTCTTTTTGTTTGTTCTTTAGTTCTTATAGGCTTTTGGTATACAATGCTTGCATGCATCTTCACTGTTTTCCTGTGCTCCTGGATCATCTTCACTATCATTATTCTGAATTCTTTTTCTGGAAGGTTGCCTATCTCCACTTCATTTAGTTGTTTTTCTGTGGTTTTATCTTGTCACTTCATCTGTGACATAATATTCTGTTGTTTATTCTGATTAACTTTCTGCTATGTAGGTTTTGTTTTAGCCACTGGGGGATGGGGTTTTTCTTGCTTCTTCTGTCTGTCCTCTGATGGAGGAGGCTAAGATTGTGTAAGCTTCCTGATGTGAGGGTCTGGTGGGAAAAACTGGGTCTTGTTCTGGTGGGCAGGGCCTTGCTCAGTAAAGCTTTAATCCAATTATCTGCTGATGGGTGGCACTGCACTCTCTCCCTCGAAGGTGTTTGAGCTGAGGAAGCACAGCCCTAGAGCCTATAGGGCCTATGCTAGGGTTAATGTCAAACTTCAAGAGGGTTTATGCCAAGGGGAACCTCCACAGCTTGCTGCTGCCATCCCTGTGGTGAGCCCCTGCTGACCCACACCTCCACAGGAAGACTTCAAACACTGCCAGGTAGTTTTCGTTCAGTTTCCTGTAGGATCATTCCTCCTTTCCTCTGGGTCTTGGTGTGCACAAGATTTTGTTTGTGCCCTCCAAGAGTGGAGTCTCTGTATCCCCCAGTCCTGTGGAAGTCCTATAACCAAATCCTGCTGGACTTCAAGTCCAGATTCCCTGGGAATTCCCAGTCCCTTTGTCGGATCCCCAGGCTAAGAAGCCTGATGTGGGGTTCAGAAACTTCACAACAGTGGTAGAACTTCTTTGGTATTATTATTCTCCAGTTTGTGGGTCACCCAGCCTGTGGGTATGGGATCTGATTTTTACCATGATGGCATCCCTCCTGCCATCTCACTGTGACATCTTCTTTGTCTTTGGACGTGGGGTATCTTTTTCTGGTGGGTCCCAGTGTCCTCCTGTCACTGACAGTTCAACAGCTAGTTGCAATTTTGGTATTCTCACATAAAGAGATGAGTGCACATCCTTCTACTCTGCCATCTTAAACCAGATGCCTCAGGCAAGATTTTTAAAGGCTGGGTGAGAGAGGGAAGTGCAGGGTGTGTGGTCAGCTCAGGGTATGTGGTCAGGGTGTGTGGTCAGTTGATGGTGAGTTCACAGGGCCGTGTCACAGAGGTTCACATCGTCAATCCTCAGGCTCCAGCAAGTCTGGGTGCTTTGTGTTCATGGTTGTCACATAGTTAACTTTTACATCTGATGGGGGGTTTAGTGTCTGTAAAACAACTCAAGAACGTGCACTTGACCTTCAGGGAGGAACTAAAGATTCTTTGACTCTTCTATATAACTAATTTACTGTTTAATTTGTCACCAATCCTGGCCCAACTGCTACTTCTTGTTACTACAAGTTCACGTTCTTTCCATCATCGATTCAGCCTTTTGTGATTCAGGGAAAGCCTGGGAGACTACAACTTTTCTACAAACAAGAGGCAGAAAGACGGCATGCTTGGGGGGCGGGGGGAGTGGAATCCGTCCCAGGAAGGCCTCATAGGGCCTTGCTTGATTATAGAAGGAAGGAAAGGGAGAAGATCATATTTTCTTATTTGACAAACTTAACAGTCAAGAAATACTGACTCTGTTAAAGGAATGAGAGATCAAGGATAAGCACAGTACATGTATTATGTATATTACTGATTGCATAAGCAAACACCTGAGAAACTAAACAGCAGTATTAGGCAAAGTAGATGAAATTTGGGGGACTGGAAAGTGAGCTAAATCTGATGTATTATTGTAGGAAGTTGATGATAAAGTCCACAGTTGGTAAGAAAGGATAGAGTGGCCAAAGCCAACTGTAACAGAGGACACCACTGACAGTCTTTGCCTCCAGGATCAGGCGTGGGTGGAAATGAGTGAAAATGGGTACATTCAGAAATTGCTGCTTTTCATAACTAGCCCTTTCATGCTGTTTTATTTTCCATTCATGTATTTGTATAATTTATATTTTAAGTTAATATAAATAATGAAAGCTCTTGAAATTTTCTATGTAGAATCAATGTTTCTTAGTAACAAAACTGAATGACTTTACAAAATTATTTATATTGTTGAAAATGGCAATAAATACACAAGTCAAACTTTTTGCATATTTCCAATTTATTTTGAAAAGCATTCTTTAAGTGTGACTATTTATTCCCTGGAAGCTTGAATCTCAATAAAATATAAAATGAATTTAATAACTATAGTTCAGATAAGGGGGTTATGTCTCGGGGGTCATGATTTATGGAATTTTTTATTTTTGTACTATTCACTGTTGACTTAGAATTGGTCTTTTTTTCTGAAGGGTTGTCAATGCAATAGACTCAGAGAACAGTTATGCTTATAAATGCATCTAAGGAAGGTTATCGGAGAAGGCAATGGCACCCCACTCCAGTACTCTTGCCTGGAAAATCCCATGGATGGAGGAGGCTGGTAGGCTGCAGTCCATGGGGTCGCTAAGAGTCGGACACGACTGAGAGACTTCACTTTCACTTTTCCCATTCATGCACTGGAGAAGGCAATGGCAACCCACTCCAGTATTCTTGCCTGGAGAATCCCAGGGATGGCGGAGCCTGGTGGGCTGCCATCTATGGGGTCGCACAGAGTCGGACACGACTGAAGAGACTTAGCAGCAGCAGTAAGGAAGGTTATCTGGATTCAAAAAGAAAGATAACTATTCCAAACAAGTAATTTACAAAAAAAAATTGCACAAAGTGAGATTAAGGGACTCCAAAGGGAAATTCCTGTTAGCTGTTTAGCATAGGAAAAAGCGAAGATGATTTCTATTATAAAGCTGAAGAGAAAACCATACCAAGATTATTTGAGCATAAAAATGGAATCTTACCACTTTTTACCTCATATCTTTATTCTTCTTTTTGGCTGAAGTTACAAAAGCAAATATACTTTCAGTTCAGTTCCTTTCAGTCGCTCAGTCGTGTCCAACTCTTTGTGACCCCATGGACTGCAGCACGCGAGGCCTCGCTGTCCATAACCAAATCCTGGAGTTTACTCAAACTCATGTCCATTGAGTTGATGATGCCATCCAACCATCTCATCCTCTTTCGGCCCCTTCTCCTCCCACCTTCCATCTTTCCCAATATCAGGATCTTTTCCAATGAGTTAGCTCTTCGCATCAGGTGGCCATAGTATTGGAGTTTCAGCTTCAGCATCAGTCCCTCCAATGAATACTCAGGGCTGATTTCCTCTGGGATGGACTGGTTGGATCTCCTGCAGTCCAAGGGACTCTCAAGAGTCTTCTCCAACACAACAGTTCAAAAGCATCAACTCTTCAGCGCTCAGCTTTCTTTATAGTCCAACTCTCACATCCATACATGACTACTGGAAAAACCATACCTTTGACTAGATGGACCTTTGTTGGCAAAGTAATGTATCTGCTTTTTAATATGGTTTCTATGTTGGTCATAACTTTTCTTAGAAGAAGCAAGAGTCTTTTAATTTCATGGCTGAAGTCACCATCTGCAGTGATTTTGAATTCCCAAAAAATAAAGTCTACCACTGTTTCCACTGTTTCCCCATGTATTTGCCATGAAGTGATGGGACCAGTCCCCATGTTCTTAGTCTGGAGCTTTATATCTGTTTCACCTTAATTACTTCACACAAACTTTGTTTGAAACCAAGTTTTCCCCAAGAGGTCCTTTTCATTTATTTCTATATTAAGCCATTTATTAGATAAAATCATTATAGTTTATAATACTCTAGTTTTCTGTGTATACATATACAACTTAAGCCTTGAGGCAAGTATCCACTAAACTGTCACTAAACACTACAGGTACATGAATCTACCTCAGCGATTTAAACAATAACATTTGAGGCTCCAGTTGCTAGAATATTTGAATCAACTTTTCATTTTACATAGCAAAGGCAATTATGAAACTAAAGTCATAATTGTAGTTGAATTTTAAAATCTATAATGCTCTTCTTCATTGGACAAAATTGTCTCATTTTATCAGAAACAATTTAGCCATCTCCAAAGATCTGGATTGCTTCTGAGTTTTCCTTAACAGAAATCTCATAATAAATAAAGGCCAAGCCATTGATTTGGTATAATTAGCAGATAAGCAGATGAAGCAGGCTGAAGAGGCTACTTCCTCTGACCACACCCAAGATGAGTAACTTGTCAAATGCAAACAAATACATTTGTCCTTAGTTACTCACTGCTCATAAAATCTGCCAACTCTCAGGATGCCCAGTAGTCCCCCTTAAGATTTTTGTTGACTGTGTGTTTGTGAGAAATAAGAATGCACTGAATGATATAATAGCATCAGCTGTTAGAGAAATCACCCAAAGTACATGTAAGAGAAATTGACTGAGAAATGACACCTGTGATGATAAATAGAAAAGTGTACTGGAAGAATCTGAGCAATTATTTTCATAAAATGATGCCAGACTCTCATTCTTGTATGAAAATCATTACTTTAATATATTGTAGATATCACTTTATACAAAATTATATTCTGTTTCAACACAATATGGGGCCCTAAATTTTCTTCTCAAACAGCTTTTCATTATAATATAAGGTAGCATAATAATCCACTGGGAAATAATATCCATTTCATTTTGAAATTGTTTATTCTTTAATTTAGTAATACAAGCATCTCTACCTTAAATTACACATCCTTTGCATATTTTTAGTTCAAGTTGGTTTAGCAAATATTTATCCTGTACCTACTGCAAATCAGAGCTCTATTAAGTGTAGAAGTTTCAAATATAAAGCAAAGAAACAGTAAAGTTGAGGGATAATTTTCTCATATAGTGATGGGAATTTAACAATGAAGTCTTTCAGGAGAACAATTTTGAGGTTATGTATTAAAAACTTTAGTACTGGGACTTCTCTGTCAGCCCAGTGCTTAAAACTCTGGGCTTCCACTGCAGGAGGCACAGGTTCAGTCCCTGGACTGGGAACTAAGAGCCCACATACCATATGGTGTGGCAAAAAAAAAAAACAAGAAACAAAACTATTACTACCTTCTGATCAAGCAATTTCACAGGTTTAGCTTAAGATAAGGTTAATAAGAGGGACAATGCATGCACAAGGTAGTCATGATACAACACATTTATAACCCCACCTTTAAAGGCAAATGTCATTTTTTTTTTTTAATTTTGATTGTCTCCTCACTTTGGGGTTATGCATGAACTTGACTGTAAAACAGAAATTTGGTAAGGAACAGAGTACTTCAGATAACTATTTAAGAGAGGCCCTTGGAGAATAGAGGCTTCCCTGGTGGCTCATATGATAAAGAATCTGCCTGCAATGTAGGAGGCCGGGGTTTGATCCCTGGGTCAGAAGTTTCTCTGGAGAAGGGACTAGCCATCCATTTTAGTATTCTTGCCTGGAGAATTCCATGGGCAGATGAACCTGGCAGGCTGCAGTCTGTGGGATCACAAAGAGTCAGACATGACTGAGCAACTAACACTTGGAGAATTATACAGGAGAAATTCTTAAAGCCTCTGTAAAGAAAAGGAAAAGGTTATAGAACAAAAGAGGAAACTATCACTATCATCAGAAAATAGAAAAAGTTCTTCTCCTCATCCTCCACTGACAGATGAACCATAGGATTCATAATATATGAGAATGTGAATCTGAGGCAGCTCACAGGTCACTAAATCACATACAGTACAATGGGGCCAGTGATGCAGTGTAAGAGATGCTGCAGTTTCCAGTAAATTCAAAAGAAAAGATTCTCACACACATTCAGAACTAATAACCAAGTTTAAGGAAGCACTTGACATCTGTGTTTATCTACCAGAAAACACTTTTTTCATATTAATTTGATACTGTGAAACTTGCAAGAGTATCTACCTGTTTATTTCAAATATTTTCAAGATATTTGGGTGGGGTAGAGGAGGGTAATAGGAGAGGCTACAGGAAGATGAAAGGGCAGAAATAGGACAATTGAAAGTCAAAACTCATAGAATCATACAGTTTAAAGGGTGAATTTTATAGTATATATAAACTAAACTTCAATAAACTTGGCTTATAGAATAAAATAAGTCAATTATCTAGGAGGAATTTGGTTGGGATCCCATCAAATTTCTGAAAATTCTACTTATTCAATTGACTTAGATTATAGTTAAATTCTTAGTAAGTGTGAAAACTTGCAAACCTTGATTTTGAAGTTTAGATTTTCTAACTAAAGGGCTCAAATTTGGATGGTGGGATATTGTCCTCATCAAACTAAAGCTCAGCTCAGTTCAGTCACTCAGTTGTGTCCAACTCTTTTCAACCCCATGGACTGCAACAAGGCACGCTTCCCTGTCCATCACCAAATCCCAGAGCTTACTCAAATTCATGTCCATCGAGTTGGTGATGCCATGCAACCATCTCAACCTCGGTCATCCCTTCTTTTTCCAGCTTAAATCTTTCCCAGCATCAGAGTCTTTTTTAATGAGTCAGTTCTTCGAATAAAGTGGCCAAAGTATTGGAATTTCAGCTGTAACTTCAGTTCTTCCAATGAATAGTCAGGGCTGGTTTGATCTCCTTGCAGTCCAAGGGACTCTCAAAAGTCTTCTCCAACACCACAGTTCAAAAGCTTCAATCCGTTGGCACTCAGCTTTCTTTATGGTCCAACTCTCACATCCATACATGACTACTGGAAAAACCATAGCTTTGACTGGACAGACCTTTGTCAGCAAAGTAACTTCGCTACTTTTTAATATGCTGTCTGGGTTAGTTATAGCTTTTCTTCCAAGGAGCAAGTGTCTTTTAATTTCATGGTTGCAGTCACCATCTGCAGTGATTTTGGAGCCCAAGATAATAAAGTCTGTCACTGTTTCCCCATCTCTTTGCCATGAAGTGTTGGGACCAGAGGTCATGATCTTAGTTTCTGAATATTGAGTTTTAAGCCAGCTTTTTCATTCTCCTCTTACACTTTCATCAAGAGGCTTTTTAGTTCCTCTTTGCTTCTTAACTAGATTGTAAATGTCAGTTGCTAAATGTTACTAAGGTACTTGGTCCTTAGAGCCTGTGAATTAGCTAACCAAGTAAGCATTGCATACAACTAATTTAAACAAGCATCTAGACTGAAAGGCAAAACTAAGAAAGAGCTGTGATCCAAAAGTAAAGTTAAAAAAAAAAAAAGTACCATGATCAGGAGAAATTTTAGATATGGTGATCTGTTGTTGGTTTTTCACTCTCACAAAAGCAACATGGAGCCTCGTGTACTTTCCTTCCTTCCCATGAGGAGGATGCTGGAGGCCCATCTGGTTGAATGGAACTGAAATAAATGGACAATATATTCATAAACTAAGAAAAGGAGAATACAAGACCAATTCCTCAGTTTAAAATCCCATTGTCACAGTTGAAAGATAAGAAAACACACATTGTTTTTATTATTGTCTTTATCCTGGAAGTCTAGGCACAGAAAGTTTACACAGTAAAATTCCACTTATGTGTTTTAAATTTAGGATTAAAGTAAGCCTTTAAAGTAAAAATTTGTAAGAATGATATCTAATTACATCCTAAAGTTTCTTCCCTTTAAAAACTTCTATAAAGCACCAATTCCTTGAAATATACATACCAAAACTCACTCAAGAAGAAATAGATAACATGAATAGTTCTATTCTATTGAAAAAAAAAAAACTCAATGTGTAATTAAAATCTTTCATCAAGTAAAACTCCAAGCCTGGATGATTTCACTGGTGAATTCTACCAAATATTTAAGGCAGTAACAGTGTCAATTCTATCTGTTAGAATACTTCCCTCATTTTCTGAGGCCAATATTACATTAATACCAAAACCAGATACATTATAAAAAAAACAAAAATATAGACTGAAGAGCATATTACTCAAAATTATAAACACACATCATGAACTTATTCCAGAATCATTAAACATTCTTCAAAATACAGTTTGACACAAATGCATAGAACAGTCTTTTGGACTCTGTGGGAGAAGGTGAAGGTGGGAAGATCTGAGAGAATAACATTGAAACATGTATATTATCATATGTGAAACAGAACACCAGTCCAGGTTCGATGCATGAGACAAGTGCTCAGGGCTGGTGCAATTGGATGACCCAGAGGGATGGGATGGGGAGAGAGGTGGGAGGTGGGTTCAGGATGGGGAACACATGCAAACTCATGGCTGATTCATATTAACATATGGCAAAAACCACTACAATGTTGTAAAGTAATTAGCCTCCAACTAAAATAAATAAATTAATAAAAAAATAGTAACTTCATATAATCCATTTTATTAGGTATGACAATCACTTTTCCTACCATTGGAGGGTGTCCTCTAGGGGTCAATCATTTCCTCTTCTTTTCACTCAAAAATCGGTGCCCTTATTCTTTGTATAGTAAGGCAGATTCTGATTGGATTCTCTCTCTGAGGAATTTGTAATTGAGAGACTAAGAAAACTGAACAGTTACTGGTGGGTTCTAGGCTTTTGGGGGATTTAAGGAGCATCCATGATTAAACAGCATGCACTGATGAACAGAGTTGCAGAAGAAGCTGGAGGATGGGTCAAAATACCTGCTAAGTCTTTAGTCTCCATATTTATTAATATCATCTTGAAGGCACTCAAAGATTCCTTGAAAAGAGCAATTTAATTATTATTTACTTTACAACAGATAACCTTCTGAGTCCCTGGTTCTTCACTTAGGGTAAGGCCATGAAACCAGATGTTATCCTACACAAATGTGGGGCCTGTGTTACAGTCATGAAAGCCAAAACCTAATTAATCCAATGGTTCCCTCCTTTCCGCATAAAGAGAAAACAGCCTTTTCTCTCTGGAAGTGATACTGGGTTCACACTCCAACCTTTTGGAAGATAAATAAATTTATTCCAAAAAGATAAATCCAACTTTACAACCTAGAAACGTCTCCACATCCTCAATCTCAACTCACTCCTTGAGGTCAAAATACACACCTCTGTATATAAGTGATATCATAGGGTATTTGTGTTTCTTCTTCTGACTTGCTTCCTTACTATGATCATCTCTAGTCTCATTCATGTTACTCAGACATGGAGTCTAAAAAATAACACGAATCTATCTATGAGGCAGAACAACATAAGACATAGAGAAGCGACTTGTGGTTGCCAAGGGGAAGGGTGGTGCCCGAAGGATGGACTGGGATTTTGGGGTTGGTAGATGCAAGCTGCTACATATAAGATGGGTGGACAACAAGGTCAGTCTGTATAGCACAGGGAACTATATTCAAAATCCTGTGATGAACCATAATGGAAAATAATATTAATATATATATATATGTGTGTGTATACTCACACACACATAACTGAGTCACACCGCAGAAATTAACACAACTTCATTAATCAACTATATTTTAATTTAAAGAAAAAAGAAGTACATCTGGGGTTAGGTAAATTTTTTGGAGTTATTACGGTTTTAAATTACTTCCCAGAGCTCACTCTTTTAGTCAGGTCCCAGGTCTCGGTAAAATTTGCTGAGAAAAATCCTTTACTGCAGAAATACAAAAATATTTTCTCTACAGTCCCTCAAAGCTAGGCAAAGATTGTGAAGCACCAGAGACCGATGTGAAGAGAACAGCTGTCCTGGATACAGATGAGTTTTCCTTAATTTTCTCTTTGGGTTAACAGAACCCCAACCTAGTTGTACTTCCTGCTCTTGAATTCCATGAACTACATGGAAATGCCCATACAAATCACTCTGATCCTTAAGCCAGCTACCATGGGTTTCAGATGCATGATGCATAATAATGCCAAACAAGGAGAGATCTTCAAATTGTCCACAATTTTTCACAAAAGTAAAAGCATGTTTAAATATATATTTTCAAAGATAAACTGTGTATTAAATGACAGAGACTCTATAAAGTTCATGATGTCTATCAATAAGTTGATTTCCAGGAAATTTACACAAAAATGTTACAGTCCTACAGAACAGGTGCTCTCTTTACCACTTCATCTCTAGCACTAGAATCAACACTTAAAACTTTTCTCCTTTGTTAGGGTAGATAAAAGTGCTGCCTCACTGTGTGCATTTGCACTTCTACAACTAAAATTTTCACACAGAGGTTTCTACATTTACTAGAACTATATTAGTATACATATACTAGAATCTATCATGAGCTATGGATCTATTGGTCTTTGTGCTAATAGACTATTGCTTTTTATAGTAGTTTTATAACATGCTTTCATATATAGAAGTACATGCACTTCTCACTACTTTTGCAAAATTAGGCTGGCTAGTATCATGATTTCATTTTCCAAAATGAACTTCAGATAAATGTCAAAATTACTTTGTCTAGCTTCAAAAACATAGTAATGGGGCATAGAATGTAATTACATTAAACATACAAATTAAATTGGGAATAATTCAGTTGTTTTGGATCCAGCTCTTACCAGCTCAGAAAAATCAATTGGTAAATAATCCAGAAATTTTGCCAAGTGGTTTTAAATTCTTGCTATCTTGAAAAAAAGCCATGGTGTCATTTTTATACTATGGAAATCAGTAAATGCCACAAATCATGGCTCTACAGTCCCTCAAAGCTAAGCAAAGATCAGTTTACCAGTACACCACTGAAATAATTTATATTATGTATTTATGTTTCTTTTATATATTTCAGCAAAGTTTTTTATCTGGATTTATTTTGATCCCATACATTATCTCTTCTCATGCTGTTAATGGAATTCTTGAAGGAAGAATATTAGAGTGTTTTGCCATTTTTCTCCTCCAGTGGATGGCCTTTTGTCAGAACTCTTCATTATGACCCATGTGTCTTGGGTGGCCCTGCATGGAAAGAATAGATATATCTTGAAGAAAATTGGAGATATCAAAGGAATATTTCACAAGGATGGGCGCAACAAAGGGCAAAATGGTAAGGACCTAACAGAAGCAGAAGAGGTGAAGAAGAGATGGGAAGAATACACAGAAGAACTATACAAAAAGGTCTTAATGACCCAAATAACTATGATGGTATGGTCACTTACCAAGAGCCCAACATCCTGTAGTATGAAGTCAAGTGGGCCATAGGGAACATTACTAAAAACAAAGCTAGTGGAGGTGATGAAATTACAGCTGAGCTATTTAAAATCCTAAAAGATGATGCTATTAAAGTTCTGCACTCAATATGTCAGCAAATTTGGAAAACTCATCAGGGGTCACAGGATTGGAAAAGGTTGATTTTCTTTCCTGTCCCAAAGAAGGGCAGTGCCAAAGAATATTCAGACTATTGAACACTCGTGCTCATTTTGAAAGATAGTAGGGTTATGCTCCAAATCCTAAGGTTTCAGCAGTACATGAACCAAGAACTTCTAGATGCATAAACTGGGGTTAGAAAAGGCAGAAGAACCAGAGATCAAATTGCCATTATCCATTGGATCATAGAGAAATCCGGGGAATTCCAGAAAAACATCTACTTCTGCTTCATTGACTATGCTAAAGCCTTGACTTTGTGGATCACAAAAAGCTGTGGAAAATTCTTAGAGATGTAAATGCCAGACCATCTTACCTGTATGTCTCCTGAGAAAATTGAATGCAGGATAAGAAACAACAGTTAGGACCAGGCATGGAACAACAGACAGGTTCAAAATTGGGAAAGGGGAAAACAAGGGTTTATATTGTCACCTTGCTAATTTAACTCATACACAGAGTACAACATGTGAAATGCTGGGCTGGGTGAAACACTAGCTGTAATCAGGATTGCCAGGAAAAATATCAACAACCACAGATATCCAGATGATATCATTCTAATGGCAGAAAGTGAAGAGGAACTAATAAGCCTCTTGATGAAGATGAAAGAGGAAAGTGAAAAAGTTGGATTAAAACTCAACGTTCAAAAAACTAATATCATGGCATCTGGTCCCATCCCTTCATGGCAAAAAGAAGTGGGGAAAGTAGAAGCAGTGACAGATTTTCTTTTCTTGGGCTCCAATATCACTGAGGATAATGACTGCAGCCATGAAATTATAAGATGCTTGCTCCTTGGAAGGAAAGTGATGGAGAACCTAGAAAGCATAATAAAAAGCAAAGACATTACTTTGCTGACAAAAGTCCATCCAGTCAAAGCTATATTTTTTCCAGTAGCCATGTATGGATATTAGAGTTGGACCATAAAGAAGGCTGAGAGCCAAAGAATTGATGGTTTCAAACTGTGGTGCTGAAGGAGATTCTTGATATTCTCTTGAACTGCAAAGAGATCAAACTAATCAATCCTACAGAAAATCAGTCCTGAGTATTCATTGGAAGGACTGATGCTGAAGCTCCAGTACTTCAGTCACCTGATGCAAAGACCCAACTCATTGGAAAAGTCATTGATTCTGGAAAAGACTGAAGGTAAATGAGAAGAGGGCAGCAGAGAATGAGATGGTTAGATAGCATCATCCACTCGATGGACATAAATCTGAGGAAAGATCCAGAGATGGTAAAGGACCCTGGTGTGCTGCAGCCCATGGGGTCACAAAAGTCGGACACCACTTGGTGATTGAACAACAAAATATTATTTCTAGGTAGTTTATAAATTTTTAGCTGTTGTGAATGGGCTTTATTCCTTCTACTGAAATTCCCAAGTAACAAAAAAATTGACTATTTTTCGCATTGCTTTTCAATCTGGATAATTTATTGATCTCTCTTACTGCTTTTAACATATTTTCTACTAGTTTTCTTATGCTTCCCGCACAGGCCATCATATGTAAATTATGATAATTAAATATTTTTTCTCAAAAGAAATCATTTCAGTTCAGGTTAGTCACTCAGTCATGTCCGACTCTTTGCAATCCCATGAACTGCAGCACACAAAGCCTCCCTGTCCATCACCAACTCCCGGAGTTCACCCAAACCCATGTCCATTGAGTTGGTGATGCCATCCAGCCATCTCATCCTCTGTCGTCCCCTTCTCCTCCTGCCACCAATCCTTCCCAGCATCAGGGTCTTTTCAAATGAGTCAACTCTTCACATGAGGTGGCCAAAGTATTGGAGTTTCAGCTTCAACATCAGTCCTTCCAATGAACACCCAGGACTGATCTCCTTTAGGATGGACTGGTTGAACCTCCTTGCATTCCAAAGGACTCTCAAGAGTCTTCTCCAACACCACAGTTCAAAAGCATCAATTCTTCGATGCTCAGCCTTCTTCACCGTCCAACCCTAACATCCATACATGACTACTGGATAAACCATAGTCTTGACTAGATGGACCTTTGTTGGCAAAGTAATGTCTCTGCTTTTTAGTATGCTTTCTATGTTGGTCATAACTTTCCTTCCAAGGAATAAGCAGCTTTTAATTTCATGGCTGCAGTCACCATCTGCAGTGATTTTGGAGACCCCCAAAATATAATCTGACACTATTTCCACTGTTTCCCCATCTTTTTCCCATGAAGTGATGGGACCAGATGCCATGATCTTAGTTTTCTGAATGTTGAGCTTTAAGCCAACTTTTTCACTTTCCTCTTTCACTTTCTTCAAGAGGCTCTTTAGTTCTTCTTCACTTTCTACCATAAACAATGGTGTCATCTGTATATCTGAGGTTATTGATATTTCTCCCAGCAATCTTGATTCCAGCTTGTGCTTCTTCCAGCCCAGCATTTCTCATGATGTACTCTGCATATACTTTCCTTGTAATTGTTTTATGTTTCATTCAATTGCCAAGAATTTCTGGAAATGTATAAAATATTATGAGTATAAGGCAAACTTGCTTTGATCTTGCTTTTAATATTTCATTGTTTACTCTGATGTTCACCTTTAGGTTTAAATAGACCCTTTTATTATGTTATATCTCTACTCATAATTTATGTTGCAGTGGTACCAGTATTGAATGGTGGTGAATTCATTGGTGGTGGTTATAGTGGTTCTGTAGCTTTCATAGCTGTTGTTTTTAATAGAAATAGGCTCTGTGCATCATGTGCCAGAGAACAAGACCACAGCAGGGCAGTCACACTGCCTGGGTTACTGTCCTAACTTTGCCCTTTCTTAGTTTTCTTTAAGATATCTGCGCTTTGGTTTTCTTTTCTGTGAAATTGGTAAAACAGTGACAACACTATTTTTTTTTTTTTGGATGGTTTTGTGAGAATTCAGTGAGCTAAGTGTATGGAGCACTTGGAACAATGCCTGGCACAGTCTAAGGATTCAGTGAACACTCATAAAATTCAGTGAACATTGATCAATACCTTCCAGAGAACTTTGTTAATTAATTTTTTTCTTTAACATTTTGAAAATGTATATTGTTTTAGCGTTCCTAGGATAGAACATACTGCTGCTGCTGCTGCTAAGTGACTTTAGTCGTGTCCGACTCTGTGCGACCCCATAGACGGCAGTCCACCAAGCTTCCCCGTCCCTGGGATTCTCCAGGCAAGAACATTGGGGTGGGTTGCCATTTCCTTCTCCAATGCATGAAAGTGAAAAGTGAAGTCGCTCAGTTTTGTCCGACTCTTAGCAACCCCATGGACTGTAGCCTACCAGGCTCCTCCATCCATGGGATTTTCCAGGCAAGAGTACTGGAGTGGGGTGCCATTGCCTTCTCCGAGGATAAAACATACTAAGTTGTAACAATTTCTCTTTTTTAATTTTTAAGAAATTGTAATAAAATATAGTAGATTTAGAATGTTGTGTTAATTTCTGCTGTACAGAATAGTGATTCAGTTACACATATAATTATTCTTTTTCATATTCTTTCCCATCATGGTTTATCACAGGATACTGAATATAGTTCCCAGTGCTATACAATAGGACCTTGTTGTTTTATCAATTTCTCTTAATAACCAGTTGAAGTCAATTTGCTATCAAACTTCCAAGGATTTTTTTTTAAATAGATTATTCTATATTTGAGGAAACTTTTATGTCACACATTGATATTAGTATTCTTTCGACTTTACATCTGTACTCTGAAACCATTTATCTAGCATATATCTTCTTTTCTGTTCTAATGATTTTGTCCTTTTGTCTTGATCAAACATGCTAAATTTGTACATATGTTACAGGATTTATCGTAAGTAAAAATATCTTGAAATTATTTACAATTTCTATTTTGTATCTTCCAATTTATTAATGTCTGTTTCTCATCCTTTTTCATCCTTCCGTTTGCTTGTTTCTCACTTTGTAATTCCTTTACCGGGTGCTCAGTTCATTTATTTTCATTCTTCCTTGTTTAGTAACAAAGTATAATTTATTGTATCTTTAAAAGGCATATTGAATAGGGAGTCATTTTTCATTTGTAATTTGGAAAACTACATACACCAGTGATAGGTAGTACATTACAAGTCCTGTCATACCCTCCACTAGCACCTATGAATGTGAAATTCACTGTTAACCTTTAGAAATCAGAATATATCCTAAAACTGGAAGCAACCAAGATGGTCTTTAACGGACAAATGAATAAACCATGATACATCCATACTATTGAATATTACTTGTGAACAAAACGAATAAGCTGATAATCTATGCAGCAATGTGGATAAACGTTGTATGAGATTGCTTAAATGTGTATGCTAAAGTGAAGGAAAGAAGTTTCAGAAGGACATATACTATATAATATTATTGATATGAAATTCTGACAAAGGCTAAAGTATAGAGATAGAAAACATATAAGAGGCTGTCAGGAGCTTGAGGAGGTGGGAGGGTTAACCAGGTGAAATGCAGAGGGCTTTTAGGGCTGTGAAACTTTCTGTCTGGTACTATATTCATGGACACATGACACCGTGTATTTGTCAAAACTCCTAGAACTTTACAAAGAATAACTGTGACAAAAGTATCTAGCTGTATGAGCACTTGATTGAGTTGAAAGTTCGACACATATATCATTTAAATCAAACAATTATCATGCTCGATTTCTATGCTCTGAGTTTTGTTTGTTTGTAGAAGAGAGAGAGGAAAGCAGAATTGCAGGGCAGTAGGACCCCTGACTAGTGGGGGTTTGAAATACATTTCTAGTACTTTCTAATTATTTAACCCTTGCCACATTGCTTATAACCTCCATTACTGAATGTTCTTCCCCATAAAATGAGAGAATAATATCTGCCTCAGCATTGTTAGAGGATTAAATATTAATGTATACAAAACTCTTAACCTTATCATTAACTTATTAACTTATTATTAACTTATTAACTTATTAACTCTTATTAGTATGCATAATAAACCACATGCTGTTTTCCACAATAACTATGATTATTATTTCTCCTTTTTTATTTAATGTTTTGGAATTTTAGATTACATGTCTTTTTCTGTGCATTTAAATACATGATTCCATTATTTTGTTGCATATCATGCTCTTCGTAAATACTATATTCTCATTCTATTTTGTTTGAAATTAATAATGTCACATTTGCTTTATGTGTCTTTTCCTAATAAATTTTTGTCAGCCTTATGTTTGATCTTTAATCTTTTAATATTTTGAGTTTTTCTCTAGGCATGATTTAACTTTTAATCAAGAGGTATCCACAAATACAAAATGGAGAGACTAAAATGCACTGACCCCTTCATAGATCACCGCCTTGTCATGGTGAAGGGGCCTGCATAACTCAGTGAAGCTGTTAGTCATGCTGTGCAAGACCATCCAAGATGGACAGATCATAGTGGAGAGTTCTGACAAAACATGATCCACTAGAGGAGGGAATGGCAAAGCTCTCTCACTAGCCATGAGAACCCCATAAACTGTATAAAAAGGCAAAAAGATATGACACCAAAAGATGAGATCACCAGGTTAGAAGGTGTCCAATATGCTACTGGGGAAGAGTGGAGGACAGCAACCAGTAGCTCCAGAAAAAATGAAGCAGCTGAGCCAAAGCAGAAAAAAACGCTTAGCTGTGGATGTGTCTGGTGATGAAAGAAAAATCCAGTGCTGTAAAGATCAGTATTGCATAGGAACTTGAAGCGTTAGGTCTATGAATCAAGGTAAGTTGGACGTGGTCAGCAGGAGATAGCAAGAGTAAACATCAACATCATAGGAATCAGTCACCTAAAATGGAAAGGAATGAGTGAATTTAATTCAGATGACCATTATGTCTATTACTATGGGCAAGAACGTGTGTGTGTGTTAGTCGCTCAGTCGTATCCAACTATGTCTGACCCCATGGAAGAAACAGAGTAGCCCTCGTTACGAACAAACAAGTCTGAAGTGAAGTATTTGGATGCAACCTTAAAAATGACAGAATGATCTCAGATCATTCCAAGGCAAACCATTCAACATCACAGTAATCCAAGTCTATGAACCAACCACTAATGCTGAAAAAGCTGAAGCTGACCAGTTCTAAGAAGACCTAGAAGACCTTTTAGAACTACACCAAAAAAAAAAAAAGATTTCTTATTCATCATAGAGAAAAGGACAGATATTCCCATCTGAATGCAGAGTTCCAAAGAATAACAAGGAGAGATAAGAAAGCCTTCTTAAGTAGACAATGCAAAGAAATAGACAAAAACAATAGAATGGGAAAGACTAGAGATCTAAGAGAATTACAGCTACCAAGGGAGCATTTCATGCAAAGGTGGGCACAAAAAAAGACCAAAACCTTATGGACCTAACAGAAACAGAAGATATTAAGAAGAAGTGGCAAGAATACACAGAAGAACTATGCAAAAAAAGACTTAATGACCAGGATAACCAAGAGGGCGTGATCACTCACCTAGAGCCAGATATCTTGGAGTGTGAAGTCAAGTGGGCCATAGGAAGCATCCTGATGAACAAAGCTAGTGGAGGTGATAGAATTCCAGCTGAGATATTGCAAATCCTAAAATATGGTGCTGTTAAATGCTGCACTCGATATGCCACTAAATTTGGAAATCTCAGCATTGGCCACTGTTTCCCCAACTATTTGCCATGAAGTGAAGGGGCCAGACCCCATGATCTTAGTTTTCTGAATGTTGAGCTTTAAGCCAACTTTTTCACTCTCCTCTTTCACTTTCATCAAGAGGCTCTTTAGTTCTTCTTCACTTTCTGCCATAAGGGTGGTGTCATCTGCATATCTGAGTTTATTGATATTTCTCCTGGCAATCTTGATTTCAGCTTGTGTTTCTTCCAGCCCAGCGTTTCTCATGATGTACTCTGCATATAAGTTAAATAAGCAGGGTGATAATATACAGCCTTGACGTACTCCTTTTCCTATTTGGAACCAGTCTGTTGATCCATGTCCAGTTCTAACTGCTGCTTCCTGACCTGCACACAAGTTTCTCAAGAGGCAGGTCAGGTGGTCTGGTATTCCCATCTCTTTCAGCATTTTCCACAGTTTATTGTGATCCACACAGTCAAAGGCTTTGGCACAGTCAATAAAGGAGAAATGGATATGTTTCTGGAACTCTCTTGCTTTTTTGATGATCCAGCAGATGTTGGAAATTTGATCTCTGGTTCCTCTACCTTTTCTTTCTTTTTTTTTCCTCTAACTTTTCTAAATCCAGCTTGAACATCTGGAAGTTTACACTTCACATACTGTTGAAGCCTGGCTTGGAGAATTTTCAGCATGACTTTACCAATGTGTGAGATGAGTGCAACTGTGTGGTAGTTTGAGCATTCTTTGGCATTGCCTTTCTTTGGGATTGGAATGAAAACTGACATTTTCCAGTCCTGTGACCACTGCTGAGTTTTCAAAATTTGCTGACATATTGAGTGCAGCACTTTAAAAGCATCATTTTTTAGGATTTTAAATAGCTCAACTGGAATTCCATCACCTCCTCTAGCTTTGTTCGTAGTGATGCTTCCTAAGGCCCACTTTACTTCATATTCCAGTATGTCTGACTCTAGGTGAGTGATCACACCATCATGATTATCTGGGTAGTGAAGTTTTTGGGTACAGTTCTTCTGTGTATTTTGCCACCTTTTCTTAATATCTTCTGCTTCTGTTAAGTCCATACCATTTCTGCCGTTTATTGAGCCCATCTTTGCATGAAATGTTCCCTTGGTGTCTCTAATTTTCTTGAAGAGATCTCTAGTCTTGGCAAGGAGTTGGGGAAACAGTGACAGACTTTATTTTAGGGGGTTCCAAAATTACTGCAGATGGTGACTGCAGCCATGAAATTAAAAGCTGCTTGCTCCTTGGAAGGAAAGTTATGACCAACTTAGACATGTTAAAAAGCAGAGACATTACTTTGCCAACAAAGGTCCATCTACTCAAGGCTATGATTTTTCCAGTAGTCATGTATGGATGTAAGAGTTGGACCATAAACAAAGCTGAGCACCGAAGAACTGATGCTTTTGAACTGTGGTGTTGGAGAAGACTCTTGAGAGTCACTTGGACTGCAAGGAGATCCAACCAGTCCATTCTAAAGAAATCAGTCCTAAATATTCATTGGAAGGACTGATGTTGAAGCTGAAACTCCAGTACTTTGGCCACCTGATGCAAAGAATTGAATCACCTGAACAGACCCTGATGCTGGGAAAGATTCAAGGCAGGAAAAGAAGGGGCCAACAGAGGATGAGATGGTTGGATGGCATCACCGACTCAGTGGACATGAGTTTGAGTAAACTCAGAGAGATGGTGGTGAACAGGGAGGCCTGGCATACTGCTGTCCATGGGGTCACAAAGAGTCGGACATGACTGAGAGACAGAGCTGAACTGAACTGAGCAGTGGCCACAGGACTGGAAAACTTTCTTAAGAAGAACGCTGTGACAAACGTAGACAAAATATTAAAAAGCAGCGACATCACTTTGCCAACAAAGGTCCATCTAGTCAAGGTTATGGTTTTTCCAGTAGTCATGTATGGATGTGAGAGATGGTCTATAAAGAAACCTAAGCACCAAAGAATTGATGCTTTGAACTGTGGTGTTGGAGAAGACTCTTGAGAGTCACTTGGACAGCAAGGAGATCAAACTAGTCAATCCTAAAGGAATTCAACCCTGAGTATTCATTGAAAGGACTGATACTGAAGTTGAAGTTCCAATATTTTGGCCACTTGACACAAAGAGCTGACTCACTGGAAAAGACCCTGATATGGGAAAGATTGACTGTAGGAGGAGAAGGGGCTGACAGAGGATGAGATGCTTGAATGGCATAATTGATTCAATGGACATGAGTTTGAGCAAACTCCAGGAGGTAGTGAAGGACAGGGAAGCCTGGCATGCTGCAGTCCATGGGGTCACAAAGACTCAGACATGACTGAACAACAACAGTATTAATCTTAGAGGATTGGAAAGCAAAAGTAGGAAGTCGAGAGATACATGGAGGAACAGGCAAGTTTGGCCTTGGAGTAAAAAATGAAGAAGAGTAAAGGCTAACAGAATTCTGCTTTTGAGCACACTGGTCATAGCAAACACCCGTTTCAACAATACAAGAGAAGACTTTACACGTGGACATCACCAGATGGTCAATACTGAAATCAGATTGATTTCATTCTTCCTATCCGCAGATGGACAAACTGTATAGTCAGCAAAAACAAGACCTGGAGATGACTGTGGCTCAGATCCTCAGCTCCTCATAGCAAAATTCAGGATGAAACTGAAGAATGTAGGGAAAACCACTAGGTCAGTCAGGCACAACTTATATCAAATCCCCTATGAATATACAGTGGAGGTGAATATATTCAAGAGATAAGATCTACTAAACAGAGTGCCTGTAGAAATATGGACAGAGGTCTGTAATATCGTAGAAGAGGAAATGAGCAAAACCATCTCAAAGAAAAAGAGATACAAGACAACTTGGTTGTCTGAGAATGCTTTACAAATAGTTGAGGAAAAAGAGAAGAAAAAGCAAGGGAGAAAGTGAGAGATCAGTTCAGTTCATTTCAGTTGCTCAGTCGTGTCCGACTCTTTGCGACCCCATGAACTGCAGCACGCCAGGCCTCCCTGTCCATCACCAATTCCCGGAGCTTACCCAAACCCATGTCCATCGAGTAGGTGACGCCATTCAGCCATCTCATCCTCTGTCGTCCCCTTCTCCTCCTGCCCCCAATCCTTCCCAGCATCAGGGTCTTTTCAAATGAGTCAGCTCTTCGCATGAGGTAGCCAAAGTATTGGAGTTTCAGCTTCAAAATCAGTCACTCCAATGAACACCCAGGACTGATCTCCTTTAGGATGGATTGACTGGATCTCCTTGCAGTCCAAGGGACTCTCAAGAGTCTTCTCCGACACCATAGTTCAAAAGCATCAATTCTGCGGTGCTCACCTTTCTTCACAGTCCAACTCTCACATCCATACATGACCACTGGAAAAACCATAGCCTTGACTAGACAGACCTTTGTTGGCAAAGTAATGTCTCTGTTTTTTAATATGCTGTATAGGTTGCTCATAACTTTCCTTCCAAGGAGTAAGCGTCTTTTAATTTCATGGCTGCAATCACCATCTGCAGTGATTTTGGAGCCCCAAGAAATAAAGTCTATCACTATTTCCAAAAAAAAAAATAAAGTCTGACACTGTTTCCACTGTTTCCCCATCTATTTCCCATGAAGTGGTGGGACCAGATGCCATGATCTTAGTTTTCTGAATGTTGAGCTTTAAGCCAAGTTTTTCACTCTCCACTTTTACTTTCATCAAGAGGCTTTTTAGGTCCTCTTCACTTTCTGTCATAAAGGTGGTATTATCTGCATATCTGAGGTTATTGATATGTCTCTCAGCAATCTTGATTCCAGCTTGTGCTTCTTCCAGCCCAGCATTTCTCATGATGTACTCTGCATATAAGTTAGATAAGCAGGGTGACAATATACAGCCTTGATGTACTCCTTTTCCTATTTGGAACCAGTCTGTTGTTCCATGTCCAGTTCTAACTGTTGCTTCCTAACTTGCATACAGGTTTCTCAAGAGGTAGGTCAGGTGGTCTGGTATTCCCATCTCTTTCAGAATTTTCCACAGTTTATTGTGATCCACAGAGTCAAAGGCTTTGGCATAGTCAATAAAGGAGAAATAGATGTTTTTCTGGAACTCTCTTGTTTTATCGATGATCCATCAGATGTTGGCAATTTGGTCTCTGGTTCCTCTGCCTTTTCTACGTCCAGCTTGAACATCTGGAAGTTCATGGTTCATGTATTGCTGAAGCCTGGCTTGGAGAATTTTGAGCATTACTTTACTAGCATGTGAGATGAGTGCAATTATGCAGTAGTTTGAGCATTCTTTGGCAATACTTTTCTTTGGGATTGGAATGAAAACTGACTTTTCCAGTCCTGTGACCACTGCTGAGTTTTCCGACTTTGCTGGCATATTGAGTGCAGCACTTTCACAGCATCATCTTTCAGGATTTTAAATAGCTCAACTGGAATTCCATCACCTCGACTAACTTTGTTCCTAGTGATGCTTTCTAAGGCCCACTTGACTTCGCAGAAGAATTCACTTGTATTCACAAGAATATACAGAAGAATTGTACAAAGGGATAGATACACCCAACTAAATGCAGAGTTCCAGAAAATAGCAAGGAGATACAAGAAAGTCTTCTTTAATGAACAATGCAAAGAAATAGAGGAAACAGCAGAGGGTAGAAAAGTAGAGATTTCCTCAAGATAATTGGAAATATCAAAGTGTTAGGTAGTTAGAATAGGAAACAGGAGTCCAGAATGGCAGTGGCTAAAAGACAAGGAAGGGGAAATCCCATGAAAATAGAACAAAAGAAGGTCCGAGGATGGAGTGAGGACCTCAGGTAGAACAAACAGCTCTCCTGGCTAGTCTAACTTACATAGGGCAGGCCCAGGAGGGGAGGAAAAGACTTATAAAAAGAGGAGCCAAAGGACTGGGGGTCTCTCTCTCTCTCAAGCAATTTTTACAGCCTCATCAACCTGATGCTATTACAACTCCTCCATCCCTCTATAGTTTAACATTTAAAAATCACTTATTTGCTATTTTTCCTTCTTTGAAAAATATTTACAGTCTCCTTTTCACTTGTTTTTCTAATAAAGTGATTATCCTTGTCATCTACCCCTCCCAATTACCTTCTGAAATTTACCCTTGATAAGAGATTTCAATTATCTGTAGAAAGCCTCATATGGATACAAAGGAGTTAATGATAGAGTGTCATTTGCTGTATCAATTTCAATTTCATCTGAAACACAAGGATAATGTTCCCAGCTGTGGCATCTGGCTCCTTGGCAATTTCATCAGACAGTGCCAGCCACTATTAAAGCGTTTTGGGCTTGTCACAAGGATTAACCTGTAGTACAGCTGTTTCTGCCACCCCAGTGTCGCATAGTAAAAGTTGGCTTTCATTTTTTTCTCTGAGTAATCCCCTTTTTTCTCTCTCTTTCTATTTTGTTAAAATACTTAGGAGATTTGTGTCTTGGTAAAGTCTGCATTCTAATACATGCCTTTTGGGGCAGAGGAGAGGGAAGAACATGCATCATATCTACTTTGAATAGAATTTCAGTACAATTTGAATATAATAAAAGTAAAATGAAAAAATTTTAGTGATTTTGTTCTAGGCACTGTTTTTTGTATATATTTATGCACAAGTTGCTTGTTTAAGTAACTTTTCTAATCTATTGTTACTGTCAGGGCATAAAACAGAAAGTGTTTCTTGATAGAGTGTATTTAGTGAATGTTCTCTTTATCTTTCTCATGAATTCATTTGCTAAGTATGGTTGTTAAATTGCTAACTAACCATCAGTGTCAAAAAGATTGATTTGGTGTATTCTTTTTCAAGTTAATTCTAACGTTCTCTAAGTAGCCTTATGCCTTTTGACAGTACGGTAGCTCCAAATAAGACTCACCATAGAACCATAGACCTAAAACCATGATGGAAGTTAAGGCTTCATTCATTTTACAGATGACAAAACTGAGAATCAGTAAACTTGAAGAATATGCATCAAGTCAGACAAATGACAGAGACCCATTCCTACCTCCAGCCACTCCTTCTCCACACACATTTCACACCAGGCCTCATCTTGCCCCTGTTCTGTTCCTGCCTCTGAGTCTTCAGTCCCTCTCCTGATTCTGAGAGAAGTCTGAAGACACAGTGGGCTGTCCCAGTCCTTCTGTAGGGTGATCTCCCTGTGGAGAGGGGGAAGAAACAACAGACGTCCAGCTAATACTGATGAGAAAAAGAGCACTTATGGAACTCAGGAAGTTCAAGACTTATGATGGCTGTTTTAGACATTAAGCATCTCAAGATACAGGTCCTTTCAAACAAAGAAAGTGACTTCCCTGGTGGCCCAGTGGTTAAGAACCCACCTTGCAATACAAGGGACATGGGTTTGATCTCTGGTGGGAGAACTAAGATGCTACATGGCATGGGGCAACTAAGACCCAAAGCCACCAAATAAGTAAAAAACTACTGTTTAAGAAAATAAATGAATAAAAAAGAAAGAAGGAAAGAATGCTGTCTACAATGAGTTTCTCATCCCATTTTGCATATTCTGCATTCCTCCCTGAGGATTCCAGTCCAGTTTATATGCTGAATGCCAGCTGGATTCTTCTCTGTGAAATAGATTGTTATTACCCATGCCCGTGCAATGTGCTTGACTAGATGCATGCCTCACTCACTTTCCTGCTCCGGATAGAGCACCTATAATTTCCATTTCTATAGCCTTGTTAATTGAAAGTTTTGCATTTAATTTGGAAGGTGACTGTTTCATTAGGTAGCTGTTCTCAGGGAACAAGACAAAAATATTGCTCTGCAGGTTGGGTGTCACTGAAGGAAGTCAGTCCAAGTCCATCAAAGTGTGGCCCAGCCCCACAAAAAGGGGACATGCTCCCTCACAAATTTATCCTATCATGTAAAGAGTAGACTTTTGGACTCTGTGCAAGAAGGCAAGTGTGGGATGATTTGAGCGAATAGCATTGAAACATGTACATTATCATATGTGAAACAGATCGGCAGTCCAGGTTTGATGCATGAAACAGGGTGCTCAGGGCTGGTGCGCTGGGGTGACCCTGAGGGATGGGATGGGGAGGGAAGTGGGAGGGGGGTTCAGGATGGGGAACACATGTACACCCACGGCTGATTCATGTGAATGTATGGCAAAAAAAAACACCACATTATTGTAAAGTAATCAGCCTCCAATTAAAATAAATAAATCTAAAAAATTTTAAAAAGCAAAAAAAAAAAAAATACCTTCAGACTAATGGCTTCATGCCGTTCAACTCCCTCAGCTATGAAGTGTAAGGTAAGGACTGCATTTCTGAACAAGAAAGGATTGATATTTCTTGAGATGATTATGAACAGAGTAGTTAATAACTACTGATGAAGAAGAACACTGATGAAAATAACAAAGGAATATCTTTGTTAATGGAGAAAATATTTGTCTCTGTCTAAGAATGAAAAAGAAGACAAGTAATGATATTAGTCTTAATTCTCCAAAAAAAAGTGCCCATTTACTCCTGTGCCTATTCCTCCTGCTGTGTATTATACATAATAAGTACATTAAGGAAATAAGAAGGAAAATAAGTAAGATTATGTTAATGGGGAAAAACAGTCAGCACATATTAAGATTCATTCACATGGCATTGGACAAAGGTTAATCAAAGCTTGCATCACCCTTTCTTACAAAGAGTTTATGATCTAAAGCAGTAGTGCCAAAGGCATATAGTTTAAAAAGCCAGTCTGACTTATTCAAGAGAGATTTTTTTAAAATAATTGTTTTGTTTATTTTCTATCGGGGAATATTTTCAAGTCACATTACAGCGCTGTTGAATTCCCTCAGGGAAAGAGCATATGAAGGAAAACAGACAATTGATAGTTATGCGCAGGTAAGATTGCAAAAGAGAAAAGAACAGAGTGCCAATGCATGGTGCTGTGTCCTTTTTACACTTAAGGCCTAACAAAAAAGCCAGTACATTCAACTGCCGAGGGTCCCGAGTCCAGTTCAAACCTCCCTCTTTCCTGAATGCACATCACTACCCAAGAATTGGAGCTAATTTAAAGTCAGTACGGTGGGGTGCCATTAAATTAAAAGATGCTTGCTCCTTGAAAGAAAAGTTATGACCAACCTAGACAGCATATTAAAAAGCAGAGACATTACTTTGCCAACAAAGGTCCGCCCAGTCAAACTACGGTTTTTTCCAGTAGTCATGTATGGATGTGAGAGTTGGACTGTGAAGAAAGTTGAGTGGAGAAGAATTGATGCTTTTGAACTGTGGTGTTGGAGAAGACTCTTGAGACTCCCTTGGACTGCAAGGATATCCAACCAGTCCATCTTAAAGAAATCAGTCCTGAATATTCATTGGAAGGACTGATGTTGAAGCTGAAACTCCAATACTTTGGCCATCTGATGTGAAGACCTGACTCATTGGAAAAGACCCTGATACTGGGAAAGATTGAAGGCAGGAGGAGAAGGGGACAACAGAGGATGAGATGGTTGGATGGCATCATTGACCCAATGGACATGAGTTTGAGTAAATTTCAGGAGCTGGTGACGGACAGGGAGGCCTGGCGTGCTGCGGTCCTTGGGGTCGTAAAGAGTCAGACACGACTGAGCAACTGAACTGAACTGACAATGGGGTGCCTGTATGCCTAGAAGAGGCCTGGAAGCCCAAGCTGGCCCACAGGCTCTCAGGCCAACAACTCTTTTCCAAACATGGACTCTGGGCTGGATCTGTACTCTGTAATTTAAACCAGAATCAGTCTAATTTTCTGGAGTCTGAGGATGGAGTGATTTTTACCTTACAAAAAGCTTTCTCTATAGAGTAAATTCTACAAACAGACCTGTTTCATCCATTTTTAGAGTTAAGAAAGAGTAAATGATGGGGTTTCCCTGGTGGCTCAAACAGTAAAGAGTCCACCTGCAATGCAGGAGACCCAGGTCCAATCTCTGGATCAGGAAGGTTCCCTGGAGAAGGAAATGACTGACTACCCACTCCAGTATTCTTGCCTGGACAATTCCAAAATGAAAATGAAATAATGTAGCCTAAATATAAATAAACATATAAGTCAACTGTCTATTATTGAATCAAATTTTACTAGGGGGTTGAAAATTGTGGTGAATCTCTCATTCCAGTCAATATGTTTGGGCAGAACTGAAGTGTGATGATCAGACAGCTGGGTCCTCACCTGCCAGCAGGAAGATTCATTTTGTGAGAGTTTACTTTTTTTATGAAAATAAATGGGAAAATGATGTAGGGAAAACTGATCTCAAAAATGTTAAATAAATGCAAGAAACTTAAAACTGAAATGAAAGTGGAGTGAAAAATAGGAACTCATCCATCTCAAAGGACAGAATCAAACCAGAATAAATAACTGTCATGGTATTTCCTCCTATGTAAAAAGTAACTGCTAAATAAAATAATGCCTTTTTTTGTTGTTGTTGCTACTTGCTGCTTGCTGTTACAAATTTACCCCTTTTTAAAAAATGTACAAGCCACCCTTAGGGTTTTTTCTCACTAACAAATACAGACTTTCTTTATGAATTAAGTTGCAAAGTATTTGAAGAGTAAAGTATGGTGATCTGATACACATATGATTTATGAAACAATTCCCACATCTAGTAAGTTACCATATCCATTACCTCACATAGTTCTCTCTCTCTTTCTTTTCTTCTTCTTTTTGGTGAAAACTTCTAAGTGTTCTAGCAAATTTCAGTTAAACAATACAGTGTTATCAACTACAGTCACCATGTTTTACATTAAATCCTCAGAACTATTCATCTACAGCTGAAAATTTATATCCTTTTACCAACCT
The DNA here is from genome assembly GCA_024291935.2 of Okapia johnstoni. NCBI lineage: Eukaryota > Metazoa > Chordata > Mammalia > Artiodactyla > Giraffidae > Okapia > Okapia johnstoni. Next base: position 4,085,272 of record JAGTYA010000027.1, on the reverse strand, counting down.
CTCCATATTTCTCCCAGCCTCCAACCCCCGGAAACTACTTTTCTACTTTGTTTCTACAAGTTTGATTTTTTTCTTTTAAGAGTCCCCATATAAGTAGGCGCTAGTGGTAAAGAACCCATCTGCCAATACAGGAGACATAAGAGACAACAGTTTGATCTGTGGGTCGGAAAGATCCCCTGGAAGAAGACATGCCAACCCACTCCAGTATTCTTGCCTGGAGAATCGCACAGACAAAGGAGCCTTGCAGGTTACGGTCCATGGGGTTGCAAAGAGTCAGACATGCCTGAAGTGAGTAAGCAAGCATAAGTAATACCATGAAGCATTTGTCCTTCTCTTTTTGACTTATTTCATTTAACGTAATTCCATCAAAGTCCACCTACTTGTCACAAATGGCAAGAATGCCGTGTTTCTCATGAATTAATAATATTCCATTATGTATGTATATCACATCCTTTTTTTTTCATCCATCCATTAATAAACAAGTTGTCTCCATATTTAGCTATGGTGAATAATACTGCAATGAACACGTGCAGAATTTCTTTGATATCCTGTTTTCATTTCCTTTAGACATATACCCAGAAGTAGGACTGCTGAGTCCTACTTAGTTCACCACTAAGACTGATGTCAAGGAGCTTACCACGTATGTTTTCTTCTGGAAATTTTATGGTTTCAAACTTGTATTCAAGTCTTTAATCCATTTGGAGCTGAATTTTATGTGATGTAAGATAGGGGTCCAGTTGCATTCTGTTGCATATTATTACCCAGTTTTCCTGGGAGATGAAAAGAATACACAGAAGACTTGTACAAAAAAAGATCTTAGTGAACCAGATAACTACAATGGTGTGGTCTGTCACCCAGAGGCAGACATTCTGGAGAGCGAAGTTAAGCAGGCCTTAGGAAACACTGCTGTCAGTAAAGCTAGCAGATAGGATGGAATTTCAGTAGAGCTATTCAAAATCCTGAAGGATGATGTTGTCAAAGTGTTGCACTCAATATGTCAGTAAATGTGGAAGACCCAGCAGTGGTCACAGGACTGGAAAAGGTAAATCCTCATCCTAATTCCCAAGAAGGGTAGTACTAAAGAATGTTCAAACCACCAGACAATTGCATTCGTCTCCCATGCTAATAAGGTCATGCTTAAAATCTGGCATGCTAGGCTTCAGCATTAAGTGAACCAAGAACTTCCAGACTTCCAAGCTGGGTTTAGAAAAGGCAGAGGAACCAGAGATCAAATTGTCAATATCCGCTGGATCATAAAGTAAGAGAATACCAGGAAAACATCTACCTCTGTTTCATTGACTATACTAAATCTTTTTGACTGTGTGGATCATACAAACTGTGGAAAATTCTCAGAGAGATGGGAATACCAGACCATCTTACCTGTTGCCTGAGAAAACTGTATATGGGTCAAGAAGCAACAGTTAGAACCCTGTATTGAACAACTGATTGGTTCAGGATTGAGAAAGGAGTAAAACAGGGCTATCTGCCATCACCCTGTTTATATGAGAAATGCCAGGCTGGATGAGTTACAAGTTGGAATCAAGATAGGCAGGAGAAATATCAACAACCTCAGTTATGGGGATGACACCATTCTAATGGCAGAAAGTGAAGAGGAGCTGAAGACCCTCTTGATGATGGTGAAGGAGAGTGAAAGAGCCGGCTTAAAACTAACTATTAAAAAAACCAAGATCATGGCATCCAGCCCCACTAAGTTTAGTTCAGTCGTTCACTCAGGTCCAGCTCTTTGCAACCCCATGGACTATAGCACTCTAGGCCTTCCTGTCCATCACCAACTCCCAGAGCTTACTCAAACTCATGTCCATCAAGACGGTGATGCCACCCAACCATCTCATCCTCTGTCATCCCCTTCTCCCACCTTCAATCTTTCCCAGCATCAGGGTCTTTTCCAATGACTCAGTTCTTCGCATCAGGTGGCCAAAGTATTGGAGTTTCAGCTTCAACATCAATCCTTCCAGTGAATATTCAGGACTGATTTCCTTAAGGATTGACTGGCTGGATCTCCTTGCAGTCCAATGGACTCTCAAGAGTTTTCTCCAACACCACAGTTCAAAAGCATCAATTCTTCAGTGCTCAGCTTTCTTTATAATCCAACTCTCACATCCATACATGATTATTGGAAAAAACATAGCTTTGAGTAGATGGACCTTTGTGGGCAAAGTAATGTCTCTGCTTTTTAGTATGCTGTCTAGTTTGGTCATAGCTTTTCTTCCAAGGAGCAAGCATCTTTTAATTTTATGGCTGCAATCACCATCTGCAGTGATTTTGGAGCCCCAAGAAATAAAGTCTATCACTATTTCCAATGTTTCCCCATCTATTTGCCATGAAGTGATAGGACCAGATGCCATGATCTTAGTTTTCTGAATGTTTAGTTTTAAGCCAGCTTTTTCATTCTCTTCTTTCACTTTCATCAGGAGGCTCTTTAGTTCTTCCTCATTTTCTGCCATAAGGGTGGTGTCATCTGTGTATCTGCGGTTATTGATATTTCTCCCAGCAGTCTTGATTCTAGCTTAAGCTTCATCCAGCCCAGTGTTTTGCATGATGTACTCTGCATATAAGTTAAATAAGCAGAGTGACAATATATAGCCTTGACGTACTCCTTTCTCTATTTGGAACCAGTCTGTTGTTCCATGTCCAGTTCTAACTGTTGCTTCTAAATGTTGCTTCCAGACGCATTTCATCATGGAAAATAGAGGGGCAAAGGTGGAAGTAGTGATAGATTTCCTCTTCTTGGGCTCTAAAATCACTGCAGATGGTGACTGTAGCCATGAAATCAAAAGACGATTGCTTCTTGACAAGGAAAGCTATGACAAACCTAGACAGTGTACTGAAAAGCAGAGACACTATTCTGCCACCAAGGGTCCATATAGTCAAGGCTATGGTCTTTCTAGTGTTCACGTATGGTTGTGAGAGCTGGACCTTAAAGCAGGCAGAGCACCAGAGAATTGATGCCTTCAGACTGAGGTGCTGAAGAAGACTCCTGAGAGTCCCTTGGACAACCCAGAGATCAAAGTAGTCAACCTTAAGGGAAGTCAAGCCTGAATACTGGTTTGAAGGATTGATGCTGAAGCTGAAGCTCCAGTATTTTGGTCACTTGATGTGAACAGCCAACTCACTGAAAAAGTCCCTGATGCTGGGGAAGATTGAGGGCAGAAGGAGAAGAGGGAATCAAAGGATGAGATGGCTGAATGGCATCACTGATGCAATGGACATGAATTTAGGCAAACTTGGGGAGATGGTGAGGGACAGGGAGGTCTGGTGTGCTGCAGTCCATGGGGTCACATAGAGTCAGACATGCCTGGGTGACTGAACAACAACAACCCAGTTTTCCTAACACTCTTTATTGAAGACACAATCTTTTGCCCATTGAATTTTCATGGCTACTTTGACATGAATTAATAGACTATATATGCTTAGGTTTATCTCCAGCCACTTTATTCTGTTCCCTTGATCTATGTGTCTGTTTCTGGGCCAGTACCACACAGTTTTTAATATTAACACTAAAGTTTTATAGTATAATTTAAAATGAGGAAGCATAATCTTTCTAGCTTTATTATTCTTTCTCAAGACTTATTTGTCTATTCAGGGTCTTTTTTGGCTTCATACAAATTTTAGGATTATTTCTTCTAGTTTTATGAAAAAATGTTATTTTATTTGGATTTTGAAAATGATTACATTGAATCTGTAGATTGCATTAGGTAGTATGGACTTTTTAACAATATTCATTTTTCCAATACATGAGCACAAATATCCTTTCATTTATTTTTGTCTACTCAATTTCTTTTGTCTATAGCATATTTTTCAGTGTATAGATCTTTCATCTCCTTAGTTTTTTGTTCCTGGATATTCTTTCTGATGCAAATATAAATGAGATTGGTTTCTTTACTTCTCTTTCTGATAGTTTGGTACTAGTATATTGAAACACCACTGATTTGGGTACATAGATTTTATATCTTTCAACTTTATTGAATTCATTTATTACTTCTAAAAATTTTTGTAGAGCCTAGGGTTTTCTATTGTGCCATTTGTGAATAAACAGTTTTACTCCTTCTTTTACAATTTGGATGTCTTTTATTCATTTTTCTTTCCTAATTTCTCTGGCTAGGATTTCCAGTATTATGTTGAAAAAAAGTGGTGAGGGTGGTCAACCTAGCCTTATAAACCCAATCCTTCTTAAACTGAAATTCTGTCCCACTTTATTTCACCTAATACTCAGGCTTACTCTCTGAATAAGAAACACTCTAGAATATGAAATAAACAAAATCTGCGTAATGGATACACTAAACAAAATCATAGATCCTCTGAGCAATACAGTGCCTACCAAGCCAAAATATAAATACAACATGACTTGTAGTGAGTCCTAGGGAGTTATGTAACATTCTCTAGATAGTGTTTTTCATGAGTCACAAGACTGCAAAAATACTTTCTTGCAAATATGAACTATATAACATGAATTTTTTGGTCTGGGAGTCAAAAATATTTGCTTAGGTTAAGCAAAAGTATTTTGTGAACCAAGGCTACAGTTTGCCCAAGAATTTTCAGAAGCACATTTAAATTCTCTAATGTCTTTATGGATTTTTTTCCCTCCAGTGAATTAGATCCAAGTTAATGGGAACCATTAAATCTGCTTTCATCAAATCTCTCAACTGCATTTCTCCAAGTTATTTCTTTTTCAGATGCCTTTTGAGATTTCTTATTTGTTCCATTAGAGTCTCTTGGAATTAAAACCTTTAGTGACCTGTGAAATGCATGATAAAACAAAAACACCTAACAATAGTTTAGAGGCTGAGTGGATGTGATTTGTGGGGTGACCATATATGGTATTGTATGAAAGAAAGCACAGCTTGATACAATCTCTAATCTGCTGTGACATTCACGTTTTAAGTGACGCTCAAGGAGATGGAAGGATTGGCTGCTCATACATCCCAACCTACACTGGTCTTCTGTCGGTTAACTTGTTAATGAACCATGATTGAGTAAAGTAATGAAGAGTTTACAGAAAGCCCCAGGAAACCAGTTTCCAATTTTGCAACCAGCAGGCTCTAACTTCACAGAAGCCTTAGCTAATTTTTTCTGGAAGCAGACTTGGATACTAAACGCCATCCTTGCTTTGTGATTCAGAGAGACTTTTCTAATCCCTGTATACTCGCCTATTAATGAATGTTTCTTCACAAGATCCATTCTGTTTCTCTCCTTGGTTGTTATAAATAGGCTGAGTAGCTAAAAATTGTTACAATGAAACATGAAATTTTTATCACTTTGGAAATTAGAAATATTGAAAAGCATTGTTCTTTTGTCTAACATACATAAGACAGGAAACTAAATGTAAGAGAATTGTCTAAAATTAACTAATGATAAAATTAATCAAAAATTTAAAAAAATGATGTAATGTTTATATCTAGGGTTTAAAAGAGGTTTTTTTTTAATGTCTTTCAGAGTGTATCCAATCATTCATTATATTTTTAACTACAAGAAAAGATATAAGTCAGGCTTTATTAATAATCACCAGGCAGATGAATGAGGAAGATTTCCTTCAGATAAGACAAAAAATGTTTTAACTGGAAAGCACAATAAAGAGTAAGAATAGTTTCTCCTTATATTAACTCCTGCATTTAAAGCTGTCTGCAAATGAACATTCATCATCAAGAGTCCCTTTTGATTTAAAAGATCAAATAAATGGGAGTAAACTACAATCTGTATAACATTCTTAAAAATAACCTTTATATACTCAACAAAGCTTCTGAAAAATAAGCATTACAATGTATATAAACTGGAGGTGCTGACAGCAAGCGTATGTAACTGATGGCAATGCCTGTACATGCTGACAGAACAGGAGCCCCGCCATAACTCTGGACACACTGGGCTAGGCTGGTGTGTGCCTAGTTAGTCTTAATCTGTTTAAGGAACATTTGGTTCCATATAAATATTTGGTAAATGTGAGCATGTCCATCTCTAATTCCAAGGAAATTGCCCACTTTTTCCTCTGGTTATTAGACAGGCATCAAAGTGCAATTTATTTCTACATACATTATTTTAAATTGACTGCGCTCACATTTGAAGTCAAGTGGGAGAAATCCTTTTAGAGTTGGCTGTAATGACTCAAGGGAGGAAGTATTCTCAAAGATAAAGAAAAACCAGTGCCCTTTAATGTCGATATGTAAAGATGTAAGTCAAGCTTAACTGATAATCACTGGGCCGGTGAATGATTCAGGTTTCCTTCAGACAAGGCCAAAAGTCTTCTAACAGGGAGGCACAGTACAGAGTAAGGATAATTTCTCCTTTTATTCTCACTTCCATTAACTCCCACACTTAAAATTGTCTGTAAATGACCACTCATCATCGAGAGCCCCTTCTGATTAAATATATTAAAGAAATGGGAGTCTGGCAATAACCCTTCTAGATGTGAGTTATGCTACTCAGTTGTGGGTGAGCAGGAAACAAGGATATTTTTTTTCCTTTCCATTTTAAAGATGTAGAAAGTAAAACGCATCATCCAGATGAAAATGAGTCTAGACATTCAGGCAATAACATTGTTATCTCTGAGACTCTTTTCCACTGGTTCCAGCTGAGTGCAGATTGCAGACATCTTGGAGATAAAAATCTAAACGCTCCAGTGGCACTGAAAAAACCCATATGCCAGTCAGCATTAGCAAAGCTGGACATTTATTTTGCACACTCCTCGTTTGACCCCATGGACTGCAGCATGCCAGGCTTCCCTGCCCTTCACTATCTCGCAGAGTTAGATGCCTATTTTAAACTACAATGTATAAGAAGGCAACATATGCAAACTTCAAAGCCTATGTATTTTCAGTAACCTTGCACAAATGTAAGATTCTTTTTTGCTTTCACAGTTCCATGCTTGTCCCAGAGTCCAGCCTAATAAATGCTGACACTCTTGGCTCAGTTTAATTAGCAAAAAGCAAGCTGTGTGGAACAGCGGGGCACTGAAGCAGGGCCGTAGAGGGTGTCAAGCATGCTCCTGCCAATCATGGATCAGAGTCCACTTTCAAAGCAGCCCTGGATGAGACATTCTGGCAAAGTCTCAGCTGGCAGTACATTCTCATGGAAAGTGCTTTCCATTTGTTCCTTAATAATAACTGCCTACACATCTCATAATAATTCTAGTATTTTAAATTTTGGAACCTGTCTAGAGTTTACAGATGCTTTTTGTGTATTATCTCATCCAACCCTAGGACAAGCATGTTTGTTTTTGACACAAGAAGAAATGGAGGCTCAAGAAGAAAAAAACAGATTTAATCAAAACCATTAAGCTACCAAGAGTCAGAGCCTGGACTTGAACCCAGGTTATCCAGCATTAAGCCATCTCTTTCCCCTTTGCAGGAGCTGTCTAAAGAGTCCAAATACAGGTACACACAATCGTGCCCATTATACATGAAGATGGTAGCCATAGGCACACTGCAAGCTTAGAAGCTCTAGCCCTGGCTTTATCATCTAGCACAGAAATTAAGTGGCACAAAGAAATGTTATAATAAATGTTTACTGAATGAGCGACAGTAGATGAATACAACAAACTATCTTGATATTACATAACACTCCTTGTCACATCATGTAATGTGAAACTCCAAATAGATAGCAATGAAAGCATTCCTAGATTAGTTGTTCTTTGATTTGTTCACCTATAGTCATAGATGCAGCATGTACAACTCAGTTTTTTTCAAGAGACACAAATTGGGAGCTAAAAATTAACATAACTTATTACAAAACATTACTTCAGGCAAAAACAAAATGAGAGAATGAGCTCTCAATGAAAAACTACCCCAAAGAGTGCAATATACTAAACAGAAACATTAATTCAACAATATTTTGTGAGAAGGACAAGTTCGATTCTCTGTTGGAATATCATGGTTTCTTCCATTATTTGGCTCCGTGAGACCAAATGTCCACTTCTCACTGCAGAACACATGGACAAGTAAGGAAGACATGTGGATAAAGTTCACTAACACAATAATAGAGATACGGTAATATAATCAAGTAGCTTAGAAATCCCACCAGGGGATTAAAGACAGAGAGGGAATTTTAAGGGAGTTTGGGAGACTGTGGGAAGTGAATGCATGTGTGTGTGCTAAGTCGCTTCAGTCATGTCCGACTCTTTGAGCCCCTGTGTACTGTAGCTCAACAGGCTCCTCAGTCCATAGGATTCTCCAGGCAAGAATACTGGAGTGGGTTGCCATGCCCTCCTCCAGGAGATGTTCTCAACCCAGGGATTGAACCCACATCTCTTACATCTACTGCACTGGCAGGCAGGTTCTTTACCACTAGAACCATCTGGGAAGCCTGAATCCAATGATCACTGAAAAAAAAGAACCCAGTAACCTTTCAACAATGTACTATACCTTGGAAAAAGGCCAGAGGCATCAAAGCACCAGGTACTCTCAAGCCACAAGCCCTGATAGTCAAAGCACAGATGATTGATATGGGGTCTGAATCTTGTTATATGAAGTCAGGGAATTCACTGACCCTGAAGAGCAGCTTTTGTGCCTGTAGCCTAGGCAAGAAAATAGGTAAAAAGGAAAGAAACTTGGGAAAAGATACAGTATACCAAAACCTGAGATGAATTACCATATTTTAGGATATGTCACTATCCTTATGCTAATATACATATGATTTAAATAGCACCGTGGAAGTCCCTGTTAGACCATACAGGGTCAGAGAGGGAACTAATGATGTAAGGCTTGATGTATACCTCAGAATAAGGAAGAAGATGGTCTCCTCTCTCCCCTTTTTCTTTGATTATAAAAATGCAACCCTCTTTGTTCTAAGCCTGCACTCCCTTGCCTGCCTGCTTGTACCTTTCACAAGCATCCTGTGCTAATAACTTATCTTCACTTGTGGCTTTGTCTCACACTGAATTCTTTCAGTGCTGAGACAAAAGAACTTGAGCTTCAGTAAGTCCTGACACCTGGGGAGCAGTTTCAGTTAAAAGACAGTGGATTCACAGTTTGACTCAGGGAACTCACATCAGAGCTTTGTGACAACCTAGAGGGGCTGGGATGGAGTGGGAGATGGGAGAGATGTTCAAGAAGGAGGAGACACAAACCTACGACTGGTTCATGTTGCTTCACAGCAGAAACTAACACAATACTGTAAAGCAAATACCCTTCAATTAAAAATAAATTTATATATATGTATAGTGGAGGTGATAGAATTCCAGCTGAGCTATTTCAAATCTTAAATGATGAAGCTGTTAAAGTGCTGCACTCATTATGCCAACAAATTAGGAAAACTCAGTGGTGGCCAGGGGACTGGAAAAGGTCAATTTTCACTCCAATCCCAAAGAAAGGTAATGACAAAGAATGTTCAAATTACCATACAATTGCACCCATTTCACATGCAAGCAAGATTATGCTCAAAATCCTACAAACTAGGCTTCAGCAACACATGAACCAAGAACTTCCAGATGTACAAGCTGAATTTAGAAAATGAAGAGGAACTAGAGATCAAATTGCCAACATACACTGGATCATAGAAAAAGCAAAGTAATTCCCCCTAAAAAAAATCTATCTCTGTTTCATTGACTATGTTAAAGCCTTTGACTGTGTAGATCACAGCAAACTGTGGAATATTCTAAGTGAGATGGGAATATCACTCCACAAAACCTGCCTCCTGAGAAATCTGTATGCAGGTCAAGAAGCAACAGAACTGCATGGAACAACAGATTGGTTCAAAATTGGGAAAGGAGTACATCAATGCTGTATATTGTCACCCTGACAGTTCTAACTTCTATGCAGACTACATCACGTGAAATACCAGGCTAGATGAATCACAAGCTGGAATCAAGATTGCCAGGAGAAATATCAACAACCTCAGGTATGCAGATGATACCACTTTTTTTGTAATTCTTTTTTGTTTTTTAAATTATGAAAGTATGATAACGCATTTACAGGAAACTTGGAAAATATAGAACAAAGTTACTTATAGTTCAACTATATATTAAACAACTAAATTCAGATTTTTAGTTGGAGTTTCAATATCAAACTCTCAGAAATTAATAGAATTAATATACAGAAAAGTAGAAAGATATAGTAGACCTGAAAAGCACCATGAACCAATTCAACATAATTAAGATTTTTACAATTTTCACACAACAACACTATACAAATTCTACTCAAATTCCTATTCAGTTCTATTCAAGTCTTCCTTATTTGGAATTCTGAGTGTGGGGTCGTGGCAGTACAGAGAGGGAGAGAATTATATGGCAAATGAAGAAGTGAATTTCTGCCCTCTTGGAGTACATCTGCAGCATTGACCCAGCAGTTCAGCTTTGACTGAAGGAGTTGCATCTTGAAGTCCAACCCACTTCCACATCTTGGAATGCACAGGCTTAGAGCATTGAAATATTGAGATATTTTCTCTTCTATGCCAGTCAACTAAAGTACCAAAAGTACAAGTTCTTACAAGAGGCTGCGTGATGATTTAATCATGGATACAAAATAGAATCATGGCTTCTTTACTCTGAATGAAGAATTACTCCAAAATAGTAATTATGATAATGCAAGATTGCAAAAATAAGTTTAATTAATGACTGCAGATATTCACACATAAAATACCTTTAACTTATAAATTACCAGAAATTATTATGAAAATGTACCCTGTGGCAAGTGAAAGTTCAAGGAGTTGAGGGGTGGAATGCATTTCTAGATAAACACTAAATATTATAAGTGAAGAAAATTCATAAAAGCAGGTTGACACAACTATTTGTCCCACTGAGGTTGAAAAAAGGTGCAAATATTCATGATTTTAGGATTCCAGTTTTTCATAGCATGATCTATCTTTTCTGTAATTTTTTAAAGAGCATGTTTTGTATATAAATCCTCTACTGCTAATTGAAAATGTGTTTTGAGGGAAATGCATCAGTGCAGCAATTTATTCATTTCCAGTAACAGATTCAATGACATTTGCAGAAAGAGCTCTCCATTATCTCCATTGTATTACTTGGTAAATTTAGCAGAAAGAAGGGGATGGAAAAATATGAAAACATGAAATGTGAAAATAATGAAACTTTAATGTAGCACAAAAACTGTGACAGATGTAAGGCTACAAAGAGTCATTAAATTTTTCCCAGTCCATCTCGTTTTATCTTCCTCATCCCTTCACTGTCAATTACTCCTAATGTTCCTTTTTCCTGCTGGACTCAGGGAAGCAACTTGCTTGTTATATCTCTTCCTCTAAACCAGTCTCTAACACCACAAGTATGACTCACAAATCATGTGGCTTGGAATTTCTTTAAGTGAAGAAAATTTGGTAATTCTATTAGAGATGTTTTTAGACATTATAGTAGCTATAGTGCTATTTTTAGATTCACCCTCAAAAGGGCTAATGCTGTACTTTGCAGGAGCCAGGTAACTGACTCATCATAAATGTGTCCATTGTTTCCCAGACTCACAATACATTGCAATAAGAACTATGTTGGCCTTTTTTTTTTTTTTAGCGTGGATCAATGCCTGTGAAAAGAGACTTAAACTGTGATCATTTGTCATTGTCAACTATAGATAGCCACCTAAATATATTTCAAATAAAAATATACTGGAATTGTCTGATGTTATCAGTTGTATTCAAAGTAATAAGAACTACTGGCTCTGCGGGGTCTAATTTTAAATTTTGGGAACTGACAAAGGTGGTCATTCACCCGCAGCAGCATTTAAAGTCATTAGCTCATACAACATTTTAAAGGAGGAAATACCTGACAATAGAAGCTTCTTTTCTATGGAGGACTTTTAGCACCACTGTCCTGCTTTGTGATATCTCAAATGTAACTCCTAGTCCTATAGAATCACAAGAAAAATCCATCAGGTGCAGTGAAGGTGCATGTAAAGTAGTTACATGCTACAAAATGAAGGTAACATCTAAGTTATTTACGGTCTAGTAGGCCTGGGACTAGGAAGGGGTGGAGTGGAGTGGAGGATGGACATCTGAGAAGAGCAAGGGTTATAGATAAGGAATGTGAGAAGCTTCTTTTATTCACACCCTTCCTTTGTACACATCCCTCATCAAAAAAATGTACTTCTAGGAACTAACCTACGTGGCAATCTCCAAATCTTAAGATAATCTTTAGAGGCAGAATAGCAAAGTAGATGAGGAGACGTGTGTATTGAAATTGATCTCAATTCTGACACACAGCTACTGTGACTTTAAGAAAATGACTTAAAACCTCTTTGATATGTACCATGTAGTCACATCTTACATGAAGAAATAAGATTATAAACTCAGAAGCAAAAATTATTCTCAGAAATAATTGGTGTAGTTTTCTCCTTCTGTGTTTTATAGTTTTTTTTCCATAAATTTTCACAAGAAAGTTGACAAAGCTTTCCAGGTCTATTGAATATCATGCTTCACTTTTTGTCTATATTCAGGAATTCCTAAAATTACACACACATTTACATTCCCACCAACAGGGTAGGAGGGTTCCTTTTTCTCCACAGCCTCTCCAGCATTTATTATTTATAGACTTTTTGGTGATGTCTATTCTGACTGATGTGAGGTAATACTTCATTGCAAATTTGATTTGCATTTCTCTAATAATTAGTGATATTGAACATCTTTTCCTGGGCCTATTGGCCATATGTATGTCTTCTTTGCAGAAATGTCTATTTGGGTCCTCTTCTCATCTTTTGATTGGGCTGTTTTCTAGTATCTTTTAAGCTGTATGAGTGGTTTATATATTTTGAAAATTGATCCCTTGTTGGTGTCATCATTTGCAATATTTTCTCCTAGTCAATAAGTTGCATTTTCATTTGGTTTATGGTTTCGTTTGTTATGCAGAAGCTTTTAAGTTCAATTAGGTCCCATTTGTTTATTTTGTTTTTATTTCCATTATGGTAGAAGGCAGACCCAAGAGAATGTTGCTGCGATTTCTTTCAAAGAGTGTTCTGCCTGTTTCCCTCTAGGAGTTTTACAGTGTCTGGTCTTACATTTATCAGTCTTTAATCCATTTTGAGTTTATTTTGTAAATAATGTAAACTGGCACAGCCACTATGGAGAACAGTATGAAGCTTCCTTAAAAAACTTAAAAGAGTTACCTCATGATTCTACAATCTTACTTCTGAGCATATATTTGGACAAAACTCTAATTCAAAAAGATACGTGCTCCCTTAGGTTCACAGAAGCACTACTGACAACATCCAAGACATGGAAATAACTTAAATGCCCATTGACAGATGAATGGATAAAGAAGATGTTGTGTATATATACAATGGAATATTACTCAGCCATAAAAAGGATGAAATAATGTCATTTGCAGCAACATGGATGGACCTAGAGATAAGCCAAACGGAGAAAGACAAATATACAGTATCACTTATATGTCAACCTAAAAAATTATACAATGAAGTTATTTACAAAGCAGAAATAGACTCAAATACATAGAAAACAAGCATGGTTACCAAAGGGGATAGTAGAATCAGGGAAAAGGTGGAGAAAAATAAATTAGGAGTTTGCATATACACACCAGTGTATTTAAAATAGAGAAATGACACAGTCCTATTGTATAGCACAGGGAGCTATATTCAATATGTTTTGATAACCTGTAATGAAAAAGAAGACAGATAGATATGTAGAAGTGAATCACTTTACTGTACACCTGAAACTAACATAACATTGTAAATTAGTTCAGTTCAGTTCAGTCGCTCAGTCATGTCCAACTCTTTCTGACCCCATGAACCGCAGCACGCCAGGCCTCCCTGTCCATCACCAACTCCTGGAGTTCACCCAAACCCATGTCCATCGAGTCATCTGTCGTCCCCTTCTCCTCTTGCCCCCAATCCTTCCTAGCATTAGAGTCTTTTCTAATGAGCCAACTTTTCGCATGAAGGTTATGACCAACCTAGATAGCATATTTAAAAGCAGAGACGTTACTTTGCCAACAAAGGTCCATCTAGTCAAGGCTATGGTTTTTCCGGTGGTCATGTATGGATGTGAGAGTTGGACTATAAAGAAAGCTGAGCACCGAAGAATTGTTGCTTTTGAACTGTAGTGTTGGAGAAGACTCTTGAGAGTCCCTTGGACTCAAAAAGATCCAACCAGTCCATCCTAAAGGAGAGCAGTCCTGGGTGTTCGTTGGAAGGACTGATGTTGAAGCTGAAACTCCAATACTTTAGCCACCTCATGTGAAGAATTGTAAATTAAGTATACTTCAATTTTAAAAAATGGCTTAAAATTCCTCACACATGATTTTCATAGTTTTTGCCCCTGACTATTTCAGATACTTTTAAGGGGTATAGGAATTCAGACTTGTACAATATCATAGGGAAAATTCTTCTCCCATAACCACAATTTTTTTTTTCCCACACAAGGCCAGAGACTTAAATTTTCTCCTTAGTAGAAGCTATACAGTTACAAATAGTAGAAACTCACAAAAGCTACTTAAAGGAAAATGTGTTATTAAGAACACAGGATAGCTTATGGAATTCATAAACTGCTGGGCATCTTAAGGGCTTGGCATCAGCAGTTGGAAAGTGTCAGGAAACAAAATTGCTCTGAGTTTTGGGAACTTCATGGACTTGAGTTTGCTTCTTTCTACATGATCTGTCTATTCTCTTTCTCTCCCTGAAAACTAGATTTCCCTCTGTCTGTGGAGATTATGGATCAGTATCCCCCCCTAATGAGAAACTCAGCTGATGAAGACAGAGCTGACATGGGCTCAGAAACACCTTCAACAGGAAAGAGGACCTTGTCTACTGAGGCTGAGGTTAGAGGGTAGGGATCATCTGATGTAAACATGGCAAAAACCACTACAATATTGTAAAATAATTAGCCCCCAACTAAAATAAATAAATTTATTAAAAAAAAATACCTACTGGTATTCATACATATTGACAAAGATTTCTCAAGGAAAAGGGTTGTGGGTAACACACATGGCTCTTCCGAAATACCAGCAACAGCAAATACTTGCATATGGAGGAGGGAGAAATTCTTAGAACTTCTCTAGGATTCATTAGCAAAAAAGAGATAAACCAGATAACACCAGGGAAATATTGTGAGGTCCTAAGAAATTAAAGGATTAAGATTCAGTTGTGTGATTCCCTTAAAATGATCACCCAAAGGCAATTAAACTCATATGTATATGTAGCATATTAGAACATCAGAGAAAATATACATTTCAAATTACCTAAATAATTTCTTGAGAAACTTCCTCTGAGGTGCTGTTTAAG
Organism: Okapia johnstoni; assembly: GCA_024291935.2. Classification (NCBI taxonomy): domain Eukaryota; kingdom Metazoa; phylum Chordata; class Mammalia; order Artiodactyla; family Giraffidae; genus Okapia; species Okapia johnstoni. Next base: position 4,070,087 of record JAGTYA010000027.1, on the reverse strand, counting down.
TATAGCCTGATTTTGTTTATGCTTATATAGCTCACTATACTTCTTGGCTAACGCCAATGTTGGTTTTAAAATCCAAAACAGTCAATCAGAAATAATAACCTGTTTCTGAAACAAAACATGAATTTTAAAAAACCCCAAGCATATAATAATAAGTTCTCTATCATGCCTACAGAAAAATATTTCATTTTGATAAGCAGTCACAAGAATATAAGATTGCATTTTTTTTTATTTATGACAACTGTTTTTTATCCTATGAATGTGCTGGTGAATATCTAGAAATTACATTTTCATATAAATTGCATTTTTCAAAAAAAAATCACATGATTTATACCATTTAAGCAAATAAAGAAAACACTAGCATATTCTATTAAACGTATGTATTAGTTTTATTTCTTCTGGCCACTAACTTTTGCAGAGTTTACTTAAACAGTTAGTATCTTGCCAATAATAAATTATATATGAATATAAGAAAAATTCACATGATATGCCATTAACACTTCTCTTTTTGTGGCTCTGAGGAAAACACTGTAAATGTTTTAATCAGTTCAGTTCACTCATTCGTGTCCAGCTCTTTGCGACCCCATGGACTGCAGCACACCAGGCTTCCCTGTTCATCACCAACTCCTGGAACTTACTCAGACTCATGTCCTTTGAGTCAGTGATGCCATCCAACCATCTCATCCTCTGTCGCCCCCTTCTCCTCCCGCCTTCAATCTTTCCCAGCATCAGGGTCTTTTCAAATGAGTCAGCTCTTCGCATCAGGTGGCCGAAGTACTAAAGTGTCAGCATCAGCATCGGTCCTTGTAGTGAATATTCAGGACTGATTTTCTTTAGAATGGACTGGTTGGCTATCTTTACAGTCCAAGGGACTCCCAAGAGTCCTTTGAACCACAGTTCAAAGCCATCAGTCCTTTGGCGCTCAGCTTTCCGTATAGTCCAACTCTCACATCCATATAAGACAGCTGGAAAAACCATAGCTTTGATTAGATGTATTTTTGTTGGCAAAGTAATGTCTCTACTTTGCAATATGCTGTCTAGGTTGGTCATAACTTTTCTTCCAAGGAGCAAGGGTCTTTTAATTTCATGGCTGAAGTCACCATCTGCAGTGATTTTGGAAACCCCCCCCCCCAAAAAATAAAGTTTCTCACTGTTTCCATTGTTTCCCCATCGATTTGCCATGAAGTGATGGGACCAGATGCCATGATCTTAGTTTTTTGAATGCTGAGTTTTAAGCCAACTTTTTCACTCTCCTCTTTCACTTTCATCAAGAGGCTCTTTAGTTCTTCTTCACTTTCTTTCATAAGGGTGGTGTCATCTGCATATATGAGGTTATTGATATTTCCCCCGGCGTCTTGATTTCAGCTTGTGCTTCATCCAGCCCAGCATTTCTCATGATGTGCTCTGCATAGAAGTTAAATAAGCAGGGTGACAATATACAGCCTTGACGTACTCCTTTTCTTATTGTACCATGTCTAGTTCTAACTGTTGCTTCTTGACATGCATACAGATTTCTCAGGAGGCAGATAAGGTGGTCTGGTATTCCCATTTCTCTAAGATTTTTCCACAGTTTGTTCTAATAGGGCAGACAATTTTTTGCTACAGTTTATAACTTTCAATGGTGAATTTCAAAATGATGTTTTTTCCCCTAAAATTGCCTCCAGGAATCTATGTTAGTTTCATGGGATATTATATTTATATAATATTTGCATAATTGGTATAATATTCTATGGAAATCTTTCACTCTTGTTTGCATCTCTACTGGGAACTGGATGAAGATCAACTTACTCTGAAAGGTCTCCAAATCAGAGTAATTGCTGCAATTAATTTGTTATGTGCCACTCACTGTGATAAGTTCTTTATGTTGATCAAATAATTTCATCTCCCCAATAACAGTAGATGTAGAAGGAAATTGCAACCCACTCTTCTTGCCTGAAGAATACCATGGACAGAGGAGCCTGGCGGGCTACCGTCCATGCGGTCGCAAAAAATTGGACACGACTGAGCGACTAACACTTACTTACTTAATAACAGTTGAAAGTAAGCAGCATCATTATCCCCATTCTAGAAATGAGAAATGAGGCTTAGAGAGGTTCTGCACCATGACCAAGGTCTCAAGGCTAATGTTTGATAAAGCTAGTTCCTGACCTGCATGCAGGATTCAAAAGGCTACATAATGATCTATGTTTTGCTTGGTCATTCAGTCGTGTCCGACTCTTTAAGACCCCATGGACTGCAGCCTGTCAGGCTCCTCTGTCCATGGGGATTTTCAGGCAAGAATACTGGAGTGGGTTTCCATGCCCTCCTCCAGGGGAACTTCCCAACCCAGGGATTGAACACAGGTCTCCCGCATTGCAGGCAGATTCACTATCTGAGCCACCAGGGAAGTATCGGTCTACTATAGTACAATGTTGTGACAACAGAAGGGTTTTAATAAGATGAATAATTACCCTGTGGTTGACTGGACCCCAGAAATAACATCCTGGGTGTTACTAGCCAGGTTGAATCCTTTCTCAATAAGATTAGAAGAATTCGCTGTGATTACAGAATCCACAACGGGTCTGAAGCAAAGTGGTTCCCTGAGTCATGAGAATCTGTGTCATGTGTCATCAGGTCAACCCTTCCCCTGAAGATTTTCACTGGGTTCATTTTCTCTAGAACCTGGAATTCCTTTCTCCCAGTAAATAAAATCCTCAGTCTCTGGATTTGATCTCTGGAAACGAAACCAAGGGGTAAAGACTCTAGTCCTCTGTTGAGAAGCCAGTCAAGGCAGGTCCTCACAGACATAACTGAGAACACACCACCAGGACCTTTTTCTGGGGGACCAGCCCTCACCAGCTCTACTCACAAAGCTTCAGAACCCCAACTTTTTTTTAATTTTGAATATTTTAGAATAAATGTGGGAAAATTTTCAGCATGAATATTTAGTTCATATTTTTGTGGTTATTAATTCAATCCCTGGATGGATATCAAGCAATTGCAATTTAGAATATCTCTTTGTAATTCCTGGATCTCTTTTCTAAAGCCTAACATATTTAGAATATCTTCATTTTAATAAAATACTTAAGTCTTAATGAAGCTGATAGAATGGCCTTTTCTTTAGCTGAGACAAAATATTCACATTGTATTGTCAACTAACTTAGTTATTATCATCTTTTTATTCTTCAAAGACTAATTTCCTGCCAATTTGGATTAAATTTCTGTTGCATAATTACCAAGAACCTAGGGATCTCTATACCCTCTGCAGTCTTAAAAAGACCTTTAATTTTGCTTAATCACTGTCTTGTCCACAGTGATCGCAATGTGGGTTGTCTGCCCCTTATCCCTAGAGATTCTCCAGTTTCCTCCCCTAATGCACCAGTGAGTGATTTCTTATATTTAGAACATATTTGCTCTCCGTGTTTTCATGATGCAAAAAACTTCTGAGTTTTTCAGATGAAGCCTGGGCTTCCATGATAAACAGTTGAGGCACTGAACACGCAGCCTCGCTAATTGGGAGTTTTTCTCCTTTGCCAAGCAGAACTGGACTTATTCATTCATATATCTTTTCCTTTTCCTTAAGCAAATGTATATTGATCCAAGGACAAACCTGAAAGCAAAAAAAAAATGGATAAAATCAAAGAATATGAAAAAGACAGAAGGAGCCTTCATGCACCTTTTTTAGTCTCCTGACTGGGCTCCCCACACTCATTCTTGATTTCCTACAAATTCATCTCTACCGAGCATAGTCTCCTCAAAACAAACCTGATCACATCAGGTTTCTGCTTAATGTATACAATAATTTCCCTATGGTTTTCTGGCAAGATAAAATCTTTAAAGGCCTGAAAACAGAAAACTTGAGCCTTGCCCTCACCAACATTATTGCATCAAGACAGCTTCTTGGTTTGGCCTCGCTGGTCTGATGTCAGGCCCTTGGACATCCCCTGCTCTCTCTCACCAGGACGTGTGCACACGTGCCCTCTGCCTGGAAGGTCTGCTCCTCATTCCCACCATCCCATCCTGACACTTTCCCACTCATTTCTTAAATTCCCGTAAAGATACTGCTTCTTTGGGGAAACCTTCTCTGAATGCCTCCCCTCAACTAGGTTGGATGACAAATTTCATACTCTGACTTTTCCTAGAAGAGGTCTTTTATCACTCGTAATTGTAACTTGCCATTTTTATGACTATTTGAATTAATAGATGACTTTATCTCTAGCATATAAGCCCCAAGAGGATGCAAAGTAAGTCTGTTTTTGTTTATCATTTTGTTCCTATCACCTAGCACAGTCCTGGAAAATAGAAATATTCCTGTTGGTTAAATGAATCATTTGGTGTTTCTGGGGCAGTCTCTTCTAGCACAGAGATCTATAAAATCATCATGTTTCTTGTATTCTACATTTAGTGTACCAGTAACCTGGACCACTGCAGCCTGAATAATTCATTCTCATAATTCAGTGAAGGGAAAAGAGGACTCTTCAAGCCATTGACCATAGCATTTGGATTTCTTCATACTATTTATTTTTTTTACTCTGCCATAATTATGGTTCAAGTCAAGAGGAAGCATAATCGTATTTAAAGACCCCTTGTGTGGACAGGGTGGCTAGAGGGTGGGAGACAATCAACAGCCAGGAACATTTACAGAGAGACAGGAAGAAGTCAGCCACTAGGCAGTGGTCAGTGTTGAAGCAATGGTGAGAGTAAGTCAGGACTATAAGAATGCTAAGCCTCAGAATTGGGGAATCTGCAATGGAGAAGAAATGCAATCAAGAGCAACTGGGGCTGGGGGGAGTTTTGATTTTACATGAAGATGCAGCTGTTACCACTGTGTATCAGATCCTGGGTATGGTCATCTGAAAAGGGGGGCCTGGGCTCAATGTAAGAGCTAAGGGGTCAGTTCCATGTTATCTAAGATGACGAAAAGTAAACCCTGTGACATGGAGGGATAAAAATGTTGTGCCACATCTTTCATGGCTTCCAGAACATGCAAATATGTATCAATTCTGTGAATTGATAAGAAAGTCCATTTTAAGTTTTCCATGTCTATAATATCTGTAGACCAGAAAATGCTGATGTACCAGACAACCTCTAGATTTTGACAAGCAACCAAAGGTACAGACAAGCATTGGTAACAGATGTTCAATGTAAAACATACACAAATTCTAATGAAAAAGTCCATGTACCTCAGGATCTACACAAAGTCTACAAGCTTCATCTTTGTGTTTTGTAACATTCTGGTTCATAAGCCAAACTGCCCCACATTTGCTAATTAGGATGCTCTGTATTCTTAGTGGAGGAAGTTGCAGATTCCTGAGAGAATTGTTGTTAGCAATTTAAGTCATGCTATTTATTAAGCTGCTGGTAACACATGTATGGAAGACTGAATAGTGGGTTTCTGCAAGTGTTATGCAACAAGAAAGGGGATTTCAGATGTGAGCAAATTAAAGATCCTGAGATGGGGAAATTGTCCTGAACAACCACAAGTGTGTGGTGATTTGTTAGAGCAGCTTCAATAAGCTGATACAACTTGTAAAAGTTGTGTTTGAATTTCCCGTAAGGGAACAAGCCAGTTGCACTGAGGATCCCACGCTGTCAATGGGAAAGAAGAATGTCCACCCTTCCTGACAGTGAGCCAGCTTCCTCACAAATCTGTGTCAGGACACCCAAGATATCTTTGTACATGTGTTCATACTTTTGTGCTGTGTTTCATTAGATCAAAATCACACTACTTAAGAGCTCAATCTACAGGAGTATCCCTTCAGGGAAATATTTATACACTATAATTTAAAGCAAAAAAAAAAAAAACCTCTATTAGGCAAAATGTCTAATAGTTTACTATAGCATACTCATCAGAACACCCTTTGAAATACAATGGCAGACACCATAAAATGATTATAAGTCTGTACACAAACATTTCAGGAAAAACATTAGGAGAAATAAGCCATTAGAGACAAGCCCCCACCCTCACTTCAGTGTAAAGCGGCTGGGGGCCATGGGCTCGTGAGATACTCACCCCACTGAGCGGACACTAAGGACAGGCTGCTGCTGGTGCATTGTCCACACCTTCTGCCGATGCAACTTAGGGTCATCCTTGTCCTCAGGATGGAAGAGAGGACAGAGAGAGCTTGACCAGCACAGGAAGCCATATCCATCAGGGGAAATCAACTATGCTGAAGGCATCTTCCTGCAACCTGGGGTTGGAGAAAAGGGGACCAGCAAGTGGGCATCACTCCCTTTACTGATTTTCACAAGACAAATAGGATTAATCATTTTGGAAGTGCCTGAGATAAAACTTTCTCAGTTGTGTGAAAAGTAATGGTGAGATGAAAGAGCCTGTGCTGAGTGCACAGAACATCTCACTCCGCAGGCATCTGGGTTGTCTCCAGGACTGACTCCACCACCACCCGATGTTGATCAAAGTGATGCCTTCCATGAAGTGTTTTCTCTAAATTCACAGCACAGCTGGCCAACTCCTCCACTCAGATGAGGCAGTGACTGCAAGGATGATTCACACACATGGTACCTGCTCCTCCCTCTTGGGGACAGGTTGAAATAAACTCTTGGAAAGGCAATGGCTGTGAATTTGGGAGAGCAGAGACTCTAACACCTAACACAATTCTCTCCCAGACTGATTGCTTCAGATAAAAAAGCACAATTAAAGGTAAAATCACTGCTTCTTTGTTTCTTTGCATCCCCTTGGACAATTAGATCTAGGTATTCTGATATTGATAAGATATTGATACGATGACCTTATATTAATAAGATGACTTATCAAGAGTTACTTGTTTTCTCCTTTGTGCAGAAGTGCTAGCTTGACTGTAGCACTGGTGGAGATGAAAATGACAGTCACTCAGTCATGTCTGACTCTTTGTGACCCCATGGATTCTAGCTCGCCAGGCTCCTTTGTTCATGGAATTCTCCAGGCAAGAATACTGGAGTGGGTAACCATTCCCTTCTCCAGGGGATCTTCCTGACCCAAGGATCAAACCCAGGTCTTCTGCATTGCAAGCAGGTTCTTTACTATCTAAGCCACTAAGGAATCTCCTGATTTGAGTTATATACACACTATCAACAGGAAACAATATTCTTCAAAGCCACTGAAAACCCTTTCTCAAAGTTTATTAGCTGTAGTAGGAAATGAAGACAGATTTGGTGTCTATTAATGTAGAAATCTCAGAACATCATTTATGCTCTTACTTTTTGAAAATGTCAATAATTGCTACATTGGCTGCTCAGTCTTGTTATTAAATATATTTAAAAGGAAAAAAATAGTTTATTACCACTAGAGCAAGGACATTTTGCCTATTGCCTGCTCATCCAAATAGTTCATTTGTTTCAAGAGACAATAATATCCTTGAACATGAGAACTGTTTCCTAGGAGAAACATCACAGCTCACTATTCACCATTCTTATCAAGAACATAAAGCACATGAGAATTTATGACGGGCTTATTGCTAGCATCTATGTACTATAGGACATATTTTATTTAGCAGCCTAATGAGGAAACTGTTCTAAGTTTAATTATTATAGATTTAACAGCTGTGGAAGTACAAGACCCTGTTTGTATGTTTCAGAAGAAAAAGCCTTAAGTCAGGTGCATTAGCTCAAAGAAGATCCTCTTTTATGTAGAAAAGTAATCCTTCTTAGTTGAGTGAACTGTTTCAAATAAGACACACAGCCTAGGGAGAGGAAGGAAAAACACCCACCCAATGTTCAGGTTAGAAGAAAAAAAGAAATCTCATACCCAACAGGGTGACAGATGTCAGCTCATCCAGTATCTTAGCATGTGGCAAACATCACAATGGTGGTGGTGGTAACTATGGTTACCACCCATCCAGCATATAAAATGGTCCAGGTCTAGTGAACCTAAAGCATCAAAGAGAGGCTTGCCCTTGAATATCACCTGCTAACGGAGGAAGCTGGGATGGATGGTGTCCAGAGAACAGGACAGGTGGATCTTCCTGTGACTGGGGAGCTGTAGTACGGAAGAGGCAAGGCAAATGGATAGTCCTTGATGAGAGCTGATGTGAGAGATAAATAACAAAATACAACTAAGAAATGAGCTATACTAACTGCTAGGAATTAAACTTCCCAACAGGAGGTTCAGCCAAGGGAAAATCTATCCTCAGCTGTTCTGTCTCAGTGTCTGAGAGGTATCACCCTGTGTTTCGTGGAGCAGGGCTGGAATCAGACGAGAGCAGAGCAGTCAGGGTGCAATTCTGGCTCAGATTCTTGAAGCTCCAATAACAATGATGAGATTCCCATAAACTAAAAGGCCAGGGGTACAAACAGCCTTCTGGTCCACGGGCAAGACCAGCTTTACCCCAACCTAGCCCCTCAGAGAATAAAATCCCTATAAACAGAGGTTCAGATGCCAATAAAAGTGAGGAAAGATACAAGGTATGTTTGTACAGGAAACAGAATATATGCTTACACGTGTCAAGGAGAAAAAGACCTATTAAGCTTTGCTTTATTCTTCATCTTGTACTTCTCATTGACCACATTATGGGATCATCACAATCCTCATTATTTGAAGGAAGATTGTAAATGATGGGCTCAAGATTGCTCAGATGCGAAGCTAATGCAGGACTTGAACGTGGCCTGAGCTACTGTATCTGACTTCTCAGCCAGGACACACATGCATTTCATCTGCAAGTCTTGAGACTACACTGAACATTTAGTCTACAGTTCATGGTAAAAGCATTTCACAAAATGTGCACATTCTCTCTGTTCTAGATTAATTGATCTGGCATTGGACTCCTCCATCTTAAATTGCTAGTAGAGTTTATATTTAAAATCAAGACCCTTTTTTCAACTTTGAGATTAAAGGTTGAAGGCATTGAATTAGTGAGATTTTTTTTTGCTTTCAAGTGAAAAACATCTCAATCAAGTTTAAGCCTAAACAAAACATCTGCAGACTGAGACCAGTATAGCTCATTGCACATAATGGATCCAAGGACCCCACCAATCCAATGCCCTCTCCTCCTCCATGGATTTCATCTCTCTCTTTCCCAGGTCTGGGGGCTGGGATTATGACTGGCTGCAGCTCCAGGCAAACAGCTTACTGCTAGTGACAAGAGGGATTTAAATATAGAAATGAGTTCTTTTTCATGGTTGCAAAATTATGAGATCGGATATGATTAGCACCTTCTGGATAGTCTTTTATCACTTGAGGGCCTGGAGATGCCCTGGAACAGCAACCCAGGAGTGGAGTTGATCATACTTACTTACTTAAGTTGTCTGACTTACTGCACTAGTATGGCCATCTCTAGGTCAGCATCCCCACTAACACCTGGGGAGTTACCATGAACAAGGCAACCACAACAAGTTGAACCTACATGTAATAACAGCTTTTCTTGGAAAGCAAACTACATGCCAGACCTGTTAATGAGAGTTCAGAGGCCAGGGCAAGGTCAATAAATTTGGGTGTATTTGGAAGAAAAGCAAGTGTCGATTGACACTAACAAAAGTCGAAACTCAAAGTAGTCCAAGAAAGAGTAATTTGGAAGATGCCTTTTGTAAAGCTAATTTGGTGAAAATAAAAGCTGGTGAGGGCCCTTGTGAAAGTATTTAGGACACTTTTGTATGTGAAAATGGAAAGAAAAACTTTTCTGGACAATTATTAATTTAGCTTATGCTTTTGTCACCTTCTTCATCCCTTTCAAAATAAACAGCAGAGGATTAACAGCTGATCAAACAAAATAGCTGAAACACAAAATAAGTCTGTAATGTGGTCAGACTAAGATGGTGGTCAAATTAAGATGCCACTGGCTGTAAATGCTCTGAAAGGCCAAGTAATTCACTGGAACCAATAAATTCAGGCAACAGCTATCATACATTGAAAGGATAAAGAAATTACTGCAGTAAACAGCCCCTGAAAATGTTTGGAATAATACCTAAGGAGATATTGAAAAACCGTATTTTGGAGTTAGGTGAAACCATAAAGAAGTTGGTTAAGTTAAACTTGAGTATAATTCATAATTTTCACTATTCTACAGACTGTTCTAATGCCCACAAATTTTCTATTTTTTATTGAAGTATAGTTGATTTACAACGTTGTGTTAATATCTGCTGTACACAAAAATGATTCAGTTATACATGTATATATATTTTTTTTTCATGTTCTTTTATATTATGGTTTATTATAGGATATTGAATACAGTTCCCTGTGCTATACAGTAGGACCTGGTGTTTATCCATTCTGTATATAATAGTTTGCATCTGCTAACCCCAGCCTTCCAGTCCAACTCTCCCCAACCCCCATCCCCTTGGCAACCACAAGTTTTTTCTCTATGTCCTTGAGTCTATTTCTGATTTGTAGATAAGTTCATTTATGTCATATTTTAGATTCCGCATACAAACAATGTCATATGATATTTGTCTTACTACACTTAGTATGATCATCTCTAGGTCATGCATGTTCCTGAGAATGGCATTATCTCATTCTTTTTAATGGCTGAGTAGTATTCCATTTTGTATATATATCATATCTTCATTCATCTGTCATTAATGTCCATGTGCTTTCTGATTTAATTCTCACAATCCCCTTTGAGGTCCGTCCTGATGTTAGTGCCCATTTTAAAGGAAACTTAAGTACTGTGTCCACCTCTCACCCTGGATTCTGAAGAGAATGCAACCTTGTTGAGTCTGGTATGCTAGGTGGGTTCCTGCACCCTGGACCAGCACACATTGAAAGTGTGAGCAGACAACATGATAGGAAGTTAGACCACATACTTCCCTCCCCACTTTGCTAACTCTTAATACAAGGTGAGAACCAAGTCTGGTACCAGCTCTCTAGACTGATGGCTAGCAAGGCTGAGACCACATGACCTGCTCCAGGGGCTCGGGGAACCCCCATAGCAGTGCTGCCTTCTCCACCCAAGAGGTCTTCTTCTTGGTCTATTCTTGGTCCCTCTTATTCCAAGGGACCAGATTCTTCAGGCTTCCTTCACCTTCTCATCATCAAAACTTGCTCTCCTAAAAGTATACACCAATTCATACCAACATACAATCAGATAATAGGCTTAAATTTTGATTAAAAAATACATAATGCCAAAGTAGCAGAATAATTTCAGTCATGAACTGGTGGGAGAAGTGTGTGGAGGGTGATGGGGAACAGAGAGAGGAGGGTGGGGAAGGAGGGGAGTCAGACATCTCACTATGCTCCTAGAACCCACCCTCACACTGCAGTGAGTGGCATGTGGTTTGCTGCAGTGGTGCCAGCTACATAAAAAGACTCAGGCAAAGAGTTAGGACTGAAGTAACACTTGCACAGACTTCCAAAAAGCATAGAAACTGCCATGGATGGAAATACTCAAATGCAAACCTAATTGTAATATGTTTTCCAGTAGAAAAGTCTTGTGCTTAGACAAGCCTTCAAGCATGTTTGTTGAGCAGAGGGACAAGAACAAATTAAATCCTAGAGAGATAATCCTGCTAAGGGCACTGCTCACTGGCAGGGACTAAGGAGTAGTCACTGGTGTTCCCAGTTCCCAAACCTTGCTGGCATACCTAAAGTTGCAACAAGTAAAAACTGACCCCTCTGTGGGGTATAGCAGCCCCCTGGCAAGAGCTCGCTGAGGCTCTGATAAAAGTAGAACTGTCTGGATTTGTATGCATTTATCAGCAGAATTTCTGCTCTGTAATTATTTTCTGAGGTACAAGTGCTCATTACTGGGCTTTGGCTCTAGTGAGATAGATGCACACGTGCACATCCATCTATCTCACTAGTAGATACTAGGAATCTGCTGAGCCAGGAAAAAAAAGCATAGGAAATAGAACAGAGCTTGCGTGCATGCATAAACACACACACACACACACCCAGAACACTAAATAACAATGCACTAGGTTTGAGAATGACCAATAAGGGGCCATTAAAACTCAACAGCTGCACCAATGTGTTTTGAGAGGTGTGATAAAAATGCAAATCTGAAACTGCCTATAAGACAGAGGTGGAGAAAAATCAAAAATTTTTAGAAGAGTTCTGTTATCCATGTATGAGAGACACAGAGGGCAGGTTATGGGGAGCAGATAGCAGGACCATGGAAGCTGGAGGGGGCTAGGATCTCAGGCAGGGCCAAGGAACTGTGGAGTTGTAAGAGAATTCATAAAAATGCTAATGCAACTGAATTTAGAATCCTATGTGCATTTCAGAGGAAAAATATATTTGGATACTAACTTTCCACACAAATCCCTCATGATTCATCTATGATTGCTTTGAATTCTTCTACAAGGAGGACTTTCTGATATTTTTCAAACTTGAGATCTTTGAAAGATGCTTTGATTCTCCTAAGAGTATGGTATTTTGAGACCTTTAAACCCTCAGCAAAACATCCTAACCTACTTCAAAATTTTGGAAAATAATTACCATAATAAAGGGAGTTTTTAAAACAACTAATGTTTTTATGGTTTTAGGTATCCTGTATCACACATATGGAGATATATATATATATACACACATATATTTATTTATTTATCTATATTTATATCCAAAAACTTTAAGTGTAACCCAGGATTTGAGGAAAAGCATCATATTAGAAGTTGGGAGGTCAGGGTTCAAGCCTCACCTCTTTCATTTACCAGCTAGACGATCTATACAGATTTGTGCCACTATCAAAGCTGTCAAGTGCACCCTCCCCATGGAAAGGGGAGCAATGGAGCCATAGTTTTCAACAGGGTCAATTCCTTCCCCAAAGGGTATCTGGGAAAATTGGGGGTGGTTCAGTTGACATGATAATTGTAAGACGCTGTTGAAATGCTAGATGCCCTGCAATTCTCACGATAGTTCTACACCAGGAACATCCAGAAAGATTTTCAAATGCCCCACCAGACATTCACATAGGTGTAAACCTGTTTGTTTGTGTTTATCTGATCCTAGAACCTAGTTCTGTTCTGTATGATGTTAATAATACATATGTTGGGTCATTTGCAGAGACATGGTTGCACCTAGAGAGTGTTCATAAGTAAGTAAGCAAGAGAAAAACAAATACCATATATTGACGCATAAATGTGGAATCTAGAAATATGGTATAGATGATCTTATTTGCAAAGCAGAAATAATGACAAGATGTAGTGGACAAATATATGGATGCCAAGGGGGCAATGGGGTGGGGGTGGGAGATTTGGATTGACACATATACATTATTGATACCATGTATAAAATAGGTGATTAATAACATAATACATAGCACAGGGGAGCTCCACTTGATGCACTGTGGAGACCAGAATGGGAATGAAGTTCAAAAGGAAAGAGATATATGTACATGTATGAATTTCCCAGATGGCGCTAATAGTAAAGGACCCGCCTGTCAATGCAGGAGACCTAAGAGGCTCAGGTTCAATCCCTGGGTCAGGAAGATCTCCTGGAGGAAGGCATGGCAACTCACTCCAGTATTCTTGCCTGAAGAATCCTATGGACAGAGGAGTCTGGCAGGCTAGAGTCCACAGGGTCACAACTGAAGTGGCTTAGCACATATGTATATCTACAGCTGCTTCACTTTGCTGTACAGCAGAAACTAAGACAACATTGTAAAGAAACTATATTCCAATAAAAATTAATTTTAAAAACCCTTATAAGCATTAATGATTCTCAGGTTAACAAGGAAATCAAGAGAAGAACTCTAATCTGTGTATACCTAAATGACAAATTAAATATAAAGACCTGAAAATTTTATCCAAATTTGTAGCATAGTTATTAAGAAAATAGTAAGAATAAAAACAAATTTAAATATAAAAACAATACGTGTGTGTGTCTGTGTGTGTTGGGAATAGTTCTCTGAAAAACTCCTTAATCACATTTTTTTTGTTTTAAATTAATTAATTTATTTTAATTGTAGGATAAATACTTTACAATATTGTGATGGTTTCCAGCATGTGTCGGGAGCCGCGATAGGCATTACTGACAAAATGGAGGCACGGCCCCAACCCCCTCTCCTCATCCCGCAGGCACGGTCCCGGGATGAAGGAGTTAGGTCTTGTGATTCTGACTTGTCTTTTCCTTCCTCTGGTTGAGTTGGCTGGAAGAATGTTATAATCCATAACGTTAACTATTGACATTTGTTCAAGGAGTTTTACAAAGAATGCTCCAGAATGAGCACATAGGCTGCAGCCTGAGATCATGGGAAACATTGTTATCTGAAACCTGCCTGTAAGGGGAATGTTTATGGCAAAAGAAGTTTGTTGAGTTTAGGGGTTAGGAATAATTAAGAATAGTTAGAAGCTAAAAGTTTAAGGTATGTTGTAGTGTTGGCATATTTTACTATAGCTTATAGAAACTAGGAATTTTAGAGATACTAATAGCTAAAAGCCTTTTTAGGAGATGATGAGCTTAAGTTACTAGGGGATAGCAGGATTTAAAGAGATAAGAAATAAACTGAGGAATGTAATATACAGCCCAGAGACAAACTTGAGTTACAATGTTATCACAAGGACAATTAAGAGGGAACTCTGAAGGACAACAATGATTTATGGAGACAGTAAATATGGGTGAGGAGAAACTGAAGATGTCATACCTCTGACCTAATGCTTTTGTAAAAGTATAAAAGAAAACCTGATGCTTAAAACAAACATGCAGCCCAGTGCTTTGAGCGAGAGACTGCATCATTTTCGTTCGCCGACCCCGTTCATCCCTTCAGGGAGATTCCCTGGCTGCCGGAGCTGGACTCCGGCAAGCATGCATTGACATGAATCAGCCACAGGTGCACATGTGTTCCCCCATCCTGAAGCCCCTCCCACCACCCTCCCCTCCCCATCCCTCTGGGTTGTTCCAGAGCAGCAGCTTTGAGTGCCCTGCTTCATGCATCAAACTTGCACTGGTCATCTGTTTTACATATGGTAATATACATGTTTCAATGCTATTCTCTCATATTGTCCCACCCTCACCTTCTATGTCTAATATCTGCGTCACTTGTGAGTTTGTTTTCATTTTCTATTTTCTCTTTTGATCCCCTTAGTGAATATGCCTGACTAATGAGATAAGTAATTTTTTCTTGAATGTTGTGCATTAGGTTGAAAGTTTATAGAGATGCTTAACATTGTTATTTTTCTCCAGAGAGGATTTATTTTAGCATTCGACCATGTGTCCAAGGCTAGGATGCAGGAGGAAAGCAGCTGTTTTCTCTGAGGCTGGCAGGTGATTTGGGGGAGGCATTAGGACAGCACTCAGCTTAGGAAGAGTATCTACCATGGCAACAATGTATGGAGCATGTTCAGAGGAGCCATAAACAAGGGGATGGATGCTCACACAGGCCCCCGGAAAGCATGTGGTCCATGTCAGAGAGATATATGAGGTTGGAGGTCCCTGGATGGGTGGGAAGCTTCTGTTACGCCTGCTAAGGCAGCCTGGGAAAGAACCACACGTGAACAGTGATGATATTAGATTCTAAGGAACAGCCAGGTTAAGACCTGACCTGACCTTCTAATATCTCCATCCTGATGATTCTAAGGGGCCAGAAGCAACAGCTAACACACTGGTGGCACAGACACAAAGAATCTGTGATGCAAAAGGTGGTGCTTTCCTCAGTCCCCAGGCTGCAGGTTGTGCAACCTGGTTACCCCTGTCCTGGAATTGTGGGGTACAAGGGTATAATCAGGGAGAAGCCCCAGGTGGCGCCAGTGGTAAAGAACCTGCCTGGCAACGCAGGAGACATAGGAGACTCGGGTTCAATCCATGGCTCAGGAAGACCTCCTGGAGAAGGACGTGCCAACCAACTCCAGTATTCTTGCCTGGAAAATCCCATGGACAGAGGCTCCTGGCCGGCTATAGTCCATAGGGTTGCAGAGTCGAACATGACTGAATTGACTTAGCACACATGTGGAATGAAAGTTTTTATTTGGATTAGATAGGACTACTTAATACCTATAAAACAGACTAGTCCATATTCCAAACCAGATAAAAAGCAGAGAAATTTGCCAGTGGTCTCCTTTAGAGACTTGAAATGAGCACCAGCTATGTGGATCTAAAGACAAAAATGGGGACATAACCCCGCCCATCAACAGGAAATTGGATTAAAGATTTACTGATCATGGCCCAGCCCATCAGAGCAAGACCCAGTTTCCCCCACAGTCAGTCTCTCCCATCAAGAAGTTTTCATAAGCCTCTTATCCTTACCCATCAGAGGGCAGACAGAATGAAAACCACAATCACAGAAAACTAATCAAACTGATCACAAGGGCCACAGCCTTGTCTAACTCAATGAAACTGTGAGCCATGCCGAGTAGGGCCACCCAAGAAGCAGTGGCAGACTTTATTTTCTTTATTTCTTTGGCTCCAAAATCACTGCAGATGGTGGTTGCAGCCATGAAACTAAAAGACTCTTGCTCCTTGGAAGAAAAGCTATGACCAACCTAGACAGCATACTAAAAAGCAGAGACATTACTTTGCCGACGAAGGTCTGTATAGTCAAAGCTACGGTTTTTCCAGTAGTCATGTATGGATGTGAGAGTTGTAATATAAAGAAAGCTGAGCAACGAAGAATTGATACTTTTGAATTGTGGTGTTGGAAAAGACTCTTGAAAGTCCCTTGAACCTCAAGGGGATCAAACTGATCAATCCTAAAGGAAATTTGTCCCGAATATCATTGGAAGGACTGATGCTGAAGCTGAAGCTCTAATACTTTGACCACCTGATGCAATGCACTGACTCCCTGGAAAAGACCCTGATGCCTGGAAAGACTGAAGGGAGGAGTAGAATGGGATGAAAGAGGATGAGATGGTTGGATGGCATCACCGACTCAGAGGACATGAGTTTGAGCAAGCTATGGGAGTTAGTGATGGACAGGGAGGCCTTATGTGCCGTAGTCCATGGAGTTGCAAAGATTCAGACATGACTGAGAGGCTGAACTGATATACTATATTACATATATATACACCTATGTATTTACATATATGCATATATATATACATATATATGTATGTGTGCCTGAGTGCTAAGTCACTTCAGTAGTGTCCAATTCTTTGAAACCCCATGGACCGTAACCCACCAGGCTCCTGGTAGTAGAAATCAACACAATATTGTAAATCAAGTATACTCCAGTAAAAATTAGTTTAAAAATTCCATATTTTCCATGTTTTATTATTGGCTCCATATAGTTCTTACAAAAACATACTAGTTCACCATAGGTGCTGTAGTCCAGGGTTAATGACCATAAAGTCAGAGATTTCCAAGTGTCTGATGAGGTCAATGCACTCTGTACCCTTGAGTTCACAGGGGTGTGATGAATATGGAGAAGGAATCTGTGGACCAGCAAGACACTTCCTAACAGCATTTTATTGTATTTTTTAATTTATTTATTTTAATTGGAGGCTAATTACTTTACAATATTGTAGTGGTTTTTGCCATACTTTGACATGAATCAGCCATGAGTGTACATGAAGAATGCTAGTTAGTATGATCATCTCTATGTCCATCCATGTTGCTACAAAAGGCGTTACTTCATTCTTTTTTATGAAGTAATATTACACTTAACATAATGAACATAAGTTCATTTTCTACATCTGTAACTCTATTTTAAAAGTCAAGATATTAAAAAGGAGGGAAATGACTAACAATAATCCATGTACCTAAAATTAAAATAAAAACAAATATGTAAGTTCCTTACTTCTTAGCCACAGTGCAAAACTTTGGAAAAATCTATTACAGCATGAAAACCTTGATATAAACAGATTCTCTGAGCAACTGAAAACACCATGATTCATTTCTCTATTTGAAAAAACTTTTTTTTTAATTAATTACTTTTTAAACAATAATGGGATTTGTGCTTAATATGCTAACATTAGCAGGAAATTACAAATAATTGAAGCTGAGGAAACCAAAAGGATGATTGTATTCAAAGACGGTTTTATACTCATTTCAAATGTACTGCAAGTTCTCTTTATATGATGACATGGAATGTTTAGAATCATCTTTATAAGCTGGAAGGAAACATGAATATAAGCTGGAGAGTCTCCTTCAATCTTATTATTTGATAAATAGTAAAATTCAAGCCAAAAGTAAAATCTACTGGATCATGCAGTTAATGGCACTTATTCATTCAGTTAATTGATTTATTCATCATATATTTGAGTGCCTACTCAAGAAGATTGAGGAGCAGTCAAGCCTTATGGAACATAGGTACAAGGAGCCCATATAACCCTAATAACAACTGTTATAAGATAAGGTCAACTAGGATGTGTACAACATCATAAGTAGATCATAAAGCAAAGATGGGGCAAAAATTTCAGGAAAGACATTTGTAATGAATGGTGCAGGTTGAGAAGACTGGGAGGGAAGAAAGGAGCCTGAGCAGTGCATGGAGCAGGAGATTAATTTGGCTCAGTTTGGTTGTATCAAAAACTCCAACATGAAGCCGGGGAGCTAACTCTCCCTTCATGTTGGAGCTTTTTGATGTCTAGAGCACTGGACAGTAAAACATTGACTTGACTTTGTTAAAACAAAAAATGAAGACCCGTGGAAATTTGCAAAGCAGGGGAGAAATAGAAACACAAGGAATGGTGCTTTACAAAAATTAGTCCAGCAGAGGAGGTCTGGACTTAGAGTCTGTGCTGCCACCATTGTAGACACAGCTTCCCAACTCCAATCCCACCCTTCCACTGGCTCTAAGGCCTCAAGAAGTTGTGATGTTGCTCCTTTTTCTCTAGCTAAGATGAAGAAAGTTCATTGGGTTTTTTTCCCCTTTCTCTTTCTCTACAGGAAGCCTCCAGAGAGGCCCTCTCTTCAGATGCTGCACACAGATTCAGAGGTCTCAGACTCGGGCCAGCACAGACGGGCCAAGGCATTTCCACTGGCTGACCCATCACTGGTTTATCCATCTTTCTTTTTTTTCCTTTCTGGGTCAGACATGGCAAAGTAGTAGAACAGTGATGGGCTAAGGGAATACAAGTGGAAGGTGTTTCCAGAAATCCTCTTCCCATCATGTGATTAGTTATGCACCTTAAACAAATATTTTGAAATACTTCATTCTCCTTTATCTCAACACAGTTGACTTCTAATGATTCACTCTGTTCTACTCTCGTACGTGCTCTACATCACAGTCATTTTTAATTTTATTCTCCTCTCTCCTACCAACATTCAAAGATCTTTACTTAAAAGCAATAGAGTCAAATGCATTAATTTCTTACCAATTTTGGAATGAGTGCTACATGTTTAAAGTTTATTATATCCCCTTGTGGTTTGCACAGGAGAGGTGGTGCTACCAAGCTTAGAAAGCTCATTAACAAAGATATATTATCTAAAATCTACTGAAAACCACACTGACATGATTGACTATGGGTTATTCAATTTTACATATGGTATTTGTCAGGCAGATTCTTAAATCATCTTGAGAGCTGGCCATAATTCCTTAATGGGGGAACACCTGGCCTTCCAGGGATAAGAGTAATTGCTTCTCTATCTTTCAAACCTCTGCACTACAACAGATTAAATTGAACTTTCGGAACAAGTTGCTCACAAGAGACTTATCCATAGTTGAGCCCTATTTCTATTTTTTTCCTACAGTGTACAAGCTCAGAGTATTCACATTGGTGTGGTGATATGTGATTAATAGTGTGAGCGGTTTGCTAATCTCTTGTCCTTAATCTTCCTTTTCTTCAGAAAAGGTTTCCTTTTATCTATCTCACTTTGTTATCCCATATACCAAAGTTTGAGGAGTCATGATGGTAGATTACATTTGTAAATGCTATAAATACCAAAATCCATCCACAACACAACTATCAGCACTCATGGGGAGTGGAGATAAGTGACTAGAGCACCATCCCAGGTTCTAGGCCTCCCAATAAATCCCCTGACTGCTAGTCAACTGCAAAATAGACCCACAAAGCATAATGATGAGCAGTTTATAGAACTTTACCTTCAACGATTATTTAATCCAATCACCACCCTGTGAAGAATATTTAATCACACTTGCTAATCTTCACCTAAGAAGACTTCCCTGCAGCCCTGCCCACCTCTCCCAGTGTACACCCTTGCCACCTTGTTTAGGTGGCAGCAGAGGGGAAGCTGGTTCTGTATTTCTCACTCCAGTCCCCTGAGACCAACAATAGCATCAGTGTTGGCTGGCAAGAAGAAGGACCCCGGATGCAGACCTGGCTATAGATAAGGCCATAGGAGTGGGCAGTTTGTGAAGAGATGCAATGCTGTCAGCTTTGCTCCTTGGACTAATCAGCTTGACTCTCATCTCAAGAGACAATGGTAGATGCTTTTCTGCTATAAATAAAGCTGTAAAATTAGTATCATACATTTTAAATTCTGGTTAAGCATCATGTGCCTGTTAATCTTACCTCCTCAAACTCTTCTAGCATTGACTGAGTATGGAAAATTGTAAATGCCATTAGTAGACATGGAGAGAACTAATCTTTTGGCAGATGTTGGTTCATGACATCAGGAGTTCTCAGACTGACATTAGAAACTAATCCCTGTGTGCAGAGGGCCAGGTGAGGCAGCTACACTAGACTGATAGGTGACAAACTTAATAAGCTGGGAACTCACATACCAGGCTTGTATTGGGTGGTGGCAAGATGAGGTCTCAGCACACACCCTCCAGAATCATAAGAGTATATACAGAGGCTTTAACTGGGTTCAGTTGCATACATGGTCCTGATGGTGTCAGCAGCACAGGGCTCTCAAAGATTGCGTCATTGGGCAGCTCCTTGTGTGAGGACAGTGGGCAGAGCCTATGCTATAAGGACGGGGAAGGGGGCATGACTCCATTGCCTGGGTTCAGCCCAAGGGTCCACCTGCAGGCATATCCTCTTAATAATGGGTGTCAGTTAAATGGATACCTAGAAAAGGAAAGAAAGTCCATGATCACAGAGACTGGGGCAACAAACTCGAAGAGCAGTGAAGAGAAAACTGAAGTGTGACAAGAGCTGTATTGTAGATTCACTGAGAGAAGAAAGTGAAAAAACTATTTTAAGCTGTATATCTGTAAAAAGTTTAAACCTGGGAAACTCCTGTATAGGTAGGATGTGCATATCATCAACTTTGAAAGAAAAAGGAGACACTATTAATAATCAGGAAACAAGCATTACTGAGTCTATGACCCTGGACCACTAAGTTGAGTACTTATCTGATATGTAGCCACAGGGAATAGCTGAGCACAGAAGTGAAGAAATATCATTCATATTTAGAAACACGGCTTGTGTTGGGGTTGATTTGATCATTACACACACACACACACACACACACACATATATATATATAGGCTTTCCAGGTAGCAAGGACATGACAACCCACTCCAGTCTTCTTACCTAGAGAATCCCATGAACAGAAGAGCCAGGCAGGCTACAGTCCATGGGATTGCAAAGAACTGGACATGACATCCTGTTGCTTCTGTTTCTCTGGAGAACCTGACTGATACATGAATTGGTTGTTGCTCAGTCGCTAAGCTATGTCAGACTTTTTGCAACCCCAGAGACTGTAGCATACCAGGCTCCTCTGCCCTCCCTCATATCTCACAGTTTGCTAAAATTCATGTCCACTGAGAAGGGAATGGCTACCCACCCCAGTATTCTTGCCCCGAGAATTCCATGGACAAGAGGAGCCTGGTGGGTTGCAGTCCACGAGGCTGCAAAGGACTGGACATGATTGAGCAACTAAGCACTTACACACTTACTCACTTTATTTAAGTTAGTGATCTAACCTTGTCATCCTCTGCTGCCGTCTTCTCCTTTTGCCTTCACTCTTTCCCAACTTCAGGGTCTTTCCCAATGAGTCAGCTCTTATAATTACTCCTAAAGGAATAAATATAAGAGAAGCAAATAATATCTTGTCATTCCTTTTTAAGGGACTTTCTCTTTCCTTCTGAAGTGGAAGAAGCCTTCACTAAAGGTTACCGTGACTTATCCAGATAACTAAAGCCTTGGACTCAGCTGAACACGGGAATGGGAAAAACAGATCAAGACAAATTCCCTAGTAATTAAGTTCTTACGTACCATACTTTCCACATAGACAGTGAAGCGTATGATTTCATCAGTAAGTATGAACCACTTCAAAGCACCTCCCAGGCCCTTGGTTTCTGCCCCTGCTGCCCTCTCAGAAGCCACATGTCTCATGAGGCCAGGAGCAGGGCCTGAACCATCGGGGCACATTGGAGGCCTGGTCACCTCAGAAGCGTGGAAACCTGAAGAAAGGAGAAGAAACACAGGACGTACAGACATCAAAATCATAGCAGCCAAATCTTGGTGTGAATTTAAAGGAAGTCCCAGGCTGAGGTAAAATCAGCATAAACCAGGGGCAGCTCCTTCAGGAGGCCTAGCCAAACACATAGAGCAGGAGGTGCAGGGGTGGGCTTGTGGGACACTGGGATCCCCACCTCTTCTTTGCACACGGGGATATCCTCGCAGCCGTCTGGCAGGGATGAGGAATCGAGGAGCACAAGGGCCTGCAGTCAGCCTGATCTAGGAGCAAATTCTGGTCCTTCAACTTCTCATCTGCGTCATCTTGAACAGGTGGTAACTTCTCCCTCAACCTCAATTCCTTAAAACATAAAGTGTGTGTAAGACCACAGTTATTGTTTGCTCTTCTATCAAAGGCCAGTATCCCTGGGACGGGAGAGCAGCTGTGGGTGCTACTCAGTCCCTAACTCCTGGGGTTTGCCTTGGTCTCTATCTGCCCCATTACAGGATGGAGTGAGAGCACCGGGGTGTGGGTAGGTGGGGAGAGGGCGCATTAAAGGGAAAGACATGCAGAAAGCTAGCGAGAAGGGAAGATTAATTTCAGCTGTTAGGAACTGAAGCAATTTTCCTTGAGTCCAGCCCTATTTGCCAAAACACCCCATGGGCAACAGCTTGACTGACTGACCTGGGTACAAACTTTCCATGAACAAGGAGTCCTTGATGGAGTTGAGTTAAGACAGTGTTTCTGGTCTAGGAACAAATACAGCTGACGGTGAACTGCTGACCCTTGACCTTCATGCCTGGGTCTCTCTGAACAAGTCCTAAAATAGAGACTTGCGTATCAGGCAATCCTTATGAGAGGCTGGGCCCTGCTTCTTCCTCTGCAGGGCGAGTACTTTGTCTGGCTACAGGACATGCTCCTTCCTAGAGTGCATTTTAATATTGATTATCATTATTGTATTTTACCATGTGCAAGCAAGCATAACAATTTTAAACATCAATTTTTCCTCTTTAAATCTTAATAAAGATTTTTATTTATAGTAATACCCTCTGATTTTGAGCACACTCACTTCTATAAATTGACAGGGCAATCAGAGTCTATCACTTTATGATCACAAGTGGTTTAATTTTGCTGAAGGGGAACACCACTTGCCTGAAATGTAGGGTTGACTATGCAAAGAGCTTAGAAAATTTAATTCAAAAGCTTTACGTAAACGGTCTTTTCAATGAGCTATTCATATTCTGAACTGTCATTAAAGACAGTTCAGTTCAGTCATTCAGTTGTGTCCAAAGCTTATTATATATATCTTATTATATGCATTATATATATGATGTATATATAATATATATTATTATATACATTATATATAATATTATGTATAATATATAATATATATTATATATAATATATAATACATAATATATATTATATATTATATTATATATAATATATACATATACATCATATATATACATATATATCATATCATATCATATATATATCATATATATTAATATATGATATATATGATATATATATTATATATTGCATATATAATATATATCATTTAATACAATAAAATATAATATAAAATATATAATATAATATATAATATATAATGTACATAATAAGATATGATATGTTACGTATATTTTATCATATATATATCATATATATCATATAAATATATATATGATATATATACTATATATATATCATATATATCATATATATATGATATATATAAATATATGAAATATACATTATCTATATATGTTATAGATAATAATATATATAATATATGTTATATATATAATATATATTAGAATATATAATATATATAATATATAATATAATATATCTAACATATATTTTATATATAACACATATGATATGATATATATCTGATATATAATATATGATATATCTTAATATATAATATACATATTATCTATATATATTAATATATCTTATATTATATAATATGTAATACATATTATGTATACTTATATATACGCTTATTCTACTACACTTAATATATACGTATATATTATATATACGCTTACTCCTTGGAAGGAAAGTTATGATCAACCTATTATATTATAATGTAATATATAATATATATTATTATACAATATAATAATATAATATAAATACAATTATATACAATATAGAATATTAAATATAACAATATATTATAATATATACATTATAATGTTTTATATGAATACATACATTATATACAGTATATTATATAATTTATAATATATGTAATAATATAATATATAATATAACAATATATGCAATATAAATTAATATTTTATTTATTAATACTAATATTTTATTTATTAATACTATTAATAGATATAATATATAATATATGTATACAATATATATAATTAATATAATATAATGTATATAATATATATTATATATTATATATTGTATTATATTATATTATATTATATATACATTTTATATATATATCATATATATTATTATATATATAATATTATATATTATATATTATATAGATAATAATATATACATTTATAATTATATATAATTTAAACAATATATAATTATATATATAATTATATATATTATATTATATTATTTATATTATATATAATAGAATATAATATATTTATAATATTATAATATTTTTTATAATATAATATATCATATATATTATTATATTATAACATATATTATAATATTATATATATTATATTATAATATAATATATATAATAATATAATATATAATGTTAATTATATAAAATAATTTTTGTGTATATTGTTTTGTGTATAATATATATATTATATATTTTTTATGTAATATTATATATTAATATAATATATATATTATATTATATATTATATATA
Source organism: Okapia johnstoni (assembly GCA_024291935.2). Lineage (NCBI taxonomy): Eukaryota > Metazoa > Chordata > Mammalia > Artiodactyla > Giraffidae > Okapia > Okapia johnstoni. The sequence goes on along the minus strand of JAGTYA010000027.1, from coordinate 4,045,112 downwards.
TTGTATTGTATTAATATATTATATTACATATATATTATTACATATATTATATATTTTATAATATGTTACATATATTATATACCATGTTACATATGTTATATACAATATATATAATGTATATGTATGTATATAATTATATATAATATAATATATGTAATATACTATATAGTATATGTAATATATTTTATAATTTTTATATGTAATATATATTATATATAAAATATGAGATAATATAGTATAATATAATATACATGTTATATATATTATATATTATAATATAAGATGTTATGTTATAATGTATGTTGTAATATTAAAATATTAATTAAGATAATAATATATAATATATTAATGAGTATATAATATATTACATAATTTTATTTGTAAATAAAATTATGTAATATATATGTAATATATAAATATGTGTATTATATATAAATATATATATTTGTCTTATATATAAGTTTTATATATATTAATATATATCGAATAAATATAATTAATTATATTAATTGTGTCTAATATTCCTTCCCATGGATTTACTATAATATAAATATATAAATATATATATTTATAATACTATATATAAATTATATATATAACATATATAATATATAATATAGATAATTATTGTATATTGTTAATTATACTTAATTATAGTATGCTTAAAAATATCTAAAATACTTCTGGGCTGAGAAACGCTGGGCTGATGGAAGCACAAGCTGGAATCAAGATTGCTGGGAGAAATATCAATAACCTCAGATATGCAGATGACACCATCCTTATGGCAGAAAGTGAAGAACTAAAGAGTCTCTTGATGAAAGTGAAAGCAGAGAGTGAAAAAGTTGGCTTAAAGCTCAACATTCAGAAAACTAAGATCATGGCATCTGATCCCATCACTTCATGGCAGATAGATGGGGAGACAGTGGAAAGAGTGGCTGACTTTATTTTTCTGGGCTCCAAAATCACTGCAGATGGTAACTGCAGCTATGAAATTAAAAGACGCTTACTCCTTGGAAGGAAAGTTATGACCAACCTAGACAGCATATTCGGAGAAGGCAATGGCACCCCACTCCAGTACTCTTGCCTGGAAACTCCCATGGATGGAGAAGCCTGGTAGGCTGCAGTCCATGGGGTCGCTACGAGTCGGACACGACTGAGCGACTTCACTTTCACTTTTCCCTTTCATGCACTGGAGAAGGAAATGGCAACCCACTCCAGTACTCTTGCCTGAAGAATCCCAGGGATGGCGGAGCCTGGTGGGCTGCCGTCTATGGGGTCGCACAGAGTCGGACACGACTGAAGCGACTTAGCTGCAGCAGCAGCAGCAGACAGCATGTTAAAAACCAGAGACATTACTTTGCCAACAAAGGTCCATCTTGTCAAGGCTATGGTTTTTCCAGTGGTCATGTATGGATGTGAGAATTGGACTATAAAGAAAGCTGAGAGCCGCAGAATTGATGCTTTTGAACCGTGGTGTTGGAGAAGACTCTTGAGAGTCCCTTGGACAGCAAGGAGATCCAACCAGTCCATCCTAAAGGAGATCAGTCCTGGGTGTTCTTTGGAAGGACTGACGTTGAAGCTGAAATTCTATACTTTGGCTACCTGATGCGAAGAGCTGACTCATTGGAAAAGACCCTGATGCTGGGAAACATTGAGGGCAGGAGGAGAAGGGGACGACAGAGGATGAGATGGCTGGTTGGCATCACTGACTAGATGGACATGGTTTGGGTGGACTCCAGGAGTTGTTGACAGACAGGGAGGCCTGGAATGCTTCAGTTCATGGGGTCACAAAGAGTCGGACACTACTGAGCGACTGAACTGAACTGAAAATACATCTCATGTTATAGAAAACTGCTTATGATGACTACATTCAAAAGCAGAATATATAAATCAATATATATGGATAACGTGCTGTATATTGTATAAAATTAATTATATTTAAATAACATACACACACATTGGTAAGGTAAGAAGAATATATGTCAAAAAATGCACTGTATTTCCTTGGCAATGATAACATAGATGATGTTTCTTTGCTGCTTCTGATTTTCCATATTAATCTGTCTTACTTCGATTATCAGAAAGCTTTAAATTGTTAATTTTTTTAATGTGTGGAAGAGAAACAACATAAATGGCAAAAACATTTTTCTGCATAGGTAAAAGAAAAAATTGCTTTTAAATTCTGCTTTCCTTCGAAAGGGATGAAGTTCTTGAATAACTAGTAACTAACCTTTCACATAATTTGTTCATATGAAGTCTATTCATTACTCATACAACAAGCTTTGTTGCCTTCGATCATCAATAAACAGATCTTGTTTGCTTATTAAGTGAGAAAAACCTAAGCAAATATGACATTTAAACTCTTGCCATATCATTTTTGACAGTTTCCAAAGTTCTCTAAAACTTGATCAAATAGCTTGACTTTTATTTCTCTGAGTTCACAATTGTCAACACTTAAGAAATAGCAATATGAATGTGTGTGTGTTGGGGCTTCTCCAGCAGCTCAGTGGTAAAGAATTTGCCTGCAATGCTGGAGAGGCAAGTTTGATCTCTGGGTCGAGAAGATGCCCTGGAGTAGAGCCTGGCAGCCCACTCCAGTATTCTTTCCTGGAGAATCCCATGGACAGAGGAGCCTGATGGGCTACACCCCACAGGGTCATAGAGTCAGACATGACTGAAGTGACTTAGCACACAAGTGCTTGAATTACATATACTAATGATATCTTCTAATTTTATTTATTTTTAATTGAAGAATATTTGGTTCGTAGTATTGCATTGGTTTCTATAAAACATCAGCATGAATCAGCCATAGGTTTACTCAAGTCCCCTCTCACTTGAACATCCCTCCAAATCCCACCCATCTAGGTTGTTACCAAGACCCAATTTGAGTTCCCTGAGTCATACAGAAAATTCCCATTGGCTATCTATTTTACATACGGTAATGTAAGTTTCCACATTACTCTCTCCATACCTCCCACCCTCTCTGTCTTCCCCATGCCCAGCCATGACCATAAGTCTGTTCTCAATGTCTGTGTCTCCATTAGTATTAGTGTTAATCACTTAGTCATGTCTGACTCTTTGTGATCCCATGGACTGTAGCCCACCAGGCTCCTCTGCCCACGGAATTCTCCAAGCAAGAATACTGGGGTGGGTTGCCATTTCCTTCTCCAGGGGATCTTCCCAAACCAGAGATCAAACACAGTTCTCCCACACTGCAGGCAGACTTTACCCACTGAGCCACGAGGGAACTGCCCTGCAAATAGGTTCATCAGTACCATCTTCCTAGATTCCACATAGATGCATTAGTATACAACAACTGTTTTCTCTCTTTGACTTACTTCACTCTGTATAATAGGCTCTAGGTTCATCTATCTCATTAGGACTGACTTAAACGTTCCTTTTTATGGCTGAGTAATATTCCATTGTTTATATGTACCACACTTCTTTATCCATTCATCTGTTGATGGACATCTAGGTTGCTTTCCTGTCCTAGCTGTTGTAAATAGAGCTGCAGTGAACATTGGGTTCCACGTGTCTTTGTCAGTTTTGGTTTCCTCTGGGTATATGCCTAGTAGTGGGATTGCTGGATCATATGGTGGTTTTATTCCTAGTTTTTCAAGGAATCTCCATACTGTTCTCCATAGTGGCTGTATCAATTTGCACTCCCACCAACAGTGCAAGAGGGTTCCCTCTTCTCCACACCCTCTCCAGCATTTATTGTTTGTAGATTTTTTGATAATGTCTATTCTTACTGGAAATCGTAAAGAAAATCAGTCCTGAATATTCGTTGGAAGGACTGATGCCGAAGCTGAAGTTCCAATACTCTGGCCACCTGATGCAAAGAGATTAATCACTGGAAAAAACCCTGATGCTGGGAAAGATTGAAGTCAGGAGGAGAGGGGGATGACAGAGGATGAGATGGTTGGATGGTATCACTGACTCGATGGACAAGGGTTTGAGCAGGCTCTGGGAGTTGGTAATGGACAGGGAAGCCTGGAGTGCTACAGTCCATGGGGTCGCAAAGAGTCAGACATGATTGAGTGACTGAACTGATTCTTACTGATGTGAAGTGATGTCTCATTGTAGTTTTGATTTGCATTTCTCTAATAGTGAGTGATATAGAGCATCTTTGCAAGTGTTTATTAGCCATCTGTATGTCTTCTTTGGAGAAATGTCTGTTTAGGTCTTCTGCGCACTTTTTGATTGGGTTGTTTGTTTTTCTGGTATTGATTTGTAAAAGCTGCTTGCATATTTTTGAAATTAATCTTTTGTTGCCGGAGTCCAGCCCCAGCAGGACAGGGTTCCCTCAGGATGGACGGCGTCGGCGATACGAATGAGAAGACACAGCGAGTCGTGGTGTTTCCAAGTGTCTTCTGACTTTATTGTTTTTAAGACAGCTTTTATATTTTTGGTGGTACATAGAAACAAATGTAAAGTATAGAGTCATGCCAGATCAGCTCGATGGATCAGCAGTTTTTGATCCATATCGGAACCAGGACACTGTTTGTGTTTCTAAGTTATAAAAGGTTTAAAATTGTTTACATCATCTTCTGGCCCAGAGGCCTGCTAACATCTTGTGACTCTTATTGATAAGGGTTGATCAGCCAGGACACTTTTGTATCAGGCACAGCAGGAAAGAATTCATTAATAGAAAGTTTCAAGGAAAAACCTGTTTTCGGTAAATTACTCTATGCCTTGAGCTTAACAGAAAAGAATGTGGTTCCATAAAGTCATAGTACAGCAAGCTGACACAATATAGCACAAAGGTCAGTTCTTAGCAAAATCACCAGCTGAATTAACAAATTGTCTTATTATTTGTATTAAAACTAAACTTTTATTTATATAAATCCCTAATTATTATGCTTTCATTATATAGGCTAAATACATTAAGAGTAAAAACATAGTGAGTAACTATAGATTAAGTAAATCAAGAAAATAATGCAAAAATCTTCAAGTTTAATCAGGTCCCACTTGTTTATTTTGTTTCTATTTCCATTACTCTAGGAGGTGGGTCATACAGGATCTTGCTGTGATTTATGTCAAAGAGTGTTCTGCTTATGTTTTCCTCTAGGAGTTTTATAGTTTCTGATCTTAAATTTAAGTCTTTAATTCATTTTGAGTTTATCTTTGTGTATGGTGTTAGGAAGTGTTCTAATTTCATTCTTTTACATGTAGCTGGCCAGTTTTCCCAGCACCACTTATCGAAGAGACTATCTTTGCCCCATTGTATATTCTTGCCTCCCTTGTCAGAACTAAGGTATCCATAGGTGCATGGGTTTTTCTCTGGGCTTTGTTTTGTTGGTCTAGATTTCAATTTTTGTGCCTATACCATACAGTCTTGATGACTATAGCTTTGTAGTATAGTCTCAAGGCAGGAAGGTTGATTCCTCCAACTCCATTTTTCTTTCTCAAGTTTGCTTTGGCTATTTGGGGTCTTTTGTGTTTCCATATGAACTGTGAGATTTTTGTTCTAGTTCTATGAAAAATGCCATTGGTAATTTGATAGAGATTGCATTGAATCTGTAGACTACATTTGGTTGTATAGGCCATTTTCACAATATTGATTATTCCAAACCAGAAACATGGAATCTCTCTCAATCTCTTTATGTTGTCTTTGATTTCTTTCATCATTGTCTTATAGTTTTTGTATACAGCTCTTTTGTCTCCTTAGGTAGATTTATTTCTAGATATTTTATTCTTTTTGTTGCAATGGTAAATAGGATTTTATTCCTTAATTTCTATTTTTCATATTTCATTGTTAGTGTATAAGAATGCAAGTGATTTCTGTGTATTGATTTTGTATCCTGTGACTTTGCTAAATTCACTGATTAGCTCTAGTAATTTTCTGATGGTATCTATAGGGTTTTATACAAACAGTGAGAGTTTTACTTCTTATTTTCCAATCTGGATTCCTTTTATTTATTTTTCTTCTGTTCATTCTTAAAATTGCTTTTGCTGCATCCCACATGCTTTGAGTTGTCGTGTTTTCATTGTCATATCTTTCTAGGAATGTTTTGATTTCCTTTTTTATTTCTTTAGTACTCAAAACAAATTTCTTTTGTTCTATATATAGAGCATACTGTTTAATCTCCATGTGTTTGTGTTTTTTATAGTTCTTTTTTTCCTGTAATTGATATCTAGTCTCATAGCATTGTGGTCAGAAAAGATGCCTGATACAATTTCAATTTTTTTAATTTACTGAAATTTGACTTGTGATCCTAGCTGTGAGCTATTCTGGAGAATGTTCCATGAAGAATTGAGAAGAAAGTGTATTCTTATGCATTTGGGTGGAAAGTTTTGAAGATATCAATTAGGACCACTTAGTCTAATGTTTCATTTAAGGTTTGTGTTTCCTGATTAATTTTCTGTTTTGATATCTCTCCATTGGTATAAGTAGGGTGTTAAAGTCCCTTATATTTTTGTGTTACATTCAATTTCCCCTCTTATGTCTGTTAGCTTTTGCCTTATGTATTGAGGTTCTCTTATGTTGGTTGCTTAAATATTTACAATTGTTAAGTCTTCCCCTTGGATTGATCCCTTGGTCATTATGTAGTGACCTTCTTTTTCTCTTGTAATATTCATTTTAAAGTCTATTTTGTCTGAAATGAGAATTGCCACTCCAGCTTCTTTTGATTTCCAATTGCATGGAATATCTTTTTCCATCTTTTTACTTTCAGTCTGTATGTGTCTCTAGGTCTGAAGTGGGTCTCTTATAGACAGCATATGTATGGACCTTGTTTTTATATGCATGCAGCCAGTCTGTGTCTTTTGGCTGAATAATTTAATCCATTTACATTTAAAGTAATTATTTATATATATATTCCTATTGGTATTTTCTTAATTGTTTTGGGTTTGTTTTTGTAGCTCTTTCTTTTCTCTGTGCTTATTGACATATAAGTTTCTTTAGTATTTGTTGTAAAGCTTGTTTAGTGGTGCTAAATTCTCTTAATTTTGCTTGTCTATAAAACTTTTGATTTCTCCATCAATTTTGAATGAGATCTTTGCCACGTAGAGTAATCTTGGTTGTAATTTTTTTTTTCTTTCAGTACTTTGAATATATCCTGCCATTCTCTTCTGGCCTGCAGAGTTTCTGCTGAAAGATCAGCTGTTAACTGTATGGGTTTTCCCCTATATGTTTCTTCTTGTTTTCCTTTGCTGCTTTTGATATTCTTTCTTTGTGTTTAATCTCTGTTAGCTTGATTAGTATGTGTTTTGACAGATTTTCCCTTGGGTTTATCCTGTATAGGACTCAGTGTACTCCTTGGAGTTGATTGAGTATTTGTTTTCCCATGCTGGGAAAGTATTCAACTATAATCTCCTCAAAAACTTTCTCAGTGCCTTTCTTTTTCTCTTCTTCCCCTGGGATGCCTATAACACCAAATGTTGGTGTGTTTAGTATTGTCCCAGGAGTCTCTGAGGCTATCCTCAATTCTTTTCATTCTTTTTCCTTTATTCTTCTCTACAGACATTTTTTCCACCATTCTATCTTCCAGCTCACATGTCCATTCTTCTAATTTTTTTAAAGCTACTATTGGTTCCCTCTAGAGTATTTTTAATTTCAGTAATTGTGTTATTCATCTGTTTGTTTATTCTTTATTTCTTCTATATCCTTGGTAATTGTGTTGAGTTAGTTACTTCTTGCATTTTCTCCATTTTGAGGTTTTGGAACATCTTTACTAACATTATCCTGAATTCTTTTTCAGATAGTTTGCCTATTTCCTTTTTGTTTCTAGGTTTTTCATTTGTTTGCATGATATTTCTCTGCCTTTTCATTCCTTTTGCTTAATTTATTGTGTCTGAGATCTCCTTTTCTCAGGCTTTGAGGTCAAATTTCTTCCTCCTTTTGGTTTCAGCCTTTGGTGAGTTGGGTTGTTCCAGTGGTTTGTGTAGGCTTCTGTTGGGTGTGACTTGGGTGGTAGGAGGTAATGTTTCTTTATACCCTCTGATGGGAAGGGCTATATGCGATAGTAATCCTTTTTGCTGATAACTGGATTTACATTTTTGTTTTGTCTGTTGTTTGGGTAGCTGGGTGATGCTGGGTCTTGTGTATAGGTGGAGGCCTTTGTGGTAGGTCTCACTAATTAAAACTCCCTGGGGTTAGGATTTTTCTGACAGTCTAGAGTCTTGTTGTCAGTGCTCTCATTCCAAAGTCTCAGGGCCCAATCTCTGGCCAGGGAGCTGAGATTCCACTGAGATTATGGGTGGTTTGTTACAGCTTTAAAGGAAATTAAAAGTAAAACAAGAAACAAAATGCAAATCCTAGACAAATGCAAATCCAAAATCAGGCAAATACTAAAAAAATAATGTAATATATATATATACATATTATATATACATATAATATATATATACACACACACATATATATACATATAATATATATATACACACACACATATATATACATATAATATATATATACACACACACATATATATACATATAATATATATACACACACACACATATATATACATATAATATATATATACACACACACATATATATACATATAATATATATATACACACACATATATACATATAATATATATATACACACACATACATATACAAAACCAAAACAGTCCAAAAAAAAAAAAAAAAGTATGAAGAAGAGATTGACCTGGTGAGCAAAAAGAAACAAAAATGATATCAACCAGTTAAAAGTAAAATTAACTAAAGCATAAACTGGAAAACAAAGCCAAAGCAATGTGCCAACTGGGGAATAAAGCAACAAAAGCAAAATAGACTAATAAACATGGTGAGAAAAGAGAGAAAATGAAGAAAGAATAGAAAAGTAAAGTTAAATAGAGGTAGATAAAGGAGACTTATATATATTAAAGAATAACTTCAACAGGAAAAGCATAATAAAAGCAAACAAAAGAATACATGTAGAAATAATATTTTTTTTTTAATTAAGAAAGAACAAAAAGGAAAAGAAAACAAAACTGCAAAAGACCAATGTAGAGGCAGATGTATTTAAAGGAAATAAAAAGTGTGATAAAAGAAATTTCAAAAGTATAAATAGATTTAATAGTACTAATGAAATCAACAACTACAGCAACAGAGAGGAGAAAAAGAAAAAAGGAAAAAAATCCAAAAGCAACTATCAAGCAAGTTAGAATACAAGAATAATAAATGTTTTTCTTGGATCTAAGCTGTAAGCATCTTTTCCCTTGCTGTGAGTCACAGTCCACCTTGCCTCCCTAGGATGCCCTCCGATACTGGGCTGGTCTCTGGACCTGTCATGAGAGCAGCTCAGACTCTAATCTGGTCCTACTCCTGGGCATCCTTGCCTCTACTGTCCACGTCTGCCAGTGCTAGTGCATTCTCTTTTGTGGGAGCCCTCATTGTCCTTTTATGTATTCCATAGACACAAAGTCTGCCTAGTTGATCTTGTAGATTTAAGATGCAGCTTGTACTACTGGTGGTAAAATTTTGTGTTCTCTTCCTTAGTCACACTGCCCCTGGGTTTCAACTGTGGTTTTATCTCCACCTTTGTGTGTGAGTCCTCTACAGGGGTTTGCTCCTGAGGTTGCCTGGAGTACTTGGGTCTACCCCAGGGAGGACCAGATGTGGAGGTGGTGCAGGGGATCACAGGGGCCCTGGCAGTACCAGGTACTCAGGGGAGCCAGGCTTGGACAGTAAGGAATATAGTTCTCTTAGGGTTTTTTCTAGCCTCTGCTCCGTCCCAGAGGGGATCATGTGAGGGGGTGGCACAGGAACTTGGACCATGGGGTTCCTGGCAATGCCAGATATGGTACCAGCAGCAATTGTCACAGGACGTTTGGCACTATTGGGGTTTTTTCTAGCTTCTGGCAGCTCTGCCCCAGTGAGAACTGTGTATGCAGGTGGCACAGTTGCTTGGACTGTGGGAACTCTGGCAGCGCCAAGTGTGCAGGTATACCAGCTGTCTCACCACAAGAGCTACGGTCTTATTAGAGCCTTTTTCTAGCCTCTGGCAGTTGGCAATCAGAAGGCCTCTCTGGCTGATCCTTCTCTGTTGCTTGGCCCGTTCAGGCACTTACACTTTCCCCAGATTGGACTCCTTCTCTGCTTCTCCGCATGTCAGGCACTTACAAGACCCCGTGGTTAGCGTCCTTTTCTGTTTCTCGGTACATCAGGCCCTTAAAGGGGCGTCCTGGTGGAAGTCCTTCTCTGTTGCTCACTGCATCAGGTGCTTAAAAGGCCACCCTCTCTGAGGTCTTTCAGCTGTCCAGTGCTGACGTGTGCAGGGAATGAGAGGCTACAGAGATGGCTCCACCCCTGTGTGTGACTCAGAAGTATCGCCCAGTCTCCATGCGTGCCTGCTTTCCTACACAAGCATTTCCCACTACAATCTCTTCCCTCAGGTCCCCCCGGGCCATCTCCCCACAGTTAATAGCCGACCTTGCTCTGGGGTTGCTCTCAAATCTCTTTGCTCCAGCTCCTTGCCCCTATACTTTCTAGGGGACTTGCATCCCTGTCCAGGGTACATATAGCTGCAGCGAGGATTGGCTACGTGATTCTCATTCCATTCAGACTATCACAGATCAGCTGCTTCACTCTCCAACAGCCTCAAATGCTTCACTTCTGTCCCAAACAGTTGCCCAGATGTGGGGATCTGACCCCTGCTTCAGTTCCTCCACTCCTCGGGGTCAGATCCAGTCCTACTCACTCTCCTCTTTTTCCCCCTACTTCCTTTATCCTACCGAGTTTTGCGTGGTACTATATATCATTTTCTTGTGGTCAGATATTCCTGCCTGCTCTCAGATGGTATTCTGCAGGATCTTCTGTGTCTGGAGGGGTATTCCTGATGTATCCATGGAGAGAGATATACTGCACACCCACCTACTTCTCTGTCATCTTGTATCTCCTAATGACATCTTTTTTAAAGATTAAAATTAATTTCAAAATCGTGCATGCCTATGTACATTCTTAATAAAACTACTTTTAATGAAGAAAAATAATATTTATTTTTTGTACTCTGTGCTCAGTCGTTCAGTCATGTCTGACTCTTCGTGACCCCATGGACTGTAGCTCACCAGGCTCCTCTGTCCATGGAATTTTCCAAGCAGGAATACTGGAGTGGGTTGCTATTTCCTATTCCAGGGTATCTTCCCAATTCATGGATCAAACCTGCATCTCTTTCATCTCCTGCTTTGGCAGCCAGGTTCTTTACCACTAGCACCACGTGGGAAGACATTTGTGCACTATAGTGGCTTCCTAAAAAAATTATGCTTTCAGATGTTTTGAGATGTACCATGAAAGGGAATATATTGAATGTAGTACCTGCAAGACTGCAAGGATGGAGATCTTGAAACACGGAATTAGAAATAAATTCCAAAATGTATGTGTGTGTATAAAATATGTTTTCATCATAGAGTTAAAATATTTAATTGGAATTTGCTGTAATAGTGAATCATAGAGCAGCTGTTACAGCAAACTCTAATTCAATATTTTAACTCTGTGATTAAAAAATTTTTATTTGACATCTTAGGGAACCGAAGAATTAATAACTGTACAACAGAGAGCAGTGCTATCATCCTAAAAATTAAAATCTATCTTTAATATGCTTAATTTAAGGCATTCTGTAAATATTTTTACATAAATGAACAGCATTTGTTAGCCACAAAGTAGGATTAAGACAGATTTCACTGGAATTTTAAGTCTAAAACATAATCTTTACTTTTTGGAGTTGAAAAATGTTATCTACTGATCTTGTTACATTTTACAAATACATTCTTTAATATGAAGCATTCATCTAAATAACTGTATATTCCTTGTGTGCAGATGATGAATAATACTTGTGAAGAGTAGATAGATAGATAGATACAGAGTGACAGTGTTAGCCACTCAGTCATGTCCAGCTCTTTACTACCCCATGGTTCCTCCATGGAATTCTCTAGGCAAGAATGCTGGAGTGGGTGGCCGTTCCCTTCTCCAGGGGATCTTCTTGACGGGAAATCAAATTCAGATCTCCTGCATTACAAGCAGATTCTTTATCATCTGAGCTAACAGGGATTAGCTTCCAAATAACTTAGGTAACTTCAATAGATTTATGACTACAATTTTACTCTATGTTTGCTTTTTTTTAACTCATTGTTGTATGCTCTTCTATAGAAGTTAAAATTTAAAAGGATACAACTACTTTGGGGAGTGATTTGCTGTTAAAATGTTTGGCATTCAGTTGGTATTTTAGTGATTTTCTTACCTTGGAAACTGATTAAAAAAGCAAACAATTGATTTCTTAAAAACACCTGTTGCAAAATAATTTAAACTATAAATTCAAACCAAGAAATATCCAAGTCTCACACCATTTCAGAATCTTATATTTATTACTTCAATCTATATAGGATAGGTTAATGGTATATTCTGGAAGTACTGTTTTCTTATGGGACTTACACTACATTTAAAATATCAAGTACATAAGTTGATACTAATGCTGTGGTAGATTTAAAACAAACAAAAAACAATCACAGTGATTTGCAGCTTTTTCCTTATAGAGATAGAATCTATTTCTCTTGCTTCTGAATCTGAGTTTAGTCAAGTGCCTTCTTTGGCCAAAAATCTTTCGTGAACATTGGACAAGCAGAACTTGAAGAAAACCTGCATATAAGAATGTGCCCTTTCCTGCTGCTTTTGGAACTCTGTGAAGAGTCTGGGCTGGCCAACAAGAGCATAAAAGTCTGTGACTCAGTCACTCTGGCCACCTAGCCAACAGCCACCCTTGTGAGGAACACCATCTGAAACCAACCAGATCCCAGCTGACCTTCCAGTTGACCAGAGCCATGGGAGTAAACTCAGGCCAGACCATCCAAAGAACTAGCCAGTTGACTCCAGCCCACACAGTTAACCTACAGAATCGTGAATAGTTGAGCTAGTAATTTTTTAAAATCAAGTTTTGAAGTTATTTGTAACACAGTAAAACCTATTAATATAGTTGATTTTTTTTAAGCATCAAAATAAATTTGTCTCACCTTGTTAATGACCATAATTTGAGAATGAGTTAATCCATGAAAAAAAATTGGTTAAAATAACCACAAAAGAAGAGACATTACTCTGCCAACAAAGGCCCGTCTAGTCAAGGCTATGGTTTTTCCAGTGGTCATGTATGGATGTGAGAGTTGGACTATAAAGAAAGCTGAGTGCCGAAGAACTGATGCTTTTGAACTGTTGTGTTGGAGAAGACTCTTGAGAATCCCTTGGACTGCAAGGAGATCCAACCAGTCCATCCTAAAGGAGATCAGTCCTGGGTGTTCATTGGAAGGACTGATGTTGAAGCTGAAACTCCAATACTTTGGCTGCCTGATGAGAAGAGTTGACTCATTGGAAAAGACCCGAATGCTGGGAAGGATTGGGGGCAGGAGGAGAAGGGGACGGCAAAGGATGAGATGGTTGGATGGCATCACCGACTCGATGGACATGTGTTTGGGTAAACTCCGGGAGTTGGTGATGGACAGGGAGGCCTGGCCTGCTGCGATTCATGGGGCGCAAAGAGTCGGACATGACTGAGCGACTGAACTGAACCGAACCATGAAAACTATCCTATGATACAATTTGAATGAACCCACCACAAAACAACTAAAATATATTCATTAGACACTCAAGTAAATACATAAATATAGTAATAAATAGAGGGTCAGTAAACAATCAGATATGGCTGCTACACTTGAGATGTTTACACTGTAAAACCTCGCTTCTACAGGAAAAGACCACCAAGAAATCTTACTGAGCTCCATCAGTAAGAAAGAACAGTGAGCAATACATTTGCCACTCCATTCAGTGAAGTTTCTTCTCTTCGCCCATAGGTGAGTCTTTCAGGTCTTCACCAGAGCTTATGGGAGTTACCTTTATGCATTACACTAAATACTGGATCTTCTAGCTTTCCCCCAAAAAATCTGATTAAGACACCATATTGGAAAGAAAAGTTCTTATAGAAAAACACGCTAACACCAAAAGGAAGAGCTGGTATACACAATCAGATTGATGCAAAAATGTATAAATAACATAATCAATAAACAAACCATATGCAACCACTAGAAAGCCCCATGCTCCTCAGCAGTTCCCAGTGCACTGACACACTATATATGCTTCCCTTGATGACTTCAGTCCTTAAAATCTTTTTGAATATATGCTGTTTAAAAGGTCCACCCCAACAACAACAATTACAAAATCCAATTCAAAAACAGGCAAAAGACTTGAATAGACATTTCTCCAAAGATGATATAAAAATATCCAATAAGCATTATAAAAGATACTCACTGTCATGCTCATTCAGTCAGTCAGATCAGACTCTCAGTCCTGTCCGACTCTTTGCGACCCCATGAATCACAGCAGGCCTCCCTGTCCATCACCAACTCCTGGAGTCCACCCAAACTCATGTCCATCGAGTCAGTCAGTGATGCCATCTAGCCATCTCATCCTCTGTCATCCCCTTCTCCTCCTGCCCTCAATCCTTCCCAGCATCAGGGTCTTTTCCAATGAGTCAACTCTTCGCATCAGGTGGCCAAAGTATTGGAGTTTCAACCTCAACATCAGTCTTTGCAATGAACACCCAGGACTGATCTCCTTTAGGATGGACTGGTTGGATCTCCTTGCAGTCTAAGGGACTCTCAAGAGTCTTCTCCAACACCACAGTTCAAAAGCATCAATACTTCGGCACTCAGCTTTCTTCACCATCCAACTCTCACATCCATACATGACTACTGTAAAAACCATAGCCTTGACTAGACGGATCTTTGTTAGCAAAGTAATGTCTCTGCTTTTTAATATGCTATCTAGGTTGGTCATAACTTTCCTTCTAAGGAGTAAGAGTCTTTTAATTTCATGGCTGCAGTCACCATCTGCAGTGATTTTGGAGCTCAAAAAAAATAAAGTCTGACACTGTTTGCACTGTTTCCCCATCTATTTCCCATGAAGTGATGGGCCCAGATGCCATGATCTTAGTTTTCTGAACGTTGAGCTTTAAGCCAACTTTTTCACTCTCCTCTCTCACTTTCATCAAGAGGCTTTTTAGTTCCTCTTCACTTTCTGCCATAAGGATGGTGTCATCTGCATATCTGAGGTTATTGATATTTCTCCCAGCAAACTTGATTCCAGCTTGTGCTTCTTCCAGCCCAGTGTTTCTCATGATGTACTCTGCAGATAAGTTAAATAAGCAGGGTGACAATATACAGCCTTGACATACTCCTTTTCCTATTTGGAACAAGTCTGTTGTTCCATGTCCAGTTCTAACTGTTGCTTCCTGACCTGCATACAGGTTTCTCAAGAGACAGATCAGATGGTCTGGTATTCCCATCTCTTTCAGAATTTTCCACAGTTTATTGTGATCCACACAGTCAAAGCCTTTGGCATAGTCAATAAAGCAGAAATAGATGTTTTTCTGGAACTCTCTTGCTTTTTCGATGATCCAGTGGATGTTGGCAATTTGATCTCTGGTTCCTCTCCCTTTTCTAAAACCAGCTTGAACATCTGAAAGTTCATGGTTCATGTATTGCTGAAGCCTGGCTTGGAGAATTTTGAGCATCATTTTACTAGCGTGTGAGATGATTGCAATTGTGCAGTAGTTTGAGCATTCTTTGGCATTGCCTTTCTTTGGGATTGGGATGAAATCTGACCTTTTCCAGTCCTGTGGCCACTGCTGAGTTTTCCTAATTTGCTGGCATATTGAGTGCAGCACTTTGACAGCATCATCTTTCAGGACTTGAAATAGATCTAGTGGAATTCCATTACCTCCACTAGCTTTGTTAGTGATGCTTTCTAAGGCCCACTTGACTGCACATTCCAGGGTGTCTGGCTCTAGGTGAGTGATCACACCATCGTGATTATCTGGGACGTGAAGATCTTTTTTGTACAGTTCTTCTGTGTATTCTTGCCACCTCTTCTTAATAGCTTCTGTTTCTGTTAGGTGCATACCATTTCTGTCCTTTATCGAGCCCATCTTTGCATGAAATTTTCCCTTGGTATCTCTAATTTTCTTGAAGAGATCTCTAGTCTTTCCCATTATGTTGCTTTCCTCTATTTCTTTGCACTGATTGCTGAGGAAGGCTTTCTTATCTCTCCTTGCTATTCTTTGGAACTCTGCATTCAAATGGGAATATCTTTCCTTTTCTCCTTTGCTTTTCACTTCTCTTCTTTTCACAGCTATTTGTAAGGCCTTCTCAGACAGCCATTTTGCTTTTTTGCATTTCTTTTCCATGGGGATGGTCTTGATCCCTGTCTTCTGTACAATGTCACGAATCTCCATCCATAGTTCATCAGGCACTCTGTCTATCAGATCTAGTCCCTTAAATCTATTTCTCACCTCCACCGTATAATCATAAGGAATTTGATTTAGGTCATACCTGAATGGTCTAGTGGTTTTCCCTACTTTCTTCAATTTAAGTCTGAATTTGGCAATAAGGAGTTCATGATCTGAGCCACAGTCAGCTCCCAGTCTTGTTTTTGCTGACTGTATAGAGCTTCTCCATCTTTGGCTGCAAAGAATATAATCAATCTGATTCAGTGTTGGCCATCTGGTGATGTCCATGTGTAGAGTCTTCTCTTGTGTTGTTGGAAGAGGATGTTGCTATGACCAGTACATTCTATTGGGAAAATTGTATTAGCCTTTGCCCTGCCTCATTCTGTACTCCAAAGCCAAATTTTCCTGTTACTGCAGGTGTTTCTTGACTTCCTACTTTTGCATTCCAGTCCCCAATAATGAAAATGACATTTTTCATGGTCATTAGAGAAACACAAATCAAAACCATAATGTGGTACCACTTCATACCCACTAGGAGGGCTATTACCCCCAAATCAGAGCACAAGTGTTTGCAACGACATGAAGAGCCTGGAGCTCACATGTATTGCTGGTGAGGATATAAAGCAGGGTAACCGCAGTGAAAGATAGAATGACCGGCCCTCAAAAGATTAGTCATAGAATGATCCACAATTCCACTTCTGGGGAGACACACAAAAGAATTCAAAGCAGAGACTTGCAAAGTTACTTGAAGACAATTGTTTATAGCTGTGTTGTTCACAATAACCAAAATGTGTAAACAAACCAAAAGTCCATCAACAGATGAATGGATAAACGAAATGTGGTCTATGCCACAATGGAATATTATGCAGCCTTATAAAGGCATGAAATTCTGATACATCCTGCAACATGGATGAGCCTCCAAGACATGATGCTAAAAGGAAGAAAGCCAGTCACAAAAGTATAATTATTGCATGATTCCACTTATATGAGGTACCTAACATAGCCAAATTCACAGAGATAGAAAGTAGGATGGTTACCAGGGGTTGAAGGAAGAAAGAATAGGGTACGGAGTTTTAGCTGGGGGTGATGAAAATTTTCTGGAGATGAATAGTGTTGATAGTTTCCTAACAGTGTGAATGTGCTTAATGTCGCTGAATTGTACACTCATAATGGTAAATGGCAAATTTTGTTATGTATATTTTACCATAATATAAAAAGTCGACATCAATTAGTTTGTCATATGCTTAAAAATAACAGATAAAGGAGTACTAGAGACATAATATTGTAGCATTTTCATATAACTTGGATTGGAAGTTCCAAAGGCAAAGAAATTCCTGGCAGGTCCCTGAAGTCTAGGTCAGGAAGAAGCATCCCTGATAAGGGAAATAGTGCACCCAAAGGCAGAGATGCCAGAGCAAGAACTGCAACAGAAACCCTCCTTCCTGGAATGATGAGAGTATACACAGGAGGGCCATGAGGACGGGAAAAGTGCTCTTATTATAAAAAGACATAAAACATCAGAAAGAAATTAGGACATGATATAATTTAAATGGGCTTCTCTGGTGGTTCAGTGGTCAAGTATCCACCTGCCAATGCAGGAGACGCAGGTTTGATTCCTGGGTTGGGAAGATCATCTGAAGAAGTAATGGCAACCTACTGCAGTACTCTTGCCTGGGAAGTCCCATTGACAGAGGAGCCTGCTGGCTACAGTCCATGGGATCGCAAAAGAGTAAGACACAACTTAGAGACTAAACAACAACATAATTTAAATATTTATTGACCTGCTGAAATCTTCTTTTGCTGATAAAGATAATGATGTAATTTTTAAGAAAATAACCCTAAATGAAAAACAAAAATGAAAAGACAGCCCACAGATTAGGAGGAAGTATTTGCAAATTATGTGACCAACAGGGATTAATCTCCAAAATATTCAAACAATTCATGCAGCTCAATAACAACAACAACAACAAAACAACCCAATCAAAAACTGAGCAGAAGACCTGAATAAACATTTTTCCAAAGAAGACATGCAGAGGACCAAAAAGTGTATGAAAAGATGCTCAACATCGCTAACTGTTAGAGAAATGCAACTTAAAACTCCAATGAGCTTCACCTCACACCATTCAGAATGGCCACCATTAAAAGTCGACAAATAATAAATGCTGGAGAGAAGAAAAGGGAACCCTCCTACACTGTTAGTGGGAATGTAAACTGGTGCAGCCACTATTCAAAACAGTATGGAGGTTCCTCAAAAAATGAAAAATAATCGATCCAGAAATCCAGCATATATAGACAAAACTCTAATTCAAAAAGATACGCGCATCCTTATATTCATAACAGCACTATTTACAGCAGCCAAAACATGGAAACTATCTAAGTATCCATCACCTGATGAATAAGGAAGGAAGATGTGGTGCATACATACAATGTAATTACTGTCGTTGTTTTTTTTCAGTCGCTAAGTCGCCTCTGACCCTGTGACCCCACAGACTGCAGCACACCAGGCTTTCCTGTTTTTCACTATCTCTTCAGAGTTACTATTCAGCCATAAAAACGATGAAACAATGAAATTTGCAGCAACATGGATGAATCTAAAGATTATCATACTAAGTGAAGTAAGTCATAAAGTGAAAAATAATGATATCACTAATATGTGGAATCTAAAATGTGACACAAATGAACTTATCTATGAAACAAAAACAAATTCACAGATATAGAGAAGACATTTGTGATTGCCAAAGAGGAGGTGGTGGAGGAGGGGTGGATTGGGAGTTTGGGATTAGCAGATGCAAACTATTATACATAGGATGGATAAACAAGTTTCCACTGTATAGCACAGGGAACTATATTCAGTATCTTTTGATAAACCATAATGGAAGAGAATGTAAAAAAGAAAGTATATACATATATGTGTGTTGTGTGTGTATGTGTACCCGAATCAATTTTCTGTACAGCAGAAATGAACACAACATTGTAAATCAACTATACATCAATAAAATAAATTTATAAAAAAGAATTGAGATATGAAGACAATGTAATTATAAACCTGAACACTGGGTAGGAAAGAGACTGTAGATCAGAATTTAAAGCCAAGACTTTGCTGCTCATAAGAATTGTGTCACAAAAAGGAAGGAAAATGCCCAGCAGCAGAGGCTGGGGGCCATCACCTCGGTCCTTAATAACCAACATGAGGGCTTTCATGTAGACTTTACAGATGACAAGCCTGAGACTAAAGAAAATAAACGGCTTGTTCGTTATCTTTCAGTCACTAAATGGAAAATATGCTGTTGCTTTAGTAAGGAAAAGATGCAAATGAAATCAATAGCTCCTCAAAATACATTTTTGAACAATAATGGAAATTCTTCTCAGCTATAAAACCTCGTTACTACAAAATAGGACAAAAGAATGACCTCTAAATTAAGTATATTAGCACTGAATCATGACGCATCATAGAACATTCATAGTGTTCCACAATCTGAGATTTTTTGAAATTCTAAAGTAAAATAATATAGCACAGGACATGCTGAAACCCAGCCATCATCCAGCTAACCTATCTCCAACCCTCAGCACCATGCACCAAAGTAAAACATGCTTCAGTTCAACACTGAGTAAATAAAAATGGAATGGCAGTCCTAATTTTATTATCAAAATAAGTTATCTGATAATTTGATATGTGATCTTAAATTCTGAATCTGAAAATGCAATCTTTCTCAATAAATATAGAAACAAAGACAAAAATGAAATTTCTCTCAATAAATGAAAAAACAGATTATGTTTCAATCATGTTGACTAATTGCTTCTAAATCACACACTCTCCCTCATTCCTCGTCTAATTATGAAACTCATTAATATGAACAAAGACAATTCAGAAGTTTTATAATGAACCCAGACTGCGCAAACAAAATTGTGTTTGTGACTTTCAGTTGGATATTTTTTTAATGTGTTTATTAGTAACTAGATATGCCTTTCTTATAAAAAGGGTAATCATGGTGATTTTGAAACTCCATAGATAAAGATAATGTGGATGACCCCAGATCTCACCAGCCTATGAAGAAAGAAGTTGCATGAACAGTAGACATGGGAAACTTACTAGGTCACTGTCTCTATTAGCTCATGGAGAGGGGATCCCAGTCTCCAGGAGCGTCCCCTGATTTTCTGGGAACCCCTGAAAAGAAAAGCTTAACCCTGCTGTGTTGTCTGCTCTGGATCATTCTTTCTAGGGCTTTCCTTTCTTCATGAAAACCTCCAGTCTTTGTTTCATGTGCCCTGGGAGATGACTGTGCACAGGTCAAAGTGCCACCTCCCTGTGTCCCCAAAGTAGCCAATCTCCCAGGAGGCAGAGCCACACCGATGGCTGCCTGAGGTTGAAAGAAGCCCTCTCCCACCCTCAGAGTATCCTAGCACACTTCATACTTCTCCAGAAAGCAGCTCCATCAGCTCTATTGGGTTCAAAAGTCCAAAAATTTTACATCCCTCCTGCTCCCAGTGGGGGTCCTATTTCCCCACTCATCCCCAGGCACTCCTGCAATTTTAAAAGTTCTTTCTGTTTTAGCATAAAACAAAATCTCTTAAGCATATCAATATATGCTAATACATGTTCTTATGGATCACAGCACACAGGCTCAGCAAGATGCTTATGTCCAACTGGAGCTCAACTATATCCACTTTAAACGGTGATGGACTGAAATTATGTTCATAATTTAAATGTAACAAAACAAATACTCAAACCATAAGCAGAAGCATAGTTATATAATATGCTGGTGCATGCCAGCATCAAGGGTTTAAATATTAACCCAAAATACCTCTGTCTGTATCCTATCCTATTAACTTAAAGAAAATGAACCACTATCTGAAGTCAACTGCACAAGGACCACTGGCTATTTCAAAAGCATGGTCTGCAAATGATGAGCTGACATATTTTAATAACCATTTTTTATAATTCCATGAATTTGGAACTCACCCTCTGCTTGCTTAGTTGGTCTCATATAAATCCTCTTTTCTTTGGATCTGCTTTCTGAGTAAATGCTTGCTCCTTTGTGTGTGAATCATAAAGCTTTTAGATGTGATTTCAAAAAGTCATTATTTTCCTTGAATGCTTTTTTAAAAGACCAAGATAATTTATTTAAAATAAAGAGGTATTTTACTATAAGACACATTACAAAATTATTGAAGTGAGTCGCTAGGTAAGTATACATATATGCATGTATAGAAATAACTAAATAAAAGCCCAAAATATAAACTCAAAAAATTTGGACATATACACGTGTGCATATGTATTTATGTTAGCACAAGTTCATGTACCTGATGTGCAGTGAGGCCAAACTCAAATATGAGTTTGGAGGAAAGAAAGGTTTATTGTAAGGTCCTGCAAGGAGACAGGTGCCTCATGTCCTAAAAAACTCTGAACTCCTTGAAGAGTTATGGCAAAGCACATTTAAAAGTCAGGTTGTGGAGAGGGTGGTTTGCAGGGTCAGCTTGTACAGAATTTTCTGATTGGCTAATGATGAGGTAACAGGGTGATGTCACAGGGGTTAACTTTATCAGTCCTTCGGCTCCAAGAGGCTTGGGGTTATATGCTCAAAATCATCAAGTAGTTAACATCTTCCATGTGATAGGGGTTTTCACATCTGCAAAACAACTCAGGAAATGTGCATCAAATACTATTATCTGGGTACTTCAGAGAGGAGCTAAAGCAGATGATATGGGGGAAGACTTGAACCCAGGAAGGCTCCATGGAGTCCTGCTTGGTTACATTTATATATTCAAATTTACCAGGGGAATTTGGTAGGGAACCAAGGGAAATTTTTTTGACTGTGTGTTCTTCAACAGTAGAATTTACATACAATTCTAAAATTAGTCACTTTTTTCTCATTTGGATTAAAGGACTCAACTTCAATAAATTCAAATATGCAGTATTATTCACTAATTGGGTCCATTCAAGTATATATATATATATATATATATACATATATATATATATATATGTATATATATGTATATATGTATATTGTATATAAATGTTTGCTACAAAAGTTTAATAATTATCCTCCAAATGTAAACTGTTCATAAAGAAAGCATCTATAATGAAATAGTCTTCTAGGAGAAAACAGAGGTTTTTTTAAAGAAATATTAATAAGATTGCTAATAATAATAAGATAAATATTATCATTTAATGAAAGCAGACTGTGTGCCTATTTCATTTGAGATGAGTTTCAAGGAACCTGGAAAAAAAATTAGAGGACTTCTCAAGTCCAGACTTCTAGAACCAAATGGAAATGGAGCTTGTAGTCATGCTCTCATCAGAACTGACTAAAGCGCTGATTCTGAAAGAAAAAAAGAACTTCAGTGACAGTTTATTAGGGAGTTTTTATCAGAGGTAGAAGCCGATACACTGCTTAAGGCACTGGAATAAACATCAGATAAGAGAATGAAGTTTGTGGTTAAGAAAAAAATTAAAAATTAAAGAAATTTTAAACATGCTTTAAAAAATTTCCAGATCCTCCTGGCAATCCTAAGCCAAGAGAAAATATTTGGGGAAAGTGACAGAAATGGCCCTTATGTACCATCCCAGGAAAGAGAGAGGACCCTCTCTGGGGTTGCTCTGGGGCACAGTGGTAAGTAGACAAAACCTCTTTTATTGTTGCCTTGAGTTAAGAAAAAGTTTTTCTTTTCCGCCTTTTGAGTCCTCTACTTTAACTGTTTCTGATCTACAGTCTGCATGGATAACTAAGTTTCTTCTTTTCAGAAGATTAACCTGTTTTGTAAACTATGTCCTGAACCTATTGCCCTCTAACTCTGCATGTCACACTCTGTGTCTATTATCTTTTAACTTTAGCCTAGTCACATCCTGATGCTTAACTTGATGGTATTTTCTACGCAAACCACCCCTTATAGTTTGTCTTCCCTCTTTTTGTATTACAGAAAGAAAGCCACAATGCAATCCACAAAAGACAATGGACTCAGCTAGCAGGCCAGACCCAAATTAACAGGCTACCTGACATCAGCCCATTGACTGTTTCCAAACAATGCAAGAAGAATACAGGATCCCTACACCTTTGTTCTTTATCTCCAAGTCCTGACTGTGAGCCCCGACTATATGAGCCCCTTGATTCCCTATGGAAGGGAGACACAGTTCTTGAGGCATGAGCTTACTGTATTCTCTTCTCTGCCAACTTGAGGACTAAGACTATCTTTCTACTTCCTCCAAACTGTCTCCATATTTTCTTATTCAGCTCCGGATGGGCAGAGAAAGCCAAGATTTTGGTGGCAACGCTACCACCAACAACTTCTACAACAGGACACAAATAATTATTCTCATTTCACAAGCAAAAGTCAGTTAAGGTATTGTAACTGGGAAGGGTTAATTTTGAGTTTACACTGGATCTGCTTCTGTGACTTTATTTTGCCACTTTTGTTATTACTGGCATACATAATGGTCTGCCTCAGGGAGCCTTGCCCAGCCCCCTCTGCCTGACCCTTGGGCTAGGGTACCTTTGTTTGGCTTAGAGGGAGAAGAGTCTGGCCCTGCCCACCTGTGAAGGTCTGTAAGGAAGTGAAACTAACACATCCCACTGCCTGAGGCTTGCTAGTCTAGGAGATATTTGCAAGAATTAAATGGTATTTTTATTTTGTTTCCTCACCTCTGTCTGTCTCTGATCCATAAAAGAACCTGGCATCAATGCCCCAGGAAGATGGTTATTTTGAGGCACTAGCCTGCCATCTTCTCAGTCAGCGGGCATTCCAAATAAAGTCATCTTCCTTGCCTCAACACTTTGTCTCGGATTTATTGTGCGGCAGCAGAGCAAGCTTGAACTCGGTAATAGTGTGAGTGAGAAACAGAACTTAATTGAAAGCGTAGCAGTCTCTTCTCAGTCTCCTGAAAAGAAGGCCAGAGGCTGACTTATTTTCCCAATGGACATCCAATCATCTTCAAAAATTGCCCCATCACTGCTCTTCCAATGAACAGCACTTGATTCCTAACGTCATCTTTTTCCTACTCTGAGCTTCTGATACTGAGCAGGACCCTGTGGAGCTCCTGGAAACAGAAGCCTTTCTGTGTCCACCATTTCTTTATGACAGGAAGCAGGCTTCAATTACCCTTCATGACCATCCCTGAGTTCCAAGGAGCAGGTTCAAACAGTTACTAATTAGGGAAGGGATGAAATGCAAGACAAGGTAGGAGCAGTCAAGAGAAACAATAGATCAGCCTTGGGGCAGGGTCCTGATTCCCCTTCAAAGAATATGCACAACAATATCTTTGAACTATTTTGCAGATGCTGAAACCCTACCAGGGGTGGGGATGCTGCCCTCAAGCATGTAGACTCCAAACCGATTAGAACCAATCTTGGGTGGCCGTCGGCCTGCAGTGACTTGGAGCAGGCCTTGGGTTCCCAGCCAGATATTGGGCTGGGTCACTGCGGTGAAAGCACCAGATTCTAGCCACTAGACCAGCGGTCAGTGACAAGGGCCCTGGCCCTTCATCTTTGCAGAAAAGAATTTCCACAAAGACTGAAGGTAGTGAAGCAAGTAAGTGTTGTAAATAAGTGTTTATTAAGAGGAAAAGA
Source organism: Okapia johnstoni (assembly GCA_024291935.2). Classification (NCBI taxonomy): domain Eukaryota; kingdom Metazoa; phylum Chordata; class Mammalia; order Artiodactyla; family Giraffidae; genus Okapia; species Okapia johnstoni. The sequence continues at coordinate 4,020,324 of JAGTYA010000027.1, read as the reverse complement.
GCACAGTATGTATGGATAGACACATGGGCAGGCTCAGAGAGATAGCCCCTGGGTTGTCCTCTCGTGGCAGTTTGAATCACTTTTATGGGGTATTTTGTTGGGGTCCATGTGAGGAAAGCAGGAGAGACTCCATCTTGAAGCCTGTCATTCATCTTAAAGACAGGCTGTAAAGTGGGCCTGAACCCTGCCCAAGAGTGAGGAAACCATTGCTAGTAAAAACCAGGTTTCCTGGAGACTTCCTTCCCTACAGATGGCAAATGGAGATTGTAGTTGAGGTCAGGCTGCCCCTGTTAGATTAACCATGGAGACATCCCCCCTTGATGTATAATCATTGTCCCCCCGCCACCCCCCGCCTTTAACCTTAATTGTTCTCCTAGCACCTACTTGTAGTAAAACTCAGTCATATACAACAAAGAGGTTGCTAACATGTAACCAGTCATGCAGTGGAGGATATAATACTGGGCCTCTCAGAAACATCAGGGTCCTTGTTGGGAACTGATTCCCCTTTGACCCACTAGCGTAATAAACTGTACTCCACACACCACTCCAAGGTGTGTTTTGTGACTCCAGGCTCCACAACAATTTCTTCTGATTTTCCTTTGGCCAATCATCTTGATTTGCCTGGTTCACAGTTCCTATTTGATATATCTCAGGATCCTCCCATGTGTGCACACACATCCCTTAGCCAATATGGATTTTGCTGAAAAGGCATCTGCGTAGAACATCACTTGACATTGCTTCCCTTTCGCCTCCAAGGAGCCTATCTGCACGTGTGTGGTCAGGGAGGTCTCCTGACTTCAAGAACAAGAAATATGTGGTCTGGGCAGGGCCCAGCCTCCTCCCTTAATTTTCCTGCTATTCTTGTCTTGGAGTTTCGGTCCATAGCAATGAATCTCCAATTGCTTTACCCTGGGGGACCCATCTACTTCCTTGCCTCAGAACCAGAAGATGAATGATGCTGATTCCACCAGCTCACCACCAAACAATCAGAAGAATATCCAGGAGCTGATCATGCTCTCTTTGAACAATTGCTATAAAACTCTTCCAGATTGGGACACACAGTTTTGAGGGTATTAGACTGCTGTGCCCACATTTGCCTGACAAAGCAATAAAGCTATTCTTTCATACTTCATCCAAAACTCTGCCTCTGAGATTTAATTCAATATCAGGATACAGAGGCCAGATTCAGCTTCATGTCTGACCCTCCACATCCCTAAAGCCTTCCAAAAGGTTCTCTCACCACTTCAACTCCTTCTACTGCGTGCCCTCCATCCTTACATCTTGCCAGCCTATCTCATTCCCAGACCCAATCCCAGGGACTTCCCTTGGAACCCACTGGCCCAAACCACCAGAGAAAGCTGGACATCCTCTCCCCTTGCTGCCTTCAAAAAGAAGCACAGAGAAGCGAGGAGATACACTTGTCCTCTTTGAGTGACTGGCTACCTTGTGAGAAAGTGTCATGAAAAATTCATGTGGATTAAATTTCTCATCTCAGAATCAGACTTCTGTACTGAATTGTAAAAGAAGTGCTCAGAAGGAAACCATCAACATTTAGTTGCAGGGAACACTTCTCTCTTCCATCTCCAGATACGCTTGATGATGTCTGAAATCAGGGTGTGGTGAGGTCTTCGTTTCCTTTTTCTTTGGCTGTGCTGGGCCTTCACTGCTGCCTGAAGGCTTTCTCTAGTTGCAGCGAGTGGGAGCTACTCTCTAGTTGCGGTGTTCAGGCTTCTCACTGTGGCGATTTCTCTTGTTGTGGAGCTTGGGCTCCGGATGTGTAGGTTTCAGTAGTTGCAGCACGTGGGCTCAGTAGTTGTGGCACAGGGGCTTAGTTGCCCCAGGGCATGTGAAATCTTCCCAGCCCAAGGATTGAACCCATGTCCCCTACATTGGCAGGCAAACTCCCAACCACTGGACGAAGAGGGAAGTCTAAGGTCTTTCTTTTGATAATCAAATACACGTGCTTGGTTTCCTGAAATTGACTCAAAGTCTGGCAGAAAACTGTTAGCATCTAAGACAGGTATGATAATGTTACCTATTGTATAGAATGGGATGTAGGAGAAAGTATGCCATAAGAAAGCCTAATGTGTCACACACTCAAAATGAAGAAAAATCTCTATTAAAGTAGAAAGGAATTAAGAAAATGGGTTATTGGAGTGTAGGAAATAGTCTCCGCAGGATTCATAACCCTGGCTAAAAAACTGTTACCTGTAATCTCTCTAGAGAAAAAGAAGCTATGTTAAAATGCCTATTATATTCACCTGAAGATGCATATTGGTGGTTCATTCACTCCGTCATGTGCAACTCTTTGCAACCCCGTGGACTGCAGCATGCCAGCTTCCCTGTCCTTCATCTCCCGGAGCCTGCTCAAACTCACCTCAATTGAGTTGATGATGCCATCCAACAATCTCATCCTCTGTCGTCCCCTTCTCCTCCTGCCTTCATACTTTCCCAGCATCAGGGTCTTTTCCAGTGAGTCAGCACTTCGCATCAGGTGGCCAAACTATTGAAGCTTCGGCCTCATTACCAGTCCCTCCAAAGAATATTCAGAATTTCCTTTAGGATTGACTGGTTTGATCTCCTTGCATTCCAAAGGACTCTCAAGAGTCTTCTCCAACACCACAGTTCAAAAACTTTGAATATTTGGCGCTCAGCCTTCTTTAAGGTCCAACATTCACATCCATACATGACTCCTGAAAAATCCATAGCTTTGACTATATGGAACTTTGTCTGCAAATTAATGTCTCTGCTTTTTAAATACGCTGTCTATGTTTGTCATAGCTTTTCTTCCAAGGAGCAAGTGTCTTTTCATTCCATTGCTTCAGTCACCATCTGCAGTGATTTATATGTCTATTTAAATTATTTATGAAGATTTGCTGTTGCTATTTTTAAAAATAGACTTTGCTATAAAAAAACCTTGCTTTTAAAAGAATTTATTAATCCAAATATTTAAACACATACACAGACACACACCCTTACACATTGCTTTTAATCAAGTCTGGGTTTCCCTGGTGGCTCAGACAGTAAAGAATCTGCCTGCAATATAAGAGACAGGTTTAATCCCTGGGTTAGGAAGATCCCCTGGAAAATGGAATGGCTACTCACATCAGTATTCTTGCCTGGAGAATTCCATGGATAGAGGAGCCTAGCGGGCTGCAGTCCATGGAGTCACAAAGAGTTGGATATGTCTGAGCAACTAGCACTTTCATACTTCTTAAAAATTAATTAACTTATATTAATTGGAGGCTGATTGCTTTACAATATTGTGATGGTTTTTGCTGTACATCGACATTAATCAGGCATGTGCACATGTGTCCTCCCATCCTGAAATGCCTTCCCCCCTCCCTCCCCACCCCATCTCTCTAAGTTGTTCCAGAGCACCGGCTTTGAGTGCCTTGCTTCATGCATCAAACTTGCACAGGTCATATATTGTACATATGGTAATATACATGTCTCAATGCTATTCACTCAAATCATCCTACTCTCACTTTCTCACACAGACTCCAAAAGTCTGTTCTTTATATCTGTATCTCCTTTGCTGCCTTGGATATAGGATTGTTGTTATTGTCTTTCTAAATTCCATATATACATGTTAATATATGGTATTTGTGTTTCTCTTTCTGACTTTCTTCATTCAGTATGATAGGCTCCAGTTTCATCCACCTCATTAGAACTGACTCAAATGCATTCCTTTTAATAGCTGATTAATATCCCATAGTGTATATGTACCACAACTTCCTTATCCACTCATCTGCCAATGGACAACTTGGTTGCTTCCATTTCCTAGCTACTGTAAACAGTGCTGCAATGAATGTTGAGGTACATGTGTCTCTTTCACATGTACCTTGGTTTCCTTGGTGTGTATGCCTAACAGTGGGATTGCTGGCTCTTATGGCAGTTTGGTCTGATCAGTTTTTCTATTTCTTCCTGGTTCAGTTTTGGAAGATTATACTTTTATAAGAATTTGTCCATTTCTTCCAAACTGTCCATTTTATTGGCATATAGTTGCTCATAGTAGTCTCTTGGATCTTTTGTATTTCCGTGGTGTTTGCTGTGATTTTTCCAATTTCATTTCTAAGTTTATTGATTTGCATGCAGAGTACATCATACGAAACACTGGGCTGGAAGAAACACAAGCTGGAATCAAGATTGCTGGGAGAAATATCAAAAACCTCAGATATGCGGATGACACCACCCTTATGGCAGAAAGTGAAGAAGAACTAAAGAGCCTCTTGATGAAGGTGAAAGAGGAGAGCGAAAAAGTTGGCTTAAAGCTCAACGTTCAGAAAACTAAGATCGTGGCATCTGGTCCCATCACTTCATGGGAAATAGATGGGGAAACAGTGGAAACAGTGTCAGACTTTATTTTTTTGGGCTCCAGAATCACTGCTGATGGTGATTGCAGCCATGAAATTAAAAGACGCTTACTCCTTGGAAGGAAGGTTATGGCCAACCTAGATAGCATATTTAAAAGCAGAGACATTACTTTGCTAACAAAAGTCCGTCTAGTCAAGGCTATGGTTTTTCCAGTGGTCATGTATGGATGTGAGAGTTGGGAGGTGAAGAAAGCTGAGCACCGAAGAACTGATGCTTTTGAACTGTGGTGTTGGAGAAGACTCTTGAGAGTCTCTTGGACTGCAAGGAGATCCAATCAGTCCATCCTAAAAGAGATCAATCCTGGGTGTTCATTGGAAGGTCTGACGTTGAAGCTGAAACTCCAATACTTTGGCCACCTCATGCGAAGGGTTGACTCATTGGAAAAGACCCTAATGCTGGGTAGGATTGGGGGCAGGAGGAGAAGGGGATGACAGAGGATGAGATGGTTGGATGGCATCACTGACTCGATGGACATGGGTTTGGGTAAACTCCGGGAGTTGGTGATGGACAGAGAGGCCTGGCGTGTTGCAATTCATGGGGTCGCAAAGAGTCGGACACGACTGAGCGACTGAACTGAACTGAACTGAAGTCCATTGAACCATTTAAAACTTGTGTTTCCCCGTTCATTTTCTGTTTGGTTGATCTATCCATAGATGTAAGTAGGGTATTAAAGTCCCCCACTATTATTGTGTTACTGTTAATTTCCCCTTTCATACTTGTTAGCATTTGCATTATATACTGAGGTGCTCCTATGTTGGGTGCATATATATTTATAATTGTTGTATCTTCTTCTTGGATTGATCCCTTGATATTATGTAGTGTCCTTCTTTGTCTCTTATCGTGGTCTTTATTTCAAAGTCTATTCTATCTGATATAAGTATTGCTACTCATACATTCTTTTTATCTCCATTTGCATGAAATATCTTTTCACGGCCCCTCACTTTCAGTCTGTATGTGTCTCTAGGTTTGAAGTCCATCTCATGTAGACAGTCTATATAAGGGTTTTGTTCTTGTAGCCATTCAGACAGTATTCATCTTTTGATTGGAACATTTAGCCCATTTATGTTTAAGATAATTATTGTTAAGTTCAGTTCAGTTCAATCACTCAGTCGTGTCCGACTCTTTGTGACCCCATGAATTGCAGCTCGCCAGGCCTCCCTGTCCATCACCAACTCCTGATCCCATTATTATTTACTTTGTTGTTTTGGGTTCATTTTTATAAACCTTTTCTGTTTCCTGTCTAGAGAAGATCCTTTAGCATTTGTTGAAGAGCTGATTTGGTGGTGCTGAATTCTCTCAGCTTTTGCTTTTCTGTAAAACTTTTGATTTCTCCTTTATATTTGAATGAGATCTTTGCTGGGTAGAGTAATTGTGGTTGTAGGTTTTTCTATTTCTTCACTTTAAATGTATCCTGCCATTCCCTTCCAGCCTGCAGGGTTTCTATTGAAAGATCAGCTGTCATCCTTATGGGCATCCCCTTGTATGTTATTTGTTGCTTTTGCCTAGGTGCTTTTAATATTTGCTCTTTGTGCTTAATTTTTGTAAGTTTGATTAATATGTGTTCCACCTTGGGTTTATCCTGTTTGGAACTCCCTGGGTTTCATGGATATGCATGGCTATTTCCTTCCCCATTTTAAGGAAGTTTTTACTGTTATCTTCTCAAATATCTTCCCATGCCCTTTTTTTTTTTTTTTTGTCTTCTTCTTTTGGGACACTTATGATTTGAATGTTGGGGCATTTAACATTGCCCCAAGGTCTGTGAGGTTGTTATTTTTTATTTTTTACTCCTTTTTCTGCTCTGCTTAATTTATTTCCACCATTCTATCTTCCACCTCACTTATCCTTTCTTCTGCCTCAGTTATTCTACTGTTGGTTCCCTCTAGAGTATTTTTAACCTCATTTATTGCATTGTTCATTATTGATTGACTCTCCTTTATTTCTTCTAGGTCCTTGTTAAACATTTCTTGAGTATTCTCAATCTGTGTCTATTTATCTGTAACTCCATTTTGTTTTCAAGATTTTGGATCATCTGGTAGAGTCTGCCTGCAGTGTGGGAGACCAGGGTTCGATCCCTGTATTGGGAAGATCCCCAGGAGAAGGAAATGGCGACCCACTCCAGTATTCTTGCCTGGAGAATCCCATGGACTGAGGAGCCTAGCAGGCTACAGTCCATGGGGTCGCAAACAGTCAGATACGACTGAGCAACTTCACTTCACTTACTGTCATTATTCTGAATTATTTTTCAAGTAGACTCCCTACCTCCTCTTCTTTTGTTTGGTTTGGTGGGTTTTTATCATGTTCCTTCACCTTTGAATATTTCTCTGCCTTTTCATTTTGTTTATATTGCTGTGTTTGGGGTACCCTTTCTGCAGGCTGGGTGGTCATGGTTCCTCTTAATTGTAAAGTCTGCTCTCTGTGGGTGGGGTTTGGCTTGTCAAGTTTTCCTGGTTGGGGGAACTTGTGCCTGAATTCTGCTGGGTGAGCTGGAGCTCTTCTTTCTGGAGTGCAATGAAGTGTCCAGTAGTGAGTTTTTGGGTGTCTATGGGTTTGGTATGGGTTTGGGCAGCCCGTCTTAGTGTTCAGGGTTGCATTCCTGTTTTCCTCAAGAATTAGTGTGGTGTGTCTTGCACTGGAAACTGCTGGCTCTTGCATGGAGTTTGGTTTCAGTGTAGGCATGGAGACTTTTGGGTGGGTTCTTGTCTATTAATGTTCCCTGGGATCAGGATTTCTCTGATGTTCTAAAGTTGCAGAGATGAGCATCCTGCCCTGAGTTTTGGTCATCCTCTTACAGTAGCCTCAATATTTCTCTATCTACACAGCACAGAAGATAAAACACCTAGGTTCGTGGTGAAACAACTCTCCACAGCCAGGAACACCCAGAGAGATTCAGAGTTATACAGAGACAAGAAGGAGAAGGGAGGTAGAGGTGACTAGGGAGAGTCAAAAAGGGAGAGCAATCCAGCCAGTAATCAAATCCCTAAGTGAAAATGGATACTGATTAGATTCTTAAAGGTGCAAAACTGATTTTAAAAATATCAAAAAGCAGAGATGAAAAACCTAGAACAGAGGTTAGACTCTCAAAATTACAATATTAAAAATACAAAACAAAATCAATCACAAAAATTAAAAATACATATACATAGAATTTGTTTTTTAAAAAATAGGATTTTTTTAGAAAGGTAATAGTAGGCTATAAAAATGAAATTTAAATGAGCAATAAGGAATAAAATTTTAGAAAATTAAAAAGTGGTAATAGTAAAACTATATCTAGGAATTTCTCTGGGTCTATTTTGGGCAGTGTGGGGTCAGTTCATTGTCAGATAGTCCCTTTTTCTGGCTTGTAATTATTCTTAAAATCTATAGTTCCCCCTCAAATGCACAGTCTCAGCATTAACTGCAGGATCTTAATCTATTACACTTGTCACTTCTGGGGCAGTTGCCCCTTCTTTGCTTATTTGGCTTCCTCTTTTTGCAAGTCTCTTCAGTGTCTTATTTCCACCATGACACGAGGAGGCAAAGGTGGCCACTTATTCAGTCTCACTTTTTCAGTCGTGCTGTGGAGGAGGAGGGACATTACAAATAAATACCACTGGCATGTGTGGGGAGTACTCACACTGAATGGGACACACAGGTTTGCCACAGCCCAAGGTGGTAAGTACTTCCCAGGTCCACACTGCTCAGGCTCCAGGGTTCTCTGCAAGGGCACTGTCCCAAGTGAGCCCTGCGTTTTGTGCCTTTCCAAGATCCATGCCACTCAGGTGACTGGGTGCTTGGTGAGTGCACCGTGCATTTTACACACCTCTCTAGTCCTGGTCACTCAGTTTCCCAGGTGTGCCGTGTGTCTCCTCTGGGGAGCTGATTTCAGGCTGTTACAGACCTGGCTGATGTGAGCCACCCAGGAGCCCAAGAAGACACAGTTAGCAACTGGCAGCCTGCTCACAGTCTGGCTGAAGTTGTGGTCTCTGGGGCCAAAATTGCATCAGCCAGTTGCCTTCTGCCTAGGGCTGTCACACACCTGTCTCTCTGCTTCCCAGGAGGGACAGCCCTAAGTGGCAGCAGCTTGCTGTCCTTTGCCATTTGCTAGGGCTCAATCCTTTGTTCCATGAGTGCTCCAGAGGTCACCATGGGGCATTAGAGCCTTCTTGTGGGAAAGGTCCTATTTCCTTTGATCTCTCTGGCCATCCCATGGTTTGGGTTGTTATGTCACATTAGTCCCCTCAGATTGTCCTCAGGGCATCCAAGCCCAGTCCCTAATCTAAGGACCAGTGATGCAGCCTGCATCTCCCTGCCCAGCCCCCACTTGCTGCTGGTGGACAGGAGCCTCTGAGCCATTTCCCCACTGGTAATTGCAGGTAGGCCTGTTCTGTGGGGGTTTTGTTTGTTTGCTTATTTTTTATAGTTATGTTTCTCTCTGAGATTCCAAAACTCTACACTGACCTCACTGTGAGAGGGTTTCATATTGTGTGGAAACTTCTCCTCCTTCATGACTCCCTCCCCAGGATGAGTCTTCATCCCTAAATCCTTAGTCTCTGTTTTCTTCTTTTATATTTTGTCCTACTTCCTTTTGAAGAGATTGGGCTGCCTCTCAGGGTGTCTGGTGTTCTCTGCCAGTGTTCAGAAGTTGTTTTGTGGAAGTTGCTCCACATTCAAAAGATCTTTTGATAAATTTGTGGGGGAGAAAGTGGTCTTCCATACTATTCCTCTGCCATCTTGGGATCACCCTCTCTACTTTCATTCTTTTTAATCAAGTCTTAATCTCTAGAAACCTGAAACTTGGAGACAGGGTGGAAGGTGATATATAAACTGAGATAAAGGTGAAATGATAAATTTGGCTTGAGAGACAAGTTATTGTTGCATAATCTGTTTATAAATTTCCTGTAGACTAGGTAAACACAATTGTACCCTTTTGAATGGTTCCATGAGCAAGAGGTATTCTTTAAAATTATCAATACACTTGCTTTTTTTTTTTCTTGTATGAAAAGCTCAACTATTTGCCACTCATGCAAAAAGTATAGCCCTTAACATATAGAATATTCTAATAAGACCTAAGACTTCGCTGGCAGCTCAGTGGTAAAGAATCTGCGTGCCAAGGCAACAGAAGTGGGTTTGATCCCTGGATCAGAATGATCCCTTGGAGAAGGAAATGACAGCCCACTCTAGTATTCTTGCCTGGGAAATCCCATGGACAAAGGAGCCTGGTGGGCTACAGTCCATGGGGTTGCAGAGTTGGACACAACTTAGCAATTGAACGATAATAATAAGACCTAGGATTTCAGCTCTGTGAGGCCCATTGAAATATTTATTCTAGCACAATGGTTGTCCATATGGGGTGATTCTGCCCTAGCAGAAGACATTTTTTTCCTCAAAGCTGAAGAATCCTCATGTGTATTGGGTAAATGCTAGAAATGCTGTGCATTCACAGGACAACTCCCACAAGAATTATCCACCCAAAATGTCAGTATGGATTTTGAGAAATCCTCCTCTAGCACAATGAGTGTCGAATAACTTGTGAATCTTCTTTCCCTTTTCTCTCCCCATGTTCCCCTCTCACTCCAAATCTATCCAATAATCTTCATTTAGAATGTTATAGTAAAGAATCTGGAGAAGGCAATGGCACCCCACTCCAGTACTCTTGCTTGGAAAATCCCATAGACGGAGGAGACTGATGGGCTACGGTCCATGGGGACGCTAAGAGTCGGACATGACTGAGCGACTTCACTTTCACTTTTCCCTTTCATGCACTGTAGAAGGAAATGGCAACCCACTCCAGTATTCTTGCCTGAAGAGTCCCAGGGACGGCGGAGCCTGGTGAGCTGCCATCTATGGGGTTGCACAGAGTCGGACACAACTGAAGCGACTTAGCAGTAGCAGCAGTAAATAATCTCAGAGAAGGCAATGGCAACCCACTCCAGTACTCTTGCCTAGAAAAGCCCATGGACAGAGGAGCCTGGTAGGCTGCCGTCCATGGGGTCGCTAAGAGTTGGACACAACTGAGCAACTTCACTTTCACTTTTCACTTCCATGCATTGGAGAAGGAAATGGCAACCCACTCCAGTGTTCTTGCCTGGAGAATCCCAGGGATGAGGGAGCTTGGTGGGCTGCCGTCTATGGGGTCGCACAAAATCGGACATGACTGAAGCGACTTAGCAGCAGCAACAGCAGCAGTAAAGAATCTAACATGGTTGCTTTGTACTAGTTCAGTTAACCCGATCACTGTTATGGTCCCCACACTACCATACCAAGGGACACTGCTGGTTTTCAAACTTCAGGCCACCTGCAGCAGACCAGGTGGATCTGTGCAAAGAACATCAGCAGAAAGCAGAGCCGCCAAGAGGCCAGACACAGCTTGCCAGAAGCTCATACTCTAGAACAATGAAGCTCTTTGAAAATAAACAAAAGTAAAAGTCTTGATTAAGATTTGTTCTTTTTAATAAACTGATCTTTAGAGCAAATTTAAGTTCACAACAAAGCTGAGAGGAAGGTACAGAAATTTCCCATATACTCCCATCCCTACAAGTGAATACTACCCTCCTTTGCCAGCATCACTCAAAGATGGTACATTTGTTACAATTGATGACCCTACATTGATGCTTCATCATCACCCAGAGCCCATAGTTTATGCTAAGGTTCACTGTTGATATTGTACATTCTATGGGTTTAAACAAAATTTAATTACATTTCTACACCATTATAGTATCATACAGAATATTTTCACTGCCCTAAAAATCTTCAGATCTCCACATTTTTCATCCCTTGCCATCCAGCTCCCAGAAACCATGAATCCTTTTACTGTCTCCATAGTTCTGTTTTTTCCACAATGTCATATAGTCATAATTCTATAATGTGTAGCCTTTCCAGATTGGCTTCTTCTACTTGGTAATATATACTTGAATTTCCTCCTTCTTTTTCCATGACTTGGTAGTTTATTTCTTTTTTTTTTTTTTTTAACTCTTCTAATTTATATTTTATTGCATTATGAAAATAATACATTTATTTGGCAAAGTAATCTAGGCTCCAAGTTGAAATAAAAGAAAATTCTGAAGAAAGTATACTAATTATTTTTAAAATGTGAAATATTAGATGTATTCTAAACAATATATACTAGCATTCTTATTAGGCCAATAATCCAATAAACCTAATTATAGTAATTCCATATGAAATTACAAGGTGTTTTTGCATTCAATCATTTGATCACTGAATACCATTCCATTTTGGGGATATACCACATTTTTTATATCCATTCACATGCTGAAGGACATCACAACTAGATTGCTTCCAATTTGACAATTATGAATATTAACGTTTGCTTTTTAAAAGCAAAATATTAGTATGAAGTCTCTGAAAAAGAACAGTCATTAGAAGTGGCATAGAAAGATATATTGGCTCTTATCTTGTCAAAGTATTTATCAAATACTATTGCATTTACTTGTTTTCTATGTCTCCTTATTCAAACTACTAAGTATAGGGACCTCATAGCGTTTGCCTTTGTATCCCAGTGCCTAGCATGATACACAGCACATAGCAGGCTCTAAATAGCAGTTTGATGAGCCTATGGGTTAGCCTATAGAGGAACCAAGAGGCAGGCTATGTTTCCTGACCTTAGCACCACTCGGCTATATGACCTGGGGCAGTTGAAATATTCTGAGTTTGTTTCCTTGACTGGAAATAATTAGACTTGATGAATGCCATTTTCAGATGCATTAAGTCATTTGAAATTGGCAATTCTTTCACCAGAAAAAGAAGAGTCACTAACCTCTTTCCCATTTTAATTTGGAATACTCTCTTTGCCCCATCAATAAAACAAATCTGCATAAAAATTTCACATGTGAAATTAAAATAATTTTATATCTTGCCAGGCATAAAAGAAGAATTGGTTAAGATGTACACTGAAAAGGTGGGAAAAACCCTGCAAAGGGCTAGAAAAATAAAAGAATATTGTATTTATTTCCAGGCTGAGGAAACAAGAAAAATGAGTAGGATGTTATCTCCTTGCTAAGCAACCCACACAGGCAAACCATGAGACCACCCAAGAATGAAAAGAGCAGGCTTTGCTCTGTGAAGGAGAGGGCTGGAGGAAGCAGGACCACTGAGGAGCTTTAACACTCTCCACACTCTCCTCCTGCCCGCCCCAACTCTGCCTCACTAGAGTGACTGCCACACCAGGCCACTCACTGAGGGACACAGGCCGCAATCCTCAGGAACCAGGTCAGGTTGGTCAAAAGGCTGAGAATTGTTACTAGATCCAGTTGGAGTAGAGAACAAAGTAAGCAATAACTAATGTGTTTTGGGGTTGGTTTTTTTTTTTTTTTTTTTTTGCATTTAAAAAGATCTTCCCTGGTGGTCCAGTGGTTAAGAATCCATGCTTCTATTACAGGGTCACAGTTCAACCCCTGGTCAAGGAACTAAGATGGTTCCCCATGCCTCAGGGCACGGCCAAAAAAACCAAATGAATAAAAATAAATTGAAAAATAAGTAAATAAAAAGATGTCATGGGAGGAAGGGAATGATATTTCTCAGAGCACTACAAATTGTACTTTAAATAGATTTCAAGATTTATGGCTGTGGTGGGAGGGTTTGAAAACACTAAAATGAGCTGGTGGAAAAGCCTTGCAGGATGTGAAGGAGGCAATTGATCAGTGAGGCTGGAGCACCTGTGTGTGTGAATTGCCTGCTACTGAAGGTGGATGCCCTCCCCTCACAGAGACTGGGAGGGAGGGGCACAAGCTCCTCCAACTGAGAAGACTTGACGGTTATGACACTGGCAAGAGGATGGGAGAAGTTTTACATCTCAAAGGAGTAGAGAAAAAAATTACAACTACAAGTTTTCAGGATGGGGAGCACATGTGGACCCATGGCTGATTCATGTCAATGTATGGCAAAAACTACTACAATATTGTAAAGTAATTAGCCCCCAACTAAAATAAATAAATTTATTTAAAAAAAATTACAACTACAAGTTTTCAAACATATATTCTCTAAGAAAAGGAGGATCTGAGGCTTATAGACACAAAGAAACCTGTCTGAAGTATAGTCAGGCTGAAGGGAAATGTAAAAGTTATCTTGATCACACCTCAGTGAATTTTTATTAGTTTTCCAGATAAGAATCGAATAAATACTCAGGTTAGGTTTGAAATACTTAGAAAAACTCTCAAAACTTCCCCAAATTAAATTCAATGGAAATGTTACAAAACCGGATGTCTGGACCTATGCTGGGTTCCTAGCCCAGGCTGAGATCCTTTGTCTCAGCCGAGGAAACTTTTCTGCTCATGTTCATGCAGCCAATAAGGAAACCCATGCTGAGACTGAAATAGCTCAAGCTTCATTCAGTGGCCAAAGAATGAGGAAGTGGGAACCTAGTTCACAAATCAACTGGATTCAGGTAAGACACCCCACATGTAGGAGAATCGGAGTAAAAGGGAGGGGTTTAGAAAGGTTGGGAGGGATTTTCATGACTTGTTCAAGAACAGGGTTGTGGTTTGGACCCAGAACTGATGCAACCCTCCTTTTCAGTCCTTGTCTGGGTTTTTCCGGTCAATTTTATGGCAACTGTCAAATGTCTGGTGCTAGTAGGTACTCATCTAGCTAATACATTACAATGAGCATGTAATGAGGCCCAAGGTCTATTGGAAGACAACTCTTCTACCATCTTGGGCCTCATTGATTCTAACTACTTCTTGCTTTGCTTTCGCAGCTTCCTCTTGAAATGTAGATAAGAGTTAAAGATTTTCATTTGAGGGACGGGCAAGGGTGTGATTCTGGGGCTGGAACAGTCTGGGTAACAGAAAGTTTGCAAAATAACATAATGATGTCAGTTTGACTTTCATTTGTGCAATGTTCATGAATTTTCTCCTTACTGTGATAGGAAATAAATGTTAATTTTTATGTGAGATTTTGAAAAGAAAATCCAAATGTAGGATTTCCAGATAAAATACAAAGCACACAGCACATACTCGGGTTCTGAAATTCACATTTAACTGAACATCATGTATTTCTAGCCACTAATCCTGGCCACTGTGTTATGGAGATGGTGGAGCACTCTCTCCAACAGCCCACAGAAAGCTCCTAATTAAATATCTTAAAGATATTGCCTCAGTATTCTCACGGAGGAGAATTTTTAAATGAGTCAAGACAGAGAGGAGTCCTTAGTTTGTAAGCATAGCTGCTGCTGCTGCTGCTGCTAAGTCACTTCAGTCGTGTCCGACCCTGTGCAACCCCATAGACGGCAGCCCACCAGGCTCCCCCATCCCTGGGATTCTCCAGGCAAGAACAATGGAGTGGGTTGACATTTCCTTCTCCAATGCATGACAGTGAAAAGTGAAAGTGAAGTTGCTCTAACAGAAGAAGATAGAGCTGAATGACAGGAGACTCCGGGAAGTAGAAGTAATTACAGGAGTGTTCGATCTGAAGGGCTAAAACATAAAAGCAAGTGGGAGATCAAAAAAAAAAAAAAAGAGGAAAAAGGTATTTTCATTAATTATGAGTTAAACAATTGTTAAACAATTGTTTATGGTGTTCAAGTTCCAACATAAATTCTCCTTTAAAAGACACTTATTCATTTACTCAGAAGTCTTTTGTTTTTGTGAAGACTCAAATAAGCGAACACACAGACGTGATAACAAACCAAAGGCTCATCACCACACATGCTGAAATACCCAAGTGTGCCAGTGATAGCTGTTCATTCAAAGCAAGCATATTATTTTTACTTTAAGGTTTATGTCTTCTCCCTCTTACTGTCATTTAAGTGCTAACAACAGTGATACTTTCCATTTGCAGTGTGACTATCTTCTATTCCTCATACGCAACACTCTAAACAACTCTGGCCAAAAAACAGTATGAGTTCAGAGGAATCTTGGATGATGAAAACCTTTCATTGACAAAGTATCTTCAATTCCTTTTATGCGGAACACAAAACAAAAGGCAGAATTAAGTTCCCCTTCCTTCCATGGATGTATCTCGGCATCACGTTACCCATGAATCCTGAGCAAAATCAGAAAAGATCTCAAAGACTCACCTCACACTAAAGGTAATTTCTTAGCATTGACACTCATATGTTAAAACGATGGATGTTCACATTGCTTTGATCTGAAGATCACTAAATACATCAGATCTTCCCTACTGATAATTAAGTACCTCTGAGAATAAATAGTAATTAAATGTCTATTTTTTTGTAATATGAAGACCCAGATACTGAACTTGCTACTAAATTTTTATGGGTAAAACTCAGACAGAAAATAAAATTTTCCCTTTTTGTCAACCTATTCTAAGTAGAAGACCACATTGTATCCTTGGGAATTATTTTTAATAAGTTCTTAAAAAGGAAAAAGTAATGATATTGCAGGAACGGAGGTTGAGGAAGGATATAGTCAGAAACAAAAATCTCCTTTACAAAAGACTTCTGCTGCATCTACAGTGACATCAGAACATCAACAATCTGTTTTAAACTGACCCATAATTTCTGGTGCATTTCTGAAATAATGGCTAATGTGCTTTATAACTTTCAATTTTCAGAGCCATAAATCTTAAAATTCACTCTGAAAATATTGGGACTCTGTATTATAAAACTTGAGAAAAGAAATGCCTGATGTCTTTTCTATATGTCTTGTTCAAAGACAAACATTTCTCTGGACCTAAGAGGAAAGCATGATTTGGTCCATTAACAAAGAACCAAGGAAGGGGGGAGAAAAAGAAGGAAAAAAAAAAAAAAAAGGCTAAGAGACAAGTACTTGACTTCCATTCATCAAATTAACAGGTAAAACACTACGGTTTTCTGATTCAAATATTTTAATCACTCTGGATTTGTAGGTAATGAGAACAATATATAGTTGGTTTAAGCAAATATAACCTAGTTATTTGGCATTCCCTGGTTGCTCAGATGGTAAGAAAATCTGCCTGCAATGCAGGAGACTGGGATACAATCACCAGATCAGGAAGATCCGCTAGAGGAGGAAATGGCAACCCATTCCAGTATTCTTGCCTGGAGAATCACCTGGACAGAGGCACCTGGCAGGCTATGGTCCATAGAGTCGCAAAGGGTCAGACACGACTGAAGCGACTTAATACAGTGCACAAGGTGAGATAAATCATCTCATTCGTTAAGCCAAAACATAATTCAGGGAGGAAGATTTCAGTTGAACAGCTTAAGGCCCAAATTCTAGAAAATATTTTATTATGGATAGTTTCAGAGGTTTCTCTTAAAGAGCTCTAACAATATATTAATATATTATCACATATTCTTTAACCATTTAACTAGATTGAAATTCTTTTCACAAATCTGAAGCAATTTTGGCTGTGATTATATCATTATATACATAAGACTGGAAAAATCATACTGATTAAATTTAAGATAAATTTCCAAGATAAATGCTAAAAGTAAAATGTTTTGCAAATGACCAACTCTCCGTTTCCAGTCCAATCAGTTGTCTTTAGTTCAAATGGACTGACCTAAGCAAGCTGTGACATCTTTGGCCTTGACCACAAGCAGAAACTACTTACCTCCCGGGGGAGTCAGGGCTCCCTTTGTTCTGGGCTCCTTCAGCCTCTGGGCTGACCGCTGCCTGAGAGCCCTGGGCACGACCTGCCACCTCTGTCCCCTGAGCCACAGTCACACACCAGACACACCACAACGGGGGCCTCGTGTGGATGCAACCACTGCTCTCAACCTGAGACAGCTTCCTACACACACACCGACACACACACACTGACACACACACCAACACACACACACACAGACACACACAGAGCGTCATGCAGTTCTATCCCTATAAAAGGCTCAAGCACATTTACTGCCTATCCAGCAATGAGCTTTTCTCTCAAAATGGAAAAATTGGGTTTTATGATTGGATATGGTAGTTAGATATAAGCCCCCACGAGGCCACGGTCTCCCTGAGGGTCTGGTCCCACCTCTGCTGC
Organism: Okapia johnstoni; assembly: GCA_024291935.2. Classification (NCBI taxonomy): domain Eukaryota; kingdom Metazoa; phylum Chordata; class Mammalia; order Artiodactyla; family Giraffidae; genus Okapia; species Okapia johnstoni. Next base: position 4,003,038 of record JAGTYA010000027.1, on the reverse strand, counting down.
ATGTCAGCACAGAAGTCCTCAGAATCAGCCCTGACACATGCGTCTCTAACCAAATGCTCACACATAGTCAGGCCCCAGGATATGCCATTCTCTTGCGTAAGAGTTTCAGCTCTTTTTGTCACTTTGACAATATAAGAATCTTTGAAAATATTTGTTGTTGTTGCTGTTTAGTTGCAGAGTGATATCTGACTCTTTTGCAACCCCATGGACTATATAGCCCACTAGGCTTCTCTGTCCATTGGATTTTCCATGCAGTAATAACTGGAGTGAGTTGCCATTCCCTTCTCCAGGGGATCTTCCTGACCCAAGGATCAAACCCATGTCTCCTGCATTGGCAGGCAGAGTCTTTACCACTGAACCACTAGGGAAGCCGTTCAAAAATATTTACTTTCACTTATAAATGATTTCCCTGAAAAATATTTTACCTCCAAATATGGTTATACTTTGAACCAAGGTTGAATAATGTCACTTTCAACAAAAATTACTCAAATTATTGTTTCTAAAATTGCTTAATAAACTCCTTCAGTTACAAGTTATTTCAGATTACAGGTGAACCCTTCAAATCAGTTTATATCTAGAAAAATCTATCACACATGTTAGTGATTCCAAAGCTCAGCTTTTCCTACAACATACGAACATATATGCTAAACTCAAATACCATCCCTTTGCATTTTTTAAGATACAACTGGATTACAGTTTATACACTGATTTCTACAAAAGATGTTACATTTCTAGAAAGTTTTCATATGATTAAAAGAATTCATAAAAACAGATTTTCCATTCCATTGCATTAAGTTTTGAGATATATTTTATACCAAATAATTGAAGTAAATTTTGAGCTATTACTGGATTCAATAGACCAAGATCTTAATTATATTTCTTTCCCACCATAATATGCCTTTCATTGGACTACAATTTTTATAAGTCAGATATAATTTTAAGTAAAAAAGCTGATGACTATTTTTATGGCTTAGAATAGTTTTTAACTTGCCCAGGAAATAAACAGCTGATTTTTGTGTCTCAGTTCAGTCGCTCAGTAGGGTCCAACTCTTTGTGACACCATGGAGTGCAGCACACCAGGCTTCCCTCTTCATCACCAACTCCCAGAGCTTACTCAAACTTATGTCCATTGAGTCAGTGAAGCCATCCAACCATCTCATCCTCTGTCGTCCCCTTCTCCTCCTGCCTTCAATCTTTCCCAGTATCAGGGTCTTTTCCGATGAGTCAGTTCTTTCCATCAGGTGGCCAAAGTTTTGGAGCTTCAGCTTCAGCATCAGTCCTTCCAATGAATATCCAGGACTGATTTCCTTTAGGATGGACTGGTTGGATCTCCTTGAAATCCAAGGGACTTTCAAGAGTCTGGCAGTTCAAAATCATCAATTCTTCGGCACTCAGCTTTCTTTATAGTCCAACTCTCGCATCCATACATGACTACTGGAAAAAGCATAGCTTTGACTAGACAGACCTTGGTTGGCAAAGTAATGTCTCTGCTTTTTAATATGCTTTCTAGGTTGGTCATAACTTTTCTTCCAAGGAGCAAGTGTCTTTTGATTTCATGGCTGCAGTCACCATCTGCGGTAATTTTGGAGCCCCCAAAAATAAAGTCTGTCACTGTTTCCCCATCTATTTTCCATGAAGTGATGGGACCAGATGCCATGGTCTTAGTTTTCTAAATGTTGAGTTTTAAGCCAATCTTTTCGCTCTCCTCTTTCACTTTCATCACGAGGCTTTTTTGTTCTTCACTTTCTGCCATAAGGGTGGTGTCATCTGCATGTCTGAGGTTATTGATATTTCTCCCAGCAATCTTGATTCCAGCTTGTGCTTCATCCAGCCCAGCATTTCTCATGGTGTACTCTGCATGTAAGTTAAATAAATAGGGTGACAATATACAGCCTTGATGTACTCCTTTCCCTATTTGGAACCAGTCTGTTGTTCCAAGTCCAGTTCTAGCTGTTGCTTCCTAACCTGCATACAGATTTCTTAGGAGGCAGGTCAAGTGGTCTGGTATTCCCATCTCTTTAAGAATTTTCCAGAGTTTTTTGTGGCTAGGTTGGGATTAAAGGATTAAAAATAAAAGAGAATAATTCCCATTTCCTCACTTGTCCAGAGTTCTCTATAATGTACCCACAGGTGGCCCATTGTCAAACCATGCTACTTCTCTGAAGAATTAATAAAAGTTAGAGTTTTATTTAGCTTTTAAAAAAATATTGTGTTGTGAGGAACATACTAAATATTTTAATATTACAGAATTGCATGTTGTACATTTACAAATTATATGTGTACCCAGGGACCATGCTATATTTATTTCTGTACCCTAACACCTACAATGTTAATTTGCTCTGTATCAGGATACTCAGTGAATACACACTGAATCAACATCAAACACATATCAGGAAGCAGCAGGAAAGGAAGGATGAGAAGAGAAAAAAGACCTGTATTGAAAGATTATATATAATTGTGCACCAAATCGTCAAAATGCTCACATTGACATATACTTTTATGTACAAGAAGTGAAACATGGTCCTAAAGTTTCTGAAATGGTTCCAAAATATGCTTTATCAAATATTCCCATGAAAGACCTGTTTTGAGGAAAAAATACAGCCTCCTCACAGCCAGGAAGAAAGATGTGATAAGAGGCGGACAGAGCCCAAGGTGCTGAGTTACTGCTTTCTCAGGAGTCTTTCCCAGATGATTAATGAAGATACTATAGAAATGCCTGTGGAAGCATTTTTTTCAGAGAATAGTTACTGCTCTGACACTTATCCATGGGACAGAGAAAACAAAATAAAATGTAAAACAGTGAAAAGTAATTTTTAAGTAAAATAAAGAATTTTCTTCACATCCTATTAGTTTTTTTATAAATTATTAATATTTTAACAACAGCCAGTTATTTGGAATTACACTATAAACCTTCCCGGCAATTCCGTCAGAGTTTATAATGTTATTAGATTCAAACATTACTGCACATAAATTTTGGGTGACAAAATCCTACAAAGTAGCTCTAGTGAAGAGAAGAAAAATGTCAACGGGTTAAACTGATCTACTCTGTTGTTGTTGTTTTGAAAATAATGTAGAATTTTTCTGATTAAGAAGTTGTCCATGATTCCTAACATAAAATATAAGATTTGCATTACCAGTTACGGAAGAGATGCCCAGAGCTAGGACTACGTGAAATTCTCAGAAGGTGGGAGTCCCTGTATCCCTCCCCTCTGAGGCCAATGCAGCTACTGGTTGCACCCCCAGTAAAGCAGCTCTGCCTTATTCTCCCCATTCCACCGACTGCCAGCAGCCAGAGAGACCAAACAGAATCTTGTCCAACAGAACCCCAGAGGAAGAGACACTATCAAACCAGAAACAGTAAGCAGACCTAGAAGATTAAAATTCAATGTGACAACAATAAACAACATGATTTTCAAATTAAAACTCAGGAAATGATTTTAAGAAAAGATGTTTCTTTTAATCTCTTAGGCCCCTAATGCAGGTCCCAAAGGGATAAATGTCTAAATATCTTCAGGGAAAAGATAAGGGACTTCAAGTGCAGATCCTAAAAAATAAGTGGTTCTGAGGGGATACGTGAAATGTGATAATGACACAGGTGACAGGCAAAATTTCTCTGAGCTGAAGACAAACTTGAGTCCTCTAATTAAAAAGGCTCAACAAATTCCAGACACATGCTTAAGAACATCTGATAAAATTACTGATTTTCAAGAACAAAGGAAAAAAATCTTACAATCTCCTAGGTAAAGAGTACATGATAGTTTATAATACAAAGAAAACCAAACACAAATCAGAAGAGTACTTCAAGACAGAAAGATGAGGAGCAGCAGAAACAATAGAAAGGAGGAAATATGATAATATATAGTATACTATAGCAATAAGATATTATATAATGATTTATTATATAGCAATATAATACAATAATATAACAAAAATATATAGTTTATATAAAATATTATATGTTATATAATACCAATATATAACAACAAAAAAACTACATTGAAAGACAACAGTAAGTCACTGAAAGTGCTAAGTAATCTTGTTAAAACTTAGAAGTTAGGTCTCAAATCTACAAATACAGTTGACCTTTGAACAATATGAGCATTAAGGCCACTAATCTCGCGCCAGACACACACAGCCTCCAAAGTCCAAGTATGACTTTACAATTGGCCCACTATAGCCATAAGTCTGCATCCTAGATCTGTGGTATTATGGTATGTATTTATTGAAAAGATCCACATCTGAGTGAACCCACGCAGTTCAAATTCATATTGTTCATAGGTCAACTGTATATCTTTTACTGAAACATGTGGCATGATGGTGTTGCATTTATACCAGATTCATGGATTTATGACAATACAGACATAATTTAATCAATCCATCATGCAGCCTTGGGGTTGTACATTCTGAACCATTGGCCTCTGAAGACTCTGAGGGTATTGATTTCATTCCAGAATATGCGAAGATGAATGGTCAATGGTCAATGAGAGAGACAGGCTTCTCTGTGATCTCTGAGACATACACCAATCTGATGCTATCTTCCATGGTTTGAACTTGGAGCCCTGTCTGGTATACACACTGGATTATTACTGACCGTTTGGAGTACATGTTGACCCTAGATATATTGCTCTTTCTTAAAGGCGAGGAAAAAAAGGGGACAAATAAAAACATTTGGGAACAAAATAAAAAGGTAATCATGTCACCAGAAACAGGGGTGTATGTAGTCTTTATGTCCTCAATTTTTTAAATTGTAAATGACTGTAAAAAGAGAGGAGACCAAAGCTAAACTGGTAAGAAAACAGTCTAAACTGCTATCTTACTGAAACATAAAGGAGCTGGATGAGATAAAGATTTTAAAGTCATAAAACCATAGTCATTGAATTTAAACTGAAGGTCTTAGAAGTACTGAAGATCAGAATCAACACAGCAGAAAATCTAATTGGAAAAAAGCTTTAGAATTTTACCTACAATGCAGAAAGAATAATTAAGAGATAAAATCATAAGAGAGGATAGTAGATATGTAGGAAATTGATTTATCATTGCATATAATTGGAGCTACTAAAAAGGGGAAAAGAGTAAATGGCGCCAAAATAGTACAAATAGTTATAATACAAGAAAACTTTCCTGAACCTGGAAAATATATATGAACCTACATATTAAAAAGAACTTATCATAATTAAAGCAAAAATAATGAAAATAGACCACCATCTGGACATATCTTGGTAAAACTTTTAATTTAAAAAATAAATAATGATTCATAAATACTCAATGCAGAAAAAGAATAAATCTGTTGTAAAAAAAGGAAAATAAAGCTATCTTCATTAAAGAGTAAGATATAATGGAGCAGTATGTACAAAACGATGAATTTTTGTGAGTGAAAAAAAATGATCCCAGGCAGTCTGTACTTAGTCCTGCTGACATTCACATATGAAATCAGCAGAAATGTATCCTTTGATCATACTGTGAACTCATAAAATATTCTACCACCTACACTAAATATAAAATGTACTGAAAGAAAATGTTAGTTTCTCTTATTCTGATCTCCTGGTAAGGAAGACTTTTAAAGCACAGACAGATGTAGAAAGCATAACATAAGAGACTGATAGACTTTCCTTGTAAAAACTAACTTTAACATTTAAAAACTGAGTCAGAAGCAAATAAGCAGAAAAACTTAAACAATGTATAAGACAAGTAGAGAGCTTAATATGGTATTTAATATATCAGGAGATTTCTCACAGTGGAGTGAAAAAGAAAAATTCAATTAAAATGGGTAAAAAGTATGATCAACTAAGTCACTAACAGAAAATTTTAAGTGCACTAAACATGAAAAAATAATCAACTCTGCTTTTAAGTAGAAAAATGTAAATTAAGACTAATGAAAATATTTCTTATTGACAATATTTACTAAAGTACTGGGAAATAGATACTTTCATAGACTAGTTCATGCAATTTAACTTGACACAACTTTCTTGCAAAGCTTTTTGACAACACATACTATTACTTTTAAAATATGTATACACTTTAAAGTAGTAATTCCAATTTCAGAAAATCACCTAGCATTGTTCATGGTGACCCAAAGTTTGATCGCTGTAGAAGACAAACAGTACTGGACTGTTTGAACAAATCACCATGCCTCTGAAAAATGGCATACCATGCTGCTGCTAAAAATGCAGCAGAATATTTAAACCCATGAATATTTCAATAAATAGTAAATTAATGAAAAAATGATAAGTTGATTCAATGGTAAAAATACAGTACATCATGTTACTAATTTAATTTGAATTACCAATATATGTGGAGACTGCTGCTGCTGCTGCTGCTATGGCGCTTCAGTCGTGTCTGACTCTGTGCGACCCCATAGACGGCAGCCCACCAGGCTCCCCCGTCCCTGGGATCCTCCACGTAAGAACACTGGAGTGGGTTGCCATTTCCTTCTCCAATGCATGAAAGTGAAAGTGAAAGTAAAGTCGCTCAGTCGTGTCCGACTCTTAGTGACCCCATGGACTGTAGCCTACCAGGATCCTCCGTCCATGGGGTTTTCCAGGCAAGAGTACTGGAGTGGGTTGCCATTGCCTTCTCCAAAGGATCTTCCCCACCCGGGGATCGAACCCAGGTCTCCCGCATTGTAGGCAAACGCTTTACCGTCTGAGCCACCAGGGAAGTATCTCTTTTGTAGCAAACCTTACATTATTTTAGCATCGTTTCCCCTTGTAAATTATTACATTATATATGAAAATTATTGGTATGCAGTATTTGAAACCACTAGATTCTCTCAAGTGCCTGGATATCAGTGTATTTACTAGAATACCTCCAGGGCATAGATATTACCTTTGGCTCATAAGACACAGGGGTGATCAATAAATGTTATTTTCACAGAACTGATATGTTGAACTAAATTTATCCCAGTCATATGATGGCATAGGAATTGATTTTTGTATAAATTATCACTTTAAAACGAAGAGATGAAGTTTTAAAAATTTCTTGAAGCGATCAAACAAAGATTAAAGCAAACAGAGTGAGGAGGTCCTCCTTGCTTTCAATGAACAGCTCAATACCCTTGAGACTCATGTTCTCTAAGCACTGTGACCATTTCTTCCCTATATTGAAACTATTTTCTAAGGGTAAGCCTGTAGTTCTATTATTATTGTGTGTTCTGTGGGCTGTAATTCAACTTCCTAGACAGAACTGGTATAAAGATAATTAGTTTTACAGAGCAAGGAAGATCTAGTATTAAAATAATATGGTAGCAATAATAGTAATCAGAGTGATCACAAAAGCAAACATATATCAGACACAGTGTACAATATAAAATCAGTCTGTATCTTGACAGATTTATCTAAACTTCTCAGACAAAACTAATGAAGAGTCAGAAAAAATTATTAAGGGAAAACTGAATATCCATCAAGGAAGATTATCTGGAAATAGGTACATGTGGTTAAAATAAGTAGATAATCATCTTTCAGTAACACAAAAAGATTCCTTAGCTTCCTTATATGGGAGCTCATACTATTACATCAAAACTGATAGTTACATCTATCACATTCTGTAACTGATAGTTACATTATGCCACATTTTTATATGGGAGCTCATACCATTACATCAAAACAAAAATGAAGATTTTGTTCAGCCATCCAAGGTTGAATTCTGTGCCTCCTGCACTGCTGGCCTGGAGATGCTGCAGGAACCAGGAATTGCCAGATAGGATGAATGTATCTGTCAAGAAAGAAAGGAAAAAAATCCCATCTCTCCGAATTTCTTGAGCTTTAAAGTGAGTGGATTTCTTCATTCATATGTTCTTGAGGCATTATAATTGTATGTATGGCATTATCCTATAACATGTGTGTTTATAAATAAAAGAAAGAGTCCAAGAGGGCTGTCTGCTGTCACTCTGTTTGTTTAACCTATAAGCTGAGAGAGAAATGCTGGACTGGCTGAGTTACAAGATGGAATCAAGATAGGAGAGAGAAACATCAACAACCTCAGATATGTGGATGATACCACTCTAATGGCAGAAATGAAGAGGAACTAAAGAGTCTCTTGATGAGGGTGAAAGAAGATAGTAAAAGAGTCAGTTTAAAACTAAATATTAAAAAAACCAAGATCATGGCACCTGACCCCATTACTTCATGACAAATAGAAAGGGAAAATGTGGGAGTAGTGACAAATTTCCTCTTCTTGGGCTGTTAAGTCACTGTGGATGGTGACTGAAGCCATGAAATCAGAAAATATTTGCTTCTTGATAGGAAAGATATGACAAACCTAGAAAGTGTGTTAAAAAGCAGAGACATTACACTGCCAACAAAGGTCCACATAGTCAGGGCTATGGTCTTTGCAGTGGTCATGTACGGTTGTGAGGGCTGGACTGTAAAGAAGGCAGAATGCCAAAGAACTGATGCCTTCAAACTGTGGTGCTAGAGAAGACTCCTGAAAGTCCCTTGGACAGCAAGGAGATCAAACCAATCAATCTTAAAGGAAATCAACCCTGAATACTGGTTGAAAGGACTGATGCTGAAGCTGAAGCTCCAGTATTTGGTCATCTGATGAGAACAGCCGACTCACTAGGAAAGCCCCTGATGCTGGAAAAGATTGAGGGCAGAAGGAAGAGAGGGCGTCAGAGGATGAAATGGCTGGATGCCATCACCGATGCAATGGACATGAACCTTGGGCAAACTTGGGGAGATGGTGAGGGACAGGGAGCCCTGGCATGCTGCAGTTCATGGAGTCATTGAGCAACAGTAGATAAAAACTTAGACCAGCATTAAACCTCTAACCTGAACCATTGACATATAAACACAACATTTCAAAAGTAACAATCAAAATGTCAGTCTGTCTGGGCATATATAAAACTCAAGAACATTTACATTCAGTTCTCTACTGTAACTTGTGAATTGTGATTCTTTCTTAGAAATATAATCTTTAGTAATAGCATATTTTAAAATAAACCAAGATACTTTAAAGAATTTTTATTTACCCTAAGAAATGTGATATTATTAAGTATAACATAGGTGTTACTATCATAATTATATATCACTTAATTTTAGAGAAAATTTTAATATCACTGTAATAAATTATCCCTTTTTTGTGTACCTTAAATAGGGCTTCCCGGGTGGCATAGTGGTAAAGAATCCGCCTGCCAAACTAGGAGATGCAAGAGTCGTACTTTCGATTCCAGGGTCAGAAAGATCCTCTGGAGTAAAAAATGGCAACCGACTCCAGTATTCTTGCCTGGAAAATCCCATGGACAGAGGAGCCTGGCAGGCTACAGTCCATGGGATTGCAAAGAGTTGGACAAATGAGGTAAAGTTTTCCCAATTAGACACCCTTGTTAAACACAAGAAGTTTGGTATTTGTAAGACATTTTTCTGTAATTATAAAAATTAGATAAATTACCAAAAGTTAAGAACATTTGAATTTCAATGGTGATATAGATAAAAATAAAATAAGTATGCCAATTCAACCCCTGGGCGGGGAAGATCCCCTAGAGGAGAGAATGGAACCCCACTCCAGTATTCTTGCCTGGAGAATTCCATGGACAGAGGAGGTTGGCAGGCTACAGTCCATGAGAGTCAGTCATGACTAAGGGACTAACACTTTCACTTTTCAGTTCAAAATAGAAAAAGTATCCCTCCAACTCTAACTGTTAATAATAAGAGTAATGGAATTATGGTTCTCTTTTTGCAAATATAGTTTGCTGTCATCTTACTGTTTTGTAAGTAATAATAGCAATGGTAATAATAACGATTTGAGTGATTTTGAACAACTTAAAAGGATATAAACAGATAGAGACCCCACTAGCACAGGTGAAAACTGTCCCCAAATACATCTACTTCAGAAAAAGGAAGATAAATGTTGATTCAGTGCAGTCTGAGATTATTTTAACCAGTACACAATGTAGGAAATAGAAATGATTGTTGAAAACATATTTTTTTTAATTTCAGAAATTCCAGTCAATGCAATATAACAGGAAATTCTTTACTTTTAAAAAAGACCAAATTATCACTAATTTTAACATTTTTAACAGAAAAAATAAATGTGAAGAGGTGTACTACATGTAAAAGATCTAACATACATGTAGTTAGATTCTGAGAAATAAAGATAAGAACACCAAGACAAAAGCATATTTGAAAATTTAATAAAATGAACAGTGTTTTTTAATATTTTGGTGTCCCACCTGGAAAATACATGTGAATTAAGCTGACAGATTAACTCATAAAGTAAATTATTTTATACAAATACACAAAATACAATAGCATTCACATATTCTTGCAATAACTCATTAGAAAAGAAGAGAGAAATACTTTCTACTCACAGGATGAAATACAAAACCAACAAAATGGACACATATAATCTTGTTTTTGAATGAAAAAGTGAACATTACAAAGATTTCAAATCTCTATAAATTAACATGTTAACTGAAAACTTAACAAAATGTTTTTAAAGCTTAGCTGAAAGATTAAAAGAAGCAGAGAAAACAGTGATCACTCCAGTTACTGTGTAGAAGATGGATGGAGGTCCTCAAGGCAGGAAATGAGATGAATGTCCAAGCAAGAGATGTTGGCATTTTTATAAGCTTTAGGAGGGTGGAAGGCTTTCCTGGTTTCTCAGATGGTAGAGAATCTGCCTGCAATGCAGGAGACACAAGAGACTCGGGTTTGATCCCTGGGTGGGGAAGATTCCATCCAGGAAGAAGGGGATGGCTACCCACTCCGGTTTTCTTGGATGGGATTATCAAGACAATGGACATGAGTTTGAGCAAACTATGGGAGATAGTGAAGGACAGGGAAGCCTGGCATGCTGCAGTCCATGGGGTCACAAAGAATTGGCACAACTAAGCGACTGAACAACATCAAAAACAACAACAACCAGTATTCTTGCTTGGAGAATTCCATGGACAGAGGAGCCTGGTGGGCTACAGTCCATGGGGTTACAAAGAGTCAGTTCAGTTCAGTCACTCAGTCTTGTCGGACTCTTTGCGACCCCATGAACCACAGCACGCCAGGTCTCCCTGTCCATCACCGACTCCCGGAGTCCACCCAAACTCATGTCCATCGAGTCAGTGATGCCATCCAGCCATCTCATCCTCTGTCGTCCCCTTCTCCTCCTGCCCCCAATCCTTCCCAGCATCAGGGTCTTTTCCAATGAGTCAACTCTTCGCATGAGGTGGCCAAAGTATTGGAGTTTCAGCTTCAACATCAGTCCTTCCAATGAACATCCAGGACTGAGCTTCTTTAGGATAGACTGGTTGGATCTCCTTGCTGTCCAAGGGACTCTCAAGAGTCATCTCGAACACCACAGTTCAAAAGCGTCAATTCTTCAGTGCTCAGCTTTCTTTACAGTCCAACTCTCACATCCATACATGACTACTGGAAAAACCATAGCCTTGACTAGACGGACCTTTATTGGTAAACTAATGTCTCTGCTTTTTAATATGCTGTCTAGGTTGGTCATAACTTTCCTTCCAAGGAGTAAGCGTCTTTTAATTTCATGGCTGCAATCACCATCTGCAGTGATTTTGGAGCCCCAAAAACTTGTCAGACAAGACTGAAAGACTAAAACTTTCACTTTCAAGAGGGTGTAACTGTGGATAGGAATTTGAGTTATTTGCATAACAGTGGTCCTGAAAGAGAATGCTTGAGATTACAAAGGAGAGGATTACCAAGAAAACAAGCAGGTTGAGATGGAGAACTTGTGACCTCAACACTGAAAGTCCATGGACAAACAACCAGCTATCCCTACCTAGTCCCAAAGAACTTCCAACTGGGGTATCCAACTCCAAATCTTTAGCTTACAGAAGACTGACTCCCCCATTTCCTACCCTGAGCCAAGCAGATTCCAGAGTTTTTGGCAGTTCTATGGTGGGGAAGCCTCAAGTAGAAGATGCTAGGTTTTAGTTAACCAAACAAAATGGTACTCAAATGAGATATTATCATAAAGGTACCCAGAGCTGATACAGGGAGTCATGTGGGTTAAATATATGTAAATAATGAAGCTTGTGAAATAAAGCACAATATTTTCTTTGTACCATTGGCTCTCAATTTGTTCCACTGTGCCCCTCACCCCTGTTGGTGGGTCGTGGTGGAGGCAAGCTCCTACTTCACAAGGGTGGGGCTGGGGCCAACTTGCAGGACTACAGACAGAGTCGTCTTAATAGGAACCTGTCCTTGGAGAATATCTGCAGGGTGAAGCCACAGCATCAGAGAGAAGCTGTATGGGGGTCTGGGTTATGCCTTCCAGGCTAATAAACTCTTCAAACAAACCCCCTTTCTGATCAGTCTACCCTGCATCTCTTCTCTTATATGTGGCCTTTCTGTCTCAAGACAGCTTTGGTCACTTTTCAGCAAATCATTCCATTTAGAATGTTTAGGATCTTGTCACCTACTATTTTCAGCACTGGGTTTCCACCCAGACATCTGGAAAACAAGATCCTACCCATTAAATGAATCCTTTGTTATATTAATAGATGATATTATCCCCATTTTTGAAATAGGAAAACAAGTTCAAAGACAGTGACTTGGCCAATGCGCAGAGTAACAGGATGAGACCTGCTCACAAGAGGCAGGGTGGGATTGGGTCCAAGTCCAGTTGAATCACCAAGCTTTTATAATTGCACTGCAGTGATTCATGCTTAAGAAATGAAGCCAGATGAAATATAATTTAGAACCTACCCACCGTATTAATTAATTAATTAGTCAATTTGCATACAACAAATCAAAGTAGTAGGAGTTTTTGGGTTTTGTTTGTTCATTCGATTGTTTTGCCACCAGGGGCATGAGTTAAAACCACTTTTTAAAACTATAATTACAAAATCCCAATCCTGATTTCATAATCCCAGCCCAAATTCTGATTCAAAAGTCTGAGATAGGATTTGTACATCTGTATCTATTTTCATCCTGGGCTAAATTTCAGCTTTTATTTAGTGTGTTATTGGCAACTGCTTGAGAGTCTACTGGGGTTTTTAGTGAATAAAACTGTTAAGAAATCTGCAAACCTCAGAATGAAAGCAGATAAGGGATATTTGTTTAAGGTAAAATGGAGAAGGAAATTATATCATTGGTGTGTATGTCACTCAGGCACACAAAGAATAAGGAGGTTTCTTCTGTAAGCAAATCACATGACCATCACAGAGGCAGTGATTATAGGCTTGAACTAAACTGACTCTGCCTGAATTTGATCGAAGTATGGCCTAGGTAAACTCTTAATTTTACTTGCTCATAACTTCTTCGCTTCAGAAGCAAAGGAACAAATACCACAATTTTTTTTTAATGGCATTTGTTAACACCTTTTGATACTCCTCCTACCTTTTCACCAAAGTACTTATCAAGACATGTGAAAAGATGAAAACACATCCCCACTCAAAATTATGATTGACAACAACTTAAAGCAAACATCTAGAAATGATCTTCACAAAGCATAGGAGAGATTAATTCAGTTGGCCCTGAAAAGGAAGACTGAGTATATGTTTTCTCATACTGTCCTCCAAGTAAATATGAGAAGTGAATTCAGTCTAGACTCAATGAACAAAGAGACAGAAAAAAACCATCTAACACCTTGCCTATTGAAAATATACCCTGGATACATAGAGTATCTTTCCAAACATGAGTAAGTAGAAAATGAAAGACCTATAAAATGTTATTTCTTAATAAACATATTTCAGATCATAAGTGTGGTATTTTCAAAACACCTTTTTTATCTGCATTCCAGAGGTTTTGATATGTACTTTACTACTGTTCCATTCTAAAAAGTTTGCAACCTTGGAGTTTGGAAATTTGTTTTTTGGTTTTTAAACACATCTTTTATTGTTAATTTCTAATCAGATTGTTCTCAGATAAGGAAAAGTTCTCCACATGATATCTATTTTGTGATATTTGCTGACACTACTTCTGAATCAATATGTGCTCAATGTACTTTTTAAAAGAGTATGTTTTACTTCTGTGTGTGATTTTTGTGATTTATCTTAGATCAATATTATTGGCCTACATCCAGTCAAGAGATATATAAAGCAGAAAAATTGCAAAATCCCACACCACTAATAATAAACAGGAAAGTTAGACCATAGCCCAGACAAACTTGGTTTCCAGACACAGAGTGAGCCTATTCTGGTGATTGTAGACTGCATACAAGGACCAATGCTTATGATATTCTAAGCCTGATAGATGTTCTCAATAACTAAAATCTTCTCCTGCAATACAGTTAGACCAGATTCTAAAAATAAAAACGCTGTGTGTTATATATTCTGATAGATGTTAATATTCTGTATCTGAGAAAAGCAGAAGTTTTTAAATAATTTCTAGTTACACTTAGTGAGAAGCAAATGTCCTGTCATTCAGTCCAGACCTTCATGTATGGACAATTAAATGATGACTGTCCACATATACAATAACAGTATTAGGTAACAGATGAGGTCTGCTTCCTATCGGTCAAGTTCTGATACATTTGCAGTGACTGCTATCTCTCCCAAAGAAGCAGGATCTCTTCACTGATTATTGCAGCTGACAGCACCATCTTGCACTAAAAAAGTTCATTTGGAAATGTGACTGAACCAAACTTGTGCCCATTCACCAGCACGCAGTAAAGTCAATCTACTGACAGCAGGTTGCAGCGAAGAAGGACAAAAAGAACAGGAAGCAAGAAGACGCAGCTTGTGCCCAAAAGACCCAAACTCCCGATGGCCTTCAGGGAGGGGGCTAAAGGCAGTGCGGGGGAGGGGCTGCAGGGTGCATGATCAGGTCGTTGGCATCAAGGTGAAGTTTAAAGCATCCTCAACCTTCTGGTTTCAACCAGGCTAGGATCTCTGTTCTTTTGGTTAGAAGTTTTCATTTGGTGGGAAACTGCTTCCTATAAAAAACAACTTAGAAATGGGTGTCAGGCCTTTATATCTTTCAGGGAGCAAGTTCAGTGATTCTGCCATGTGATGGAGTTACAGTCTATAGTCTAAATTGTTACCAGTTCCCCAGCCCAACAGCTATTCTTTATTTCTACATCATCACATTTCCCAAAAGTTAATTCTTGAGTCAACCTTTTACTTCAAAAGACAAGGACACAGGGGCTTGTTCACAGTTACATAAATAAGGCATTCAGGTTTTTATCTGAGTGGGAGATTGTTATGGGTCAAATTGCATCCCGTTAAAATTCATATGCTGAAATCCTAACCCTCAATACCTCAGAATATGACCTTATTTCCTTCCTGTGTCTCTGTCTCTTCATATAGGCTCCTTTTTAAGGGCCCCAGTCATGTTGAATTAAGGGTCCACCCTATTCCAGTATGACCTCATCCTAACAGAGACACAGGAAGAATGCCATGTGAATAGGAAAACTTGGAATGATGTGCCCACAAGACAAAGAATGCCAAAGATGGCCAGCAAACCACCAGGAGCCAGGAAGAGGAAAGGAAAGACTTCCTGCAGATTTCAAAGGCAGTGTGACCTTGCCAGCACCTTGATTTAGGTCTTCTAGCCTCCAGAACTAAGTCAGTAAAATGTCTGTTGTTCTAAGTTATCCAGTTTGTGGTATTTTGTTACATCAGCCTTAGGGAATGAAGACATTTGCAGTTATGTCTTAGCAAACCAAAGAGGAGTTCCTAACAGTGTCACAATATAGCAAAATTGAAAACAACACCTTAAAAATTAAAGCAGAATAAAAGTCTAGCTGGATATCTGAATAACACAATCTATTTGAATCCATTTCCAATTCTCAGTCCTGAAAAGTTAATATTTAAAACACTATTTTGAAATATTTTAATTTCTATATTAAGTACAATAGAATAAAAATTCAGCAATTAGTCTTTGTGTAATGTATGCCTGTACTACATGCTCTTATAAATTTCTAATAATGCTTTAAGCATGTGTTATCCCCTTATTAAATCTTGAATTCCCTAGTGAGAAAATATACGTGTATATCTAACCACATAACCTTCCTTGAAGAAGGTTAGTCAAACTTTTCCTTTGGACATCAAGTCTATGACTTATTTTATTCCACCCCATAATGAGACAGAGCAAGGGATAATTACCTGTGTGGAAGATTTCAGAAATCATTTTTTCAAAGGAATAAAGTTTGGAAACATGAAATGACTATTACAATAAACTGAGCCATATAATTTCTTTTTAGTAGTGTATAAAACATGAGCATCATTAACCCTTGTTATAACATTTCAATAAATGGAGTTCATTACTTTATATTACTTGTACTAAACCTTCAAGATTTTGGACTATCCATTATAAGCCCAATGGCTTTTTAAAATGTGTAATTACATATGTTCATAATATATACAAGTACAGAGTTTATATATTGTCTATCAGTTCAGCTTCAGGTTTGTTCTCTTACCTATTGAATGGCAGGGGAAAAAAACATTAATATCTTCAAATAAAATTTTTTAAATGGTACATTTCTTTTTTACAGTAAATTAATTCATAAAAGTTAAAACTCATTACAATACAAAAATAAAGACAAAATGGCATATAGCATATTAATACTTTGTGAAGTCAGGTGTATTTCTTGATTTCTCACTCAATATATTTAAGAAAAATCAAATTAATTTTTCTCAAAAAATGTGCATCTGTATAAATTGTTTTTAAAAGAGTTGAACTTTCACTTTAAATGGTAATATATGAAACAACATATAAATATTATTGTCATATTCTAAGATTTCAGAGACCTAAACATAGCAAGTTTAATGTTTCTGTATACCAACAAGTCATGAATAAGATTGAAAATGCCAAATCCTAAATGGTTTAGTTTTGCAGAATATATTAATTAAAAATTTGCTACAACTATAACAAATTCAAATCTCTCTCTGTTACATATGTATATGATAAAAAAAATCAATCAGAAAATCTCTATACATAATTGACAAATAATAAAACTTACCACTAGTTTAGGAATCCAGATCAAGATGGCAGAGTAGAAAAATCCCAAGCTAACATCTTCTTATGGACACATCAAAATCACAATTGCGTAGAGAACGTGTCTCTGAGAACAACCCGAAGACTAGCAGGGCAGACTTTCTACAACAAAGGACAAAAAGAAAAGATGACACATCACGTTGGTAGGAGGGGCAGAGATGTGATTTAGTCAGAACCCACAGTAGGAGGGGAATTACTAACGTGGAGGCCTCTCATAAGGAGGAGAGGGGCATGAGACCTACGTCAGAATCCCCAGCCTGGGGAACTTCATCAGGCAAATGAACCCCATAAACTCTGGTTTTGAAAACCAGTGGGCCTTACAACCAGGAAAGCTGGGGGGCTGTAGGAAACCAAGACTCCACTTTTAAAGTGCTCATACACAGATTTCCTCGCTTCAAGTCCTGGCACAGAAGTAACAGCTTGAAAAGCACCTGAGTCATGTAAAAATGAGACTCTTTGTTCAATTTAGGGCTTGTGCTAGAGTGGCAGGGATCTGGTGGAACTTACTCCAGGGAAGGAAAAAATGAGCACCATATTTTTAACTCTCCTTCCACCTAGCTGGTGGTTGTATTTCTATTATTCTCCATCATCATAGCTGTCACTATGGGCCCCGCCATTTCCCTGAGGACCAGCCCAGTCAATATGCTTTCCTTCCAAATTTAGCTTCTTCCCCATCTCATCAGCCCCTCTAAATTTGATTTCTGCCCCATTTCACAATGGCTGGCCCCCATCAGCGCCATTCCAATGTGGTTCCCATCCTGGAGTGTCCCATCCAGCCTCACACACCAGGTGCCCACAGCTATTACAGCTTAACCACAAAGAGGGCACACACAACCCATACAGAGGATACCCCAGGAGCACCTGGTTCTGTGACCAGAGGGGACTGCACCCTTAGGTCCCATAGGATGCCTTTGACGTAGGCCACTCTTTCAAAACCAGGACATGTAGATTATATACCTAACACATTAAGAAGAAACACAGAGAAAAGTAAAATGAAGGTACATAGTAATACTTTCCAAATGAAAGAACGAGACAAAAATCTCAGAAAAAGAACTAAACAAAATTAAGCAATTTACCACGTAAAAGTCTTAAAATATAGACACATAAATGCTCACCAAAATCAGGAAAGAATAGATAGACTCAGCGAGAAGCCTCTGAGTTTCTATCTCTTCAACAAAGAGATAGAAAAAAAATATATATATTAAAAAAAAAAAGAACTCACTAGAATAAAAGAATACAATAATTGAAATAAAAAATACACTAGAGGAAATCAATATCAGGTTACAAAATACAGAGAAATGGAGCAATGATAAGGAAAACAGAATAACAATCAAAATATCAAAAGAAATTTTTTTAAAAATAAGGATAGTTTAAGGAACTCTGGAACAACATTATTTCTACTAATATTCTCACTGTAGGGATCCCAGAAGGGGAAGAGAGAGAGACAAAGGGACAGAGAACATATTGAAGATGTAATAGCTGAAACTTCCCTAATCTGGAAAAGGAAACAGATATACACATTCAGGAAGCACAAAGTCTCAAACAAGATGAACCCCAAAAGGTCCAAATCCAAGATATCATGATTAAAATGGTAAAAAATAGAGAGAACATTAAAAGCAGCAAGAGAAAAGCAACTAGTTATGTATCAGGGAACACCCTAGAGTCTCAACTGACTTTTCAACAGAGACTGTGGGCCAGAAGCAAGATGCACAGTTTATTCAAAGTGATAAAAGGAAAAAACCTACAACCAAAGATACTCTACCCAGCAAGGATATTATTCAGAACTGAAGGAAAGATAAAGAATTTAACAGACAAGCAAATGCTGACAGAATGCATCACCACTGAGCCAGCCTTACAAGAAATGTTCAAAGAACATCTCTAAGCAGAAAAGACCACAACTAGATATAAGAAAATTATGAAAGAAAAAAATGTCCCTGGCAAAGGCAAACATATAGCAAAAGTACTGGATTAACCACTTATATAGTGAGTAGGAAGGTTAAAGACAGTAAGGAACACGAAACATAAAAATATGCAAAATATAAGTCTGAAACATGCGGAAATCAATAAAAACATATGGTTTTAAAATGTTTCAGCTTAAAAGATTATATGTCCATAAAACAACCATAAACCAAAAACTTTTACTAGTTACCAAAAAAGAGAGAAAGGAATCCAAATACCATAGTGAAGGTAGATATCAAATCACCAGGAAAGACAACAAGGGAAGAAGAAGAGAACAAAGTTATAACCAAAAACCAATTAACAAAATAGTAATAAGTACGTATCTATCAATAATTGCTTTGAATGTAAATGGGTTAATGCTCCAATCAAAAGCACAAGTTAGTTGAATAGATTAAAAAACAAGACCATATGTCCATATGTTTGCTGACTATAATAGACACTTCAGATCTAGAGACACATGCAGACTGAAAGTGAGGGGATGGAAAAATATATTCCATGATAATGGAGGTAAAGAAAGCATGTGCAATAATACTTATACCGGACAAAACAGACTTTAAAATAAAGACTGGAAGAAGAGACCAAGAAAAATACTATATAATGATAAAGGGGAAAAATCAACTAGAGAATATAATACTTATAAATATCTATGCACTCAACATGGGAGCACTCAATACATAAAGTAAACATTAACAGATAGAAAAGGAGATACAGACGCTAATAAAATAATAGTAGGGGACAAGTTCTACACCTCACTTACATCAATGAACAGATCATTCAGACAGAAAATCAATAATGAAATTTTGGCTTTAAATGACACATTAGGTTAAATATATAAATGCAGATTGTTCCATTCCCAAACAGCAGCATGCAATATTCTTCAAGATAGATCATACAGTAGGCCATAAAGCAAGCCTCAATAAATTTAAGAAAATTGAAACTGTATCAAACAACTTTCTGACCACAATGGTATGAAATTAGAAATCTTTTATAAGAATAAAACTGGTAAAAATACAAGAACATGGAGGCTAAAAAACAAACCACTACCAATGAGTCAACAAAGAAATCAAAGAAAAAAATTTAAAAATACCTTGAGACAAATGAAAATGTAAATACAATGTTCCCAAATCTATAGGATGCAGCAAAAGCACTTCTAGAAGGAAAGCTTAACACATGCCTACCTCAGAAATAAGAAAAATCTTAAATAAAAACCCTATCCTTACCCCTAAAGGGACTAGAAATAAAAAGAAGCAAAGCCCATATTTAGTAGAAGGAAAGGAATAATAAATATCAGAGTAGAAATAAATAAAATAGAGACTAAAAATACAATAAAAAAGATCAATGTATCTCAGAGCTTGTTCTTCAAAAAGATTTGCAAAATTGATGAACTTTATAGCCATACTCATCCATGAAAAGAGAGAGGACCAATAAATAAATTTTGAAATAATTAAGAGAAGTTATAACTGATACCACAGAAATACAAAGGATCATGAGAGCTAACAATGAACAATTATTATATGCAACCAAAAAATGGATGATTCTTAGAAATGTTCAATCTCCCAAGACTGGATCAGGAAGAAATGAAAAATATGAATAGACTGATCATTAGTCATGAAATTGAATCAGTAACCAAAAAACTTTGGTTAACAAAAGTCCATGGCCAGATAGCTTCACAGGTGAATTCTTCAGAACATTGAAGAACAGTGAATACCTATTCTTCTCAAACTACTTCAAAAATTTTTTAAAGAGGCAGGAACACTTCCAAACTCATTCTGCAAGGTCACCATAACCTGATACCAAAACCAAAGACACTGCAAAAAAAGGAAATTATAAGCCAATATTCCTGATGAACATAGATGCAAAAATTCTCAGAAAAAATAGTAGTAGACTGAATTCAATAAAATATTGAAAGGATCATACAACATGAAAGTGAAATTTATTCCAGGGATGAAAAAATGGTTCAATATCTGCAATGAGTCAATTGATTTTATACACCACATTAACAAAACTAAGGTTAAAAATTATGTGATCATCTCAATAGATGCAGAAGAAGCATTAGATAAAGAAGCATTCATGATAAAATCTCTAAGGAATCTGGGTATACAGATACTATGTCTCAATAATAAAGGCCATAATGTTCACAGGGTTCTCAACACAAGAATGCTGACGTGGTTTTCCGTTCCCTTCTCCAGTGGACCACATTTTGTCTGAACTCTCCACCATGACCCATCCATCTTGCATGGCCCTACATGGCTTGACATATGGTTTCATTGAGTAAGACAATGCTGTGATCCATGTGATCAGATTGGTTAGTTTGCTGTCATTGTGGTTTTCATTCAGTTTGCCCTCTGATGGATGAGAATAAAAGGTTTGTGGAAGCTTCCTAATGGGAGGGACTGGTGGCGGGGAAAACTGGATCTTGCTCTGGTGGGCAAGGCCATGCTCAGTAAATCTTTAATCCAGTTTTTTGCTGCTGGGTGAGGCTGTGTTTCTGCCCTACAGTTTGGCCTGAAGCCAAACTATGGTAAGGGTGATGATGACCTTCTCTAAAAGGACTTGTGCCTGCATGGAGTGACTCCCAGGACTGGTATATTCAGAGTCCCTGACTCCATTGGCAGGCCACTATCGACCCACGCCTCCGCTGGAGACTCCTAAACAGTCACAGGCAAGTCCAGCTCAGTCTCTTGTGGAGTCACTGCTTCTTTCTCCTGCAAACTGGTGTGCACAAGGTTTTGTTTGTGCCCTCCGAGCATCTCTGGTGGTATGAGTTTTGATTTTAAATGCTCCCCCCTTACTGCCTTGTTGTGGCTTCT
Organism: Okapia johnstoni; assembly: GCA_024291935.2. NCBI lineage: Eukaryota > Metazoa > Chordata > Mammalia > Artiodactyla > Giraffidae > Okapia > Okapia johnstoni. The sequence goes on along the minus strand of JAGTYA010000027.1, from coordinate 3,981,374 downwards.
CCTTTGCCCTTGGAAATGGGTATCTTTTTTGGTTGGATCCAACATTTACCAGTCAATGGTTGTTCAGCAGCTTGCAATTTTGGTGTTCATGCAGGAGAAGATGAGCTCACGTCCTACTTCACCATCATGGGAGAATGAGGTGACCAACATGCTACTGGTGAAAAACAGAGAAATATCTCCAGAAGGGATGACGAGGCTGAGCCAAAGCAGAAACAACGCCCAGTTTTCGATGTGTCTGGTGGTGAAAGTAAAGTCTGATGCTAAAGAGAACAGTTTTGCATAGGAAACTAGAATGTTATGTCCATGAATCAAGGTAAATTGGAAATGGTCAAAAAGAAGATTTCAAGGTTAACATCAACAATTAGGAATCAGTGAACTAAAATGGATGGGAATGGGCAAATTTAATTTAGATGACCATTATATCCACTACTGTGGGCTAGAATCCTTAGAAGAAATGGAGTAGCCCTCATAGTTCACAAAAGAGTCTGAAATGCAGTGCTTGGGTACCATCTCAAAAACAACAGAATGATCTCTGTTCCTTTCCAAGGCAAACCATTAAATATCATAATAATCCAAGTCTATGCCCCAACCACTAATGCCGAAGAAGCTGAAGTTGAATGGTTCTGTAATGACCTACAAGACCTTCCAGAACTAACACCAAAAAAATATGTCCTTTTCACCGCAGGCGATTGGAATGCAAAAGGAGGAAGTCGAGAGATACCTGGAGTAACAGGCAAGTTTGGCCTTGGAGTACAGAATGAATCAGGGCTAACAGAGTTTTGCCAGAAAACGCATTGGTCATAGCAAACACCATTTTCCAACAATACAAGTGACAACTCTACACGTGGACATCACCAGATGGTCAATAATGAAATCAGATTGATTACATTCTTTGCTTTCAAAGATGGAGAAGTTTTACACAGTCAGCAAAAACAAGACTGGGAGCTGTTGTGGCTCAGACATTGAATTCTTTATTGCAAAATTCAGACTTAAGTTGAAGGAAATAAAGAAAACCACTACTCCAATTAGGTATGACATACATGAATCCCTTATGCTTGTACAGTGAAAGTTGAAATAGATTCAAGGGATTAGATCTGATAAACAGAGTGCCTGAAGAACTATGGACAGAGGTTCATAACATTGTACGGGAGGCAGTGATCAACACCATCCCCAAGAAAAAGAAATGCAAAAGGGAAAAGTGGTTGTCTGAGGAAGCTTTACAAATAGCTGAGTAAAGAAGAGAAGTGCAAGGCAAAGGAAAAAAATGAAAGATATACCCATCTGAATGCAAAATTTCAAGAACAGCAAGGAGAGATAAGAAATTTTCCTAAGTGAACAATGCAAAAAGTAGAGGAAGACAATAGAATGGGAAAGACTTCAAGAAAATTAGAGATACCAAGGGAACACTTCATGCAAAGATGAGCACAATAAAGACCAGAAATGGTATGGACCTAACAAAAGCTGAAGATATTAAGAAGAGGTGGCAAGAATACACAAAAGAACTATACAGAAATGGTCTTAATGACACAGATAACCATGATGGTGTGATCACTCACCTAGAGCCAGACATCTTGGACTATGAAGTGGAGTGGGCCTTAGGAAGTATCACTAGGAACAAAGCTAGTGGAGGTGATGGAATTCCAGCTGAGCTATTTCAAATCCTAAAAGATGATGCTGTGAAAATGCTGCAGTCAATATGCCAGCAAATTTGGAAAATTCAGTAGTGGCCACAGGATTGTAAAATGTCAGTTTTCATTCCAATCCCAAGGAAGGGCAATAACAAAGAACGTGCAAACTACCACACAATTGCACTAATTTCACATGATAGCAAAGGTGGTGCTCAAAATCCTTCAAGCTAAGCTTCAACAGTATGTGAACAGAGAACTTCCAGATGTACAAACTGGATTTAGAAAAGGCAGAGGAAACAGATCAAATTGCCAACATCTGTTGGATCATAGAGAAAGCAAGGGAGTTCCCCTCAAAAATCTATTCCTACTTCATTGACTATGTCAAAGCCTTTGATTGTGTGGATCACAACAAACTGTGAAAGATTTTTAAAGTGGTAGGAATACCAGACCACCTTATCTGCCTCCTGAGAAACATGTATTCAGGTCAAGAAGCAACAGTTAGAACCAGACATGGAACAACAAGACTCGTGCAAAATTGGGAAAAGGAGTACATCAAGACTCTATGCTTCATCCTGCTAATTTAACTTCCATGCAGAGTACATCATGCAAAACCTCAGGTTGGGTGAATGTCATGCTGGAATCAAGATTGCAGGGAAAAATATTAATAACCTCAGATATGCAGATAATACCATCCTACGGGCAGAAAGCAAAGAGGAACTTGATGAAGGTGAAAGAGGAGAGTGGGGAAAAACCTGGCTTAAAACTCAACATTCACAAAAATAAGATCATAGCATTCAGTCCCATCACTTCATGGCAAATAGATGAGGAAAGAATGGAAATAGTGACAGACTTTATTTTCTTGGGCTTCAAAATCCCTGCAGATGGTGACTGTAGCCATGAAAATTAAAGAAGTTTGCTCTTTGGAAGAAGAGTTATGACAAACCTAGAGAATATATTAAAAAGCAGAGACATTACTTTGCTACAAAGTTCTGTATTGCCAAACCTATGGTTTTTACAGTATGGAAGTGAGAATTGGACCATAAAGAAGGCTGATTGCTGGAGAATTGATGCTTTTGAAATGTGGTATTGGAGAAAACTTCTGAAAGTCCATTAGACTGCAAGAATATTGAAACAGTCAATTCTAAAGGAAAGCAGTCCTGAATATTCATTGGAAGGATTGATGCTGTAGCTGAAGCTCCGATACTTTGGCCACCTGATGTGAAGAGCCAACTCATTGGAAAGACTCTGATGCTGGGAAAGATTGAAGGCAGGAGGAGAAGGGGACAACAGAGGATGAGATGGTTAGATGGCGTCACTGACTCAATGGACATGAGCTTGAGTAAGCTCCAGGAGATGGGGAAGGACAGGAAAGCCTGGCATGCCACAGTCCATGAGATCACAAAGAGTCAAACATGAATTGACAAGTTCACACCTAATATCATATTCAATGATGAAAAGCTAAAAACTTTCCTCTAAGATCAGGTAGAAGGCAAGGATACCCACTATCACCACTTTTATTCAACATAGTACTGGAAGTCCTAGCCTCAGTAATCAGACAAGAATTAGAAATAAGAGTGATCTGAGTTAGAGATATAATATGATATATTGAAAACACTAAAGAAGCCACTATTAGAATATTTAATTTAGCAAACTTTTAGAATACGTGATCAATGTATGGCAATATGTTGCAAATCTTTATCAAAAAGAGAAAATAAGGGGCAGAGCCACAATGGCAGCAAGGGAAGACACAGAGTCTGTGTCCCCATGCCTGTGATACTCACCAGGCCCTGGTGAGGGACCTGGGGGGCATATCTGCCGACTGAAGGAGCCCTGGTGGTGACCAGTACTGGCCAGGGAGGTGGGGGAAGGGGGGAGTGGGGGAAGGTCGAGTCTGGGTGATGGTCATGACTGAAGGGCTGCTGGAAGAAGGGGAGCAGTTTGGGTGCCAGGAGCAGTGTGCTTGCTCAGTGGAAGTGGGCAGGGAAACTTGCAGTTTGGAGTATCCATTAGGGGAAGCCCCTGAGGTTCCCCTTACACTTGGCCTGGGGAAGTCTCCTGGTGCCCCAGGCCTGGGCCTCTGCTCTTGGAGGCCCCTTCTGCCGTCTGGGGTTATCTCTACCCACTTGGCTGAGCCCTCTGCCCTCGGTTGGCACCCTCTTGACCTTCAGGTCCCCTCCACCTAGGTGGGGGAGGTGAAAAGGCCAGGCCAGTAGGGTAGGCTCCTTCATGGTTTGATGCATGGGGAACCACATGGTATTCCCTCTCACACTCTCCACCAAGGAGTCCCTGAAGCAGCTAGCTGAGCACTCCACCTTCTGGGACCACCTCCACAGTTTGGGACACCCCTCAGCATTTTGGGCCCTCTTGGCCCTTAGGGGCCTCTCTGTCCTTTGGGGCCTACTCCACTGGGGTGGGGCCTATGAATGTGAGATATAGGGGGAGGAGAATAAGGTGGACAACTGGAGGAGGCTCCTGTGGGTTAGGGTCCCTTCTAGCCTCCAGGGGACTTTCCAGGGCCCCCTCCTCCCTCCAGGCCTAAATTTCCATCCTCCAGGCCACTCTCTGCTCTCCAGTTTCCTCCTCCCTGCAGAGCCCCCATCCTCTGCAGGCCCCCTCGCCCCTCAGGGCCCCATCTGCCCTCTGGACAAGGGCCTCCACACTCTAGGACACCCCTCTATCCTCCAGTTCCCTCCTCCCTCTGGGGCCCCTTCTTCCTTCAAAGCCTTCCTTGGCCTTTTAGACTGAGCCCTCTGCCCTCCACAGACCCACCTCAATCCTCCAGGGCCACTTTGGTCTCCCAAGTTTCCCTCTGAGGGCACCCTCTGCCCATGTAGTTCCTGTGGGTTCAGGAGGGACAGGAGACAGAGCGGGCAGGCCAGGGAAGGTCCATCGGGGTGTGGAGGAGTGGGAAACTTACCTGATATTTCCCCCACCCACTCAGCCTCAGGGAGCCTTCTGGGGACCTAGGCCTGATCCTCTGCATGTGGAAGCCAGAGGCCCCCTTGGTTGAGTGTAGCCCAGGAAGCCACCCATCCCCACCCAAGGCCTTTCTTGGAAGCGTGGGTCCTGAATCATGACCCTCCCTTGCCTAAATCTCACTTGCCCCTAAACACCGCTAACACCCAAGTCCTTCCCCATCTAAGTCCCACATCTCACAACCAAGATGTTTTTCTTCTTTTTGTTGTTGTTTTTGATTTTTGTCTGTTTGTTTTGTGTTGTGTTGCTTTCTTACTATTTGCCAGTGGAGTTCAATTTTACCTTCCAGTAGTTGTTTCATACATATTCTTATCTTTTTTTTTATTATTTCTGTTAGTTTTCTAAACTTGTTTTATTTTTTTACTTTTTGATATTTTCCCTTTTTTCTTTTTTTTTAACTTCTCTCTCTTTGTTCTTGGGGTCTGGTTTTACCCTTCAGGGGATATCTCAACTATGCTCTTATTTTTTCTAATATATTTGTTATTTTCCTAAAGTTATTCCATCTCTATTTGTTGTGATTGTTCTGCTTTTTTTTCTTTATTTTTTTTTCACATCCCACAGCTTGTGGGATCCTGGATCATGTGCCAGAGATCAGGCCTGAGTCCTTGTGGTGGGAGCACTGAGCCTGAACTCCTGGAGTAACAGAGAATATCAGGCCCTGTGCATGTGTGTTAAGTCACTTCAGTTGTGTCTGACTCTTTGTGACCATATGGACTGTAGTCCTCCAGGATCCTCTGTCCAAGGAATTCTCTAGGCAAGAATACTGGAGTGGGTTGCCATGCCCACCGCCAGGGGATCTTCACAACCCAGGGGTTGAACTCACATGTCTTATGTCTCCTGAATTGGCAGGCAGGTTTCTTAACTGCTAGAGCCACTTGGGAAGCCCATATTAGGCCCCAGGGCATCCTAATTGGAATGTGATATCCCAGAGGTTCACATTTCAACACCAAGACCCAGAGCTACCCAACTTGCAAATTCCACTGCTGAAAAACTTCAGGCCACACAACTAGTAAGGCAGGAACACAGTTCCAACCATCAGAAAAAAAAATTAAAAAGACACAAAAACAACAACAAAATATATTACAGAAGACAAGCAAGGTAAAAAGTTACAAGACCAAGCAAATGAAGAGGAAACAGGTCAACTATCTGAAAACAAAGTTAGAGTAATGATAGTAAAGAAGTATCAAGATATCAAAAACGGAATGGAGAAAATGCAAAAACATCTAACACATTTAACACAGACCTAGTAAAAATAAAGGATGAACAAAAACTGATGAACAACATAATTACTGAAATTACTTAAAATACTCTAGAAGAAACCAATAGTAGAATAACCGAAACAGAAAAACAGATAAGTGAGCTGGAAGATAGAATGATAGAAGTAACTGTGAAAGAGTAAAATAATGAGAAAAAAATGAAAAGAATTGAGGACATTCTCAGAGACCTCTGGTACAATGCTAAACACAACATTTGAATTATAGGGGTACCAGAAAAAGAAAGGATATGAGAAAATATTTGAGGAGATTGTATTAGTAGTCAAAAACTTCCCTAACATGGGACAGAAAATATCCACCAAAATCCAGGAAGTCCAGAGAGTCTCATACATGATAAACTCAAAGAGAAATAAGCCAAGACACATATTCATAAAACTAACAAAAATCAAACACAAAGAAAAAATATTAAAAGCAGCAAGGGAAAAGTAAAAAAATAACATACAAAGGAATCCCATAGGGCTAACGGCTGGTTTTTCAGTAGAAACTCTGCAGGCCAGAAATGAGTGGAAGAATATATTTAAAGTGAAGAAAAAGGAAAACTTACAACTAACATTATTACTCTACCCAGCAAGGATCTCATTCAGATTTGACAGTGAAATAAAAAGCTTTATAGACAAACAAAAGCTAAGAGAATTCAGCACCACCAAACCAGCCTTACAACAAATGCTAAAGGAACTTCTCTAAGCAGGAAACACAAGAGAAAAAAAAAAAAAAAAAGACCCACAAAAACAAACCCAAAACAATTAAGAAAATGGCAATAGGAACATGCATATTGAGAACTATCTTAAATGTAAATGGATTAAAATACCCAAGTGTAAAACACAGACTGGGTGAATGGACAGAAATAAGACCTGTGCATATGCTACCTACAAGAGACCCACTTCAAACCTAAGGACACTTGTGGATGCAAAATCAGGGGATGAAAAAAGATATTCCTTGCAAATGGGAATCAAAAGAAAGTGGGAGTAACACTCATATTAGATTAAATAGACTTTAAAATAAAAACAATTACAGGTTAATGAGGAAACACAAGTCTAAGTCACACATTAGACCAGATAAACCTAATTGATATTTTCAGGACATTCCATCCCCCCAAAGCAGAATACACTTCTTTCTCAAGTGTACACTTGAACATTCTCCAGGATAGATCACATCTTGGATCATAAATCAAGCCTTGAAAGATTTAAGAAAACTGAAATCACATCAAGCATCTTTTCTGACCACAACACTATCACTTTCAAGGGAAAAAAATGTAAAAACACAAACACATTGAGGCTAAACAACACACTCTGAAATAACCAAAAGTCACTGAAGAAATCAAAACGGAAATTTAAAAATACCTAGAAAAAAAATGACAATAAAACCACAACAACCCAAAATTTATGGAATGTGGTAAAAAGATAGCAATACAAGCCTACCTCCAGAAACAACCGAAGAGTAAATAAACAACCCAACCTTACAGCTAGAGCAACTAGCTCTAGCTAGTTGAAAAAGAAGATAAAAAAAAAAAAACCCAGGGATAGTAGAAAGAAAGAAATGATAAAGAACAGAGCAGAAATAAATGAAAAAAGAAATGAAGGAAACAATAGCAAAAGTCAATAAAACTAAAAGCTAGTTTTTTGAGAAGATAAACGAAATTGACAAACCATTAGCCAGATTCATCAAGAAAAAAAGACTCTAAACAATAAAATTACAAATTAAAAAGGAAAAGTTACAACTGAAGAATACAAAAGTTAATAAAATACCATTATGAGTAACTATATGGCAATAAACAGAGAAGGCAATTGCACCCCACTCCAGTACTCTTGCCTGGAAAATCCCATGGACGGAGGAGCCTGGTAGGCTACAGTCCATGGGGTCGCTAAGAGTCGGACATGACTGAGTGTTTTCACTTTCACTTTTCCCTTTCATGCACTGGAGAAGGAAATGGCAACCCACTCCAGTACTCTTGCCTGGAAAATCCCATGGACAGAGGAGCCTGGTAGGCTGCAGTCCATGGGGTCGCTAAGAGTCAGACACGACTGAGCGACTTCACTTTCTCTTTATTTTCATGCATTAGAGAAGGAAATGGCAGCCCACTCCAGTGTTCTTGCCTGGAGAATCCCAGGGACGGGGGAGCCTGGTGCGCTGCCATCTATGGGGTCGCACAGAGTCAGACACAACTGAAGCGACTTAGCAGCAGCAGCAGCAGCAGCATATGGCAATAAAATGAACAACCTGGAAGAAATGGACAAGTTCTTATAAAAGTACAATCTTCCAAAACTGAACCAGAAAGAAATAGAAAATATAAACCTTCCTATCACAAGCACTGAAATCATAACTGTGATCAAAGATCCTCCAACAAATAAAAGCCCAGGGCCAGATGGCCTCATAAGTGAATTCTATCAAACATTTACAGAAGAATTAACACCTATCCTTAAACTCTTCCAAAATATTGCAGAGGGAGGAACACCCAAACTCATCCTAAGAGGCCACCATCACCCTGCTTCCAAAACCAGACAAAGATGCCACACACACAAAAAAAGAAAATTATAAGCCAATATTACTAAGGAACATAGATGCAAAAATCCTCCACAAAATTCTAGGAAACAGAGTCCAACACCACATTAGAAGGATCACACACCATGATCAAGAGGGATGCAAGTATTCTTCAATACACACAAATCAATCAATGTGATACATCATATAAACAAATTCAAAGATAAAAAATATATGATAATCTCCATAGATTCAGAAAAAGATTTGACAATACTGAATACCCACTTATGATTTAAAAAAAAAAAAAACCTCTTCAGATAATGGGTTTAGAAGGGATCTCCTGCATTGTGGGCAGCTTCTTTACTTTCTGAGCCACCAAGGAATCCCAGAAGGGGTCTACCTTAACTTAGTAAAGGCCAAATATGAAAACTCCACAGCAAACATTATTCTCAATCATGAAAAACTGAAAGCATTTCCTTTAAGATAAGTAAGAAAAGAAGGGTGCCCATTCTTGCCACTATTATTCAATATAGTTTCAGAAGTCCCAACCACCGCAATCAGAAAAGAAAAATAAATAAAAGGAATAGAGATTGGAAAAGAAGTAAAACTCATTGTTTTCAGATGACATGAAACTATACATACAAAACTCTAAAGAAGCCACCAGAAAATTACTAGACTTAATCAATGAATTTAGTAAAGTTGCAGAATACAAAATTAATACTCAGAAATATCTTGAATTCCTATGCACCAACAATATAGTATAAAAAAAGAGAAATTAAGGAATCAATACCATTCACCATTGCAGCAAAAAGAATAAAATGCCTAAGAATAAACCTACTTAAGGAGAAAAAGACCTGTCTACAGAGAACTATTAGACTCTGATATAGAAAATTAAAGGTGATATAAACAGATAGAGAGATATATCATGTTCTTGGATTGGAAGAATCAATATTGGGAAAATGACTATACTGCCTGAAGCAATCTATAGTTTCAATGCAATCCCTATCAAATTACCAATGGCATTTTTCACAGAACTAGAACAAAAATTTCACAATTGGTATGGAAGCAAAAAAAGACCCCAAATAGCAAAAGCTATCTTTAGAAAGAAAAATGAAGCTGGAAGAATCAACCTTCCTGACTCAGACTATACTACAAAGCTACAGTGATCAAGACAGTATGGTACTGGCACAAAAACAGAAATACAAAAGAGTGAAACAATATAGAAAGTCCAGAAATAAACCCATGCACCTATGGGCACCTTATCTTTGAAAAAGGAGACAAGAATATACAATGGAGAAAAGACATACTCTTCAGTAGTGGTGCTGGGAAAACTGGGCAGCTAAGTATAAAACAATGAAATTAGAACACTTATTAACACCATATATAAAAATAATTTCAAAATGGATTAAAGGCCTAAATGTAAGACCAAAAGCTACAAAACTATTAGAAGAAAACATAGGCAGAACACTCTATGACAGAAATCACAGCAAGATCCTCTTTGACCTCATTACCTCCTAGAGTAATGAAAATAAAAACAAAAATAAGTGGGACCTAATTAAACTTACAATCTTTTGCACAGCAAAGGACACTATAAACAAGGTGAAAAGACAACCCTCAGGATGGAGAAAATAACTGCAAATGAAACAACTGAAAAGAATTAATCTCAAAAATATACAAACACCCTAATACCAGAAAAACAGACAACCCAATCAAAGAGTTGGCAGAATACCTAAACAGACATTTCTCTAATGAACACATACAGATGCCAACAAACATATGAAAAAATTCTCAATGTCACACACTATTAGAGAAACACAAATGAAATCAATGAAGTATCAGTCCACACTGGTCAGAATTGTTATCATCAAAAAATCTACAAACAATAAATGCTTAAGGGGAGATGAAGAAAACAGAAGCTTCTTGTACTGTTGGTGGGAATGTAAATTGATACAGCCACTGTGGAGAACAGTATGGAGATTCCTTAAAAAGCTAAGAATAAACTTATCACATGACCCAGCAATCCCACTATTTGGCGTATACCCTGAGAAAATCATTATTGAAAAAGATACATGCACCCTAATGTTCATTGCAGGATTATTTACAATAACCAGGACATTGAAGCAACCTAGATGTCCATCAACAGATGAATGGATTAAGAAGCTATGGTGTGTGTGTGTATATATATATAGTGTCAAATAAAGTGAAGAAAGTCAGGAAGAGAAAAGTAAATATCATAGATTAATGCACATATATAGAATCTAGAAAAATGGTACTGATAAACCTATTTGCAGAGAAGGAATAGAAATTCACGGAGAACAGATTTTGGATACACTGGGGGAAGGTGTTCAGTTCAGTTCAGTCACTCAGTCATGTCTAACTCTTTGTGACCCCATCAACTGCCACATGCCAGGCCTTCCTGTCCATCACAAGCTCCTGGAGCTTACTCAAACTTATGTCCATCGAGAGTCAGTGATGCCATTCAACCATCTCACCCCCTGTCGTCCCCTTCTCCTGCCTTCAATCTTTCCCAGCATCAGGGTCTTTTCTAAGGAGTCAGTTCTTCACATCAGGTGACCAAAGTTTTGGTGTTTCAAAACTTTAGCATCAGTCCTTCCAAAAATGCATTTAAAAAAAGAGAGAAATTAAGAAACACGTCCATTTACAATTGCAACAAAAAGAGTAAAATACCTAGAAATAATTTAAGGAAGTGAAACACCTGTACTCTGAAAACTATAAGACACTGATGAAACAAACTGAAGAAAGAAAGAAATGGAAAGCCATACAATGTTCATGGATTGGAAGAACTAACATTTTTTATAGGAATGGCGTTCAATCTGTAGATTTCAGTGCAATCCTTATCAAAATACCAGTGGCTTTTTCACGGAACTGCAATTCTAAACTTTGTGTGGAACCAAACAGGATTTAATAAAATTATTACCTCCAGGTAACTTTTCCATGCCTATTTCTAATCCTAGGAGACCTCCATCAGAGAATGAACAAAATACATTGCAAATTATTCAAGAAAATGGAATATCACACAGCCATTCAAACAAATAATCAGCACTCTATATATCACAAAAAATTTTCAAAAACCAATGCTAAGAGTAAAGCAAACAAATTTATGTCTGTGCATCTTAAATACTCAAAATTGTCTATTTCATTCTTGTTTACTTATTTTCTACATAGAGTAGAAAATATGCATAGGAATAAAACACATGAACCTCAAAAGTATGGTGACCCCAAGGAGGGAAAAAGGAGCAGGAGAGAAAGGATAAAGCTTCAGCTATGGTTGCAAATTTTTTATTAATGATGAAGAGAGAGTGAAAAGAAGGGAAAGGAGGAAATGATAGGGTAAATAAGGACAAATTGTTAATAAATGCTTACTTTCAGTGGCATATATTGATTTTCTCGACTATGTATTAAGATTTAAATATTCTTCCTAAAGTTTTCATTTTAATTTAAGATACCATATAATTTCAATCTCTCTGCCAAATTTTAAGAGAAAAAATATTTATAAGCTAAATCTATTCATATATAGTAGCAATATTTAATCGTTTGCACTAGTATTACCCAATATTTACTGACAGTGGTATCATAAATATTATCAGAACTTGCATAGTATTTATTTCTTATGTGCTTGGATTTCATGGAAATCTCTGTGTGGCAGGATCTGAGGGGTTTGCGTTGTTTTTGTTCAGTCATTCAGTGTATTTGACTCTTTGTGAAGCCACGGACTGCAGCACACCAGGCTTCCCTGTCCTTCACCATCACCTGGAATGTGCTCAAACTCATGTCATTTGAGTCAGTGATGCCATCAAATCATCTCAGTCATTGTCATCCCCTTCTCCTCCTGACTTCAATCTTTCCCAGCATCAGCGTCTTTTCCAATGAGTCAGCTCTTCGCATCAGGTGGGCAAAGTATTGGAGGATCAGCTACAGAATCAGTCCTTCCAAATAATATTCAGGGTTGATTTTCTTGAGGATTAACTGGTTTGATCTCTTTGCTGTCAAAGGGAACTCAAGAGTCTCCTCCAACACCACAGTTCAAAAGCATCAATTCTTCAGTGCTCAGCCTTTATTATTGTCCAGCGCTCACATCTGCACACAACTACTGGAAAAACCATAGCTTTGACTAGACAGACTTTTGTAGGCAAAGTAATGTGTCTGCTTTTTAATATGCTGTCTAGGTTTTTTCATATCTTTTCTTCCAAGGATCAAGTGTCTCTTAATTTCATGGCTGCAGTCACCATCTGCAGTGATTTTGAAGCCCAAGAAAATAAATTCTGTCACTGTTTCCATTGTTTCCCCATCTATTTGCCATGAAGTGATGGAACCAGACACTATGATCTTCATTTTTGAGTGTTGAGGTTTAAGCCAGCTTTTTCATTCTCTTCTTTCACCTTTATCAAGACATTATTTCGTTTCTCTTCACTTTCTGCCATAGGGGTGATGTCATCTGCATATCTAAGGTTATTGATATTTCTTCCTGCAGTCATGATTCCTACTTGTGATTATTGCAGTCTGGCAATTTGTGATGTACTCTACATATAAGTTAAATAATCAGGGTGACTATATACAGCCTTGACATATTCCTTTCCCAATTTTGAACCAGTCTGTTGTCCCATGTCCGGTTCTAACTGTTGTTTCTTGACCTGCATACAGGAGGCAGGTAAGGTGATCTGGTATCCCCATCTCTGTAAGAATTTTTCACAGTTTGTTGTGATCCACACAGTCAAAGGCTTTAGCAAGGTCAACGAAGCAGAGGTAGTGTTTTTCTGGAGCTCTCTTGCCTTATCTATGATCCAGTGGATGTTGGTGATTTGATCTCTGATTTCTCTGCCTTTCTAAATTCAGCTTCAAAATCTGGAAGTTCCCAGTTCACATACTGTTGAAGACTAACTTAGAAGATTTTCAGTATTACTTTGCTAGCATGTGAGATGAGTGCAACTGTGGGGTAGTCTGAACACTCTTTGGCATTGCCCTTCTTTGTGATTGGAATAAAAACTGACATTCTCTAGTCCTGGGCCACTGCTGAGCTTTTCAAATTCGCTGGCATATTGAGTGCAGCACTTTAATAGCATCATCTTTTAGGATTTGAAATAACTCAGCTGGAATTCCATAACCTCCACAAGCTTTGTTCATAGTGATGCTTCTTAAGGCCCACTGACTTCACACTCCAGAATATCTGCCTCTAGGTGAGTGATCACACCATTGTGGTTATCCAGGGCATTAAGATCTTTTTTTATATAGTTCTTTGAGTATTCTTGCCACCTCTTCTTGATCTCTTCTGCTTCTGTTAGCTCCATGCCATTTCTGGCCTTTATTGTGCCTATCAGCATGAAATGTTCCCTTGGTACCTCTAATTTTCTTGATGAGATCTCTAGTCTTCCCCATTCTATTGTTTTCCTTTTTCTTTGCATGTGTTCACTTAGGCAAATTTCTTGTCTCTCCTTGTTATTCTTGGAACTCTGCATTTAGATGGGTATATCTTTTCTTTTCTCCTTTGCCTTTTGCTTCTCTTCTTTTCTCAGCTATTTGTAAGGCCTCTTCAGGCAATCGTTTTGATTTTTTCCATTTCTTTTTCTTGAAGATGGTTTTGATCACCACCTCCTGTGCAATGGTACAATCCTCCATCCATAGTTCTTCAGGCACTCTGTCTATTAGATCTAATGCCTTGAATCTATTTGTCACTTCCACTGTCTGATCATAAGGGATTCATTTAGGTCATACCTGAATGGCCTAGTGGTTTTCCCTACTTTCTTCAGTGTAAGTCTGAGTTTTGCAATAAGCAGTTCATTATCTGAGCCAGTCTGCTCCCAGTCTTGTTTTTGTTGACTGTATAGAGATTCTCCATCTTTGGCTACAAAGAATATAATCAATCTGATTTTGGTATTGACCATCTGGTGATGTCCATATGTAGAGTTGTCTCTTGTATTGTTGAAAAGGGTATATTTGCTATGACCAGTGCATTTTCTTGGCAAAACTCTGTTACCTTTGCCCTGCTTCATTTTGTACTCCAAAGCCACACTTACCTGTTACTCCAGGTACCTCTTGATTTCTTACTTTTGCATTCCAGTCCCCTATGTCTGTAGACAGATAATTCTAAGATCTCAATATAAAGGCTAAGCTAAAAGTAGAATGCTCTTCTACTTTTGATGAAAGCAGAATGTATATTTAAAAGAGGAAAGGAAAATTCTGGTAACAATAGACAGCTAGATAATTCGGTAAGTAGGTGGAGTGATGGATGGCTAGGTAGAGAGACAGTGGTGGGGGAAAGCCTTATTCTATCCCAAGGGTTTATTTGAAGTGCCTGGAAATTATTTTCCTCTGATAAACATAGACTAACATCATTTATTAACTGAGTCAAAATGTAAAGCCTGGATACCATAAATAATAATATTCAGAAACAATATTAATTCTCTGTTAGTGTTATCTGTCATAACACTGTCATCTGACAGTGTTATGTGTCAATCACTGTTTGTTTCATTCATTCAAACATGTGACTAATGCCTACTCTAAGCTTAGGCTTCTGATTAATTTTGAACACAATCAGCTTTCAAATGCAAAAGTTAATTCTATTCAAGTCATGTAAAGAAGATTTATTCTGAAGGAGGAATAAGGACGGTGGAGGAGTAGAAAGAATATTTATTCAACCCACTGCTTAAGTTTTTTGGGAAAAAATACTTCTGTAATTTTTACTGAAGAAGTTTATTTATTTGTATCCAGCAGTGATGTGTAAGTGAGAAGAGCGTTCTTCCAAAATATTTTATGCGCTCTGATAACAAGGTCTCTGAATGACAAGAAACAATTTCCATCAAATAAATTTAAACAAGCAGACAAAGAATTTATTTATATAGGGAATATTCATCAAGCATCACCTATATGTCAAACATTGAGCTAAAAATAATATCTGAAGAACCCTTGTCCTAGAGAAAAGTTTCACTGTCATTTTGACCAAATCTAAATTAATGGAATTTCCTCTTCTCTCTTTGAACTAGAAGTCAATCAGTTCAGTTCAGTCGCTCAGTCGTGTTCAACTCTTTGTGACCCCAAACTCTCACATCCATACATGACTACTGGAAAACTCATAACTTTGACTAGATGGAATTTTTTTGGTAAAGTAATGTCTCTGCTTTTTAGTAGGCTGTCTAGGTTGGTCATAGCTTTTCTTCCAAGGAGCAAGCATCTTTTAATTTCATGGCTGCAATCACCATATGTCGTTTTTGAGATTGCATCCAAGTACTGCATTTTGGATTCTTTTGTTGACTATGATGGCTACTCCATTTCTTCTATGGTATTCTTGTCCACAGTAGTAGATATAATGGTCATCTGAGTTAAATTCACCCATTCCAGTTCATTTTAATTCACTGATTCCTAACATGTTTATGTTCACTCTTATCATCTCCTGTCTGACCACTTCCAATTTATTCTCTTCCAATTCGTGGACCTAACATTCCAAGTTCTTATGCAACATTGTTCTTTATAGCATCAGACTTTACTTTGATCACAGTCACATCCACAACTGGGTGTTGTTTTTGCTTTTGCTCCATCACTTCATTCTTTCCGGGTTATTTCTCCACTCTTTTCCAGTAGCATATTGGGCTCTTACAGACCTGGAGAGTTCATCTTTCAGTGTCATGTCCTTTTGCCTTTTCATACTGTTCATGGGGTTCTCAAGGCAAGAATGCTGAAGTGGTTTGCCATTGCCTTCTCCAGTGGACCATGTTTTGTCAGAACTCTCCACCATGACCTGTCCGTCTTGGGTGGCCCTACACGGCATGGTTCTTAGTTTCATTGAGTTAGACAAGGCTGTGGTCCATGTGATCAGTTCAATTAGTTTTCTGTGATTGTGGTTTTCATTCTGTCTGCCCTCGGATGGATAAGAATAAGAGGCTTATGGAAGCTTCTTGATGGGAGAGACTGACTGAGGAGGAAACTGGGTCTTCTTCTGATGGGTGGGGCCATGCTCAGTAAATCTTTAATCCAATTTTCTGTTGATGGGCAACGCTGTGTTCCTTCCCTGTTGTTTGACCCGAGACCAAACTATGGTGGAGGTAATGAAGTTAATGGCGACCTCCTTCAAAAGGTCCCATGCATGCACTGCTGCTCTCAACGCCCCCGACCCTGCATCAGGCCACCACTGACCCACACCTCCGCCAGAGACTCCAGGACACTCACAGCCAAGTCTGGGTCAGTCTCTTATAGGATCATTGCTCCTTTCTCCTGGGTCCTGGTGCCCACAAGGTTTTGTTTGTGCCCTCCAAGAGTCTGTTTCCCCAGTCCTGTGTAAGTTCTGGTGCCTCTGTGGTGACTTCTTCCAAGAGGACTTATGCCACACCCAGGTCTGTTGCACCCAGAGCCCCTGCCCCTGTGGCAGACCACTGCTGACACATACCTCTGCAAGAGACACTCAAAGGCAGTTCTGGCTCAGTCTTGGTGGGGTCTCCTGGTGTGCACAAGGTTTTGTCTAACCCTCTGAGTGTCTCTGGCGGGTATGGAGTTTGATTCTAAATGCGATTTTGCCCCTCCCAAAAAAGATGTCCTTTTCATTATAGGTGACTGGAATGCAAAATTAGGAAGTCAGGAAACACCTAGCATAACAGGAAAATTTGGCCTTGGAATATAGAATGAAGCAGGGCAAAGGCTAATAGAGTTTTGCCAACAGAACACACTGGTCATAGTAAACACCCTCTTCCAACAACACAAGAGAAAACTCTACACATGGACATCACCAGATAGTCAACACCAAAATCAGATTGATTATATTCTTTGCAGCCAAAGATGGAGAAGCTCTATACAGTCAGCAAAAACAAGACCAGGAGCAGACTGTGGCTCAGATCATGAACTCCTTATTGCCAAATTCAGACTTAAATTGAAGAAAGTAGGGAAAACCACTAGTCCATTCAGGTATGACCTAGATCAAATCCCTCATGAGTATACGGTAAAATGACAAATAGATTTAAGGGACTAGATCTGATATACAGAGTGCCTGATGAACTATGGACAGAGGTTCATGACATTATACAGGAGACAGGGATCAAGACCATCCTCATGGAAAAGAAATGCAAAAAAGCAAAATGGCTGTCAGAGGAGGCCTTACAGATAGCTGGGAAGTGAAGAGAAGCGAAAAGCAAAGGAGAAAAGGACAGATATTCCCATCTGAATGCAGAGTTCCAAAGAATAGCAAGGAGAGATAAGAAAGCCTTCCTCAGTGATCAATGCAAAGAAATAGAGGAAAACAACAGATTGGAAAAGACTAGAGATCTCTTCAAGAAAATTAGAGATACCAAAGGAACATTTCATGCAAAGATAGGCTCGCTAAAGGACAGAAATGGTATGGACCTAACAGAAGCAGAAGATATTAAGAAGACATGGCAAAAATACAGAGAAGAACTGTACAAAAAAGATCTTCACGACCCAGATAATCACAATGGTGTGATCACTCACCTAGAGCCACACATCCTGGAATGTGAAGTCAAGTGGGCCTTAGAAATCATCACTATGAACAAAGCTAGAGGAGGCGATGGAATTCCAGTTGAGCTATTTCAAATCCTGGAAGATGATGCTGTGAAAGTGCTGCACTCGATATGCCAGCAAATCTGGAAAACTCGGCAGTGGCCACAGGACTGGAAAAGGTCAGTTTTCATTCCAGTTCCAAAGAAAGGCAATGCCAAAGAATGCTCAAACTACCACACAATTGCACTCATCTCACATGCTAGTAAAGTAATGCTCAAAATTCTCCAAGCCAGGCTTCAGCAATACGTGAACTGTGAACTTCCAGATGTTCAAGATGGTTTGAGAAAAGGCAGAGGAACCAGAGATCAAATTGCCAATATCCGCCGGATCATCGAAAAAGCAAGAGAGTTTCAGAAAAAACATCTATTTCTGCTTTATTGACTATGTCAAAGCCTTTGACTGTGTGGGTCACAATAAACTGTGGAAAATTCTGAAAGAGATGGGAATACCAGACCACCTGACTTGTCTCTTGAGAAACCTGTATGTAGGTTAGGAAGCAACAGTTAGAACTGGACATGGAACAACAGACTGGTTCCAAGTAGGAAAAGGAGTACGTCAAGACTGTATATTGTCACCCTGCTTATTTAACTTATATGCAGAGTACATCATGAGAAACGCTGGGCTGGAAGAAACACAAGCTGGAATCAAGATTGCTGGGAGAAATATCAATAACCTCAGATATGCAGATGACACCACCCTTATGGCAGAAAGTGAAGATGAACTAAAGAGCCTCTTGATGAAAGTGAAAGAGGAGAGTGAAAAAGTTGGCTTAAAGCTCAATGTTCAGAAAACTAAGATCATGGCATCTGGTCCCATCACTTCATGGGAAATAGATGGGGAAACAGTAGAAACAGTGTCAGACTTTATTTTGGGGGGCTCCAAAACCACTGCTGATGGTGATTGCAGCCATGAAATTAAAAGACGCTTACTCCTTGGAAGGAAGTTTATGGCCAACATAGACAGCATATTTAAAAGCAGAGACGTTAATTTGTTAACCAAAGTCCATCTAGTCAAGGCTATGGTTTTTCCAGTGGTCATGTATGGATGTGAGAGTTGGACAGTGAAGAAAGCTGAGTGCCGAAGTATTGATGCTTTTGAACTGTGGTGTTGGAGAAGACTCTTGTGAGTCCCTTGGACTGCAAGGAGGTCCAATCAATCCATCCTAAAGGAGATCAATCCTGGGTATTCATTGGAAGGACTGATGTTGAAGCTGAAACTCCAATACTTTGGCCACATCATGCGAAGTGTTGACTCATTGGAAAAGACCCTAATGCTGGGTAGGATTGGGGACAGGAGGAAAAGGGGACGACAGAGGATGAGATGGCTGGATGGCATCACTGACTCGATGGACATGGATTTAGGTAAACTCCGTGAGTTGGTGATGGATAGGGAGGCCTGGCATGCTGCAATTCATGGGGTCGCAAAGAGTCAGACACGACTGAGTGACTGAACTGAACTGAACCATCTTACTGAGGCTTATCCTTTGCCCTTGGACGTGGGGTATCATTTTTTCGTGGGATCCAACATTCCCCTGTGGATGGTTGTTCAGCAGAGAGTTGTAATTTTGGAGTTCTCATAGGAGATGAGTGCATGTTCTTCTGCTCTGCCATCTTGTGGAGGAAGATGTCAATAGTAAGAGAAGTCAATAGCAAGGAGAGAGAATTCACCAGTAAGATTAAATAGACAATTGAATTTTTCACAAGATAGTGATGCCAACAGACACATCTTTGCCCTTATAAGAGTTTCTCTATGGCAATTTTTCTATTCAATCTTGGCTGCAATTGCAATCACCACGTGGAGTATTAAAATGTAACTAACTAGAAAATCCCGCCTCAGAGATCCAGCTTTCATTGTTCTTGAAGCCTTGGAATGAGGAGCTCCCATGTGCTTCTTTGTGTAGCCAATTTTGAGAACCACTAGCAGGACACAATGACCTCACCACCTTTTCTTCCTTCTATGAATAAACTTTCAAGATTGTAGGGCCAAATGCAAAGAATGTTAGGAAAACAGGAACAAATGGGGATGTCAATCAGACCTACAATGTTTACCTATGTTTTACTCTTTTAACCAAGTCTGAAGTGAGGGCTGCTTTTTCCTTTTTAATCCTCACTCACCTAGAATCTTAATTTTGGCATGTGTAAACCATCAACACTCTTGTCCTCTCCTTATCCCATGGAAGCAGCCTGACACCCTATAAACTTGGACACCTCAGATCACTCCCTCACCTAGAATGAATCCAGCAGGCCATCTCCTTTCCTCTAGAGAATTAGGTCGTTAGTTATTAAAAAAAATAATAATAATAACAGGTTCTTTCTTTGGTATGTTCACATGCCCAAATGGGAAAAGTGAGATGGGTAAGTTTTCCTGCCTCTGGCTAGAGAGGGGAAAAATGAAACTGGCCTCCTGGAGAAGGCACACCTCAGGCCACAGCTTCTTGATTTCCGCTTCCCTCCATATGTGTTGTGCTCAGCTACTTCAGTCATTTCTGACTGATTGTGACTCTACGGACTGTAGCCTGCCAGACTCCTCTGTCCATGGGATTTTCCAGGAGAGAATACTGGAATGTATTGCCATGCCCTCCTCCAAGGGATCTTCCCAACCCAGGGATTAAACTTATGTTGTCTCCTGCATATGATGCATTTCAGGAGGACTCCCTATCACTGTGCCACCAGGAAAATCCACTTCCCTACACAAGAATGAATATTTGGTACAATGTTAATAGGTCAAGGTCATGTTTAGCTAATTATAGCAAAGCAAAGCATAAATCTCAAATTATTAACCACCTGCAGGGAATACGTGGATCTTCTTTTTTTCTTTTTCTGAAGCCAAGTAATTAAAATGGAAAAATGTGTCTAGTGATCAAAGAAACTGGCATGTTACCATATTAGACAAGTAAATAGTCCATGACAACATAATGCCATTACAGTGATCAGAAATTATGTGACCCTTTAAATTGTTTTATTTCCCTCAGTAGAATATTAAGTTCAGGTGGGTAATTTAAATTGCATTAACAGCAACCTCTTTAAGATGACACTTAATTTAGTCTTGAGAGTTGCTGCTGTTTACGCTGTCCCCACAGTCTGCCATCTCACACCAGGGCTAACTTACGCCAGATTGCAGAATTTTTTTCTTTTTTTCAAAATACCAAGGGGGTGTCAAATGTTTTATTGCAAACCTGCTGCTTTATGGGAATATGCAGTGTAAGTAAACCAGAGAAACACTTCTGTAAATTGCCCTATTTTAGGTGGAAAACATTTCAATTAGATGTACAAAGGCAACTGACAGTTTTATGAACCAAATCTTTTGGAAATATCCTTCACATACACAACATATTCTCAGAGACCATATGGTATAAAGTGTATGCACAAGATCTTCAAGGACAGGAACTTATATTTAGTGTGGCTCCCTATTCCAACTTGCCTTGTCTTTCCACTAACAAACATCCAGTTGAGACAACTTTCAAAGTGCTAATTTTGTGGAAAGGAAGTACCAAATATTTTTAAAGAAATTATTTATCATAGTTTTCCCTTATGAAGACAAGGTAAATACACATTTCTTTGACCACCAACCCAGTAACTCAGAGAGAGAAAACCCGTTAGAGCCTGAGCCGTATGGGTGACAAAGGCCACAGAGTTAAAGATGTGTCTGGATAAACATTCCTTTGTTAGGACCCTAAACCTCAGCTTGTCACAAGAATAACTTTTGCATGAGAATGACAGTGTCCTGAACAACTGAGATTACTAAATGATTCAGGAAAATTTGAAAAGTTAAAGTCACTCAGTCGTATCAGACTCTTTGTGACCCCGTGGACTGTAGCTCGCCAGGCTCCTCTGTCCATGGAATTCTCTAGGTCAGAATACTGGAGTGGGTAGCCTATTCCTTCTCCAAGGGATCTTCCCAACCCAGGGATCAAACCTAGGCCTCCTGCATTACAGGCATATTCTTTACTGTCTGAGTCACCAGAGAAGCCCATCTGCACCACCAGGGGAGCCCAAGAATACTGGAGTGGGTAGCCTATCCCTTCTTCAGGGGATCTTTCCAACCCAGGAATCAAACCGGGGTCTCCTGCATTGCAGGCAGATTCTTTACCCTAGTACCAGATACAGGTACTAAGAAAACTTTACCCTAGTAAGTACCAGGAAACTTTACCCTAGTACCAAATACATTAGACAATTTGAATTTCCCTTTGACCTCCCAAACCCTCCTGAAATAAAGGGAAATATATACTCTAAACTGGATCTGAGAAAGTCATTGGTTCAGTCCCCTGTCTTCATCAAATAACTTTCTTCTTCACCTAAGCCTTCTTTGCTATTACTACAGTTTATAAGCACCTTCCTAGATACGTGATTTTCATTTTTGTGCAATACAAAGCCTTTGCTTTCTCCCCTGTACATCCCAGGGCTTGCTTCCCTTTTCTCCTACAAGCTGCCTATTCTAATCTGCACCTCTCTTCTGAGCACACACTCCTGAATGTTGCTTTCCGGTTGCTGCTTTCCTCATTACCACCCCTGCCAACCCCTGATTCCACTGAGCATGTCTTTCTGATTCTCATCCTCTGTGGGATACAACAGACTATCTCTCCACAAACCCTGATTTAGGAAAGAACTAAAGCCCTGCCTTTCCAGAAGACCAACAGGAGAAGTGAGAGTTCTAAACTCTGACTTTCTGGAGCATCCTGTTCATCACCTGCCCCCAGCCATGAAGCCACCCAGCAAGGGGAGGGAGCAGAGCTGCTTGCCTCCAAGGGATTACGAGGCCTAAATGTGCATTCTCTAACACTGCAGTGAATAGTGACCACAAAGGATCTAGGTTACACCACAGGAGACCAAAATCCAAGCAAAGGACAAATAGCTATCTAGGATATCCCTTAAACTTATGGATAATCCAAAACTGGTCTCTGCTAAAAATAGAAAAAAAAAAGTAAACTGGAAAGAAGAAAATATCCTCTTTCTTCTGAGAGGGATCAGAATAAACCCCCTGAAATATGTCACTTTGATACAGTGATTATTTTGTGCTGAAGGTAATTAAGAAATAGCAGACACAGGAGGAGCTTCTATCTTCCCCCTTTCTGCCTAAAAACAGGGTACAAATGATACTTTGTGAAGGTGTCCTCTGCTGCCTTCACAGGAAGAAAACACCAACTTGAGTTTGTGTAAATAAACCAGACTAAAATAACCCACATCTTCCATGTTTCCTGTTCATTTACCTCCCCAGAGTTTACTGCCCCTAGAATCCCAAATCCCTTTCTTTTCCCTTATCACTTCTTCACGATGTATCACTTGTACTAAAATTGTATATACATACCTGGGCCTAAGCACATTCTTTGGAGTTTTCATTTCATTTCTGTAAAATTCCTGTGTACATACATAACAAAATTTTTCTCTTGTTAATTTGTCTTTTCTCAGTTTAATTCAAGGGCCCCACTTTCTGAACTTAACACAATATTAGGCGGCCATCATTTAAGAATCTACAAATAATAATTGCTGGAGAGTGTGTGGAGAAAAGGAAAACCTCTTACACCACTGATGGGAATGTAAATCGGTGCAGCCACTATGGAGAACAGCATGGAAGTTCCTTAAAAAAGTAAAAATAAAGCTACCATATGACACTGCAATCCCACTTCTGGGTCTACATCTACAAGAGATGAAAACTGTAATTCAAAAAGATATATTCATCCCAATATTCATTGCAGCACTATTTACTGTAGATAAAACATGGAAGAAATCTAAATGTCCACCTACAGAGAAATGGTTAAAGATGGTGGAATATTACTCAGTCATCAAAAAGGAAAATAATGTCATAATGTCATTTGCAGCACCATGAATGGAAGGATAGGCCTGGAGATTGTCATAGTGAGTTAAGTCAGACACAGAAAGACAAATATCATATGATCTTGCTTATATGTAGAATCTAACAAAAGGGTACAAATAGACTTACTAACAAAACAGAAGTAGAGTCATGGATATAGAAAGCAAACTTATGACTACTAGGAGATAAGTAGGGGGAGGGATAAACTGGGAGATTAGGATTAACATATATACACTACTATAAAAGTTCAACATTCAAAAAACTAAAATCATGGCATCCAGTCCCATCACTTCATGGCAAATAAATAGAGGGAAAGTGGAAACAGTGCAGATTTTATTTTCTCGGGCTCCAAAATGACTGAGGTCAGTCACTACAGCCATGAAATTAAATGATGCTTGCTCCTTGGAAAAAAAGCTATGAAAAACCTAGACAGTGTTATTAAAAAACAGAGACATCATTTTGTCAACAAAGGTCCATATAGTCAAAGCTATGGCTTTTCCAGTAGTCATGTACAGATGTGAGAGTTGGACTATAAAGAATGCTGACCACTGAAGAACAGATGCTTTCAAACTGTAGTGCTGGAGAAGACTTTTGAGAGTCCCTTTGACAGCAAGAAGATCAAACCAGTCAATACTAAAGGAAATCAATCCTGAATATTCATTGGAAGGACTGATGTTGAAGCTGAAACTCCAATATTTTGGCCACCTGATGCTTAGAGCTGACTCATTAGAAGAGACCCTGATGCTGGGAAAGATTGAGGGCAGGAGGAGAAAGGGACGACAGAGGATGAGCTGGAAGGATGGCATCACTGACTCAATGGACATGAGTTTGAGCAAACTCCAGAAGATAGTGAAGGACAGGAAAGTCTGTGTGCTGCAGTCCATGGGGTGATTAAGAGTCGAACATGACTTAACAACTGAAGAGCAACAAATATATAAAATAGATAACTAAGAAGTACCTACTGCATAGCAGAGGAAACTCTACTCAGTATTCTGTAATTGCCTATATGGGAAAAGAATCATTAAAGAAAAAGAGTTGATACATGTATATCTCTGGACAAAATGTGGTTCACTGGAAAAGGGAATGTCAAACCACTTCAGTATTCTTGCCTTGAGGAACCCATGAACAGTATGAAAAGGCAAAATATAGGACACGGGAAAATGAACTCCCCAGGCCGATAGGTGCCCAATATGCTACTGGATATCAGTGGAGAAATAACACCAGAAAGAATGAAGAGATAGAGCCAAGCAAAAACACCCAGTTGTGGATGTGACTGGTGATGGAAGTAAGTCCGAGGCTCTAAAAGGCAACATTGCATAGGAACCTGGAATGTTAGGCCCATAAATCAAGGTAAATTGGAAGTGGTCAAATAGGAGATGGCAACAGTGAACATCATCATTTTAGGAATCAGTGAAATAAAATGGACTGGAATGGGTGAAATTAATTCCGATGATCATTTTATTTACTATTGTGGGCAAGAATCCCTTAGAAGAAATGGAGTAGTCATCATAGTCAACAAAGGAGTCCAAAATGCAGTACTTGGATGCAATCTCAAAAACGACAGAATGATTTCTGTTGGTTTCCAAGGCAAACCATTCAACATCACAGTAATTGAAGTCTATGCCCCAATCAGTAATGCTGAAGCTGAAGTTGAATGATTCTATGAAGATCTACAAGACCTTCTAGAACTAACACCCAAAAAAGACCAAAAGTACCAAAAGTACCTTTTAATTATAGGGGACTGGAATGCAAAAGTAGGAAGTCGAGAGATACCTGGAAAGAAAGAAAGTGAAAGTGAATTTGCTCAGTCCTGTCTGACAGGCTGTGATCCCATGGACTGTAGGCTACCACGCTTCTCCATGTATGGGATTTTCCAGGCAAGAATATTGGAGTGAGTTACCATTTCCTTCTCCAGGGGATCTTCCCGACCCAGGGATCGCACCCGGGTCTCCTACATTGTAAGCAGAGTCTTTACCATCGGAGACACCAGGGAATTCAAGATAACTGGAGTAACAGGCAAATTTGGCCTTGGAGGGCAAAACAAAACAGGTCAAAGTCTAACAGAGTTTTGCCAAGAGAATGCACTAGTCATAGCAAGGACTCTCTTCCAACAATACAAGAGAAGACTCTACACGTGGACTTCACCAGATGGTCCATACTGACATCAGATTGATTATACTCTTTGCAGCCAAAGATGGAGAAGCTCTATACAGTCAGCAAAAACAAGACCAAAAGCTGACTGTGGCACAAATCATGAATTCTTCATTGTCAAATTCAGACTTAAATTGAAAAAAGTAGGGAAAACCACTACACCATTTAGTGATTTATGACCTAAGTCAAATCCCTATGATTATACAGTGGAAGTGACAAATAGATTCAAGGGATTAGATCTGATAGACAGAGTAACTGAAGAACTATGGATGGAGGTTCATGACATTGTATAGCAGTGATCAAGACCATCTCCAAGAAAAAGAAATGTAAAACGGCAAAATGGTTGTTGCAGGAGGCCTTACAAATGGCTGAGAAAAGAAAAGATGCAAAAGGCAAATGAGAAAAGGAAAGATATACCCATTTGAATGCAGAGTTTCAAAGAATACCTAGGAGAGATAAGAAAGTCTGCCTCAGTGATCATTGCAAAGAAATAGAGGAAAAGAATAGAATGGGAAAGACTAGAGATCTCTTCAAGAAAATTATAGATGCCAAGGGAACATTTTATGCAAAGATGGACTCAATAAAGGACAGAAATGGCATGGACTTAAGAGAAGCAGAACATATTAAGAAGTGGCAAGTACACAGAAGAACTATACAAAAAAAGATCTTCACAACCCAGATAACCACTAACCTAGAACCAGACATCCTGGAATGCAAAATCAAGTGGGCATTAGGATCATCACTACGAACAAAGCTAGTGGAGCTGATGGAATTCCAGTTGAGCTATTTCAAATCCTAAAGGATGATGCTGTGAAAGTGCTGCACACAATATGCCAGCAAATAGGGAAAACTCAGCAGTGGCCACAGGACTGGAAAAGATCAGCTTTCATTCCAATCCCAAAGAAAGGCAATGCCAAAGAATGCTCAAACTACAACACAATTGCCCTCATCTCACACTCTAGCAAAGTAATCCTCAAAATTCTCCAAGACAGGCTTCAACAATATTGAACTATAGTGAACCATGTGAACAATAGTGAGCCATGAACTTCCCAAAGTTCAACCTGGATTTAGAAAAGGCAGAGGAACCAGAGATCAAATTGTCAGCATCCGTTGGATCATCATAAAGGCAAGAGAGTTCCAAAAAAAATCTACTTCTGTTTTATTGACTATGCCAAAGCTTTTGACTGTATGGATCACAACAAACTGTGGAAAATTATTCAAGAGATGGAAATACCAGGTCACTTGACCTGTCTGCTGGGAAATCTGTATGCAGATCAAGAAACAACAGTTAGAACTGGACATGGAACAACAGATTGGTTCCAAATTGGGAAAGGAGTCCATCAAGGCTGTAAATTGTTACCCTGCTTATTTAACTTATATGCAGAGTACATCATGATAATAGCTGGGCTGGATGAAGCACAATCTGGAATCAAGGTTGCCGGGGAAACCATCAATAATCTAAGATATGCAGTTGACACCAACCTTATGGCCAAAAGTGAAGAAGAACTAAAGAGCCTCTTGATGAAAGTGAAAGAGGAGAGTTGAAAAAGTTAGCTTAAAACTCAACATCCAGAAAACGAAGATCATGGCATCCAGTCCCATCACTTCGTGGCAAATAGATGGGGAAACAATGGAAACAGTGACAGACTTTACTTTTTGGGCTCCAAAATCACTGCAGATGGTGACTGCATCCATGAAATTAAAAGACGCTTGGTACTTGGAAGAAAAGCTATGACCAACCTAGACAGCATATTAAATAGCAGAGACATTATGTTGCTGACAAAGGTCCGTCTAGTCAAGGCTATGGTTTTTCCAGTAGTCATGTATGAATGTGAGAGTTGGACTATAAAGAAAGCATAGCACTGAAGAATTGATGCTTTTGAACTGTGGTGTTGGAGAAGACTTTTGAGAGTCCCTCGGACTGCAAGGAGATCCAACCAGTCGATCCTAAAGCAAATCAGTCCGGAATATTCATTGTGACACTGATGCTGGAGCTGAAACTTCAATACTTTGCCCATCTGATGCGAAGAATTGACTAATTTAAAAGAATCTGATGCTGGGAAAGATTGAATGTGGGAGGAGAAGGGGATGAGAGAAGATAAGATGGTTGGATGGCATCAAGACTCAATGGACATGAGTTTGAGTAAACCCCAGGAGTTGGTGATGGACTGGGAAGCCTGGCATGCTGCAGTCCATGAGGTCACAAAGAGTCAGACATGACCGAGCGACTGAACTGAACTGATGTATAACTGATTCACTTTATGTACACCTGAAATTGACACATTATAAATCAACTATACTCCAATAAAAGTTTTTTAAAGAGATAATACTGGGAAATTTTATTACTCTCCTAAACTGATATTAATCACAATTACAATCATATGTTTAGCCTTTAGGAAAAACTAGCAAAATGCCCCAGAATGGGTTTGTTTCTCTTACAGTAATGACATGGTATAAAGAAGAAGAAAATTGTGAACAGTTTTAAGACTGTGTTAGCTGTGGTATCTTTACTGTATTTCCTTCAATTAGGAAATGCTTTTAGGATGCTTCTTCTTTAAGAGACTGTAGAGATGAGGGGTAGTCCAAATGAAACAGTCTTTAGCCCTAGGCCCTGATAAATGTTTCTCTAGGTCATGTCACTATCATCTTGACATGCAGTGAACTGAAACGCAACAGGATTTCCATACAGATGCTGAACACACATGGGCTGACCAGCTGACAGAAATCATACAAAATCAGAGGGACTAAAGGCAATTTATAGGCTGACTAATTTTTAGCCCATTCACGAATGACAGTATAAAGTTGGAGGCAAGCAGATATTGTCATCATCACATGACAAATAGGGAAAACAGGGCTGGGGAGCAGCAAGGAGAATGCAGTCATTTGCAGGCTGAGGGACCAGAAATTCAGGGATGCTCCCGGCCAGAATGGGACTTTGCCACTACCAGGGCCAACTAGTGAGGGAGCCTTCCTCTCAATAGGAATCTCCTGCTCCCCCCTTAGCACAGAATGCCTTTGGCCAGAAATGTTTCCTAAACGGGTGTCAGCCTATAACCCAGCCTTTCAGAAAGTTCTTCCCCAAAGAAATGCAATTTGTTTGCCCAGGGCATCTTATAATAATTCTTGCAAAATTTACTCAGTTTAGACATGAAAATTTGGTTGCCCCTTAGGAATCCTATTTGATATATCAGGTTTTTAAAAATTTTTATTGTGAAAAAATATACATAACATAAACTTTCCCATTCCTCATTTTTGAGTGCAGAGTTACATGGCATTAGGTACATTCATATTGTTGTATTAACTTCACCACTATAGATTGTCAGAAATTTTTCATCTTCCTAAATGAAACTCTGTACCATTTAAATAATAATTCCACATTCCTCTCTGCCCAGTCCCTAGTAATGACTACTGTACTTACTTTCTCTATGATTTTGACTATTTCAGCTACTTCACGTAAGTGCAATAACAATATTCGTCCCTCTGTGTCTTATTCCACTTAATGTTCTCAAGTTCCTCCATTTTCCAGCATGTATTAGAATCCCATTGCTTTTAAAGGCTAAATAATATTCCACTGCATGTGTGTATGCATGAGTATCAGTTCAGTTCAGTCCAGTCGTGTCCAACCCTTTGTGATCCCATGGACTTCAGCACGCCAGGCTTCCCTGTCCATCACCAACTCCCAGAGCTTACCCAAACTCACATCTATTGAGTCAGTGATGCCATCCAACCATCTCATCCTCTGTTGGCCCCTTCTCCTCCTGCCTTCAATCTTTCGCAGCATCAGGGTCTTTTCAAATGAGTCAGTTCTTTGCATCAGGAGGCCAAAGTATTGGAATTTCAGCTTCAACATCAGTCGTTTCATTGAGTATTCAGGATTGATTTCCTTTAGGATGGACTGGTTGGATCTCCTTGCAGTCCAAAGGACTCTCAAGAGTCTTATCCAACACCACAAATCAAAAGCATCAGTTCTTCAGTGCTCAGCTTTCTTTATAGTCCAACTCTCACATCCATACTGGAGAAGAAAATGGCAACCAACTCCAGTATTCTTGCCTGGAGAATCCCAGGGAAAGAGGAGCCCAGTGGGGTGCCATCTATCGGGTCGCACAGAGTCGGACACGACTGAGGCGACTTAGCAGCAGCAGCAGCATATCCATACATGACCACTGGAAAAACCATACCTTTGGCTTGACAGACCTTTGTCGGTAACGTAATGGTTCTGCTTTTTAATGTGCTGTCAAGGTTGATCATAACTTTTCTTCCAAGGATCAAGCATCATTTAATTTCATGGATGCAGTCACCATCTGCAGTGATTTTGGAGCCCATAAAAGTAAAGTCTGTCACTGTTTCCATTGTTTCCCCATCTATTTGCCATGAAGTGATGGGACTGGATGCCATGATCTTCGTTTTCTGGATGTTGAGTTTTAAGCTAACTTTTTCAACTCTCCTCTTTCACTTTCATCAAGAGGCTCTTTAGTTCTTCTTCACTTTTGGCCATAAAGGTGGTGTCATCTGCATATCTGAGGTTATTGATATTTCTCCCGGCAATCTTGATTTCAGCTTGTGCTTTATCCAACCCAGCATTTATCATGATGTACCCTGCATATAAGTTAAATAAGCAAGGTGACAATATACAGCCTTGAGGTACTCCTTTCCCAATTTGGAATCAATCTGTTGTTCTATGACCAGTTCTAACTGTTGTTCCTTGACCTGCATACAGATTTCTCAGGAGGCAGATCAGGTGGTCTGCTATTCCCACCTCTTGAAGAATATTCCACAGTTTGTTGTGATAAAACAGTCAAAGGCTTTGGCATAGTCAATAAAGCCGAAATAGATGTTTTTTCTGGAACTCTCTTGCATTTTCAATGATCCAACAGATGTTGGCAATTTGATCTCTGGTTCCTCTGCCTTTTCTTAATCCAGGTTGAACATCTGGAAGTTCACAGTTCACATACTGTTGAAGCCTGGTTTGGAGAATTTTGAGAATTGCTTTACTAGCCTGTGAGATGAGTGCAATTGTGTGGTAGTTTGAGCAGTCTTTGGCATTGCCTTTCTTTGGGATTGGAATGAAAGCTGACCTTTTCCAGTCCTGTGGCCACTGCTGAGTTTTCCCTATTTGCTGGCATATTATGTGCAGCACTTTCACAGCATCATCCTTTAGGATTTGAAATAGCTCAACTGGAATTCCATCAGCTCCACTAGCTTTGTTCGTAGGGATTCCTCTTAATGCCCACTTGACTTTGCATTCCAGGATGTCTGGTTGTAGGTGAATGATCACACACACCATTGTTGTTATCTGGGTCATGGAGATCTTTTTTGTATTGTTCTTCTGTGTGTTCTTGCCACCTCTTCTTGATATCTTCTGCTTCTGTTAGGTCCATACCATTTCTGTCTTTCATTGTGCCCATCATTGGATGAAATGTTCCCTTCGAATCTCTAATTTTCTTGAAGAGGTCTCTAGTCTTTCCCATTCTATTCTTTTCCTCTATTTCTTTGCATTGATCACTGAGAAAGGCTTTCTTATCTCTCCTTGCTATTCTTTGAAACTCTGCATTCAAATGGGTATATCTTTCCTTTTCTCCTTTGCCTTTCACTTCTCTTCTTTTCACAGCTACTTATAAGGCCTCCTCAAATAACCACTTTGCCTTTTTACATTTCTGGGGGATGATCTTGATCATTGTCTCCTATACAATGTCATGAACCTCCGTCCATAGTTCATCAGGCACTCTGTCTATCAAATCTAATTCCTTGAATCTATTTGTCACTTCCACTATACAATCGTAAGGGATTTGATTTAGGTCATACCTGAATGGTCTAGTGGTTTTCCCTACTTTTTTCAATTTAAGTCTGAATTTGGCAATAAGGAGTTCGTGATCTGAGCCACAGTCAGCTTCTGGTTTTGTTTTTGCTGACTGTATAGAGTTTCTCCATCTTTGGCTGCAAAGAATATAATCAATCTGATTTCAGTATTGACGTTCTGGTGATGTCCATGTGTAGAGTCTTCTCTCGTGTTGTTGGAAGAGGGTGCTTGCTATGATCAGTGGGTTCTGTTGGCAAAACTCTATTAGCCTTTGCACTGCTTTAGTTTGTACTCCAAGGCTAAATTTGCCTGTTACTCTAGGTATATGTGAGTATATATCTCATTATATCTGTTCACACTTTGATTGACATTTAGGTTGTTTCTTCCTTTGGACTACTGTGAATAATGCTGATATAAACACTGGTGTTCAAATATCTGGTCAAGTTCTTGTTTTCAATTCTTTTGTGCATCTATCTACCACAAGTGGAACTGCCAGAATCTATAATTCTGTGTTTAATTTACTGAGAAACCACCATGATGTTTTCCACAGTGTTTGAACCATTTTACATTCCCACCAGCAATGTCCAAGGGTTCCAGTTTCTCCACTTCATCACTAAAACTTCTTGTCTTCTGTTCTTTTGAGAAAAGATATCTTAATGCCTGGGAAGTAATAATTCACTGTGGCTGTGATTTGCATTTTTCTAAGTATTAATGTTGCTGCTGCTGCTAAGTTGCTTCAGTTGTCTCCGACTCTGTGCAACCCCATAGATGGCAGCCCAGCAGGCTCCCCCATTTCTGGGATTCTCCAGGCAAGAACACTGGAGTGGGTGTATTAATGTTGAGCACCTGATACACCAGATTTATGGCTATTTTTTTAATTTACTTTTAACTGCTCCTACCTAATTTTTTCTTTTAGAGCTTTCTTGAAGTATAATTGACATACAGTTAAGTGCATGCATTTAAATTATGCAAACTGATAAGTTTTGACATAAGCATGCACCTTTGAAGCTAGGTGCACACCAAGACAATGAACATATCCATCAGCCCCTAAGTGTCTTCACATCCCTTCAGAACCCCTTCGTCTCACATCTCTGCCCTTAACTCATTCTCAGGCAAGGACAGATCTGCTTTCTACCACAACAAATTGGTTGGCATATTCTATAATTTTATGTAAATGGAAGCATATGTTATGTACTATTTTGACTGACTCTCTTCACTCCACTAATTAATTTAAGGTTCATCCATGCATGTCATGTGTGGCAATTGTTCACTCCTCTTTATCAGTGAGTACTATTCCATTTTATGTGTTTTTTTTTTTCTATTCAACTGTTAATGGGCATTCGGATTACTTTCATTTTTGGCTATTACCCATAAACCTTTTGTGAATAGTCATGTAAGAATCTTTAAATGGACATATGCTTTCATGTCTCTTGGTTAAATATATAGGAATAAAATAGTTGGATCATACAGAAGGTGTATGTTTAACTTAAAAAAAAAAAAACTCCATACTGTTATCCAAAGTGTTTTGAAACTTTACTGCCATTTTATATCACACCAACAACATGCAAGGGTTCTTGCTCCTCCATATCCTTGTCAGCACTTGGTATGGTCTGGCTTTTACATTTTAGCCATTTGAGAATGAGTATTACAATGTCTCACTGTGCTTTAATCTGAATTTCCCTATGACTAATAATGCTGAGTGTTTTTTCACATGCTCTTTTTCTGTCTTCATATCTTCTTCAGGGAAGAATCTATTCAAATCTTTGGTGCATTTTTTTTTGGTTCATTTATTTGTCTTATCATTAAGTTGTGAGATTAGTATGTGGTTTCATGGACATATTATATATATAACACAATGAACCAATTCAGTTCAGTCACTCACTCCTGTCTGACTCTTTGCAACCCAATGGACTGCAGCACGCCAGGCTTCCCTGTCCATCACCAACTCTCAAAACTTGCTCAAACTCATGCCCATCAAGTCAGTGATGCCATCCAACCACCTCATCCTCTGTCGTCCCCTTCTCCCCCTTCCTTCAATCTTTCCCAGCATCAGGGTCTTTTCTAAGGAGTCAGTTCTTTGCATCAGGTGGCCAAAGTATTAGAGCTTCAACATCAGTCCTTCCAATGAATATTCAGGGCTGATTTCCTTTAGGATTGACTGGTTTGATCTTCTTTCTGTCCAAGTGTCCATATATTGTCAGATGTGCTTTGCAAATATTTTTCTCCCACTCCACAATTTTCCTTTTCATTCTTAAGTCTTTTGAAAGCAAATATTTAACTTTGATACAGTCCAATTAACTGATTTTTTCCCTTCTGTAGCTTGTGCTTTTGTGTTTAAGAAGTCCTTACCAAACACAGGTTTCTAATGGTTCCCCTTTGTTTCCTTTAATCATAGTTAATATCTTATTTCCAAAAAAACTACTTAAGCAAAAAGAAAACACCAAAAAAGGAGAAAACATTTGATTACTCAACCCTAACTTGTGCTAGGTCTGACCACTGACTTGATCAAAAAGGAATTCTGAAGCTCAGAAAAAATTATCAGCTTTCAAAAAATGAAAATATTATAGATGTGAAGCCCAGTCAGTGAAGAAACAGTTAAGAATTAGTTTTTCCCAAAATTGTCACCAGAAAACATGTTACAGAAACAATAGAGATAGAACTGAAGATTTGCCCAAGTTGAGAAAAGATCTTATAATTCAGTATAAAAGCCCAACTATATTCCGAGTAAATGTCAATCAACAGACCAAACATATACATGTTCTGTTAAAGTGTCCAATTAACAGGCTAACATAAATTCCATCCAGTCTCTAAGCAGGAAAAGCAAGTAAACTGGCTTCTCTACCAAGGAATAGCACTAGGCAGAAGCTTTTCCTTTGCAATACTTAGTGACCACAAAAATAGCATTTTTAGGGAGAAAAGGCTCTAACCAAAGAATGTAACCCAGTTTTTCCTACTCTCCTCTGCCCACATTCAGTTCTCAACAGCAGCCCCAGCCCCTACCCACTCCCCACAGTTTGGTGGTGTATGCACAGAGACATTACCAGAGTCACAGTTCCCCACCCTCTCTACAAGTGCTCCCATGAGCATCGCCTTACAGCCTCATTTTGGCAGCTGGACATCTTTGTCTTTGCATATTAACTGGTTGATGCATTTTTTTTCTGATACTTCAACTTCCTTTTTGACCTTCTCTCTTCCAGCTCTCCCCACAAGGGTGTAGGATCTAATTCTTATAATAAATCTCTTATCTTATCACCCACAGTGATTCTGTTTCCATGACTGAAGTCTCATCAATAAAACAAGAATAACTTTTTAAATATAATATAAACTTATTAAAGTTTTAAAATTAAATGTATTTTCAAAAAAAAAAAAAAGATAAAATGTGTAAGTATTAATCCTAATAAACAATCTTATAAGTAAATGCTAAGGAAGGTAAGCCTCTTGGTCTTTTGTTTAGACCGAAACACAAACCAAAAAGTATTCTGACAATGCTGAAATTGACTTTCTTTCAGTAATGGGACATTTCTTCCCAAACAGAGAGAAGGAAATGTCCTATTTTAATTAATAGGAACAAATGAATACTTATTCATATATTTATGGATCTCTTCCTTAGTCCAAGTGGGTGTCCATAACAATAATACCATAGATCATGTGGCTTAAATAGCAATCATCTACTATAAGTATACATGTGTTCCCCCCATCCTGAACCCACCTCCCTCCCCACCATGTCCCTCTAGGTTGTCATAGAGCACCAGCTTTGGGTGCTCTACTTCATGCATTGAACTTTATCCTCCAATTAAAATAAATAAAGTAACTTAAAAAAACAGCAATCATTTATTTCTCATATTTCTAGAAGCTGGAGAGTCCAAGATCAAGGTGTCAACAGACCCAGAGTCTGGTAAGGGCCCACTTCCTGGTTCATAGACAACTGTCTTCTCACTGTGTCCTCAGGAGGCAGAAAGGACAAGAGAGCTCTCTGGGGTCTCTCTTACAAGGGCCTTAATCCCAGTCATGAGAGCTCCAACCTCATGACCTCATCACCTCCCAAAGGCTCTGCCCCCTGACATCATTGTATAAAGGGTTAGGATTTCAACACAGGAATTTAGGAGAGACACAAACATTTAGTCCATAACACTAACTACCTACAAGGTTATGATAGACCCTAAGACAGGCCAAAAGAACATCCTGGTTTGGTCTGAGACCCAAAAATAAAGATTATACCTTACTTAATTTGTAACTAAAGGAGAATATATACAGAATAGCTATGTTGGGATACTATTACCAAAGCTCTTTGTCATTTTTCTAAACAAGAGGCCTACCCCCCAAATACTCAGATGAAATAATTTCTCTAAATAGAAAACAAGCAATGAAAAA
This sequence comes from Okapia johnstoni, assembly GCA_024291935.2. Lineage (NCBI taxonomy): Eukaryota > Metazoa > Chordata > Mammalia > Artiodactyla > Giraffidae > Okapia > Okapia johnstoni. Next base: position 3,945,375 of record JAGTYA010000027.1, on the reverse strand, counting down.
TATGCTCTTTGCAAAAGACCAGAATTGTGCAATAAGTCGATCATAAGTAGCCTAAGTATGTAAGCCTATGTGTGACTCTGGCTGGGGAGAGGATAGGGATCAATTAAATTAAAAGTTATTTCACCAGATCAGTCAGCATGCTTTTCATTGCAAGGAACAGAATATCCAAATCAAATTGGTTTTTAAAAAACTAGAGTGGGGACATTTATTGGTTCATGAAGGATGAATTTAAACAGAGCTGGATCTATGGTCCTAGGACCCAGTTTCTCCCCAGCCTTGGGTCAGTTTCCACCCACCATGATGATGCAGAGAGCACTCATGGTTGCCTCAAACTAATGCTCTTCTCTTCTCAACCAAAGCAGAAGACATGGGCTTTCTCATCAGTCAGACTGAACAAAAGCCCTGGACCTTAATTCCAGGCCCATACTGGGTTCTGTACCAACTCCTAAATCAGTACCTGTGGCCAGGAGGATAGAAATTCTATTCATCAGCTCAGGCTGCACATCAAGCTCAGCCATATCCACACAGCATTGAAAATAATGATGATGATGATAATGATGATAGGAATGGAGGCCTGACAGACTCATGAGAATTTCCATCACTGTCAGATTTCCCATGTCAACAATCATACGGGAAACGATGAAGAAACGAACTTAGAAAAGCATCACCTCAGCTTGGATTTTTGTATCTTGCTAATCGCTAAATACTCTTCTTTTGCTCAGCCACGCAGCTCTCACTATAACTTCACCCTGGTATCTATGAAGCTAAGGAACGCAGGTACCAGATATTCAACTATCACTCAAGAACACTCCCTAGATCTGGCCTTGCAGAATGCCCTTAAATTTTTCAGCTTTAGAAAATAAAACTGGTATTAACCCACAAATTTTCAATTATACCTCAAGACAGATTAGCTTTGTGGCAGAAACCGTTCTCAGCCTTTATTAAAAATCTCATTTGCCAGCAGCCTCATATATATTTTAAATGTCTGCCCTCATTTCTTCCAATCTGCACATAGCACATTTTTTCTTGGTTATAATTAGTCACTAAGACTTATTAGCACTAAGTCACTAAGACTTAGTAGCACTGAGAAACTCTAAATGCCAAGTCAACACTGATTCCTATTTTTATGTTTTCCATGATTCTCAGGAAAAATATTTAGTATTTTCTCCTGGAAGAAGCCATCTCATGATAATTCCACTCTACACTCCTTGAGAAGAGCTAATATTATTAGAAGGGAGTATTAGTATAAATTCTTCAACTAACACATCAGAAGGATTAGTCTGAGCATATCTGAGGATAGTGTAGCAAAACTTCCAGGCATCAGGAGAAAGCAAGTTAAAACCAACCCATTATCAGCTTCTGCACACAGAATGGATCAATACCGCTGACAACTTTTCATATGAAACTCAAGCAGTCTGATGCTTCCTTTTTCTGTTCCCTGAATATCTGTTCTCTCCACTTCAAAGGGTATTGCTGAAGAGCTAGGAGATGGGGTTCACACACAGGACGCTCATCTGTCCTGGGGCTGCCAGGCCATGATTAAAGGGTCTGGCTCTGACTGTTTACTCTTCAATAGTGAAGGCTAGAAGCCTAGAAACAAGGGCACCTGCTCAGGAATCCAGTCTGCTGGTTTCAACCACAGCAGTGCCACTGCTAACCTTGCATGCGACCTTGAGAGAACGCCTTAACTCTCTGAGTTCCTCCTTTCCTAATCTGTAAAATTAATATTATAACAATATTTCTCTCTTTTGGTTGGTAGGAGAATTAAGTGAAGTATCCATTGTGAAGTGCTTAACCTGAAACTTGAACTTGAAGATGACACCTAATATTTACCGAGCATTTCTTGTCTACCCAGTGTCGGAAGCAGTCAATTCATGCATTAATCGGTTCAACGAATATCTGTGAGCACTTCCATGTTTTAGAGGATTAGGATATGTTAGCAAAAAAACACAGAGTCCTGCTTGGAACTTGATACTTCTGGGATAAATATGAAAACTCTAATATTAATACAAGTAACAAACATATATATACGGTATATAAAAGCAACAGAAACAACACTGCAAAATTCAGGCTTAAATTGAAGAAAGCGGGAAAACCGCTAGGCAACTCAGGTATGACCTAAATCAAATTCCTTATGATTATACAATGGAGGTGATGAACAGATTCAAAGGATTAGATCTGGTCGACAGAGTGTGGGAAGAACTATACATGGAGGTTCATAGCATTGTACAGAAGGCGGTGATCAAAACCAGGCAAAGTGATTGTCTCAGGAGGCTTTACAAATAACTGAGGGAAGAAGAGAAGTGAAAGGCAAGGGGAAAGGGAGAGATAAACCCAGGTGAGTGCGGAGTTCCAGAGACTAGCAAGGAGAAGTTAGAAAGCCTTCGTAAGTGAACAGTGCAAAGAAATAGAGAAAAACAATAGAATGAATAAAACTAGAGATCTCTTCAAGAAAATTGGAGATACCAAGGGAATATGTCATGCAAGGATAGGCACTATCAAGGACAGAAACAGTAAGGACATAACAGAAGCAGAAGAGATTAAGAAGAGGTGGCAAGAATACCCAGAAGAAATACACCAAAAAGGTCTTAAGGACCCAGATAACCATGATGGTGTGGTCAGTCACCTAGAGCCAGATATCCTGGCATGTGAAGTCAAGTGGGCCTTAGGAAGTATTACTATGAGCAAAGCTAGTTAAGATGATGGAATTCCTGCTGATCTATTTATAATCTTAAAAGATAATGCTGTTAAAGTGTTGCACTTAATATGCTGGCATATTTGGAAAACTCAGCAGTGGCCACAGGACTTGTAAAGGTCAGTTTTCATTTCAATCCCTAAGAAGGGCAAAACCAAAGAATGTTCAAAATACTGTACAATTGTGCTTATGTGCTTATGTCACATGTTAGCAAGGTTATGCTCAAAATCCTTCAAGCTAGGTTCCATCAGTATGTGAACTGAGAACTTCCAAATGTACAAGCTGGGTTTAGAAAAGGCAGAGGAACCAGAGGTCAAATCGCCAACATTCACTGAATCATAGAAAAAAGGAAGGGAGTTCCACAAAACATTTATTTATGCTTCACTGACTACACTAAAGTCTTTAACTGTGGATAACAACAAACTTTAGAAAATTCTTAAAGAGATAGGAATACCAAACCACCTTACCTGTCTCCTGAGAAACATGTAGGCAGGTCAAGAAGCAACAGTTAGAACCAGACATGGAACAATGAACTGGTTCAAAACTGGGAAAGGAGTACATCAAAGCCATATGTGGTCACCCTGCTTATTTAACTTATATGCAGAGTACATCATGTGAAATGCCAGGTTGGATGAATCACAAGTTGGAATCAAGATTGCTGACAGAAATATCAACCTCAGATATGCAGATGATACCACCCTAATGGTAGAAAGTGAAGAGGAACTAAAGAACTTCTTGATGAGGTTGAAAGAGGAGTGAAAAAACTGGCTTAAAACTCAACATTCAGAAAACTTCAGATTATGACATCCAGTCCCATCAATTCATGGCAAATAGACATGGGAAAAGTGGAACTAGTGAAAGATTTTATTTTCTTGGGCTCCAAAATCACTGCAGATGGTGACTGAAGCCATGAAATTAATAGGCACTTGCCTCTTGGAAGAAAAGCTGTTACAAACTTAAACAGTGTATTAAAAAGCAGAGATATCACTTTGCCAAGGTCCATATAGTCAAAGCTATGGTTTTTCCAGTAGTCCTGTGTTTTGCCAGAAGTTTTTACTTTCATCTCAGGTTCAACGGACTTGTTAACAAGATAATCCACTTGTTCTGTGTGTGTCTAATTCTTGTGACCACGTGGACAGTAGCCTACCAGGCTCCTCTGTCCATGGCATTTTCCAAGCAAGAATATTAGAGTTGGTTGCCATTTCATCTCCAGGGGATCTTCCTGACCCAGGAATCAAACCCTGGTCTCCTGCATTGCGGGCAGATTCTTTGCTGACTGAGCTATGAGGGAAGCCCTCTTGTTCTATACAAATAAATAATATCAATATTTATTAGAGAATTATCTAGCTTAATTTCAATAAACTAACATTAAAAGAAAAGGAAATAGAAACAGCAGAAGATACATGACTAAATTTGGTTTTGATCAACGTCCAGACCCAAAAAACACTGGGAAGTCCCATGTCACTGCACATCTGGAGTCCCATTTGGGAAAAGGTCCCAGGCAGCATGTCTGCTCCATGGGTAAGACTTCAAAAATTGCAGTTTGGCGTTTCTGCTTATAATCCCAAGATGCAAACTAATATAATCATCCGTCTGTGAGCAAATAGTAGCTCTGGTTTCATGTTAGCGCTGTTAGCTTTGTCTTGTAAAACTTGAAATGTTGTTAAGTCTGGGGCTTGGTTGGCCAGGGCCCCTCCAGGGGCTCAACAATTTCTAGATTTGTCCCCTCTCTTGTCTATGGTGCTGCAAGTCTCACACTCGCAGCAAGCATTCACTCACAGTCACGCTCAGTCAGGGCAGTGTCCAGGCAAGTTAGAAGCAAGGTCAGAGGCCGGCTCTGCTCTGTCTCTGAAGCCTAAATAAGATTGTTTATTTAATTTCCCTAACATCAAGTAAGGATGTGAGAGTTGGACCTTACAAAAAGCTGAGTGCCAAGAATTGATGCTTTTGAATTGTGGTGCTGAAGAAGAGTCTTGAGAATTCCTTGCACTGAAAGGAGATCAAACCAGTCAATCCTAAAGGAAATCAACTCTGAGTATTCATTGGAAGAATTAATGCTGAAACTGAAGTTCCACCACCAAATGCGAAGAGTTGACTCATTGGAAAAGACCCTGAAGCTGGGAAAGATTGAATGCACTAGGAGAAGGGGTGGCAGAAGATGAGGCGCTTACATAGCTTCAGTGACTCAACGGACATGAATCTGAGCAAACTCCAGGAGACTGTGAAGACAGAGGAGCCTGGTGTCCATGGAGCTGCAGAGTTGGACACAACTTAGCAACTGAACAACAACAGCAGCAGCAAAAGATGAAGATGAACTTCCTCCAAGTTAATGGATAAGATGGAGACTTGCCTAAAGTGATCAGGGTCAACTTCAGGCCTAATGGCACAATGACATCAGCCAAGCAAATTCTGGTAAACAGAGACTCTCTTCTACAAGGGATCTTGGGACCACTTGCAACTGAATGCTTTTGACTAGAGATAATTGTAAATTAAAGAAATATGACTTTCTGCAATGCTGAAACAATACTAATGTTTTGAAGAGCTAAGAAAATAAAATAGACTATTCATCTTTCTCAGTTCCTACTGCATTTTAGGACAGCCATGACTCTACCCCATTTCAAATTACAGAAAGGCCATTCAGCGACGTACAATGTTGAAGGCTGTGTTAAGTTAAGCACAGCTTAACTTTTAGTTTCTGTTCATCGGCATCTGCTCTCACACACAAGGTGAGGTTTTCCTTTTCAAATAGTATTGTTTATGACCTGAAGTAATCTTGAACATCGACCTTCCAAATCAGAAATAGGATCAGTATCATTTAAACGGAAGCTGTCACCCACTGTGTTAATTGCTGTGGTGGTTAGCTATAAAAGGGAAACGAAAGAGATTTCACATGACAAGAACAACGGAAGCATGCCTGTCTTGTGGCTGAAGAAGAAGGTGCAGGAGTGTTTGGCAAGTCTTCAGGGAAATGCAAATCAAAACCACTGATGAAACACCCACCAGCATGGCTATATTCTAAAAGACTGGTAAAAACAAGTGTTACAAGGATATGGAGTAATCAGAACCTTCACATGCCACTGGTGGGAACTTAATGTGGTACCACTACTTTGGAAAATGATCTAGCTGTTCCTGAAAAGGTTAATAAATACAAAATTACTGTAGGACTCAGCAATTTCTTTCCTAGGTGTATACCTAAGAGAAATGAAGATATATATCCACACAAACTCTTGTACACAAATGTTCATAGCAATATGATTCAAAACAGTCAAAAGTTGTAAACAACCCACATGTCCATCAGTGATTAATGAATTAACACAATGTAGGATATCTATACAATTGAATATTATTTAACAATAAAAAGGAATGAAGTGTTCATAGATGCTGCAACATGGATGAACTTGAAAAACCTTTAGCTAAGGAAAAGAAGTGAGCCACAAAAATCAGATATTGTACGATTCATTCATATGAAATGGTCAGAACAGGAAAACCCATAGAGATAAGTCAGATTAGTGGTTTCCACAGGCTGGAGGGAGGGAGAATCTCATGCTAATGAGCACAAGGTTTCCTTTTGTTCTAAAATTAGATAGCGGTGATGTTTGCAGACTCCTGTGAATCTACTAAAAACCATTCAGATGTACATTGTGAAAGGTTGAATGGTATGAATTATATCTCAATAAAGCCATTTGTTAAAGCATTGGGAACTGCAGGCAGAATCAATTGTCTTTACCCTAAATATTTGTCATTATTCAGCGTTTCCCTCCTGGGTATGATTTCACAGACGTAGGGAGGCCTCTGTGTCTTGCCCTTGTCCTGCTCCCGTCTCTCTAGCTGGTGAGATTCCACCTCTTTAATTTCATACCTTCCGGTTTAAGAGTTTGCTTTTAAAAAATATTCAAAGTAGCTGAGGGGAAGATTTCTCACCGAGTTTTATCAACCATGTGGTGTGATGTTTCATATGAATGACTTGTCAGATCTCTGGCTGACAGCAGGGTTTGGCTGAGGATAAACAAAACGAGGATGGACGAGAAGAAGATGCAGGAAGAGGGCCCAGAGAGCAGGAGGTGGGGTCCCATTTCCATCTCAATATGTGAACTGCACTGGGCTGCTGCTGCCTGTCTTTGCTGATCCCCAGACATGTCTCCTCTTTTCTTCCTTTTCCCATTCATCAGTCCTCCTGCAAGACTGATGCAATGGCCACTTACCCCAAAAATCATGGTGCATAAAACTTCCACTCATCCTTCTCTTCCCTTTGCTTTGGGTCCATATCCTTAATGATTTCATTTTTAAATTACATGAAATTTTTCTCATGATGCTTATTTGTATAAAAATAGAGTTCTGTAACATGTCTGTATCATAGATGGTGGACAGGCTTTCTTTGAAGGATCAACTCCAGCTGACAATCAGGAGTGGTCTGAGAAGATGCCAGATCATGTCCACCCTCAAAGAGGAGTGTGCTGTGATGGGTTAGCCATGTTTGCAATGAGCACAGGGTGGGGTGAAGAACAGGCATGTCATCCCTGACAGCTGTTGCTACTGTGGAGCCCTTTGACATTTGATAGTCCTCTCTGCCTTATAATCAGATGTGATTTCTGCCTACACTGCAAAGGAACTTACTTCATTGTTACATATACAACATGGGCTGTCTTGCTAGTGATATCATTTGCTAATAATATAATTTCTAACACTGGGTATTCTAAAGCATTATGTAATAGTACAATAGCTCATATTTTCACTGTGATCTTGACCTCCATGAACAAGAAAAATAATTGTAAACCTATATATCCCTGGGTCGGGAAGATTCGCTGGAGAAGGGAATGGATACCACTCCAGTATTCTTGCCTACAATTCCATGGACAGAAGAGCCTAACAGGCTATAGTCCGTGGGGTTGCAGAGTCAGACACGACTGAGCAACCAACACTTTCACTTTCATATTTTGACACAGGAGACACCATTGGTTGATTACCCCACATCCGCTCACTCATCCCTCCTTCCTCCTTCTGGAAACAATGCAGTGCTTTTCTGTCATCCACACTTCTCTTCAGGTTCATAAGATTCCCGTAGTCTGGCACCACTATCAATCAGAGAGTTGAAGCCAAACATAATGGTCTTAGTCCCCTGCCCAGGGTTGATTTAAGCCGGGAATGTGATGCAACTTTGACAAGAAAGGGAGTGTCCTGGTGGAGGGCATCTGGGGAAGTCTTCCCCCCTTTATACGACTGACAGAAATACATGCTCTTTTTCTGCATTTTGTCATGTCTGTATAATATGTCCAGAACTGCTACAGCAATTGTGCTATGAATCTGTAAACAAGATTTAATCACAGAGAAGGGGGAAACAGAGAATGACAAAGAAGCAAAGCTAAAGTCATGACAGCTTGTACCTGGAGCTTCCCCACTATCAGACTTCCCATTAAGAGAGATAAGAATCTCAGTATTTTTTAAACCCAGTTGGGTCCAGTTTACTGATATTTCACTCTCATATGTACATATACTCATTTAAAACTATAAATATACCTATGTATTTGATGGCACAGATATCAACATTTTTCATTAATCAAAATATCTTATTTGTGTGTTTGAAATTTCAAATGTTCTTTCTAACAATTCCACAAAGTAGCTATTTTACAGGAATTATCATCTTCAATAAAAACAAAGTGACTGACACCCAAACATGCCACAGAGGGCAGTTAGTGGCATTCTTCATTCACCCATTTCTCTAGGCCACCTGTCCTGGGTCTAAGAGTGACATGGTTGAGCAGCACAATTAACTGTTGCTCCATCCAAGAAAAACCAAGTGGATTCTCTGTGCCAGATGCCAATCTGAAAGGTGATACACTCGAGAAAAACCCTGATCTCATGGAGCTGAGCTTTAAGCTAAGGCCTAAACATAGGAAAGAGTTAGGTCAGTGAAGTGGAGGGGTCAAGTGGGGAGCATCTCAAGGAAAAGGACCAAAATGTACAGGACCCTAAGGCAGGAAGGAGGTCGGGTTTCTTCTGGAGTGAAGAGGACAATCTGCAGAAGCATGGTGCTTTGGGGGAGGTGTAGGGGGATGCCTCAGGAGGCAGGTGACATGGGCAGGGGTAGGAAAGCCTGAATTCATTGAGTTGTTTTATTGAGGTAAGTAATAGGACTGTGTTTATACTTACAGAGATTTGTTGTTGTTATTCAGTTGCTAAGTCATGTCCAACTCTTGCGACCCACTGACTGCAGTTTGCCAGGCTGCCCTGTCCTTCACTATCTCCCAGAGTTTGCACAAATTTGCGTCCATCAATCTTTCCCAGCATCAGAGTCTTTTCCAATGAGTTGGCTCTTCCCATCAGGTGGCCAAAGTATTGGAGCTTCAGCATCAGCATCAGCCCTTCCAATGAATATTCAGGGTTGATTTCCTTTAAGATTGACTGGTTTGATCTCCTTGCAGTCGAAGGCACTCTCAAGAGTCTTCTCCAGCACCAGAATTCGAAAGCATCAGTTCTTCAGCACTGAGCCTTCCTTATGGTCCAACTCTCACATCCATGCATGACTACTAGAAAAAAGTCATAGCTTTGATTCTGTGAACATTTGTTGGCAAAGTGATGTCTCTGCTTTTTAATACACTGTCTAGGTTTGTCACAGCTTTCCTTCCAAGGAGCAAACACCTTTTAATTTCATGGCTACAGTCACCATCCCAAGAAAATAAAATCTGTCACTGCTTCCACTTTCCCCCCTTATGTCCTTTCCTCTTTCATGCTCAAGATGCTCTTTAGTTCCCCTTCACTTTCTGCCATTATAGTGGTGTCATCTGCATATCTGAGGTTATTAATATTTCTTCTGACAACCTTGATTCCAGCTTGTGATTCATCCAGCTCAGCATTTCCCATAATGTTCTCTGCATATAAGTTAGATAAGCAGGGTGACAACATATGGCTTTGATGTACTCCTTTCCATATTTTGAAACAGTCCATTGTTCCATGTCCAGGTCTAACTATTGCTTCTTGACCTGCATAAAGATTTGTATATGGATTAAACATAGGCAGAAGGGGAAGGGGCAGATGAGATGACTGAAGAGGAATGAGGAAATGATGGCTTGGGCAAACTGATTAGCTTGTGTTTCTCTTCCTTAAGTGCTCTTGGTTTAGGATCCCACTGCTTTTCAACTCAATCCAATGGACAAGAGTCACAAAGAAGCATTTCCCCAGGGCTGGAGTGCAGTCACCTCATGGATGGCTAAGTATATGCAGGTGTCACGAGTTCTTATGATTTCATCATAAAGACACGTGTAAGACAACACAAGAGGGACAGTGTTAAAACTTTGGAAGACCCCATAACTGAACGTAATATATTGAGAGATAACTGAAAATTAAGTGAAAATACACTAAATATCTTAGAATATTCATGGAAGACATATTCCTCATGCTAATGCATAGACACGGTAGTCAAATCAGCAGCCTGAATGAAAGAATACCCACCTCAGGTCTAAACAGCTGAAATTAACACCATAAAATAAGTGGGCCCCAAGGTGTGGTAACTGTGATGAAGAAAATGAGAGTCCATCATGACTGAAGGTTGAAATTAATAGGAAAGTACAATAGAAGTGTCTCTATGGTATATTAGGCTCCTGTCTCCTGCTTCCAAAATCTGTTGGCCCAGAGGATTCAGTTTTTTTTTTTTTCCCAGCAATGATGATGACAATAGCAATACTAATAAAAGAAAACATATCTCCTGAACTGGATGATTTGGCAGTTTCTTCCCCAGCACAAGCCACTGGAGAGGTAGAAGCAGCACTGAATGAAGACAGCTGCAGAAGAGAGCATGCATCAGATTGATAGTTAAACCTCATCTGTTTACCAGGGAAAACAAGCAGGGAATGACTGGATAATTCCATCACCAACATGCCTCTAAAGGGTCATAAAACATCTCATGGAATTTTAGTCAGTCTTAAATATTTAAGCTGAAAGTCCCTTTGAAGGTGTCATTCTGAACTGTGGGGTGTACCAATGGGAACACTCTTCTGGTTATTAATAGAGTCAGTAATTTTTTTGTTGTTGAACTTTTCATCAAGATACAGCTAGAAGAACCAGAAGGTGATCCTGTCCTGTAGATATTTCTTTACATACCTCTGGCCTAACTAAATCTATATGTTGTTATGTCTGAAAATCACCTGTTAAGTTTCTGTAGATGGTTCCAGCAGTTTATCAAAGGCTGGGAATGAGCCTACAAAGAATAAGGAGAGAATTTGGAATAATTGTAAAGGAATGGGTAAGTTCACAATTCTAAGAGAACAACATATTATTTTAATTTTTCAAACTGGCCTTGATCTTCTGGAAAATATTGTACTTGAAATAATTATTACTCACATTTATATAGGGAATAATGTTTCTAACTTTTCTGTGAAAATTCCCTTTGAACACGCTAATAGCAAATGCGCGGCCTGTGAAGGAAACATCAAAGGAAGGCATGTGTGAAAAGAAAACCAAATTTCAAAAATATGTCTTTTGAATCTAAGATATAACCTGGAAACAAACCAGAATCCCAGTGTTTTCAAAGGGAAGAAATATGGAAGAGCCACACCATTTCCTACTTGTCCTTGTAAAACCAGGGGAGGCTCCTGCTATTACTGAGGACTTGCCTGGCTTCATCATTTGTTTTGAAGATACAAGAATTTCTTAAGGATATTGTCATAGATTTTCATGTGAAGTAAGTTAATTTTCTGCTAAGCTTTTGGCAAGCCTTTAGCTTTCTTTCACATTGCTTACACAGTTGAGCCTTGAACAATGTGGGGATAAGGGTGTTGACCCCTGTGCTGTCAAAAGTAGCTTTTCAGTCTGCCCTGCATATCACCAGTTCTGCATCTGTGGTTCAACCCCCATGAAACGTGTGATACTGTAGTGCATATTTATTGAACATAATCCACGCATGGTTTTTCATAACCACCACTCTTAACACTACTATTTCTACTAACATCACCACGTGGCTGTTACAGCCATCCCACTTGTGGGACCTGAACCAGCTTTGCAGTGGGGATGGAGGGGCAGAACCTTGTCTTTCTGTGTTTCATCCTCCTCCTTTCCTCTACTAGGTTAGTGAGCAAGACTTAGAATTCCCCCAGGTTGATCCCAGAGGTGAAAGGTTAAGGCACGGGGCAAAGACCATGGCAGACCCCACAGTTGTCTGGTCAGGGGTCTTCTGGGCAAGGCGTTTAACTCAAACATGTCCTTACATGGATGTCCTGGGCTCCCTGGAGGCGGCCTTCACTGAGAACCATATGGACCTCTGCCCTTTCTGTCATTCCCAACTTCCACAGCTGCTCACTCAGTGTGAACTCTCACTATTAAAAGACCCCCATCCTCCCAACTCTGAGTAAGATCCCCCTCACCCGTGGAGTGCTGTGCAAATGCTCACACACACACTGTCCATGAGGAGCATCAGGTGGTCCTCACACTGCCCCAGCGCCTGCCGTCTCAGACAGGCACATTCTCTGCTACCCAAGGGCAGGGAACACACTTCACACTCTGTGAGTGGATCCTCTGTAGCCTCTCCCCCAAACTCAACTTGGAGTGAAGGATGGAGAAATAGCCCCTGACCCTCCCCCACAACACACACCCCTTCCCTTTCTCAAAATCCCCTTGGGTCCCCTTTATCTGCCTTTTTATAGTTTTGACCCCTAAAAGAGAGGCCTGTGAGGTATAAAATCTGGTACTTTCCATTACTCTTGCAAATTTAGTATAAGGTAATCTAGTCCCTCCATTGGAATTTCAACTGCTGTGAGTCCCCAAACTCGGCTCTTGCCTTCCTGTTACCCGTCTGACAGCCTTTCTCTGACCGCTGCACCTCTCAGCTGCTGTGTTGAGCTGAGGTACTGGCAGGAAGGCTGGCTGCCCTAATTCCTGCCTGGCACATCCAGAGACGCAGCCATGAGCTTCAGCATCCCCAGGCTGCTTCCCACAGCTCTCTGCCTGCTCCAAAGCAGCAGCTCCTCCACCAGGAAGGGTAAAGGGGGAGGGAAACAGACCACCTGTTGACTGGCTGTCTTGTCTCGTCCTGAGCAGCGGCCCACCGTCTACCAGGCCCAGGGAGGGGGGTGCTCTCCCCCAGTTCTCCTCCCGGGGCTCCATCTCCTCATACCCTCTCCTGGACTCTGCCAGGTTCCTGTCACCTGGGAACAAAGTCCTTATAAAATGCGTGTGCATGCGTGCTAATTCTCTTCGGTTGTGTCCGACTCTGTGCGACCCTATGGATTATAGCCCGACAGGCTCCTCTGTCCATGAATTCTCTAGGTAAGAATACTGGAGTGGATTGTCATGCCTTCCTCCAGGGGGTTTCCTCAGATCGAATCTGAGTCTTCTACGTCTCCTGCATGGCGGGCAGGTTCTTTACCACCAGCACCACCTGGGATGCTCCCTTATAAAGTGTACTGATGCTGAAATTGCCTGAAATTCTCCCCTTCTGAAAAACGTGAAATTGTTAATCATTTTTCCTTTCAATTACTAAGTAGGAAATCTAAAGGCCACCTTTATATTTAAATCTGAATGTGGCTTACTTGGAGAAGGAAATGGCAACCCACTCCAGGACTCTTGCCGAAGAATCCCAGGGATGGAGGAGCCTGGCAGGCTGCAGTCCATGAGGTCACAAAGAGTCGGACACGACTGAGTGACTAACACACACACACATGGCTTAACTACTAGAATCACACAGGGAAGTTTTTAAACTACTGATTCCTATCCTCCCAGCAGGAATGGCTGAGTCAGAACACCTGAGGCTTGGCTGGGGTCTTGTCTCCCACCTTCTATGCTTGGCAACCACTTTTCTCACCATTAAAATGAAAAAGCCTCTACAGAGACCATAAACTACTCTACAGAGCAATTAGGTATAGACAATACCTAGGTATAGACAATCTACTTTATTGTCTTAGGTATAGACAATAAGAATCCTCTGTAAGACTTTTAATCTTCATTTCGTCCATATTCCAAGCAATTTCCAGAATATGAAGATTCATGGACATTTCCAAAGTTTTGCTTTACTGATCAATAATCAATATAAGCCTATTAATTAATCTTTTTTTTCTGGAAAGTCAAACACATGCTCCTATTGTAAAGCAGATCACTCAGTAGTTCATGACAATAATTTGAATTGATTTGGGGCGGGGATTTTCTGTGGGAAGGTCATAGCACAAATACATTTTGATACAAAATTTTGAAAATGCTCAAGGAATAAAAGCTGAATAAGACTTTGACTGGGGGAAAAAGAAAAACAAACAGATGTGATTCTCACACAATAAGAGAATTCAAAATCTTCTTGATGTCCACGGGATATACAATATTGAGTGGAATAGAGCCAACATTTTAATGCCTTAGCCTCACAACATAAGTCAGGAAGAAGAGAATGCTATTATCAAAAAGCTTTTGAGGATGAGAAAGTATCTTCATTGTATCTACTCCCAAATATACTTGCTGATTTTATACAATGACACAAAAAGAGGCTTAGGGTAAAAATTTAACAGACTTCTAGCTTAAGAAGTTATATCTTCTGTTAGCTAGCCTCTTTTGTACAAATAAACTTGAATAGTTCAGATACATCTCAAAAATTCTGAATCATAATCTGCAGATAATTGTAACATCCATTGTTCATGCAAAAATCACCAAGGAAAGGGAGGATGAGGTTGGTGTTCCTATAACATACAGCTAGTGCTTCTGCTATGGCTTATGGCTCAAAAATTAGAAGGCAAGAACAAAATATTTAGAGGAAAAAAATAGGGAAAATAGGCTCTCATATTTATCCCTAGATTAGGGGAAGCTATTTCTATCTTTCCTAGAGTTAAATATATAACACCCTAAGATTTTAAGAATGTGCTTACAAAGAAATGAATTCTAACCTTACAGCTAAATAGAACAGTGATTTCCAAATTTACATAAGAAATCAGTATTTTAAGCAATTTAAAATCAAGAAGTAATCAGAAGTTTTGCTTCCGATGTTCTCTCTGCAAAACAACATTCTTACTCTCTTTTATGCTCCTTTTTCTGGAACCTGTCTTCTAAGATCAGTTATGTTAGTGAATGTTTCCGCTCTCCAGCAGTCTCAGGGCACTTTAGCTGTATCCTCAATAGAACCATCTAACTGCTCACAAGCTCAGTTCTGGGATATTTTATTTCATTTGGGCACATTACATCCACAAGGGATTCATTTCTCATAGATGTTACTATGTGTTAACAGGTTTGCATTTTACCTCAGCAAATGCGTATTTGAACTGACTTGTGCTCTGAGCAGCTTAATTATTAATAGAACTTAATTGCTGGACTTATCTTCCCTAGAAAGTTGCCCTTAATGGAATTCATAGCATAGCAGAGTTGAATGAGGTGATTCTGAGCAGTCATCAGGAGTCGTAGCTACCTTATTGAGGACCTCTTGGGATTTAACTATGACACTCATCTTTGTTCTATGTTCATTATCATAAAAAAAAAATCAGACTCATCTTAAAAGACAGGGTTTTAGGTTGTCAACACATGTTATCACACATAGCGATCTCCAAGATGGGAACCCCTCATCCCCTCAGGAAGTACATAAGGTAATCCATAGAAGTTGAGAAAATGTACTAAAATTTCTATTTATTTTTTCATTAAAAAGAAAATCCAGCTCTACCAACTGTCTAACACCTAGTACTCAGGTGAACACTTGCTGTCACTCACCTATGCATCAGACTGTCATTATCACATATAGAATACCGGGTTCTTGAGGGTGGAGAGCTGTTCCCCAGTGTAGATGGGTTGGAAGCAGTGCCTTACCTGTTATCCCAGCGGATGAAGTGAACCTGAATCGTAACTATGTAGATCTATGGATTTTTTTTTTCTAGTTTTAGCCAAATGACTCTTGTAACCTAGACAAGTAGTTTAAAAACACTCCTGCAGGGACAACAGATCAAACATAGTACTGATGATGTAAACAGGGGTGAAGAGTAAAGGGTAGAGCTGACAATTCTCTTCCTCTTTACATGAGAGTTTCCTTATAAAGTGAAAACAATGATAATCTGGCTACCAAAATAAATTGAGTGTATAAAAATGATTATTTGAAATGTGGATATACTTTTACTAAGATTAACAACTACCCTTGTCTTAACTCTCTGTAGTTTCACAAGCTATTAACAAGATACTATATTGATTGGCAAGATATTTAAAATAATTTATTCTTAGCTTTACTTATAAATTCATTTCCCTGTATATTTTTAATGTACATGAGATATTAGTATAACGACAAATGTATTCAATATGTAAGTAAATAAATCTATATAAAGATACTTGAGAAATGCTCACTAAAATTATTTTACCAATGGATTCATTATTAAAATATTGTATAGATCTTTAACCTACAAAAATGTCAGAAAATAGAGATATATTAGAAATATCAAGTAACCACATAAGGTATACATACTGTTTGGGATGTATTTTCTTATTTTCATGCTTATCCTGAATACAAGTATGCTTGATGTTTGGGAACCTAAAGAAAGCAAAAAATAATAATAAAACTCACATTGAAGATATGACTTAGAGATTAGCATATATATACGGAATCTAGAAAAGTGGTACCGATGAGCCTGTTTGCAGTGCAGGAACAGGGACGCAGACATAGAGAACAGACACTCGGACACAGTGGTGTAAGGGGTGGGTAAGGTGAAACGGGAGGTTAGATTTTACTAGTACGCTGCTGCTGCTGCTAAATCGCTTCGGTCGTGTCCGACTCTGTGCGACCCCATAGACGGCAGCCCACCAGGCTCCCCCAGCCCCGGGATTCTCCAGGCAAGAACACTGAAGTGGGTTGCCATTTCTCTTCTCCAGTGCATGAAAGGGAAAAGTGAAAGTGAAGTCGCTCAGTCGTGTCCGACTCAGCGACCCCGCGGAGTGCAGCCCACCAGGCTCCTCCGTCCATGGAACTGTCCAGGCAAGAGGACGGGAATGGGGTGCCATTGCCTTCTCCGAACTAGTACGCTACGATGTGTGAAATAGACGGCTAGCGGGAAGCTGCTGCATAGCACAGAGAGCTCAGCTCGGTGCTCGGTGGTGACCTAGAGGGGTGGGATGGGAGTTGGGGGAAGGAGGTCGAAGAGGAAAGGGATACACGTATACTTATGGCTGATTCACTTCGTTGTAGAGCAGAAACTAACACAACATTGTGTATAGCAACTATACCCCAATTTAGAAAAAAAAAAAAAGTGAGAGAGAGAGCTTTAAAGTTCTAAATACCCCTTTTATCTTCCCTTCTCTAACATATTTCTTCACTACCCAATTCAGATTGAATAAAGAATTGCTCTGGAGATCGAAGAAAAACAGCAACGTGCGTTGCAGTACAATTAGTTTCTTCTGTCTGTTTCTGCCTTAGAGGAGGCCAGGGTTATTTATTATCAGATTAAAACATGCCCTTAAGAACTAAGGAAGTATTAGAGGGAAAATTCTTTTGCACTAGAACCCACTCTAGTATTCTTGCCTGGAGAATCCCGGGGCCGGGGGAGCTTGGTGGGCTGCCGTCTATGGGGTTGCACAGAGTCGGACATGACTGAAGCGACACAGCAGCAGCAGCGTACTAGTCAAATGCTTGAAATTATGGCCCTGCCCATAGTGCAAGCAGGGTGGGTAAAGAAGTTTTCGCTAATATTGGGCCTCCAATAAGACTGAGCTAATATGCGCCATCACCTGCAAGCAGAAGAAAGGAGACTTCACCTGTGTTTAAGTTAAACAAGGTGGTATAACACAAAGACCAAACACTAACTCTAGAAATAGCAGAAAAAAACTCCTTGTGGTTATAATGAAGTCCAAAAACAAGCCACCTATGAGCCGCTTACCTGTCTCCTCCTTTTATAGAGGTTTAAATATTCTCAGTGAGTTGACCTTTTAACTTTACTATGAGTTTCCCTAAGGGTAAATCTTTAGTGGAAATAATTTTATTGAGGGTTCCTACTCAAAAACCTAGGAGAACTTCCCTTGCTATCTTTTCTTGTCTCTTCCAATTTTAAAAAATATTTTAAAACGTCCCTGAGATTGGACTTTATGTGCAACGTGTCACGAGAGAGTGAATATTTATGATCAAACTGCTCTTCTAAAATGTATCATAAAATGAGGTTTATAGTAATGTTCTTCAGACCATTAGCTACCATAATTCTCTAGTTCTTTTCTTGGCTGTTTTATTAATAGTGTACAATCCTCATTACTGCTAACTGTTACTTGTTAAATACAGGCTCATCCACCATAAGCCAGATTCTCCTCCTGCTGCCTGCTTTACAAGATATGTATAAATGGCCTCAAAACCCATCTGTCTGGGAGTCATGAGGTCCCTCCCTCCTAGAAATAGGGGGAAGGGACTGAATGGCCTCTTCTGGACTTTTCCTTTATTAGAATTATTAAACTTCAAAATTCAGCTTGGAATTATCACCCATCTGGTGATTTGTTTTTTAATTAACTAATTTCCTGATAATATGCTGTGCTTAGAAGGAAGAAAGGAAAGTGGCATTCAGAAGTAGCAGAGGAAGGGCGTAAGAGGGAAATTCCAGCAGCAAGAAGTCCTTTTCTTGTTCCATTATTACTCTGATGTCAGTGTCACCTGACCTTAAAAAATTCACTTAGTAAAACTGGCAGCAGGGAGAATGTTTTGCCTGTCAAGTGCTCCCGGTAGTGATGGAGACGCCTTCCAGAGGTCTCTGACCATCCCTGCGGAAATCTTCCCACTTCCGCACTGAAGTCCAGCAGGGAAGGTGGGTGGCAGCTCAAGTGGACCAGCTGCTTCTGTGATGAGGACTGACAGCATGAGGGAGTGAAGCTGTTCTGCAGTGTAGATGGCAAGTCATCAAAGAGAAGACGGCAGGAGCTTCAGGGACCCAGGGGACAGCATTGGAAGCAAAGTGACGTTGGTATCCAAATCTAAGAAACAGTAGAGGCAGATAAATTGCAAGAATAAAGTTATGGGATGGCCTAGTTTAGGAAAAAGCAATTTGCTGATCACAAAGCAAAGAAAAAGCCCCATGAGCTCTCTCTCCTCACACACAGCAGGTAGGGCCATTACCAGGAGAGAGCGGTGGGAGGAAACGAGACCCCTGTGTGCAGACCGCAGAAGAAGAGCTCGCCCCAAAGGGAAACCGGCTTCTTCAGAACAAGAGCTCGCCCCAAAGGGAAATCAGCAGCCAGTGCCACCTGCAGAGGAAAGATATGTCTCCTGTGGGCACCAACTCTCCACAACTGACAGGCTGATATATTCTGCTGAATAAATCGAAAAACTTTCAAGTGGTCTAAAAAAGGTAGTCTGAAGTAGACTGCACTGCAGGGATCCAATCAAGCGAGGAATGTCAGGAGCATCCACACCAGCAGTAAAAGCTCCCAAACTCTGAGTTAAGTGCAAATGAGAAAATATCACGGTGGGTTTTGCTTCTCGCTTCAGGTTTAGAATTTTTTCCAGTGCTTGGATGTTATTCTTTGAAAGACACAAAACTGCAAACTGCTATTTTCATACATGGAGAAAGGCAGGAATAGAACATGCTTCTTTCTGGAACACATAGCAAGCGCCTGACTTTCTTCTTGAATTTTTCTCTTCAAGTTTTGATGCCACTGGGGGCTGGCTTTCCCTCCTCCAGACCCTGCCTCCTCTGTGAATCTCTCCCGAATGAATCCAGCTCTCACCAAACCCTCCTCTTTCAACTGGTAGTTTTCTTATTGCCTGAATTCAATGTGGAGCTTAATTAAATGCTGTCTTACCTTCTAATTGCATCCTATAGATCAATTTCAGCTCCCAAGACTACAAGACCCCTGAGAGCAGGGATTATGTCCAACATACACTCTATCCCCCTCAGCCAGGCTAAAGGTACATACAGAGTATTCGTTCTGATCATCTGATTTGTTGAATGTGAGGGAGGCCTGCTTACCCCAAAAAGCCTCCCTTCCTGTATGTGTATTCTCTTTAAAGCAATTAATTCATTCATCTGAGTTAAGAAATGGACCCAGTTGCAGTACTAGCTTTTCCTAGGATGATTTATACATGAAGACATTCTGCAGTGATATGCCAAGGTCATCCTTGGGACTCCAAAGACCTGGTTTGACTCTGGATTCCTGATGATGTGATCTTGGCATTCTGTCTATGTCAATGAAGATAATCAATAAACAATCTATAGCAGGAATAGAAAGAGCTTTATCTGAGCCAAACTGACTATAGTCTGGAATACTACCTCTCAGATTACTCAGGAGAAACAGGGTTTTCAGAAGTTTTATGTTTTGTCAGAGCAAAAAGCATCAGACAAGTCAGGGATACATTTTTTTAACGTTTCAAAAAAAAAAAAAAAACAGATCAGCACATTGACAGCAAGTCAGCATAGCCTTGACACCTGGGAAGGGAGTCTTAGCATCAAAGGAGGACCAGCAATGGGGTCCCGGGAATGGAAGGATTTAGTCTTTGTTTTTAACATAGACATCCTTCACTTCCAGTTAATGTGCACATTTCTTTAATACTAAAAAGCAGATGCACAGTGTAGGTTTGATAGGCCACAGATTGTTCTAGTTAGCAAAAAATTCAAGCTAACTCATGTATAAGCCAGAATGACATCCCCACATATCATTATGTGAACATTTCTTTCACCATTTACCTGTCCATGTGATTTGCTTATCTACAAAATGGGGAAATAGCATTCTACTAATGATTGTGTGACAACTGAAAGAAAAATACATGTAATATTTAGACCATAGTAAAGTAAAGGGGCTCAACAGTAAAGAATCTGCCCCACAAATCTGCCTGCCAATGCAGGAGACATGAGTTTGATCCCTGGGTCAGGAAGATCCCCTGGAGAAGGAAACGGCAACCCACTGCAGTAGTCTTGCCTGGGAAATCCCATGGACAGAGGAGCCTAACAGTTTGCAGTCCATGGAGTTGCAAAGAGTCAGACATGACTTAGTGACTAAACAACAACAACAACAAACCTTAGTAAGTGTTAGCTTTATTAACAGTAACAGTGTCAGTAAGAACTAAGATAAAAACTGACAGGTCTGAGATATGATCCTACTTGCAAGCTGACAGCTGAGCTTGCCATGGTTTCATGCATGCTGGCAGGAGCCAGGAGGCCAGAGTTGGAGACGCTGGACCTTGCTGCTCACAGGTCAGCAGGCAGCCCAAGCTTTCTACTTTTATCAGTTCCAGTCACTCCCCAACTTCCATTAGACTTAGGTCACACCAAGAAACTCTGAGCCTCAGAAACCCAAACCTCTTATAATGAGCTGCAAACAAGCCTGCCTGACTTTGCACTGAGGGGAACATTGTTTTCATTTGAAGCAGTGATCAGGCCTGCCCTCTGCTTCAGAATGAGCCACTCTACCTTCCAATGCTGTTTGCTGTGCCAGCATCCTTTAAAGAGATAGTTCAGGATGAAGGTTGTCAGCACTGCTGCTCTCAATGTGGGCAAAAAAAACAAAAATCCACAGGGAATTGGAAGAAACTCCCAATAGAGATTAGCCACAATTAGCAAGGACCCAACAACTTGTAGGAAAAGATGGAGAAGTAAATTTCAATATTGAAAGATAGGAAATAAGTACCATTCAAGAAACCACTGAGTATAACAAACGCTCACAATATGCAAAATACCATGTAGCTGTATAGAAGAGTGAAGCCAAAAAAATTCCTTTGGGTTCTTGCATTTTTGCTAGGGAAAAATCTCAAATGAACCTTTTGGCCAACCAATATTTACTGACATGGAAAATGTTTATATCGTTTTTAAAGAAAATAGGTCTAAAAAATAAGTACAATATACTTCCACTAATATTTACAGGTAAATCATTTACATGGGCTATTGTAAATAGTAAATGAATAATTTGATTTACATAAAGTATTAAATTTATAGCATGTAATATTTATAAATACTGTCCTGGAATGATACAGTCAGCCTTGCCCTCCACTCAAGAACTGTGCATAAGAACTTATCTAAAAAAAAGATGGGGAATCCCAGCAGGCTTCCAAGAGGAGGTGGTGATTGAGTCTAATTTCAATTAGATGTAAAAAGTAAGAAGGGAGTTCAGAAAAGACATATATGAACACACTTAACTTGGAATAGTGCGATATATTCATGAAATATTATAAACTATCCATAAACAACACATTGTTTGATGTAACTGGCATAAAAGTTGAATGCTAAAAAATAGTAGAAGATGAAGCTAAAAAAGTAGACATGGGTCAGATAAAAATAGGAGTCGATTATGTGCCGTAAAGATCAGGTGATGAACATACCTTTCCTATTTACAGTTCTGCCAGAAGCAGTTGCCGGGTTCAGTGGCACAGTTTGTTAGCTGAAAAGCTGTTTGAACTGAGTCTGTCCAGCGCTGAGCCACACTCCTTTATCCTCCTGGTACAGGACCCACACCTGGACCAGCCTTGGCCCATCAGACCCCTCACTGAGATCCAAAATGATACCAGCATTGCTTCTTCTGACACATACCTACTCCTTCCTCTTTGTACGTTACTGCCTAAGGACAGTCACTGCCATGCTCCACATCCCAAACCAGAACCCAGGGGCCCTTGAAGAGTTCTTCCTCCAGCATCTTCCCACCTCCCCCTAGAAGAGTCAGACATAATTTCTCACCTCTATATCCACAACCACTATCTTCGCTCTGCCTCTGAGCCAGCTCCTCTGGACCCTTGCAGTAGCCTCCTCCAGTCTACGTGCCTCACTGCCACCGCTAATCTGATCATGTTTTTCTCGCTTAAAAAGTCCTTCATGGCTCGCCCCCACCTACAAGGTTAAGCTCACCTTCTTTCTCACGGCACGCATGCTCTTTCACCATCTGGCCGTCCCACTCTCCAGCCACACCCTGGCTGCCGCCTCCAAGCTTCCACAGTCCTGACATTCATTCCAAACGAGGGCAGCTTCTTGGAATATCCCATGTTCCTTCATTCTTTCTTGCCTCCCCGCAGGCTACAACCTCTGCCCAGAAAGTCCTGTCTCTTCATTAGCCATCTGGAAACTATGCTTCACCTTCCAATACCCAGGTGAAGCCTCAGTCCCTCAGAAAGCCTACCCTGGAGAGTTAAGTGCTTCTTCCTACGTAAGCGCCTCCTTCGGATGAAGCTCAACCCAGATATATTACAAATATAGCTACTGACATGATGCTTTAATCATTTATTTGTATCTCTCTTTGATAGAAATCTTCAGTTCAGTTCAGTTCAGTTCAGTCACTCAGTCGTGTCCGACTCTTTGTAACCCCATGAATCGCAGCACGCCAGGCCTCCCTGTCCATCACCAACTCCTGGAGTTTACCCAAACCCATGTCCATCAAGTCAGTGATACCATCCAACCATCTCATCCTTGGTCGTCCCCTTCTCCTCCTGCCCCCAATACTTCCCAGCATTAGGGTCTTTTCCAATGAGTACAACTCTTCACATGAGGTGGCCAAAGTACTGGAGTTTCAGCTTCAACATCAGTCCTTCCAATGAACAACCAGGACTGATCTCCTTTAGGATGGACTGGTTGGATCTTCTTGCAGTCCAAGGGACTCTCAAGAGTCTTCTCCAATACCACAGTTCAAAAGCATCAATTCTTCGGCTCTCAGCTTTCTTCACCGTCCAACTCTCACATCCATACATGACCACTGGAAAAACCATGCCTTGACTAGATGGACCTTTCTTGGCAAAGTAATGTCTCTGCTTTTAAATATGCTATCTAGGTTGGTCATAACCTTCCTTCCAAGGAGTAAGTGTCTTTTAATTTCATGGCTGCAATCACCATCAGCAGTGATTTTGGAGCCCAAAAAATAAAATATGACACTGTTTCCACTGTTTCCCCATGTACTTCCCATGAAGTGATGGGACCAGATGCCATGATCTTAGTTTTCTGAACATTGAGCTTTAAGCCAACTTTTTCACCCTCTTCTTTCACTTTCATCAAGAGGCTCTTTAGTTCTTCTTCACTTTCTGCCATAAGGGTGGTGTCATTTGCATATCTTCACTCACTCGTAAAACCATGGAAGACAGGGGCAATATCTTATTCTTCACGTTTTTAGCCATAGCACATAATGGACACTTTATAAACTCGGGGTAAATGACTTGCTGTACTGGGTACTTAAATGGATAACTAATGGTAGTTAGATGGATGATTTTGAGTTATTGGCTTGCATTTAACAGAACTCAAACTGTTAAATTTTCCAACAGAAGAAACCATCTAAAAGGAAACACATTTTCTTAATCCTAGTTCATCTTGTGCTATAATCTCTTCTTTTAAAACACAAACACCCACAGGCATACACATTACACACAACTTTGCCTTAAAGGGAAGATCATATTATAGGAAATAAACCTAGCATTCAAGCACTCACCAGAGCCATTCATCCTAAAAAGATGTGAAGAGCATGGAGGTAATAATAGCTCCATTTATTGGGTGTTTACTGTGAGCCTATGTACCTTATATGACACACAACAACAACCTGGGATGTAGTGATAGTCCCATGTAAAGACACACCACTAGGTCTGAAACCCTGAATCCTTGACCCAAAGGACATTTTTTATCCACTAAGAGAATCAAATCATCAAAATTTACAGCAGGAAACACTGATACAGAATGTGACTTTCTCTGCAATAATTATGGGAACAGTATCAGTATTTTCTTAGACATATAAAAGGCAGGATTTACCCAAGAGCTCTACCATAACTGGTCAATATGAAAACTCATTTCATACTACACAGTTTACACTGCCGCATTTAAAGTTTGTTTTTTTAAGGCAAGCTTGCCAACAATAATCTGTAATTATTTCTGCAACGAGTATGAATAAGACAGCCATGTTTCTGTTTCAGACCACGTTCTCTAAATTGTTTTCAAACAATCCAAAACCCTCCTAGCAGGTTAGAAAACAGAATTCTCGGTAAATATTGTCATAACTGTTTCTAGTTTTAAGCAATTATTTCTTTTCTGTTTTTTTTTCCCCCTAATGAGAATGAAGAATACAAATAAATTGAAGCTTGGCTACACTGTGGAGAACATTTTGTGCAGAATTAGTTTGCTCAGTGTTGTCTCACATGACTGCTTAGAATATTGAGGAATTCTAGAAGCTCAAAATAAGAAGGAACACATACACTTTTCCTCTAAGGCACCATGGTCCACAGCCTCAAGGCGGCCCCAGCGACTCCTGCCTCCTGGTGGTCACGCCCTTGTGTGCATCCCTGCACCCTCAGGGTTGATCTGTGGGACCCACTGAGGAGAGAAGTTATGACTTGTAACTGACAAGGGTTGGTCATAAAAGACTCTTTGATTCGTCTGTCTTTCTCACTGTCACTCATTTTGGGGGATGCTAACTTCCAGGACATGAGGCTAGCCAGTGACCTCTCAGGAAGCCCTGAGAAAGGTGCACATGGCAAGGAGCCGAGGCTTCCCTCAGCAACCAAGTGCGGGAGCCACGTGGACTGGATACTCCCATAGGTCGCGCTGTCCTTCTTGACACCTTGACTGCAACCACAGGAGGGACTCTGAGCCATTCAGCTTAGCTGCTTCTCAATTCTGACTCTTAGAATCTGTGTGAGAAAAGGAATGTTTTGTTCCTCCCAGCCTCTGTGTTTGGGGGATTTATTTTACAACTAGAGATGTATGATAAAGACAGTATCCTGAGGCCACATACAACACTTCTGCTGAAATCCCATGGCCCAAAAGTGTAGCTTCTCAATCACAAGCTGATGAGCTAAAGAAGCAACAGGAGTTTTTATTCTAGGGGGCCGTGCACCTAGATTCTTGTTACTGGGGGAAGGGGCAGAGGTGGACAGGAACCAGGTGATAAACAGGCTGAAATTGCAGCCCCTAGCAAATTTCACTTCCCAGGATCCCCAGCATGTAAATTGCACTTGGCCAAGTGACTCGCCATGGCCAGTGGGGTATCAGCAAGCTTGCTGTAGGCAGAAGCTCCCGCTCCAGGTGTTACTCTCCACCTCTCCCTTCTAAGAGCCTGGAGGGGTCCTAGCAATGCTGCCTGGGAGATTGGGAAAGATCATAGTGCAGCAAAACATCATTGCAGTATTCCCCAAAAGATTCAGTGTTGTTTAAAGCTATCATATGTGGGCATGTTTTGTTATACAGAAGAGATTACTGAAACACAGCCTTACCAAGTACAAAATACCCTGGAAACTTACTGTAAACTGTACCCTATTGTCTAAAATAAAGGCTTTTTTTGCATTTTTTAAAAATAAACTTTATTGGATTATAGTTGCTGTATAATGTTGTTGGTTTCTATTGTACAGAAGGTGAATCGGCTCTACATGTGCATGTGTCCTCCTTTTCTGAACTCCTTCCTATTTAGGTCACCACAGAGCATCAAGTAGAGTTCCCTGTGCTACACAGTAGGTTCTTATTAGTTATCTATTTTATACATAGTATCAATAGTTTATGTATGTTAATCCCAATCTCCCAACTCAACCCACCCCTTTTTTCCCCCTTGGTATCCATACATTTGTTCTCTACTTCTGTGCCTCTACTTCTGCTTTGCAAATAAGTTCACCTGTACCATTTTTCTAGATTTCATATATATGCATTAATATACAATATCTGTTTTTCTGTTTCTGACTTCACTGTGTATGACCCTCCCTAGGTCCATTCACATCACTACAAATGACCCAAATAAATAAATTAAATAAAGGCATTTTTCATGCTGTAATACAGTAAAGAAACTGCTTTCCTTGATTTCAGTCAGATAAGGCAGTTGACTTACCCAACTGAATAATACAGTTAAGGGTTCTTACAGAAAGGGTCTATCTTAAAGATCATGGAAGTTAACTTTTCCTATAATAAATCAATTTTTTTTGTTTTCATCTAAAACATCATTTCTTAAACTGTGGTATGAGGTCCATGAATTGACCTCAGGGACCACATTAAAGGAGATGCCAAAACTTTTATATTAATGCCTTCTAGGTGTTTTGAAACATAATTTTGAAATGGATGTTCCATTTATAACAAATTAAGTTATTAAAGCATTGCTGATTTCAGATAATATAGGATAGCAGTACACACTCTGAACTATATATTGTTGGTTAATTTACAGCCAGAATTGTTTCCTTGCTAAAATATACAGAATAATTTTCCTTAGAAAAGAATTACTGAGACGCAGGTGGCCCAAGTGGTAACTAACCACTTGCCAGTGCAGGAGACACAAGAGACGTGGGTTGGATCCCTGGGTCAGGGAAGATCGCCTGAAGGAGGGCATGGAAACCCACTCCAGTATTCTTGCCTGGAAAATCCCATGGACAGAGGAGCCTGGTGGACTACAGTCCATAGAGTAAGAGTCATTTACGACTCCAGCAAAGAGTCAGACATGACTGAAGCAACTTAGCATGCACACAGCAATTGTCATTATATATATGAACACACAATTTTTATAAATTCATTTTAAAGAGTTAACTATAAAATGCCAAAGAAAATAAAGTGTGAAAAAATGTCCTTATTTTTGGATTTTACTATATCTGAAGGTTTCCCAGGTGGTAGAGAATCCACCTGCTGATACAGGTGGTAGACTCAGGTTTTATCCCTGGGTCAGGAAGATACTCTGGAGGGTGAAATGGCAACCCACTCCAGCATTCTTGCCTTGAAAAATCCCATGGACAGAAGAGCCTGGCAGGCTACAGGTTGTAAAGAGTTGGACACGATTGAGCGACTGAGCATGCACTGTAACTGAAGATAAATTAAAAATAAACATCTCTGTGCTCTAGGTGTTAAAAAGATTTTTTCCAATAAAAATATGAAGCCAAAAAAATTGAAAACAATACCTTATGTCTATCCCTGATGTGAATCTTCATGAAAAGAAAACTGGATTTGGAAAGCTGGGATTTTTACTAACTTTTGGATTTGCCCCAATAGAAAAATATTGTCTGGAAGCATCTGAAATGAAGCCACACATGACTGAAAAAATCTCACTGAACTCATGAGCTCTGTTTTGTGACTTGGAGCAGAAACACAATGACAAGCAGCATCCTTGTCAAACCACATCCCTGAGTCCACAAAGCAGGTCATGAATTACAGGTAGTGATGCCAGTTTCCTCCATCCGAAAGAAACCACACAAGATCTTAGTGAAGCCAAAAATCTTAGCTTCTTATATTAATACGCACTGAAAGGCAGGTGTACTGAAAGGTTATTGGAGTATTGAAAGTCTGTGTTCAAAATAACAAAATATTTATTTATCAATAAAATATGGGACTTTCAAAAATCACAAAAATCTCTCAAAGACACTGAGTCACAAATCTGTGTCCTTTGTTAAAGGAAGCAGATCACAAGTCCACACATAGCTGGGCTGCATCCCTTCCAAGAGCATCACACCAGATACTCTGCCAACACCCCTGGAAAAGCCCACAGGTGTGTCTCCAGCCAGAATCAAGGCATCAGCTACACAGAAGCTTACTGGCACTCAAGAGGATGTAGTAAAGGAACCACAGAACTGGATTTCAAGCCAAGATAGTTCACCTATTAGTAGGATGATCTTGAACAACTTTTCTAACTCCTCTGAGTCTAGAGTTTCCCCATTTGCAAAATGATAATACCTACCTAAAAATGCATGCTTAAAGATCAAATGAACTTATCTACAAAACAGAAATAGAGTTACTGATATAGAAAATAAACTTATGGTTACCAGAGGGGTAGGTGATGGAGGGATAAATTGAAGATTTGGATTTACACATACATAATACTATATAAAATATAGATAACTAACAAGGACTACTGTATAGCACAGGGAACTCTACTCAATATTCTGTAATAACCTATATGGGAAAAAAAAATCTAAAAAGGAGTGGACATATGTATAGCAGATTCACTTTGCTATACACCTGAAACTAACACAACATTGTAAATCAATTATACCCCAGTAAAAGTTTTTTTTTTTTTAGGGTAAAATATGATAATATGTAAATGGATCTAGCCTTGTGCTGGTACTCAGTGAAATTTTGGTTGCTTTAAACTGAAAAAGCAAAACTCGAAACTCATCTAGTTCCTTCTTCTGAGTCTCCAATTCAAAGTTTTCCTGGAGACTGAGAACTTTTTCCTTAGCCCTCATCACCATTACCTGAATTCTTCCAAGGCTGGCCTACAGTGTCTGTAAGACCCTCTGGACACGGGACCTTTTGCTCAAGGTGAACCTGAAATGGAGCAGGACCGTGGTCTGGTCCTTCACCCATACCTCTGCCTGCCTTTCATCTATGGAATACCTTTGTGTGCTCAGTGACTCAGTAGTGTTGGACTCTTTGTGACCCTATGGACTATAGCCACTAGACTCTTCTGTCCATGGAATTACCCAGGCAAGAATACTGGAGTGTGTTAGCCAAAGAATACTATTAATCAAAGAAGTGAGAAAATGTGGAAAAACAGTCCAACAAGAATAAATAATAATAGTTTAGTCATTAAGCATAGTCAAGGACCTTTAGTTTCTCCTCAAGGACTATAGATAATACTCTGAGCCATATCCTATGAGCTGTCTTGTATATATTGAAACCCCCACCAGGTGGAAGAAGTTAGCTATGTTATGATCAGACTATAGTCACGATATAAGCTGCCACAATTCTGAGAACTGACCTCCAAGAAATGGGAACGAATTGACCCTCTAACTAAAGACTAACTGTACTTAATAAAAATGATGTTTGTCAAGCCACTGATGACCAGTTTCAACATAACTGTCAGAATTGACTGTGCTCTTTCTGTATGTAGTCACCTTCCTCAGCCTGTAAAAGTTCTTACCCTCTGATTGTAAATGGGAAGGAGCTAGATTTTTGACAGGAGTCACTCTTGGATGCCAGCATCCAAAATAAAGCACACTTTCCTTTCCACTAACTTGCCTCTTTACTGACTTTTGATCGGCGAACAACCAGACCTCTACTTTTGGTAGCAAATTCACAGCTGCCCTGTGGAGGCTGCGAGTGCAACAACTTCTCTCCCTGCTCAGTTCTGGGCACAATTTCTGCCCACCCCCACCTGTGCTCTTAGCAGCTCTCTCCAGGTGTATGAGAAGTCCCATAGGTGGACCCAGGCAGGCATCTCTGAGCTTCACATGGCTCTCTCCCTCGAAGTGTATGGCAGCTCCAGGTCTACATTTATCATTTCCATCTTTATTCAGTAAGCACCTGACACCCACTAACCCAAGCCTCCTCTGTGCATATGAATATTGGATTAAGATAGCATATGGCAAATACAATACTCAATGGAACACTTAATTCATTTTAATGAGTGTACTAAGACAATTCATCACTCCATCGGTAGATTTTACCATTCACCATGTGATGATTGTGTAATTCCATTATTTTTAACTAACTTCACCAAACACTTTCATATATCAACTTGATCTTCACAAAAATCCTGTGTTGTAGGGAGGCCAGATACTTTAAGTCCCATTTTATTTTTATGATGAAGGACAGAAAACTTAAGTCAACTAGCTACAGCTACTCAGCTAATCTGTTGTCCAATAAACTAGATTCTAAGTATTACGGTTTAAAAATCTACACTTTTTTCACTATACTCTGCTGTCTCCTGGTGTACTATCTCTTATCTAACTGGTAATAGAAGTAGTCAAAACACAAGGCAGCCTCTGAAATTAGCATCAGATTATGTGTATCAAACAAAGTGATTAAAGAAAGCAAAGCTGTACCAAGAAGGCTTTCTTCAATTTGTATTCAAAATTCTATATTCCTTATACAAGCAAAGATAAAACCGAACTATTTTTCAAGTGATAAAAATTGCACATGGTGATTATAGAAAATGGAAATGAGAAAACGTTGTCTGGATGCTATTTTGAATATTTTGGATATTTATTGCACATTTTGAGAATGTGAAAGATGTGAGGTGATTTTGTTTCCAACCTAGCCCTGTGGCTGCCGTGAGGAGAGTACTTAGGATCCCAGAGGCAGAAGAAAACCAAACCACATGGTAGGCACTGAGATGTGATGTCTGGAATAAGGTACGTGGTAAAGGTACAGCAGATGGGGTGGTTATGGGCTGTAAGCAAAAGAGAGGTGGTAGGAAGTACTTGGCCTGAGAAATGGGTGGCTGATGGGTGTCACTTGGTGCATGAGGAAAAAATGGGCAGAAACAGGTTTTTCAGGAAGAAATCAAGGATTCTGATTTGCATATGTTAAGCTTGAAGTAGCTGATGGTCATTCATGTGGATGATCCGGTCAGATGCGTGAGTCTGTGAAACAAGGGAGAGTGGGGGTACAAGACAGCAACGTGGTGTATCATTATGACACAACATTGTCTCATGCACTGATGTAGCTTGAGATAGGTCACAGCAGTGCCTCTGGGACTGGTGCTGCTGGTCAGTTAGCACAGTTACTCTACTCAACCAAGAAGGTCAGCTTAGATCAACGCCTTTTTTTTTTTTAATAAGTTTATTTATTTTAGTTGGGGGCTAATTACTTTACAATATTGTAGTGATCAACGCCTTTAAACTGGAAAACCACGTGGCTGAGAGGGTGAAATTGGCAATGCTACACCTGATCAACCTGCTACAGTGCATATGAAGCCATTTGCTTCCCTATATAGATTTGTTTATTGATTATGGTAGGAAACCTTCCCAAACAACCCTTGCTTCCACTTGCTTTGTAAGGCTTTTTTGTTTTATTGGTTTCTGTTTTGTTTTGAGTCAATCCTTATTTCTTTGTATTTATGAGGCAGACAGTTGTTCACACACATAAAACAATTTTGTTTTATTTTTAAATTATTCATTCTAAATAGCAGCCATTACACTAATCTTTATTTAGCTGTCTGGCTTGATATTAATTCAATAATCATTTCTGAATAACAAATTACTTTTATCCTTTCAAGCCTATGGCAATGATGACTGAGTCAAGTAGCTGTACATGTTTGAGGTGGGGGAGGAGTCATCTTATGTCTCTTAACACTGATTCCTGGATCACCAAGCAGCCTTCTATGAAAACTTAGCTTTTTATCACTCATCAGTAAGAATACACTGCTCTGCATGAGTTGTAAGTCTCATTGAAAACAGATCTTCTGAAATACAGTATGTACATAGATATATACATACACTTCACATGAGGATCCAAGAAGCAAAATATGTGATCAGATTTAAAAGAAACATAACAAAAGGAAAAGCTTGCAAAAATAGAGTCAACGAGCAGCTTCACGTCACCAGTGAACAATGACAAAAGGGATTCAGCATCTGATGGTGGTACCCAGGATGAAGAGAACAACAGGGTTGCACAGCAGACAATAAAGAGAAAGCTACATAACTTTAAAGGCTGAAGGGGTGGTGCCCACACAGATACCTGCACTTAACTTAGGTGAATGCCTTTGAAGAAATGACACATTGCTGCTGTGGGTTAATAGCTATCTCCCCCAATGATGCTGGTCCTTAGCAGCCTCAGGGCATTGTGAGAAGGGCAAGCTTAGTGGTGTGGCAACAGTGGGGTCACAGGGAGAAACTGCTGTGCAGAGCACAACCTTGGAGCAAGCCAGGTTCTAAGGCTACCACGTTTGATAAGAACCACATTAAGTGCTTTCCATGCACTCCCCACTTACCCCTCAAGCAGTCTTAGAGATAAGTTCCACCACTCTGTCACAGCTGTAGCTGGAATTCCTAGGAGAGTCACTGTCTAACTGGGATAAACAAAAAGCAGCACAACAGAAATGCTCCAGTTAAGCTTCTACTGGCCAACTGAAAAATACATGTCAAGGGTATGAAATGTATAGTGGGGAGAATACAGTCAGTAACTATAATATTTTTGTATGGTGATGGATGGTAACTAAACATATCATGGTAAAAAGTTTGAAATGTGTGCAAATATCAAATCACTATGTGTGTAATAGGAACTAACATAGTGTTTAAGGTCAATTATACTTCAAACAACAATCTCAGAAAAAAGGTATCAGATCTGTGGTTACCAGAGACAGGAGTGGATGGGGAAGGCAGAATTAGATGAAAGTAGCCAAAACGTACAAATGGGAATTCCCTGGCGAACCAGTGGCTAGGACTCCATACTTTCACTGCCAAGGGCACATATGAAGCAGTCAAAAAAAATAAATAAATAAAACTTCCAATAATATAAATAGATGCTAGGGATGGAATGTACAACATGATAAATATAATTAACACTGCAGTACATTACAAGGGAAAGTTGTTAAGAGAATAAATCCTAAGGGTATTCAAGGAAAAATAATTTTTACTATTTTTTAAATTTTGTGTCTCTCTGAGTTAGTCATTCAGTCATGTCTGACTCTGTACCCCACCAGGCTCCTCTGTCCATGGACTTTTCCAAGCCAGAGTACTGGAGTGGGTTGCTATTTCCTCCAACAGGGGATTTTCCTAACCCAAGGATCAAACTTGGGTCTCCTTCTTTACAGGTGGACTCTTTACCATCTGACCCACCAGGGATGGATGTTCATTAAACTTACTGTGATCATCACTTCATGGTGTATGTAAGTCAAATCATCATGCTCTACACCTTAAAGTTGTATAAATAGCTGAGAAAAGAGACGCTAAAGGCAAAAGAGAAAAGGAAAGATACAACCATCTGAATGCAAAGTTCCAAAGAACAGCAAGGAGAGATAAGAAAGCCTTCCTAAGTGATCAATGCAAAGAAATAGAGGAAAACTATAGAATGGGAAAGACTAGAGATCTCTTCAAGAAAATTAGAGATACCAAGAGAGCATTTCATGCAAAGATAGGCAATAAAGGCCACAAAAGGCATGGGACCTGACAGATGCAGAAGAGATTAAGAAGAAGTGACAGGAATACACTGAAGAACTATACAAAACATATCTTCGTTTCATGACCCAGATAAGCATAATGGTGTGATCACTCACCTAGAACCAGACATCTTGGAGTGTGAAGTCAAGTGGGCCTTAGGGAGCATCACGACGAACAAAGCTAGTGGAGGTGATGGAATTCCAGCTGAGTTATTTCAAATCCTCAAAGATGATGCTGTGAAAGTGCTGCACTCAATATGTCAGCAAATTTAGAAATCTCAGCAGTGGCCACAGGACTGGAAAAGGTCAGTTTTCATTCCAATTCCAAAGAAAGGCAATGGCAAAGAATGTTCAAACTAACACACAATAGCACTCATCTTACATGCTAGCAAAGTAATGCTCAAAATTCTCCAAGCCAGGCTTCAACAGTATGTGAACCATGAAATTCCAGATGTTCAAGCTGAAATAAGAAAAGGCAGAGGAACCAGAGATCAAATTGCCAACATCTGTTGGATCATCGAAAAAGCACAAGAGTAACAGAAAAACATCTACTTCTGCATTATTGACTACGCCAAAGCCTTTGACTGTGTGGATCACAACAAACTGTGGAAAATTCTTCAACAGATGGGACTACCAGACCACCTTACCTGCCTCCTGAGAAATCAGTATGCAGGTCAAGGAGCAGCAGTTAGAACCGGATATGAAACAAGACTGGTTCCAAATTGAGAAAGGAGTACGTCAAGACTGTATATGGTCACTCTGCTTATTTAACTTATTTGCACAGCACATCATGCAAAATGCCAGGCTGGATGAAGCACAAGCTGAAATCAAGATTGCGGGAGAAGTATCAATAGCTCCAGATATGCAGATGGCACCACCTTCATGTCATAAAGCAAAGAAAAACTAAAGAGCCTCTTGAAGAAAGTGAAAGAGGAGAGTGAAAAAGTTGGCTTAAAACACAACATTCAAAAAATTAAGACCATGGCATCCAATTCAATCACTTCATGGCAAATAGATGGGGAAACAATAGAAACAGTGACAAACTTTATTTTCTTGGGCTCCAAAATCATTGTAGATGGTGACTGCGGCCATGAAATTAAAAGACGCTTGTTCCTTGGAAGAAAACCTATGACCAACCTAGACAGCATATTAAAAAGCAGAGACATTATTTTGCTGACAAAGGACCATCTAGTCAAAGCTATGGTAAGTAGTTATGTATGGATGTAATAATTGGACTATAAAGAAAGCTGAGCGCCAAAGAATTGATGCTTTTGAATTATGGTGTTGGAGAAGACTCTTGAGATTAAATAAATACTAGGGATTATACTTGGTCTGCAAGGAGACCCAACCAGTCCATTCTAAAGGAAATCAGTCCTGAATATTCATTGATGATTCATGACTGATGCTGAAGCTGAAGCTCCAATAATTTGGTCACCGGATGCAAAGAACTGACTCATTGGAAAAGACCCTGATGCTGGGAAAGATTGAAGGCTGGAAGAGAAGGGGACGACAGAGGATGAAATGGTTGGATGGCATTACCAACTCAATGGACATGAATTTGACCAAGCACCAGAAGTTGGTGATGGACAGGGAGGCCTGGCATGCTGCAGTCCATGGGGCCGCAAAGGGTCAGACATGACTGAGCAACTGAACTGATTCCTTGCTGATATGTCAATTATATCTCAATAAAACTGGAAGAAAAGAAAGAAAGAAAGAAAATCCTAACCATCCATCTGTCCATCCATCAATCAATCAATCCACCCACCTTTGCCAGACTACAAAGCCACTTTTCTGCTTTGCCCATTGAGCAAAGCACAGATAGGGGGCGCTCCAGAGAGACCCAACATGGGACGATCAAGAAGGGTCTTGCTTCATCCCATCAGCCTTCAGGTCCCCTGAGCACTTCCCAAGGATGCTTTCCACCCCAGCGAGAAGTTTGCTTCCGAAGCTGCAGTTGAATACAGTTATTCCAACCCTTTCCCAACCAGCAGGGGCGCCCCTCAGAGACCTTCCACTGCCATTTTGTCTCCCCTGAGAGGTCAGGATCCCAACACCCTGGGCTGCAGCTTCTCCACGAGCTGAGATTCAGGTTCTAAATGGTAATGATTCCAGCCCCTTTCCTTTCTGTGCCCAACTCTTAGGAGTAGCCACAGCCTCCTGCAGTTGCAGCCTCTGTGATAACTTCGAATTTTCTTTTTGCCTTTTCATTTACCTTGTTAATAATTTTACACTTAGTTAACAGTTCTTTGTATTAAATCCTCTCTAATAAAATAGCTGGTATGATTTCTGTCTCCCAAATAGGTAATGTTCCAAGAAATATGTACCTGTCACATTCATATATTCCATTTTGCATAAAAATCGCGAAGTATTCATTGATAACTAAAACTCAGCTGTAGGCACTTATGAAATCCGTATACTCAAGATTAAAAATCTGGAGATCTGACGTAGGAATCATTAGATGATAGTTTTTAGAAAACTATTTGCAAGTGCCATCAGTCCCAGGCTATTGCTCACAGAGTAGTCCAGACAGTCTTGTGAGTAAACGCTGTGTTGCCTGTGTAGTGTGCTATTTCCCAAAAGGTGGCCCTGGTATTTCAAGTAATGTATCACATTTTAAGAAGGTAAATGGCTAATAACCATGAGAATTTCATAGTCTTCTTTTTGATCACACTCTGTTCTCTGAACTGTTTTAGAGAACTGATTTTTTTCTCAGTCTGTTCTTGTAATGTTTTTCAACATTTATTTTGACAGGCCCCAATGAATTGAGTTCCCTTGAGTTTAAGTAGACTTAAGGTAGAAGCTGATATTAAGATTTCTAGAAAATTGTAGGGCTGGTGTCATGTGGGAAGTGTCGTCTTTTTCCTCTAATAGAGAGAACTCTGAGATGCCATGCAGTTTCCACAAGAATTGGGCAAGATTGTCCCCTGGAGAAATGAAAGAGCTTCTAGAGTGTCTACGTATATTCACCTTTTACCTCCTGCTTTTTAAATTTCTATTTCTGTGTGTTTTACAATACAGGTACAATACCAACTTGATTTAAAAATGTAATTATTTTAGAAATAGAAATAAGTACCTATAGCTTGAGTATATTCTTAAAGCTGTTTTACTGTTAGGAGTCCACTTTTAGAGAATTTTGGGGACCACTGCTCTATTTTTTTCGATGTTTTTCCATTTTAGATTATTTCAAGGTATTGAATATTGTTCCCTATGCATAATAGTAGGATCTTGTTATCTGTTTAATATATCGTAGTGTATGTGTGTTAATCCCCAACTCCTGCTTTATCCCTCGTCTCCCTTTCCTCTTTGGTAACCCCACATCTGTTTTCTTTGGGAGACCACTGCTCTAATGATAAGGCATCGTGTGTCTGGAGCGAGGATCAGCAAGCTAGAGCTGCAGGTCACTGCCGCCCCAGGCGTGCTCTTGCAGGACTCTCCAAGCTAAGGCTGAGAGAAGAGGAGAGTGAGAATGTGTGGCAGTGACGATGTGGCCACAAAGGCTGAAGAGTTTACCAACTGCCCTTCACAGGGAGCTTCTGCCAACCGCTACTTTGGAGGGAGTCCACTCAAACTGCTTCCAAAATTCTTGGAAAAAGTGAGAGAGCATCCCTTCTCACTTCATTAATGAGATGAGCACAGATGGAGGGTGGGGCAGGTTCAGAGGCTGTTGCTCGAGGTACAACTGCGGGTGTGACAGACATCACAGCAGTCAGTGCCCGGCGGGCAGGGGGTCAAAGACAGAGGGACCAACCATGCAGGCACTGATGACTTCCTGGAGGATGATGACAACCCTTGAAGGGGCCTGCTACACTGGCCTGGAGGGTGTCACAATTAAACAAGCTTCATTCCATGAGCAGGAGGTAAGTAAGAAGAGAGTAAGGTGACAACGAAAATTTTAGATCAACATCTATGACTATGAAATGCAATAATGACTAACGCTCAAAAGGTGATGCTGGATCATTAAAATCTGAACCAAGTATTTTCAACACTCTCTTATTAAGGAGTGAGAAATACATTTTAGAAGCATTTACACCAGAGGAAATGCTGAAATAAATAATCCTGAATTGAATAGTTTAATTTGCATCCAAGAAACTAGGCTACACAGAATGAGGTGATAACCAGCTGAGCAACTCTTGATCATACAAAGATGGAACAGAAGCTGAAAGCCAAAATCGTGAGGGCTAATTCATTGATGAGGCCCCTCAGTACCTGTTGATGAGGAAGAGGAAATTAAAATATAAGGTAATTCGGCTGCCTATGTGAGCAGGAATAGGCTTTCCAGAGAGCCTAATTAACTGGAATGTGTTCATTCTGCTCCATTTTAGAGTTCCCCAAATATGTTATTCAGTGTCTAAAATCAGGAAGCTGGGAATAAATCTGTCCTTTGACCACTGGATTAAGTAGAATTAGCCTTTGCAAATTTAGATATAAATGTCTAACAAAAAGCATCCAGCAGCTCCTGTCTGTGCCTGCCAGGGTTGGAAGTTTCTGTTGCTCATAGAAGGACCATATTATAGCATGAATGGCTTGAACACAGGCATAGACACTGCCAGATGACACCAGCATCTGTTCCACCTTCTTAATGTCCAAGAGAAATTCTATTTTGTCTATAAGTACTAGTGCTTTAAATATATCGAATTTAATTTTCTCAATAGCTCTACCATATTCCTGATTTCTCAGGAAGGTTAGATAACTCACCCAAGATGATACAACTAGGAAGTGCCTGTGTGCATCCTTAGTTGCTCAGTCGTGTCCAACTTTTTGTGACCCCTTGGACTGTAGCCTGCCAGACTCCTCTGTCCACGGGATTCGCCAGGCAAGTGTACTGGAATTGTTAACTGTTCTCTTCTCCAGGGGATCTTCCCAACCCAGGGATTGAACTTGGGTCTCCTACATTGCTGGTGGATTCTTTACCATCTGAGCCACCAGGTAAGCCACTAGGAAGTAGTGATCTCAAACTCAAATCCAGATCTGATGGCCTCTGTTGCTTCTTCCTTAATGCTAAGCCCAGTGCATTGCCCATATATGCTTGCGCAAGGACAGTTTTATTCAA
The DNA here is from genome assembly GCA_024291935.2 of Okapia johnstoni. Lineage (NCBI taxonomy): Eukaryota > Metazoa > Chordata > Mammalia > Artiodactyla > Giraffidae > Okapia > Okapia johnstoni. Next base: position 3,906,994 of record JAGTYA010000027.1, on the reverse strand, counting down.
AGATATTTCCATAACAAACAGCCAAGAAAGCTAGGGAGAGTGTCACTTTCTTGGTCAGAGAACAGATTCATTTACTCAGTCCAAGATAATAATATCTCCCTGATTTTTTCAGAGGAGATATGCTTGCATTCCAAAGTAAGAAAATGTCTTCCCTGGAAGTAAAGATTGGGCAGGATTGCCAGCATCTCTGTGTAAGTTTAGTGTTTCCTAAGCTCAGGACACCCCAGCTGTGACACCCCCCCACACACACATGAGTACAAGATCCATCTAGTCTTGCACCCGCACCTTCCCCATGGGACTGGAGGAAAAGGAAATTGATACAAACATTAAGCTCTGTTGCATGAACTGTGTACCTGCGTGTGGCCTTGTTCTCTCTTTAAGGAAGAAAACTGTGAGAATGAGCAAGTACACCCAGCCACTGCAGTGGTCACTGCCAGGTAGGATCTGCCAGGCCACTTGACTGTGAACAGGGTTTGTTTAGGAAACCAGCTGAGACATGTCTTTCTGATCCAACAGGATGATGTGGAAAGAATCAATAACCTACCATTCAAGTGCATCACAGTGTTTTAAAAATATATAATCATCTCAGAGCAGTAGTTCTCAACTTTTCAGATTTGTCACACTCTTGAATTCTAAAAGTTTGGCAGCATCATTGAAGGAATTAAATTCCAAAATCATCATCATCAAAGTTACTAGTAACACAGAAACCACTGTCACAGTTTCCATTAAAACTCCACTGATTCATGTTGAGATTTGACAGCAAAATTCTGTAAAGCAATTATCCTTCAATAAAAAAATAAATAAATTTTTTAAAAATGTAAATAAATAATTATACAAAAAAAATTATGGTTATGGCTCCATTCACTCCCTGTTTTTTTAATTTATTTATTTTAGTTGGAGGCTAATTACTTTACAATATTGTAGTGGTTTTTGCCAAACATTGACATGAATCAGCCATGGGTTTACATGCATTCACTCCCATTCTATGCTGCTTTTCTTCGGGCTAAATGTACAACACTGTCTCCTGTCCTGACCTGATCCTCTTACGTCCCCCTGGTGCAAAATATCTCACATGATGCCAAAAGCACATGTTCTTTCCAGGGGATCTTCCCAACCCAGGGATGGAAACAGTGTCTCTTATGTCTCCTGCATTGGCAGAAGGATTCTTTACCACTAGCACCACCTGGGAAGCCCCTGACTGACAGTACAGAGAATGAACACAAAGCATGATACTCTGACAAAATCATCACGCTATATAATTTGGTGAAGGAATCTGGTCTACCTCTATGCCCCACACACGGGTGAGTACTGCCCTCCTGGGCCTTGAGCAGCACATTCATATACACTAAACACTCACTGTTCCCAGAGCACAATAGTCCAAGCCCAATGGAGGATGTCAACAGAGAGTTTGGAATGGTCTCTGCCATCAAATATATAATATACTTTGAAAAACAGTATATATGCATATTAATCAAAGAACACAGCTTCCCTAACGGCTCAGCAGGCAAAAGAATCCAGCTACAATGTAGGAGACCTAGGAGACTTGAGTCCAATCCCTGCATTAGAAAGATCCCCTACAGTAGGAAATGACTGCCAAATCCAGTATTCTTGCCTGGAGAATTCCATGGACAGAGGAGCCTGATGGGCTAGAGTCCACGAGGTAGCAAAGAGTTGGACACGACTGAGCATGCATGCATGCAAATCAAAGAACACATCTCTAAATAATATCTTTACAAGAAACAATTAATACTGCAAGTATAAAATTCAGTCCATAATCCAGGTGCTCAGAAAAAAATGAATTTTTCAATTATATTTAAATATACCCAAATTACCAAAATCTGTTGGATCATAGAAAAAGCAAGGGAATTCAAGAAAAACATCTACTTCTGCTTCATTGATGATGCTAAAGCTTTTGACTATGTGGATCACAACAAAGGAAAAAAAATTTTTTTTTTTACAGCAATGGGAATTCCAGACCACCTTACCTGCCTCCTGAGAAACCTGCATGTTATTTAACTTATATACAGAGTACATCATGCGAGATGCCAGGCTGGATGAAGCACAAGCTAGAATCAAGGTTGCCAGGAGAAATATCAATAACCTCAGATACGCAGATGACACTAAATTAGTGGCATAAAGTGAAGAAGAACTAAAGATCCTCTTGATGAAGGTGAAAGAAGAGGGTGAAAAAAGTTGGCTTAAAACTCAACATTCAAAAAACTAAGATCATGGCATCTGGTCCCATCACTTCATGGCAAATAGATGGAGAAACAATGGAAACAGTAACAAACTTTATTTTCTGGGGCTCCAAAATTACTGCAGATGGTGACTGCAGCCATGAAATCGAAAGATGCTTGCTCCTTGGAAGAAAAGGTGACAAACCTAGACAGCATATTAAAAGGCAGAGACATTACTTTGCAGACAAAGGTCCATATAGTCAAAGCTGTGGTTTTTCCAGTAGTCATGTACTGATGACATAACTGGACCATAAATGATGAGTTACACCATAAAGAAGGCTGAGAGTTGAAGAATTGATGCTTTTGAACTGTGGTGTTGGAGAAGACTCTTAAGAGTCCTTCAGACAGCAAAGAGATCCAGCCAGGCAATCCTAAAGGAAATCGACCCTGAATACTCATTGTAAGGACTGATACTGAAACTAAAGCTCCAATACTTTGGCCACCTGATGTAAAGAGCCAACTCATTAGAGAAGACCCTGATGTTGGGAAAGAATGAGGGCAGTAGGAGAAGGGAGAGACAGAGGATGAGATGGTTGGATGGTGTCATCCACTCTGTGGGCATGAGTTTGAGCAAAGCTTTGAGAGATAGTGAAGGACTGGGAAGCCTAGCATGCTGCAGTCTATGGGATCACAAAGAATCAGACTGAGCAACTGAACAACAGCAAAATACAGTTTCAAATACCCGGCCTACTGAGTTTTTCCTCCCTCCAGAGTGCACAGAGGTTGTGTGTGTTACAGCCCCCAAGGAATAGTGGGACTCCCTGGCCCCCAATCCGAGTTAATCCACCTTCATTAACCACTGCTGAGACCTGACTGACCTCATCGCTAACTGGACACAGGCATCTTCAGGAAGGCTGGGGGCCCTGTGGCCAAGGTGGTCTCCCCTTGTGAACCGTACACTCTTCCCCTTAACTTTCCACCACTCAGAGAGTTAACATTCTGGAAGAGGCAGAGAACAGCCCAGTGTGACTCAGCCCCCTTGCTCATCAAAAAAAGACCCTTTGTCTTTTTTTTTAATTTATTTTTTTATTGAAGGATAATTGCTTTACAGAATTTTTTTGCTTTCTGTCAAACCTCCACATGAATCAGCCATAGGTATACATATATCCCCTCCCTTTTAAACTTCCCTGCCATTTCCTTCCCCACAACCCCCCTCTAGGTTGATACAGAGCACATGCTTGAGTTTCTTAGCCATACAACAAATTCCCATTGGCTATCTATTTTACATATGGTAATGTAAGTTTCCATGTTACTCTTTCCATACGTCTCACCCTCTCCTCCCCTCTCCCCATGTCCATAAGTCTATTCTCTATGTCTGTTTCTCCATTGCTGTCCTATAAGTAAACTCTTCAGTACTATTTTTCTATATTCCGTATGTATGTGTTAGAATACAATATTTATCTTTCTCTTTCTGACTTATTTCATTCTGTATAATACGTTCTAGGTTCATCCACCTCATTAGAACTGACTCAAAGGCATTCTTTTTTATGGCTGTGTAATATTCCACTATGTATATGTACCACCACCTCTCTATCCATTCATCTGTTGTTGGACATCCAGGTTGCCTCCATGTTCTAGCTATTGTAAATAGTGCTGCAGTGAGCAATGGGATACACGTGTCTTTTTCAATTTTAGTTTCCTCAGGGTATATGCCTAAGAGTGGGATTGCTGGGTCATATGGCGGCCCCATTTCCAACCCTTTAAGGAATCTCCACACCATTCTCCACAGTGGCTATATCAGTCTACATTCCCACCAATAGTGCAAGAGCATTACCCCCTCTCCAGCACTTATCTTTCACAGACTTTTTGACAATGGTCATTCTGACTGGCACAAAGTGGCATCCCATTGCAATTTTGATTTGCATTTCTCTAATTATGAGCCATGTTGAGCATCTTTGCATGTGTCTGTTAGCCATCTGTATGTCTTCTTTGGAGAAATGTCCAGGTTTTTCCCCCACTTTTTGATTGGGTTGTTTGCTTTTCTGGTAGTGAGTTGTATGAGCTGCTTGTATGTTTTGGAAGTTAATCTTTTGTCAGTTGTTTCATTTGCTATTATTTTCTCACATTCTGAAGGTTGTCTTTTCACCCTGCCTATAGTTTCCTTTGCTGTGCAAAAGCTATTAAGTTTAAACAGGTCCCACTTGTTTACTTTTGTTTTTAATTCTGTTACTCTAGGACGTGGGTCATAGAGGATTTTACTTTGACTTATGTCATCGAGTGTTCTGCCTATGTTTTCCTCTATGAGTTTTATAGTTTCAGGTCTTATATTTAGGTTTTTAACCCATTTTGAGTTTATCTTTGTGTATGGTGTTAGGAAGTGTTCTAATTTCATTCTTTTACATGTAGCTGTCCAATTTTCCAACCACCACTCATTGAAGATGCTTTCTTTATCCCATTGTATATTTTTGCCTCCTTTGTCAAATATAAGGTACCCATAGGTGCATGGGTTTATTTCTGGGCTTTCTATATTGTTCCATTGGTCTATATTTCTGTTTTTGTGCCAGGACCATACTGTCTTGATGACTGTAGCTTCGTAGTATAATCTGAAATCAACAAGGTTGATTTCTCCAACTCCATTCTTCTTTCTCAAGACTGCTTTGGCTATTCAGGGTCTTTAGTGTTTCCATATGAATTGTGAAATCTTTTTGTTCTAGTTCCATGAAAAATGCCACTGGTAATTTGATAGGGATCACATTGAATGTGTAGATTACATTTGGTAGTATAGTCATTTTTACAATATTGATTCTTCCCACCCAGGAACATGGAATATCTGCCCATCTGTTTATGTCATCTTTGGTTTTTTTCATCTGTGTCATAATTTTCTGTATACGGTTGTTTTGTCTCCTTAGGTAAGTTTATTCCTAGATATTTTATTCTTTTTGTTGCAATGGTGAATGAGATTAATTCCTTGATTTCTCTTTCTCGTTTTTCATTGTAGAAATGCAAATGATTTAGGTTTATTGATTTTGTATCCTGAAACTTTGTGAAATTCACTAATTAGCTCTAGTAATTTTCTGATACTATCTTTAGGGTTTTCTATGTACAGTATCATATCATCTGCACACAGTGAGAGCTTTACTTCTTCTTTTCTGTTCTGGATTCCTCTTATTTCTTTTCCTTCTCTGATTGCTGTAGCTAAGACTTCCAGAACTATGTTGAGTAATAGTGGGAAAATTGGGCACCCTTGTCTTGATCCTTATCTTAGGGGGAATGCTTTCAGTTTTTCACCATTGAGATAAGGCGTTCTGTATACTTATCATATAAAGCTTTTACTATGTTGAGGTAGATTTCTTCTATGCCCATTTTTTGAAGAATTTTAATCATAAATTGGTGCTGAATTTTGTCAAAGTCTTTTTCTGCATCTATTGACATGATCATATGGTTTTTATCTTTCAATTTGCTAATATGGAGTATCACATTGATTGATTTGTGTATATTGATGATTCCTTGCATCCCTAGAATAAACCCAACTTGATTATGGTGTATGAGGTTTTTGATGTGTTGCTGAATTCTGTGTGCTAGAATTTTGTTGAGGATTTTTGAATCTATGTTCATCAGTGATGTTGGTTTGTAATTTTCTTTGTTTATGTTGTCTTTGTCTGATTTTGGTATCAGGATGATGGTGGCCTCATAGAATGAGTTTGGAAGTGTTCCCTCCTCTGCAATTTTTTGAAAGAGTTTTAGAAATATAGGCATTAGCTCTTCTCTAAATATTTGATAGAATTCTTCTGTGAATCCATCTGGTCCTGGGCTTTTGTTTTTTGGGAGATTTTTGATCACAGCTTGGGTTGTTCATAATTTCTATTTCTTCCTCATTCAGTCTTGGAAGATTGTACTTTTCTAAGTTGGTTTCTATTTTATTTTATCCAGGTTATCCATTTTATTGCCATATAGTTGTTCATAATAGTCTCTTACAATCCTTTGTGTTTCTGCATTGCCTGTTGTAACCTCTCCTTTTTCATTTCTAATTATGTTGATTTGATTATTTCTCTTTTTTCTTGATGAGTCTGGCTAAAGGTTTGTCGATTTTGCTTATCTTCTCAAAGAACCAGCTTTTAATTTTGTTAATCTTTACTATTGTTTCTTTCATTTCTTTTTCACTTGTTTCTGCTTGGATCATTATGATTTCTTTGCTTCTACTAATTTTGGGATTTTTTTTTGTTCTTTTTTCCACTTGTTTTAGGTGTAGATTTAGGTTGTCTATTCAGTGTTTTTCTTGTTTCTTGAGGTAGGATTGCATTGCTATAAACTTCCCTCTTAGAACTGCTTTATCTGTAACCCACAGGTTTTGAGTTGTCGTGTTTTCATAGTCATTTGTTTCTAGAAATTTTTTTAATTTCCCTTTTGATTTCTTCAATAACCTGTTGGTTATTTAGAAACATATTGCTTAATCCCTATGTGCTTATGTTTCTTTCAGTTTTTTTTCTTGTAACTGATATCAGGTCTCATAGCATTGTGATTGGAGAAGATGCTTGATATGATTTCAACTTTCTTAAATTTACTGAGGTTTGATTTGTGACCCAGGATGTGGTCTATCCTGGAGAATGTTCCATATGCACCTGAGAAGGTGTATTCTTCTGCATTTGGATGAAATTTCCTGAAGATATCAATGAGAACCATCTCATCTAATGTATCATTTAAGACTTGTGTTTCCTTATTAATTTTCTGTTTTGATGATCTGTCCATTGATGTGAGTGGGGTGTTAAAGTCTCCTACTATTATTGTGTTCCTGTCAATTTCCCCTTCTATGTGTTTATGTTTACCTTATGTACTGAGGTGATCCTATGTTGGGTGCATAGATATTTACAATTGTTATGTATTCCTCTTGGATTGATCCCTTGATCATTATGTAGTGTCCTTCCTTATCTCTTGTAATTTTTATTTTAAGGTCTATTTTGTCTGGTATGACGATTGCTACTCCAGCTTTCTTTTGTTTCCCATTTGCAAAGAATATATTTTTCCATCCTCTCACTTTCAGTCTATATGTGTCTTGAGGCCTGAAGTGGGTTTCTTGCAGACAGCATATATATGGGTCCTGTTTTTGTATCCATTCAGCCAGTCTGTGTCTTTTGGTTGGAGCATTTAATCTGTCTACGTTTAAAGTAATTACTGATATATATGTTCCTATTGTCATTTTCTTAATTGTTTGGGGTTGATTTTGCAGATCTTTTCCCTTCTGTTGTATTCCTTGACTATATAGTTCCCTTTAACATTTACTGTAAAGCTGGTTTGGTGGTACTTAATCCTCCTAACTTTTGCTTGTCTGAAAGGTTTTTTATTTCTCCATAAATCTTAAATGAGATCTTGCCAGGTACAGTAATCTTGGTTGTAGATTTTTCCCTTGCAGTCCTTTAAATATACCCTGCCATTTCCTTCTGGCCTGCAGAGTTTCTGCTGAAAGATCAGCCATTAAACGTATGGAGTTTTCCTTGTATGTTTCTTATTGCTTTCCCCTTGCTGCTTTGAATTTCTTTCTTTGTGTTTAGTCTTTGTTAGTTTGATTAGTATGCATCTTGGCACGTTTCTCCTTGGATTTATCCTGTATGGGACTCTTTTTACCTCTTGGATTTGATTTACTATTTCCTTTTCCATGTTGGGAAAATTTTCAAGTATAATCTCTTCAAAAATTTTCTCATACCCTTTCTTTTTCTCTTCTTCTTCTGGTACCCATATAATTTGAATGTTTATTCATTTGATATTATCTCAGAAGTCTCTGAGACTATCCTCAGTTCCTTTCATTCTTTTTACTTTATTCTGCTCTTCAAAAGTAAATTCCACCATTTTACCTTCCAGCTCACGGATTCGTTCTTCTACTTCAGATATTCTGTTATCAATTCCTTCTAGAGTATTTTTAATTTCAGTAATTGTGTTGTTTGTCTCTGTATTATTATTCTTTAATTCTTCTAGGTCTTTGTTAATTGATTCTTGCACTTTCTCCATTTTGTTCTCAAGGTTTTTGATCATCTTTACTATCATTATTCTGAATTCATTTTCAGGTGGTTTTCCTATTTCCTCTTCATTTATTTGGACTTCCATGTTTCTAATTTGTTCCTTCATTTGTGTAGCATTTTATCTCATTTTATATATATATATATATATATATATATATATTAAATTTAACTTATTGTGTTTGAGGTCTCCTTTTCCCAGGCTTCAAGGTTGAATTCTTTCTTCCTTTTCGTTTCTGCCCTTCTAAGGTTGGTCCAGTGATTTGTGTAAGCTTCGTATAGGGTAAGAGATGTGCTGAACTTTTTGTGTGTTTGTTTTTCCTCTGATGGGTAAGGCTGGGTGAGGTGGTAATCCTGTCTGCTGATGATTTGGTTTGTATTTTTGCTTTGTTTTTTGTTTAGATGAGGCATCCTGCACAGGGTGCTACTGGTGGTTGGGTGATGCTGGGTCTTGTATTCAAGTGGTTTCCTTAGTGTGAGTTCTCACTGTTTGATACTCCCTAGGGTTAGTTCTCTGGTAGTCTAGGGCCTTGGAGACAGTGCTCCCACTCCAAAGGCACAAGGCTTGATCTCAAGTTTTGCGTGGTTCTGTATATTCTTTTCCACTGGTCAGATTCTCCTGTCCACTCTCAGCTGGTGTTCTGCATGCATTTCTGTGTCTGAAATTATATTCCTGATGTATCTGTGGAGACAAATGCACTCCACCTACTCCTCCGCCATCTTGTTCTCCTCTTTTTTTTTTTTTTACCTTTGTGCTTTCTAGTTTCACTGGCTCATAAGGTAGCTGGGCCCAGAAGCCTCCCAGTTGGTACTTCAGACCCAAGTCTGTACTGCAAAATGAAGACCCTTTGTCTTGCCTTCCCACTTTCTCTCTCTACTTCTCTCTACTTTATTTTTCCTGGACATCGATTCTCATCTCAATTACAACAGTTATACAATTACCATACAACACAACAAAACTAAAAGTTAGATGGATGTTTATCATGTGTTGGGCACTGTTCTCATGTTGTATCTTCTTTACTTAATTGTCTTCATGCAGATAACCTTTGTCCAAGGTCAAATACCTGGTAAAGCTAGCTGATTGTTAACTTGGGCACTAGTCCTTGACCTCAATAAGCTTGTGTTTCCAACACACCCTTGTTCACAGAACAAAAGAATATTGAAGTTTCCTCACAGTGGAACCATTCTCATTCATGTCATACAAGAGTAAGACACATACTTCATGTTTTTTTTAAACCATAAGTTTGGGTCAGTTTTATTTTAAACATCTTCTGAAAATCTTACAGAGTTTGAATTTCATGATGGTTTTTTAACAGAGAGGGTCTGGATTTGAATAACATGACCAGGTATTAAAAGTTTAACTTGGTTGTTGAAAAACAAGAAACATTCAATTTTATGAATTTATTCCTCAATTTTATCTAGACAGTTGGATGGCTTATCCTGTAGCAATGAGTTCTAACAATATTATTCTGGTTTTATGGGAAGGAGCATCAAGAATATTTAAGTCATGAACCCTCAGCCCTGACCCTAAGGTTTTGCAGAGCCACAGTTTACAGGAAATTTCCAATAACATTGAAATGAAAAGCAATGTCCTGAGTGCCAAAAAAGTACTCCTTGGAAAGCTGTTGCCTTTCTGTAGCAGAGGGAAGCCTTAAATAATGAACACACACTCTCCCTCTCTGTCTTTCTAAAGGGTTATAAAAGCTTAGGCCAAATCACTATACTCTTAATACTAAATTTCCAGAAAGTAAGATTTCTGGGACATCTAAAATTTGTTCCCATCTCAATGAGCACTGAAAAGTTAAAACATTTTCCTCCTGATAATTTATGCAACATGATCAAATGTGAAATGATAGAAATTTCTTGTGTCACATTTTTCTTATTTCCAATAGTAGCTATTATGAAGCAGCCCTCATTTTTAAAAGAGAAGTACAAAGTCTGATAGGCTTTTCAAGAAGAAAAAACAAAAATTGATTCAGTCTATCAAAGCCTGTCATGTAAGAGCTGAGTCCTGGCACCACCACCAACAAAAAACAGATGTGCCAAAGACAGCAAGATGCACGAGACAGATAAAGCTCAATGCTTCAAATCAAAGCACCCAACTGGACAGATAAAGAATGACCTGAATCCTGTGTGAAGAAGGGGATGTTGGGAAGGGAGCAGTGACCGGGCAACACGGGGCAGTAACTAGAACAGCTGACTCTTTCCAGACCTCCAGACAGGGCAGCCACCATGTGCCTTCTGACTTTGACACTTGGAGCCAAGTTATCTTTCTCATTAGGCTCTTTAAGTGCCACCTGGCCATGCTGAGAAATTTTCTGTAACAAAAAAAATTTCAGTGATTGCCAAAGAAGGCTGCAGTGTAAAGCGAAGCAAAGGCAACTACATTAACACAATGCAAAACTCTAACCTGTCACTGACACACCATATTTTAGCATTGTCACAAATTAGGCAGATTCAATCTAAAAACCTAATGCAAGTTACAGATTAGCATGGTAGTTTCCCCTTCTGCTATTGCCGTGTGAGATTCATGGCTGAAACGAGCTACCCACAACTAAACTCTGAATATCACCTTTTAAACTTAAATCAAGAAGTTGGAGGCCAGATTCTCAATTCTGAGATCTAGGACAGCTAGAATATGTTTGAATCTATCTCCAATCTATTACCACGAAGTATCCAGAAAACTTCCCCAAAAAGCTGCTCAGAGTTTTGTGAACTTTCTAGGCCATGGAAGATTAAGTATCACATCTCTTCCTCCACCACTGCCTTTTATCTGATGGTTCTAGATAAGGAAGCATAGGACGGAAAAGATAAATGAAAGCTAAAATAAGAAGGTGACATATGTATAATAATGGCTGATTGGGGTTGTTGTACAGCAGAAAACAACACAACATATTTTCCCAATTAAAAATAAATTTCAAGAAATACAATAAGGATGAAGTGATTGCTGTTAATGCATCCTCCAATACTGAAAAGCAAGAAAAAGCTAGCTATTTAACAATTAGCAATGCTATCCCCTTAATTAAAAGTGTAGCACGTTTCAGAGAAACTTGACAAATTAATTTCCAACTTGGTTGAAATGTTTACCAACCCTAGAAGTAAGAACTGCTGGGGCAAACCTAATATAGTCAGCCCTTTGTATCCTTGAGTTCCACATATATGGATTCAACCAACCATGGATAGAAAATATTCAGAAAAAAATTCTAGAAATCTCCAAAAGGAAAAACTTGAATTTGCCATGCTCAGGCGACTGTTTGCATAGCATTTACATTGTGTTTACAGCTATTTATGTAGTATGTACACAGTAATAAGTAGTATAAGTAATCTAGGGATGATTTAAAGTATTTGGAGAATGTGGGTAGGCTACATGCAAATATTACACCATTGTCTATAAAGGATTGAATATCCTCAGATTTTGTTATGGGTGGGGCAGATCCCAGAACCAACCCCTTTCATACCAAGGGACAACTGAACTAGGGAGATATGTAAACACTCTCTAGGCCTGTTATTAGAGCTTCTGTAACCTTAAATCACTTAGGACAGCAGTTCTCAAAAGCATGGTCCACAGACCTTCTAGGAGCCCTAAAGGTCCTATCAGAGGGAACATCAGGTCCCTATTTTCATAATAATATGAAGCTGCCCTTTGCCTTTCTCATTGAGCTGACATTGTGACCTCAGGATGGCCATAGCTGCAGCAGTCTGAAGCAGGATTTCAGTTCTCTGACAGAGACTGAATCCAGGGTGTGAGGTGAAAACACCAAATCCTAACAATTATACCACAAGGGCTGGTGACTATATGGCCCTGGCTCTTGTCTGCTTCAAAGAAAGGAATTTCAGCAAAGAGATGGAAAGTAACATTGTTTATTAAAAAATAAATGTGGATAAAAAAATGGGTGGGCTCAGAGAAAATGTCACAAGCTTTTGAGGTGAATTAGACCACTTATATGGGGGCAGTTGTTCTGGGTTTCTTCCAGCTGATCATCTTGCTTTGTCTGGCTTTGAATCCACATTACTTCTGGCTCAGGGCCCTCCCCTGTGTGCTTATGTATCTTTTAGCCAAGATTGATTTCAGTGTGAGGGTCTCTGGGAAGTTGCAAAACTTATTATGGTCTGGCATCCCCTCCCTTGAGGAACCTTCCTGCACATGTGCAGCTTGGGGGGATCTCCTCGACCTTAGGAATGAGAAATACGTGGCCTCCTTATCTTTTATGCAAGTAGAGCTCAGCCCCTCTCTGCTCAGCATTATTGTTATCTTGAAGTGCCCACAGGAGATGAAATCCAACTGCTTATCCTGTTCCTGTTACTTATCTTTATTTTGAAAGTGTAAACAGGAGGCTAGTTGTAAATGTCTAACCTGGGGTCCATCTATTTCCTGCTTCAATTGCACTTACAGTGCAAAGCAGTATGAGTTAGTGAGTACAACTTCTGGTACTGCAGCCTGAATCAGTCACTTGTTCCTCTGAACCTCATAGTTGGGGTACAGAGGTTGTTTAACTTAGGGGTGTCCTTGATGAATTAGTAAAAAGTATTCATATTGTTAACTGTAAATCCTTAAGTTCACTCCTTTCTTTAGTATTTCATATAACAAAATATACAAGTCCTTCTTTTCTGTATCAAAGTACAGTGTCTGTTTCAAGCAAAATCACTTTTGTGATTCTTTGAGCTATGAGGTGAACAAGCTGGCCAGACATTTCAATCATTGGAGAATGATAGATCATTCATTCATCCAGGTGATATTTCATGAGCTCAGTGTTCTTCACGGTTTAGACTGGGGAGAGGGAAACTCGGTGCCTTCCAGCAGCTCCTCTGAGGATGTCGGTGCCCAGCCGGCCTCCAGAGACTTAGACCACTGAGTGGGGAGGGGCGCCGGTTTAGCGTCCTTAAGCTGTTCTGCCACAGACTCTTGAATAGAAAATGGAAAGAGGTTGACAGAAAATAATGTTTCTAAAAGTAAAACGAAAGAATTAAAAAAGTAAAATTTCAGGGGACAACCTCTCATAGATTAAGAAAAACAGAGTGAAAATGGTTTCCTGGCCATCTTCCAGCTCTTATCACACATCCTAACTCTGTGCCATACACAAGCTTAAACAACACACTGGTTTATCAAATCATGAGTCAGAAAACACAAAAAGCATGCTTTGGTGCTGGCTTGAAATACTTTAGGTTGGTGGAAAGAAACCCTAGTTTACAGTTTATTAGCTTAGAAAATGCTGATACCTTTTCCTGATGTAAACTAGGAAGTAACATGATGCTAATTATCAGGAGGGAATTAACTTATGGACTGATCAATAATACATATAAAATGAGGTCTCTACTACCAAGAAAACAGGTGTCAGCTTGATAGAAAGGCAAAGTCAGACATTATAACCACTTGTAATTTCACAGTCTGTGATTCTTCATAAAACTTTTAAAGACCAGTTATGTCCTATCAATGTTAGATCCAAGCCAACTAAGTGATTTATGTACAAATACCCTCACACATGAGGTAATTGTTGATTCAGTAACTTATCTTTATTAAATATGAACTCAAGAGATTATATTGGGAAGCAATTTATACTTGTGACTTTATGCTTTTTAATTCACCTTCACATTCTGTTTTAAAAATATACCCTTTAAATAACTAGAGGACCAGAGATATTGCTTTTGTTTTAGAAGGAAATTAAACACAGTAGTTTAGTGCAGTGATTCAGATGTGTCATAAAATTTAGGTGATATTCTCTTTAATACAATTTTCAAAGTAAAAGCTTTCAATGGTGCTGTACTGAAAAGAAAATTTCAACCCCTAAGAGTTGGCTTCATTTATTTATTATATTAACATCCCCACATTATCCCTTGCTGCACTGAAGACACAGAGCTGGGCACAAATGATAAAGAGCAAGCTCTGGTCTCAAGGAGCATACAGTCTAAGGGCAGAAACTGACGCATGAGCAGATGAGCAGATCATTATTTAAATGAGATTTAAAAATACAGAGGAAGAAATATGCAATAGACAGACACTAACTCAGCCCAAGGATAGATAACAGGGAAATATCCTGGAGTCAGGAACACTTGCTATGAGCCTTAATGACTGAGCAGGAATTATATAGACTTCAGCAGATGGGACTGGGTCAGTAAAGACAAAGAGGGAATAAAACCACCTCATGTGTGCAGCAAGCTGCTGGGTGGTGGAGCATTTCCCTGACAGCTACAGATCTAGATTTTAGTTGAATAATAGCTGAAGTGTCAGAAAATAGAAAAGGATATTTAGAACTCATTTGTTTTAATAATACCTTTTTTGGGGGGGGGGGTGGAAAAACCCCTCTGTATCACTCAATCCACTAAAACAGTGTTTGGAGTCAGTTGAACACTTTCCCCAATCTTTTTTTTTTTTTTTTTTTGCTGGTGCTTTTTGGGTTTTTTTTCACTGTATCCTGGGTGGTTCTATATTTAAATGTTTAGTCCAAGAGAATCCTAAGTATTCTTTTGCTATGCTTCTTAATAGTCTTAGGCAAAATACTGCAAAGAATAATCCCTTGGAAATAATATTAAATCTCTAGAAGAATTGTAAAAATAGCCACATGCAGCCTAACCCAGCAATAGCATCGCTAAATCCTTTTTGTCCCGCAGCTTGAATGTCATCCTGAGCTGTGAATGGGTTGAAGTATATCTGCAAAATCCACCCTGTAGAGAGAATCAGATTACCAGGAATGACCTCCTGGAGCAGGCTGCAACAATAATAAACTCATCTGCCTCCACCCTAGAAAGCCTAGAGCTAAAGGGAAACCCACAGCTTCACATAATAACTGGACTCAAAAATACTACCATGAACAATAGTGACAGTGGGTTATACAACCAGCTTATGAATAAATATATAAACAGAATTAGTGAAATTAACTGTATGTCTTCCTATCATTTATATTCCCAATAACCAGTGAAAGAAGTAAACCCTATCACTATTCAGTATTTACTTCATTAGAGTGTAAAGCACAACATTTTAAAAAAATGTAGACATGAAATTTAAGGCAAATATGTTTTGCAAAACCTCAGAATGCTTTCATTTTCTTCAGCCCTTTTGCTGAAAGTACGTGAGGCAAACTGGATTATCTTAATTTTTCAGGTGCAACTCATTTATCAGAATATATTATAAGAAAAGCCTAAAGATATTTTAAAAAATTAATTCTCTGTTTGTCCTAAGATGTAATTCCCAGCTAAATATGAATCCAGCAAGTTAATGCTTACATTTCACATTGCATTTTCATAGATTAAATGTATCAAGTATTCAATGACCCAGTCTAAATTGCTAAAGTGAAAATAGATTGTTAAGGGTCACAGAGATAGAGCCTTAGATATAAAAATGCAAAAAAAAATTCATTTTGCTTATTCAGCAGTCACCAAAAAAAAAAAAAAAATCATCCTCTATACCAGACACTGAACACGTTTCTGGGAATAAAAAGTACTACATGAAACGTGTAGTAAGAGAAATATGGACAAATAACTGGGAGGAGTGGAGACATCTTCACAGATGAAGGCTCTTCAACAGAGGCAGCCAGACATGGCAGACACAGGAGTGGGGGTGGGGGCAGTCCTGTCTAGTCTGAGGCCACCAGAACATGATTGAATGGGTGAAGATGGCAGGAGATGAGGAGAGCAGTCAGGATGACACAGTGGGAATGATCATGGGCTGCACTGAAAGTAAGCAGGAAACAAGGGGCAGGAAGGAAGCTCTGGAGCCTTTTGATAACCTGACATGCACACAGTGAAGACACTGGCCCATCTGTGCAAGTCAGAGCTGTAGGAGGAAGAGAGATGAGGGACACATCCGAGGCAGAGTAATCAAGGACTGACAGCTGAGTGGATACAGAGAAGATGACAGCCTTACTAACATAGAAGCTGGGATAATGCTGTTTAATAGAGAAGGGAACCCAGAAAAGTAGGTTTACAGTGAAAGATAATGAGCTTGGTAACAACTTTCCACAGTGAGTATGCATTGCCCACAGGACCTCCACACAGAGGTGCTCAGTGTATTGTTACTGAACTCAGGTTCAGCTGTTCACCACTCAAAAGCCAATGCTTGAGAGGCAAATGTTGGTAGAAAGGAAAGTTGCTTTAATCAGAAAACCTGACCATCTTGGGAGAAGGTGGACTCCTGTCCCTAAAACCAACTCAGATGATTCTGCTAGGCCATGACAGTCTTCAAAGGGAAAGGGGGGAAGAATCTCAGTGTATCACTGAGACAGGAGGCCAAGCCCTGCATCATTTTACATTGTGCAAGACTGGCTGACTCCTCATGATCTTTCTTCAGATGTTGTCTTGTCCTCATGGTCTGCCCACAAGATTGCTAAGGGAGCTGCTCTGGGTAGATACCTAGTCATTCTTTAACTACTTAATTCCACTTTTAATCTAAGTAAAGAATCAACAGGTTAGGCAAGGTACTGTGTACATTTAATAGAGCATAAGTCAGAAGTTAGGTTAAATATTACCTACTGATCTCATGTTTATGATAAAAGTTTAAGGGGAACAGAAATAAACCAATGGGCAAAGGACAAAAGAGCTGCTTACAAATCCTCACTTGTCAAGACATTATTCCCTTTCTATGGGACTAGGGGCAGAGGTCCATCTTCAGTAGCTTCTTCATGCTAACATAGTGTTGTATTCTCAAGAAGAAGAGTTGACATGGGTCTGTAGCATCTCTTTGCTGAAAATTTCAGTTGCCTGCTTGCATATATGGGCAAAGCAAGCTACAATTACTTTGATGCTCACAAAGATGCAGATTATTATGAGCAATAATGTTGATCCCATTCTCTTGAGGCCAGTCCTTAGACCTGTGCTAGCCATAGATGGAGTAGCTCATGTCATAGCTGCAGTCTGGTCATCATATAGTTAGCTTTTTTCCCCTGGTGGCTTACACTATCTGTAAAACAATTCAGTAATGTATACCAGTTACTGAAACTCTGACTCTATTGTCCTAATCCTTAATCACTTGAATCCACTCTTTTGTGACTCAGGGAGGCCTAAAAGATCAGCTTTTCTGCAAACTAGAGGCAGGGGATATAGAAGGGCCTTTGTACTTGTGCTGGGTACTCAGGGTTCTGCTCTGTTTTAGTATGATTTAGGGCTGGGACTGCAGAGGAAAGTAACTGAATATAAGTGATGGTCAGATATGTGAGAAGCTGAGATCTTTGCTTCTCTTGCCTCAGCCCCAGTGCCTTGCACACTGTCTGGCATGTAGTAAGCACTCAATGACTTTGTGTTATTTGATTGTAGTTCTGAAAGAATGAGCCTAAAAGGAAAAGTAGGCATTAAAAATTTAACCTTATAAATAAAGTTGGGGCACAACTAATATATAAGGGTAGGCAAAAGTACAGGTTCCAGACATAAAAATAAGAAAAATATTAGACAAAAGAGATAAACACAGGAAAATGCCTTAGAAGCCACAAGACAACACAATAAAGTGCTAGTAACAAATTACAAAGAAGGAAGCCAGGACCAAAATGAAAATTAATTAATTTCTAGAGTATATTTAAACTTTTGGGGCAGATCATCTGCTTTAAACTCACTTTAGGGAAGCGAAATTTTAATCTAATAATTAGCACTTATATTTGCAAATTTCTCAGAAACAATCTATGTGTTTAATACTATAATCATGCAAAGATAGTTTCATTTAATCTCACTTAGTTAATAAGGTAAGTGGGACCAAGAAACATGTAATAGTTTGGAGTTGCAACAAAATTCTAAATTCTTCTTTTCAATAATTTGTCATACATCTCGTCATTATATCACATTTCAATGACAGCAGTCTTTTGTCCTGAGCTCTTTGTAGAAACTGATTAGAAAGCCAACCCCACCCTACTTCCTCTCAACGTTAAGTACCTCAATGGCTTCCTGTCACCTCCTCTTCCAGAGACAGAATTGAGGTACTGTATTCTCATACCTATTTCTCACCCTCATTTTCTATCTGGAGATACTTCTCCAAAGTGCAATATCTTTAGCCATAAACTAAACTTAATCAAATAAGTATACAGAGAAAGAAAAAGATATTTAGCAAGCATGTCCAGGAATTTTAACTCCAAGAATCATAGAAACCATAGTTTGAAATCCTTGACAATCATGTAATCTCAAAGATTCCAAGCCTTACAGCTTATCAGAATCACCTGGGAAGTATTTACAAATCAGTGCTTCTCAACTTTTCCTACAACACTTGCATCAGGAAAGGGATATGCTCATGGTGATACCACCTGGCATGGGGGCACTGGTCTCTGGAGTACTGAAGGGGTCAGTTGGGTACCTCAAGTCACACTATTATCCCTGTGCAGTGAAAGGTCATCTCCACAACCTGGGTTGCTCAAACACTGAGCTTTCCAAAGAAAGGACTAGTGACTTGTTCTTGGGTGGTATTTTAGTAAGGACATTACAGTAGAAGCAGAGTTAAGAAGTTGCTGGGGTGACCTCCAACTGCCAGGACATCAAGAAGCCCCTTTATTAAAGCCCGTGAAGGTGGGGTGGGGGCCAATGTTGGAGCTGACCAGAGGAAGGTTCAATCTGAAGTCTGATTAGTGATAGCAAGCTTCACAGGAGTGAATGCTTATATTGAGGAGAATGTGAGTTCTAATTTCTAATGTGTTCTAAAAGTGTTTTTTTTTTACTGAATGTATGCTTCACTATATGGCCAGACATTATATTATTAAAGTTTAGGCTCAAGGACAAAAAAATGTCTCTGAGCCCATGAAATATCCTGCCTGATAAGAGTGTGGCTTTGGGCCATAGTGTATCAGTTTGCTGTCTATGAGGCAGAGACTAAATGCTAAGGTCAATGACTCAGGTGCTGAATGCCTGACTGACACCCAATCAAAACCCTGGACACCAAGTCTTGGGGACCTGACCTGACTGGCAGTACTCCTCAAATGTTGTCACTCATCACTGTTGATAGTGCATCCCCATCTAACTCTGCAGAGAGAATGCTGACACCTGGCTTATCCTGGGCTTTTCCCTGCATGACTTTTTCATTTGCTGGTGTCAATCTTTTTCCTATCACAATAAGCTGTAACCATAGTGTCACAGCTTTCCTGAACCCTGTGAGTCCTAGTGATCATGAGCATGAAGGTGGTCCTGGGACCCCTCACATTAATGAACTCAAGTTCAACTGCTTGACACTTAAAAGCCAGTACTCAAGAGACCCATGATGGATTCATGTCAATGTATGGCAAAACAAATACAATACTGTAAAATTAAAAAATAGAAAATAAACTAATTTAAAAAATAGATAAGTGCTGAAAGAAAGGAAAGATTGCAACCAGCCTATGTGGGCAAGATAACATCTAAAGAAAGATCACAAGGATCAGCGAGTCTGCATGCTGATTCTTCATCATTTGCCACTGCATGCAGACTCGCTGATCCTTGTGATCTTCCATTAAACGTTTTCTTGCCCACATAAGCTGCCTGCAGAATGCCTAAAGAGGAAGCTGGGAGCAGAAAAGATTAGTCATCCACTAACCACTTATTCTTTTTTCCTACTTCTCACAGAAAAAATCAATATGCTAGGCAAAGTAAAACCAAGGTCTTGGAAAATAAATAGAAGCTAGTGTTAAATGTTGGGATTTACAGCAGAACCAAGCTCTTGGGCCAAGGGGTTGTTTGCACTAACACAAGCCCATTCATGGCATACCTCATAACAAACACTGGAAAGTTCTGACCGCAATTATGGGGATCTCCCAAAGTTCATTGGATAAGAATTTCTCCCCAGAAATCTTTATATTTTACACACTCTCTGGGTTAATCTGAAACATCCACTGAGCCACTAGTTTTAACACAGGCTTTTAGGAGCTTCTGATCTAGCCAAATGGACATGGAACAACAGACTGTTTCCAAATTGGGAAAGGAGTACATCAAGGCTGTATACTGACACTCTGCTTATTTAACTTATATGCAGAGTACATCATGCAAAATAGCAGGCTGGATAAAGTACAAGCTGGAATCAAGATTGCCAGGAGAAATATCAATAACCTCAGATACACAGATGACACCACCCTTATGGCAGAAAGTGAAGAAGAGCCTCCTTTTTTTTTAATAAGTTTATTTTCTGTTTTTTAACTTTACAATATTGTATTTGTTTTGCCATACATTGATATGAATTGTGGTACATATACACAATAGAATATTACTCATCCATGAAAAAGAATACATTTGAATCTTTTCTAATGAGGTGGATGAAACTGGAGCCTATTATACAGAGTGAAGTAAGCCAAAATGAAAAACACCAATACAGTATACTAACACATATATATGGTATTTAGTTAATCTGTAAAGATAACCCTGTATGCGAGACATCAAAAGAGACACAGATAAATAGAACAGTATTATGGACTCTATGGGAGAGGGCGAGGGCGGGATGATATGGAAGAATGGCATTGAAGCATGTAAATTATCATATGTGAAACGAATCACCAGTCCAGGTTCAACGCATGATACAAGAAGAGCCTCTTGAAGAAAAGGAAAGAGGAGAGTGGAAAAGTTGGCTTAAAATTCAACATTCAAAAAATTAAGATCATGGCATACAGTCCCATCACTTTATGGCAAATAGATGGGGAAACAATGGAAACAGTGACACACTTTATTTTCTTGGGCTCCAAAGTCACCACAGATGGTGACTGTAGCCATGAAAGTAAAAGGCCCTTGCTCCTTGTAAGAAGAGCTATGACCAACCTTGACAGCATATTAAAAAGCAGAGACATCACTTTGCCAACAAAAGTCCATCTAGTCAAAGCTATGGTTTTTCCAGTAGTCATGCATGGTTGAGAGTTGGACCATAAATAAAGGTGAGCACCAAAGAATTGAGGCTTTTGAGCTGTGGTGCTGGAGAAGATTTTTGAGAGTCCCTTGGACTGCAAGGAGATCCAACCAGTCCATCCTAGATGGAATCAGTCCTTAATATCCATTAGAAGGACTGATGCTGAAGCTGAAATCCCAATACTTTGGCCACTTTATGCAAAAAACTGACTCACTGGAAAATACTCTGATGCTGGGAAAGATTGAAGGCGGGAAGAGAAGGGTGATGACAGAGGATAAAATGGTGTGATGGCATCACCAATTCGATGGACATGAATGTGAGCAAGCTCCTGGAGTGGTGATGGACAGGGAAACCTGGAGTGCTGCAGTCCATGTGGTCACAGAGTCGGACATGACTGAGTGACTGAACTGATTGATTTAGGCAACCAGCCGTACGCTGCTTAAAATAACTTTTAAAAAATTCCTGTCATTTGATTTGTACATTTCTAGAGATAAGAAATTCACAGTCTCCTGAGAAAACTGGCTTCAATATTTAAGTAGTTCACATTGCTGGAAAATTTTCCCTTATGTGTGTAAAATATCTCCACATGACTTTTTAAAATTTTTACTCTTAGATGCAATTTTACTCTTAGATGCAATTAATTTTTACTCTTAAATGCAAGCCACTGAGACCAGTCAAAGTAAATCTCCATATGCTTCTTCATGATAGCCCAAACACTTTCAGTTTTTTGTTTGTTTGTTTTCTAAGTCTTTTCTCATCTTATCATTCTGAGTCTCTTTAGTAGTTCTCAGTCAGATGGATGAAAAGAAGCTCACCAGCAACCAACTGCATCAAGACCCTCAAACAATAAGCACAATCCATGTGATATGGAATATATCTGTTGGTCATGGAAAGAGGGCTCATTTTCAAGCAATACAATCTTTTCTTAATGCTTTATTAATATCATATCAAATAGAAAAAAATTAACAAAATAAAACCACTATAAGTACATTCAATATATAAACACACTGGACATCATAAGAATGTACAAATTTAAAGAAAGATAAATGATGTTGTTGTTCATTTGGTTGGTCACATGGAAACCCACTTACAGAGTCCATTAAAAAATAAAATAAGCTCTGGGAAATGATATCAGGCAAGTGGATGGGAGAGAGGGTATATTTCCAAGAGAGGAGATATGCTTTTCTGACTTGGGAACCCTGGAGAAAGTGCTAAGCCAAGAGGTATGGCACCTCTGGGTTCTCCTTCCCAGCTGCCTGGATGCGAAGAAGATGCACCTTGTCTGCTCTCTCCCTTGTGGCAGGACCATGTCTCTGTGGGATATGGCCTGTGGTTGTCCAGCTCTTCCAGCAAATGGCAAATTCTGCCTACATCTGCAGCAAAGCATTAGAGTGCATACAGTTCACACCTCCCACGTCCTCCAATGGAGCCTCCTTCGGTAGTTAAGTTGATGGTCTCCCAAAGGTTCTGACTCCTGTATTTCTCTTCATATATTTGAGGTTTTGGATGACAAAAAAATGGTTATTTAATGGTCCCCTGACAATCAGCCATCTTTTTTAAGACTGTGAGTACAACACATAACAAATATTAATTGATCTTCTGAAGTCCAACCCAGCTCCAACCACATCCTCTCAAAGTTGTCTGGACCCCTCTAGACTAGACAAAAGAAAAGTTTCCTCAGTTACTTGTTTGGAACCTTCAACTTACTCCCTGATAAACTTTATTTCCATCTAATATACATATATGCATTTTTAACATGTGATGCTGAGGTCATTACTTTCTGCACCTTGGTGGCTTCCTTAGTTGTTCAGTCACTAAGTCATGTCCAACTTTTTGCAACCCTGTGGACTGCAGCATGCCAGACTCTTCTGTCCTTCACTATATCCAAGAGTTTGCTCAAATCCTTGTCCATTGAGTTGGTGATGCTATCGGATGATTTCATTTTCTACCGTCCCTTTTCCTCCTGCCCTATTTCCCAGCATCAAAGTCTTTTCCAGTAAGTCAGCTCTTTGCATCAGGTGCTCATGTATTGGAGCTTTGACTTCAGCATCAGTCTTTGAAGTGAATATCCAGGGTTGATTTCCTTTACGATTGACTGGTTTGATCTCCTTGCTGTCCAAGGAACTCTAAAGAGTCTTCTCCAGGACTACAATTAGAGAGCATCAGTTCTTTGGTGCTCAGCCTTCTTTATGGTCCAACTCTCACATTCTTACATGACTACTGGAAAAACCATAGCTATGACTCTAGCTTTTTCAGCAAAGTGATGTCTCTGCTTTTTAATGCTCTGTTTAGGTTGGTCATAGCTTTTCTTCCAAGGAGCAAGAATTTTTTAGTTTCATGGCTGCAGTCACCATCCACAGTGATTTTGAGGTCCAAGAAAATAAAATCAGTCACTGCTTCTACTTTTTCCCCTTCTATTTGCCATGAAGTGAGGGGACCAGATGCCATGATCTTAGTTCTTTTAATATTGAGTTTTAAGTCAGTTTTTCACTCCCCTTCTTCACCCTCATCAAGAGGCTCTTTAGTTCCTCTTCACTTTCTGCCATTAGAGCAGAAAGTATCACCTGTATACCTGAGGTTCTTAATGTATTTCTCTTGGAAATCTTGATTCCATCTTGTGATTATCCAGCCTGGGATTTCACTTGATATACTCTCCATATAAGTTAAATAAGCAGGGTGACAATATACAACTTTGACGTGCTCCTTTCCCAATTTTGAACCAGTCCGTTCTTCCATGTCTAGTTCCAACTGTTGCTTCCAGACCCACACACAGGTTTCTCAGGAGATAGACAAGGTGGTCTGGTACTATAATCTCTTTAAGAATTTTCCAGGGTTTGTTGTGATCCCCAAAGTCAAAGGCATTAGCATAGTCAATGAACCAGAAGTAGATGTTTTACTGGCACTCCCTTGCTTTCTCTATGATCCTAGAAATGTTGGCAATTTGATCTCTGGTTCCTCTGTCTCTTTGGAACCCAGTTTGTGCATCTAGGAGTTCTTGGTTTACATACTGTTGAGGCCTAGCTTGAAGGATTTTGAGCATAAGCATGCTAGCATATGAAAAGAGCACATTTGTGCAGTGGTTTGAACATTATTTGGCATTGCCCTTCTTTGGGATTAGAATGAAAACTATGAAAACTGACCTTTTCCAGTCCTGTGGCCACAGCTGAGTTTTCCAAATTAGCTGACATATTGAGTGCAGCCCTTTAACAACATCATGTTTTATGACTTTAAATAGCTCAACTGGAATTCTGTCACCACTAGCTTTGTTCATAGTAATACTTCCTGAGGCCCATTTGACTTCACACATTAGGATGCCTGGTTCTAGGTGAGAAACTATACCACTATGATTATCCACGTCATTAAGATCTTTTTGGTATACCTCTTCTGTGTATTCTTGCTACCTCTTCTTGATCTCTGCTGCTTCTGTTAGGTCCTTACGATTTCTGTCATTGATGGTGCCCATCCTTGCATGAAATGTTCCCTTGATATCTCCAATTTTCTTGAAGAGATATCTAGTCTTCTCTATTCTATTTTCCCCTCTATTTTTTTGCACTGTTCATTGAAGAAGACCTTCTTATCTCTCCTTGCTATTCTATGGGACTCTGCACTTACTTGAGTATATCTTTCCCCTTTTTCTCTTGCCTGTTTCTTTCCTTCTTTCCTCAGCTATTTGTAAAGTATCCTCAGATAAACACCTTTCCTTATTGCATTTCTTTTTCTTGGGGATGGTTTTGGTCAACACCTCCTGTACAGTGTTATGAACTTCCATCCATAGTCTTTCAGGCACTACGTCTATCAGATTTAATCCCTTGAATCTACTCATTACCTCCACTACATAATCATAAGGGATTCCATTTAAATTATACCTGAATGGCCTAATGGTTTCCCCTACATTATTCAATTTAAGCAAGAATTTTGCAATAAGCAGCTCATGATCTGAGACACAGCCAGCTCCAGGTCTTGTTTTTACTGACTCTATACAGCTTCTCTATCTTTGGATGCAAAGAACATAATCAATCTGATTTCATTATTGATCATCTGGAGATGTCCCTGTGTAAAGCGGTCTCTTGGGTTGTTGGGAAAAGGTGTTAGCTATGATCAGCATGTTCTCTCAACAAAACTCTGTTAGCCTTTGCCCTGCTTCATTTTGTACTCCAAGGCCAAATTTGTCTTTTACTCCAGGTATATCTTGACTTCCTGCTTTTGGATTTCAATCTCCTATGCTGAAAAGAACATCTTATCTTGATCTTAGTTCTAGAAGGCATTGTAAGTCTTCATAGAACCAGTCAACTTCAGCTTGTTTGCCATCTGTGTTTGAGGCATAGACTTGGATTACTGTGATATTGAATGGTTTGCCTTGGAAATGAACTAAGATTATACTGTAGTTTTTTAGGTACACCCAAGTACTGCATTTTAAATTCTTTTGTTGACTATGAGGGCTACTTCATTTCTTCTAGGGGATTCTTGCCTACAGTAGTAGATATAATGGTCATCTGAATTAAATTTTCCCATTCACATCCAGACTTAAATTCAGATTTAAATTGAAGAAAGTAGGGAAAACCACTAGACCATTCAGATATGACCTATATCAAATCCCTTACAATTATAAAGTGGAAGTGACAAATAGATTAAAGCAATTAGATCTGATAGACAGAGTGCCTGAGGAACTATGGATGGAGGTTCATGACATTGTACAGGAAGCAGTGAGACCATCCCCAAGAAAAAGAAGTGCAAAAAGGCAAAATGGTTGTCTGAGGAGGCCTTACAAATAACTGAGAAAAGAAGAGAAGCTAAAGACAAAGGAGAAAAGGAAAGATATACCCATCTGAATGGAGAGTTCCAAAGAATAACAAGGAGAGAAAAAGAAAGCCTTCCTCAGTGATCAATATAAAGAAATAGAGGAAAACTATAGAATGGGAAAAACTAGAGATCTCTTCAAGAAAATTAGAGATACCAAGAGAATAGTTCATGCAAAGATGAGCACAATAAAGGACAGAAATGGTATAGACCTAACAGAAACAGAAGATATTAAAAAGAGGTGGCAAGAATACACAGAAGACCTATATAAAAAAGATCTTCATGACCCAGATAACCACGATGGTGTGATCACCATCCAGACATCCTGGAATGTGAGGTCAAGTGGGTCTTAGGAAGCATCACTACGAACAAAGCTAATGGAAATGGTGGATTCCCAGTTGAGATTTTTCAAATCCTAAGATGATGCTGTGAAAGTGCTGCACTCAATATGCCAGCAAATTTGGAAATCTCAGCAGTGGCCACAGGACTGGAAAGGGTCAGTTTTCACTCCAATCCCTAAGAAAGGCAGTGCCAAAGAATGTTCAAACTAATGCACAATTGCACTCATCTCACATGCTAGCAAAGTAATGCTCAAAATTCTCCAAGCCAAGTTTCAATAATACATGAACTGTGAACTTCCAGTTGTTCAAGCTGGATTTAGAAAAGGCAGAGGATCCAGAGATCAAATTGCCAACATCTGTTGGATCATCGAAAAAGCACAAGAGTACCAGAAAACCATCTACTTCTGCTTTATTGACTAAGCCAAATCCTTTGACTGTCTGGATCACAACAAACTATGGAAAATTATTCAAGAGATGGGAATACCAGACCACCTGACCTGCCTCCTGAGAAACCTGTATGCAGGTCAGGAAGCAACAGTTAGAAATGGACATGGAACAACAGACTGGTTGCAAATTGGGAAAGGAGTACGTCAAGGCTGTATATTGTCACTCTGCTTATTTAACTTATATTCAGAGTACATCATGCAAAAAATGCCAGGCTGGATGAAGCACAAGCTGGAATCAAGATTTCTCGGATAAATGTCAATAACTTCAGATATGCAGATGACTCCACCCTTATGGCAGAAAGTGAAGAAGAACTAAAGAGCCTCTTGATGAAGGTGAAAGAGGAGAGTGAAAAAGTTGGCTTACAACTTAACATTTAGAAAACTAAGATCATGGCATCTGGTCCAATCACTTCATGGCAAATAGATGGGGAAATAATGGAAACAGTGACAGACTTTATTTTGGGGGGCTCCAGAGTCACTGCAGATGGTGACTGCAGCTATGAAAGTAAAAACTCTTGCTCCTTGTAAGAAAAGTTGTGATCAACCTAGACCGCATATTAAAAAGCAGAGACATTACTTTGCCAACAAAGGTCCATCTAGTCCGAGATATGGTTTTTTCCAGTAGTCATGTTGGATGTGAGAGTTGGACCGTAAAGAAAGCTGAGCACCGAAGAACTGATGTTTTTGAACTATGGTGTTGGAGAAGACTCTTGAGAGTCCCTTGGACTGCAAGGAGATCCAACTAGTCCATCCTAAAGGCAATCAGTCCTGAATATTAATTGGAAGGACTGATGCTGAAACTGAAACTCCAGGGCTTTGGCCATTTGATGCGAAGAACTGACTCATTTGAAAAGACCCTGATTCTGCGAAAGATTGAAGGTGGGAGGAGAAGGGGACGACAGAGGATGAGAGGGTTGGATGGCATCACCGACTCAATGGACATGAGTTTTAGTAAACTACATGACTTGGTGATGGACAAGGAGGCCTGGCATGCTGTGGTCCATGGGGTCACAAAGAATCAGACATGACTGAGCAGCTGAACTGAACTGAACTGATTCACATCCAGTTTAGTTCACTTACTCCTACCATGTCAATGTTCGCTTTTGCCATCTCCTGTTGGCCACATCCAGTTTACTTTCACTCATGAACCTAACATTCCAGGTTCCTAGAAATATTTTTCTTTACAGCATCAGACTTTACTTTCAACACCAGTCACATCCATAGCTGAGTGTCGTTCCTGTCTTGGCTGAGCCACTTTCTTCTTATTAGACCTATTAGTAATTCTCTTCTGCTTTTACCCAGCAGCATATTGGACATCTTCCAACCTAGGGGGCTCATTTTCTGGCATTATGTCTTTTAGCCTTTTCACAGTGTCCATGGAGTTCTCCAGGCAAGAATACTGGAGTGGGTTGTCATTTCCTTCTCCAATGGACCACGTTTTGCTAGAGCTCTTCACTATGAACTATCTGTCTTGGATGGTCCTGCAGAGCATGTCTCATAGCTTCATCAAGTTACAGAAGCCCCTCTGTCATGACAAGGTTGTGATCCATGAAGGAGCTTCCTTAGTGCCATCTATAATGTGACTCACAAATCATTTCAGTTGTGGAAGGATTCTTTGGCCACCCACAACCATAGGTGGCAGTAAGAATGCCATTAATTGCACAGTCTGCAAATAACTAACCTCTCCTCTTTTCCAGTTTGATCCATATCAGCATATGAAACTTATTACTGTGAATTCCTGCCACTTGACAGGGTTGTTCTGCCACTGTGAGTCAGGAGCCAGTGTGCCCCTGAAACTTCTGTCCATTTCACTTACAATTACATTCCCTTTGGTTTGCCACACACCAAGGACCTTTGCATCCTTGTATCATCCTTTCTCATTGCGCTATTGGCCAAGCATCATGGACCTGTGATAAGCTTGGCATGAATACCAACGGAAGGTCTCTGCATCCATCTCTCTTTACTAAAGACCAATTGATATGAAATAAAGCAAGCAGTTATGGTAATGAACCCTTTCCTAAAGCGAAAAGAATATCGGCTGCTAGGATGTCCAAATGTCACACCAATACCATAAATAGAGTGAATTTTGCTTTGTTGACCTTTGCATTCCTTAAAGGCCGAGTTCTCTTCTCTGCTATAAAATCTGGTAGAAAATTGCCTCTTGGAGCCGACTATAAATGTTTCTGTGTGATGTGAAGCCTAGGAGGGAAGTGTGAAATAGTACCAAACTTCTTATTTCTCCTAACATGTTCCTAATACTTTTGTTTTGTTCAGGAGGGCAAATGGGTTAGAACCTTCCAGCTGAACTGGAAAGTCCTCAGGATGTGGTATCTAATTTAATACATTCGGTACAGCTGACCAACAGAGGCACTCACAGGGACTTGGGGTTAAATAAGTTGGTGGAGTCAGAAACTTCAGTATATGGATGTAAGGGAGACATTCAAGGTTGACCTGCAGGCTGAGGATGATATAGGCCAGCGCCTCCCAGAATGCAGTCCACTGGCCACCAAGCAGCCAGGATAATCAGACGCCTCTGTCAGGGAGGACAAAGGCTTGCTGGAGGTCAGAACCTGGCAAGGACAGGAGAATCAGCAGGGTTGCCTCTTACCCTGATCTCTTCAACTAGTTAGTGCCAGCTGGAAATACCAACACTGTTTACACAGCAATGCTTCTCAAACCTTTAATGTCCATCAGAATTTTGCTGAAATGTAATTCTGATGCTGGAGATCAGAGACAGGGTCTAAGAACCTGCATTTTGAATAAGCTGCTGCTGCTGCTGCTGCCACACTCTGAATAGCACGTGAGCCAGACACTGCTTTACACTCTCCACATGTGTTCATTCATTAAACCCTCACTGGATGCAAAGTCGTTACCGCCTATCTCATCTCAGAGGGCACACAGAGGTTACAAATGTGCCCACACTCTCATCATTAGTTCACGACAAAGCGGGATTTGAACCCAGGCACGTGGTCCCAGCATCTGTGCTGTTGTAACCACCAGGCTCTGTAGTGAACTTCCATCTCAGCATCTCTGCATAGACACCCAGTGCTGAGCTAATCTGTGCTGGGCAGTCATCCCCCCAAGGTCCCCCTGAAGCCACATGAAGAGAAAGTGACTCTGGCCAGTCACACTGTTGCATCAGGGTCACTTGACCCACAGCGTGTCAGCTGCAGCTTCCCTGCTGTGTTTGTCTGCACTCTTCTCCCGTGTTTATTTGCTGTGTCGTTGCCACCTGCATCCAGCCGCGAGAACTGAAACTCACAGCGGATTAACACAACCAACAGAACACACGCATTAGAGCTAATGTTTTCCCCCACAAGAGAATCAGGCTCCACCTTCTCCTCAAGACTTTGTATCTCACCAGCCTTTGTGTTTGTACAGTTTCGTTTGTCTTTGTGAGGCAGAAAAATGCTGGCATCTCCCATGGATGAAAATAAGTGGAAAAATCCTGACTTAAAAGGGCCTCTGGGCCTGCTGCCTGGCCCCTCCAGGCAGTGAAAGATTTGGATTCTATCGAATTACACTCTACAGGGTAGGAGGCAAGCCGATGGGCCAGGGGAGGCCAGGCTGCGCCTCTCCCCAAGGCCATGCACAGCGACAGCCATGCCTGCTCCCCGGGCAGGCCTGCCCCTGTGGAGTGCCTCAGCCAGAGGCGTGCAGGCGCAGAGGGAACAGGGATGCAACCCATGGTACCCAACCGGGAGAGCAGGAATGAATAGCATGTTTCCTTAGAAACAAGCGGAAGCAAACATTGCTCCCCTTGCACCCACCTCACTTGAGAATGCTTTCCCTCTCTAACATTTATCAATTTTTTTCTCTGATAGATTTCCATCTTAGGCACAATGTAATACTATGTAGAATACGTGGGAAGCTTCAGGGTGAAAAGTGGTATGTGGCTTCATTCAGTGTTAACCACAGGGAAGTATGCAGTGACTTGCCTTTTTCTGTGATGCTATCAATTGCATAAAAAGACAAGCAACTTTCCTATAAGGATATCTATTTTAAAGGCACATTTGGATTTTGGAGGTGAACCATTATGTGTATATGAAGCCAGTTTACGTGAAGTGTACTATTATAAAACTTACAGAACATCCAATTTACATCTCTGCTTAATGTTGAAAAAAGTGCTTTTTGCTTTTTATATTTGATTCTTTCAAGTGTAAATATACATGCATTTTGGATAACACAAATATTTTCCAATTAGCTGAGAGTCTGAAATGCAATAAAAAATTACATGGTTTCTTTGTAGACTTTTGCTTAATTTTAATTCATTAGACAGAGTAGAAGGATAGCAAATATTTAACTCACAAGTCAATTCAGAAGTGCAGAGAAAATATAATTTCTCAATTTGTCTATAATTAATCAGCTTTGCTCTCAAGCTGATTAGCTAGAAAAAATAACCTACATGCCCAATAGAACTGTTAGTATTATGCAGTTTCTCTCTGACAAAAGTGCTTCTCAGAGCTTTCTCTTCTGCCTCTTTCTTTGAGTTTGCCTCCAAGTGTCTGGAGGTGCAAGGAGACCTCTTGGCTTCAGGGCTAATTGTGGTCCTTGGACCCACAGAGAGTCTTTGCACCATATCATATTCTGGTCCCTCTGGTGTCAAGGACCATATCCCTTGTCTGACAGGAGATGGTGGCCCTTCTGTCATTGAAATTTGACTGTATCAGAAGATATAAGTTGTATATATTTGCTTCTCCAGGTGAGAGCCTCATAGTACTGAGCAATTCAGTTTCACTGCAGTTGGCACTGGTTGGGGAGACTCCTTTGAGGTCCGGACTTCCCAGGCATTATGCTAAATGAAATAAACCAGTCACAGAAAAACAAATACTGCATGTTCCATTTATATGAGGTTTCTAAAATAGTCAAATTCAGAGAAGCAGGGAATTCAACAGTGATCCTCAGAGGCCAGGGAGAATGGGGGCAGGGGGCGGTTGTTATCCAATAGATACAATGTTTCAGTTCTGCAAGATGTATCAATTCCAGAGATTTGCTGTAGAAAATGGTGCCTACAGGTCATGGTACTCTACTGTGCACTTAAAATTTGTTAACAGTGTAGATCTCAACCAAGATGTCCATCATCAGATGAATGGATAAAGAAGTTGTGGTATATATACACATTAGAATATTACTCAGCTATAAAAAGGAATGCATTCAAGTCACTTCTAATGAGGTGGATTATCCTAGAGCCTATTATACAAAGTGAAGTCAGAAGTATCATATATTAATACATAAATATGGAATCTAGAAGGACAGTACTGATGAACCTATTTGCAGGGCAGCAGTGGAGACACAGACATAGAGAACAGACTTTTGGACATGGTGGGAGGGGGCTGGGGGGAGGAGAAGGTGGGATGAATGGAGAGAGTAGCATGGAAATATACATTACCATATGTAAAATAGATAGTCAGTGGGAACTTGCTGTGTGACTCAAGGAGCTCAGACTGGTACTCTGTGACAGCCTAGAGGGGTGGGATGGGGTGGGAGGTGGGAGGGAGTTTCAGGAGGGAAGGGACATATGTATATCCATGGCTGATTTCTGTTGATGTATGGCAGAAACCAACACAATATTGTAAAGCAAGTATTCTTCAATTGAAAATAAATAAAATGTTTTATAAAAGAAATAAAATGGAAATCCTCTAAGACACATAAAAAATAAAGAGGGTAGATTTCACGTTAAATGTTCTTTGAAAGAACAAAAAGAAAAAGAAAAAACAAAGAGACACATGGAAACTTTTGGAGGTGATGGTTATATTTGTAACTTTGATTGTGGTGATGGTGCATGCATATGCCAAACTCATCAAATTGCATAAATTAAATACATGAAAGTTCTATTTATTTATTTTTGCTTTTGTTTCTTTTGCCTTAGGAGACAGATCCAAAAATATATTGCTACCATTTATGTTGAAGAATGTTCTGCCTATGTTCCTTTCTAGGAATATTTTGTTTCTGGTCTTATGCTTAGGTCTTTCGTACATTTTTAGTTTATTTTATATAAGGTCTGAGAAAATGTTCTAATTTTATTATTTTACATGCAACTGTCCAGTTTTCTCAGAATCACTTATTGAAAAGACTGTCTTTTCTCCATTGTATATTCTTGCCTCTTTTGTCGTAGATTACTTGATCATAAGTATGTGGGTTTATTTCTGGGCTCTTTATTTTGTTCCAATGACTTATGTGTCTGTTTTTGTGCCAGTATCAATCTGTTTTGATTACGATAGCTTTGCAGTATAGTCTGAAATGAAGGTGCGTGATTTCTCCACTTCTATTCTTCTTCCCAAGGTTGCTTTAGAAATTTGGGGTCTTTGGGGGTTTTGAATAAATTTTAGGATTATTCATTCTAGTTCTGTGAAAAATGTCATGGATATAATGATAGGGATTGTATTAAATCTGTAGATTGCTTTGAGTAGTTTGGACATTTTAATATTAATTCTCCCAATCCACGAACATAATATATCTTTCCATTTGTTTCTTTCTTCTATTTCCTTTATCAGGGTTTTGTATTTCACAGAGTACAGATCTTTTACCTCTTTGGTTAAGTTTATCTTAGACTTTTTTTTTTTATGAGATTTTAAATGAAATTTTTTCTTGCTTTGTCTTTCTGATAGTTCACTATTGGTTTATAGAAAAACAACAGACTTCTTTTATTATTTCACATACTAATTTTGTGTCCTGAAATGTTACTGAATACATTTATTAGTTCTAAAGTTTTTTGGTGAAGACTTAGGGTTTTCCATACATAGTATCGTGTTGTCTGCAAATAGCGACAGTTTTGCTTCCTTTCCAATTTGGTTGACTTGTTTCTTTTTCTCGTCTGATTGCTTTTATAACAGAGATTCTGGAGATCTTGCTCTCCACTTCTGCCCTACGAGGACATGGTGAAGAGACAGTCATCTATGAACCAGGAAATGGGTCCTGATCAGACACTAAGTCTGCCAGTGCCTTAATCTTTGGCTTCTCAGCCTCCAGGACTGAAAAATAGACTTCTGTTGTTTATATGCCAGCCAATCTATGGCATTGTGTTAACATGTAGCACAATATTCCATTGTGTGTATGTACCACAAGTTTTTTCTCCATTCATTTGTTGATGGACATCTAGGTTGAGATCTACATTCTTAACAACTTGTAAGTGCACAGTAGAGTACCATGATCTATAGGCACCATTTTCTACATCAGAACTCTGGAACACTGTAACGCTGAAACATTGTATCATTGAATAACAAATCCCCTCCTCCCTATTCCCCTATTTCTGCCAATCACTCTTGAATTCTCTGTTTATCTGAATTTGATTTCTTTAGATACCTCATGTAAACAGAATCAAGCAACTCATAAGGACTAGCCAGACTCCTCAAGTTGAGTCTCTAATCAAAGCTGAGGCTTTGGAAACTCCTCTGCTCCACATCCAACCAGAGTGGATTGAGGCAGCACTCATCTGCTTTGTTTTAATTACAGGCAACTTGCCTCCAATTCTATGAAACATCAGGACCAAGATCACAAGAGCAATAAAACTTTCAATGCACATTGTAGAATGACTTTTTTCTGAGGCTTTGCCATTGTAGTGATTTTTCCAACAAAAACCACAATAGAAAAGATATATAACTTTAAATAATCTAACATCTTAGCCAAACATTGAATCATTACAAGCTTCTGGTTTGCCTGAAAGAACCAGTTCACATTAAGCTGTTGAAGAGTGTAGCAGAGGCTGCTGGGGTCCATAACATCCATTTCTCCTCTCCTGGGTACCCAGGTAAAATTCATGTCAGTTCTTTTTCAATTAGGCTGAGACTATGGGACTAATTTCTTGCCAACAGAATGAGTGGGAGAAATACATGCTACTCCTTTGTCTAAATCATAAATATATATACTGCAAGACTACTCCAGCAGTCAGCAAGCTATAACCTGGCAGCTAAACCCAGCCCATCATATGTTTTTGTAAATAAAGTTTTATTGAAACAAAGCTGCAGTTAAAGCTGCTTTTCTGTTACAATGCCAGATTTGAGTAATTGCAACAAAACCATATGGATCACAAAACCAAAAATATTAACTATCTAACACTTTAGAAAATGTTTGACAATCCTGCTCTAGTCCCTCTCTCTTCCCATTATTTTATGAACTTAGAGGCCATATTTGAACATGTTGTTCTTGTTCAGTCACCCAGTCATATTCGACTCTTTGCAAACCCAGTGACTGCAGCATGACAGGTCTCCCTTCCCTCACCACCTCCCAGAGTTTGCCCAGGTTCATGTTCATTGCATCTGTGAGGTAATCTAGCCATCTCATCCTCTGACACCCTCTTCTCCTTCTGCCCTCAATCTTTCCCAGTGTAAGGAAATTTTCCAATGAGTCATCTGTTTGTATCAAATAACCAAAATACTGGAGCTTGAACTTTGGCATCAGTTCTTCCAATGAATATTCAGGGTTGATAGCCCTTAAGATTGACTGGTTTAATCTTGCTGTCCAAGGGACTTTCAGGAGTCTTCTACAGCACCACAGTTCAAAGGTAACAATTCTTTCTTGTTCTGACTTCTTTATGGTCCAGCTCTCACAATCATAATGACCACTAGGAAGACCATAACCTTGACTATATAGACCTTTGTAAGTAGAGTAATGTCTCTGCTTTTCAACATACTGTCTAGGTTTGTCATTGCTTTCCTGCCAGGAAGCAATCACCTTCTGAAGGCTGCAGTCACCTTCCACAGTGATTTCGGAGCCCAAGAAGAGGAAATTTGTCACTACTTCTACCTTTTCCCCTTCTATTTGCCATGCAGTAATGGGGGTGGATGCCATGATCTTAGTCTTTTTTTTTTTTAATATTTACTCTTAAGCAAGCTCTTTCACTTTCCTCCTTCACTCTCATTAAGAGGCTCCTTAATTCCTCTTTGCTTTCAGCCATTAGAGTGGTATCATCTGCACATCTGAAAACTGCAGAACAATTGTATGAAAGAAATTCTTGCACTCTTAAGAAAGTTCTAAGACCCACAACTGATTCCCTACCAGGGGATCCAGCAAAAGGACGGACTTTGGGGACAAATCAGTGGGATTTGATTACAGAACTTCCAGCGGACTGGGGAAACAGACTCTTGAAGGGTACAAACAAAACCTTGTGTGCACCAGGAGCCAGGAGAAAGGAACAGTGTCCCCGCAAGAGACTGAGCCAGATTTGCCTATGAGTGTCCAGGAGTCTTGAGCAGAGGTGTGGGTCCACAGTAGCCTGCTACAGGGTCAGGGCCACTGAATACAACAGTGTATGCACAAGTCATTTTGAAGCAGGTCGCCATTATCTTCATTACCGCTACCTGGCCTCAGGCCAAACAACAGGGAGGGACCACAGCCCTGCCCATCAACAGAAAACTGCATCAAAGATTTGCTGAGCATGGCCTCACCCATCAGAACAAGACCCAGTTTCCCCCACATTCAGTCTCTCCCATCAGGAAGTTTCCATAAGCCTCTTATTCTTGTCTGTCAGAGGGCAGACAGAATGAAAACCACAATAACAGAAAACTAATTAAACTGATCACATGGACCACAGCCTTGTCTAACTCAATGAAACTAAGAGCTGTGCCATGTAAGGCCACCCAAGACGGACAGGTCATGGCGGAGAGTTCTGACAAAATGTGGTCCATGGGAGAAGGGCATGGCAAACCACTTCAGTATTCTTCCCAGTACATGGGTACAACCTCAAAAATGACAGAATGATTTGTGTTCAATTCCAAGGCAAACCATTCAGTATCAGGGTAATCCAAGTCTATGCCCCAATCACTAATGCCAAAGAAGCTGAAGTTGAACAGTTCTAAGAAGACCTACAAGACCTTCTAGAACTAACGCTAAAAAAAGAAATCCTTTTCATAACAGGGGAGTGCAATGCAAAAGTAAGAAATCAAGAGATACCTGGAGTAATAGAAAAGTTTGGCCTTGAAATAAAAAATGAAGCAGGGCAAAGGCTAACAGACTTTTGCCAACAGAACGGACTGGTCACAGCAAACACACTCTTCCAACAACACAAGAGACAATTCTATACATGGACAACATCAGATGGTCAATACAAAATCAGATTGATTACATTCTTTGCAGCTGAAAATGGAGAAGCTCTACACAGTCAGCAAAAACGAGATTGGGAGCTGACTGTGCCTCATATCATGAACTCCTTATTGGAAAATTCAGACTTAAATTGAAGAAAGTAGGGAAAACCACTAGACTATTCAGGTATGACCTAAATCAAATTCCTTATGATTATACAGTGGATGGAGAAGGCACTGGCACCCCACTCCAGTACCCTTGCCTGGAGAATCCCAGGGAAGGGGGAGCCTGGTGGTCTACTGTCTGTGGGGTCTCACAGAGTCGGACATGACTGAAGTGACTTAGCAGCAGCAGCAGCAGCATACAGTGGAAGTGACAAATAGATTCAAGGGATTAGATGTAATAGACAGTGCCTGAAGAACTATGCATGGAGGTTCGTGACATTGTACATGATTAAGCATCATCCCCAGTGATCAAGATCATCCCCAAGAAAAAGAAATGCAAAAAGGCAAGATGGTTGTCTGAGGAGGCCTTAAAAATAGTTGAGAAAAGAAGAGAAGTTAAAGGCAAAGAAGAAAAGGAAAGATACACTCATCTGAATATAGAGTTACAAAGAATAGCAAGGAGAGATAAGAAAGCCTTTTTAAGTGAACAATGCAAAGAAATAGAGGAAAACAATATAACTGAAAAGACTAGAGATCTCTTCAAGAAAATTGGAGACACCAAGGGAATATTTCATGCAAAGATGAGCACAATAATGGACAGAAACTGTATGGACCTAACAGAAGCAGAAGATAGTAAGAAGAGGTGGCAAGAATACACAGAAGAACTATTCGAAAAAGATCTTCATGACCCAGATAACCACGATGGTGTGACCACTCACCTAGAGCCAGACATCCTGGAGTGTGAAGTCAAGTGGGCCTTAGGAAACATCACTATGAACAAAGCTAGCAGAGAGGATGGAATTCCAGCTGATCTATTTCAAATCCTAAAAGATGATGTGGCTAAAGTACTGCACTCAATATGCCAGAAAATTTGGATAACTCAGCAGTGGCCACAGGACTGGAAAAGATCAGTTTCCATTCCAATCCCAAAGAAAGGCAATGGTAAAGAACGTTCAAACTACCACACAGTTGCACTCATCTCACACACTAGCAGAATAATGCTCAAAATTCCCCAAGCAAGGCTTCAACAGTATGTGAACTGAGAGCTTCCAGATGTTCAAGCTGGATTTAGAAAAGGTAGAGGAATCAGAGATCAAATTGCCAGCATCCATTAAATCATAGAAAAAGCAAGAGAGTTCCAGACAAACATCTATTTCTGCATTATTAACTACATCAAAGTCTTTGAATGTGTGGATCACAACAAACTGTAGAAAATTCTTAAAGAGATGGGAATGCCAGACCACCTTACCTGCCTCCTGAGAAATCTGTATGCAGGTCAAGAAGCAACAATTAGAACCAGACATGGAACAACTAACTGGCTAAAATTGGGAAAGGAGTTTGTCAAGGCTGTATATTGTCACCCTGCTTATTTAACTTATATGCAGAGTACATCATGCAAAAATATGTTGGGCTGGATGAAGCACAAGCTGGAATCAAGATTGTCAGGAGAAATATCAATAACCTCATATATACAGATGAAACCACCCTAATGGCAGA
This sequence comes from Okapia johnstoni, assembly GCA_024291935.2. Lineage (NCBI taxonomy): Eukaryota > Metazoa > Chordata > Mammalia > Artiodactyla > Giraffidae > Okapia > Okapia johnstoni. The sequence continues at coordinate 3,868,784 of JAGTYA010000027.1, read as the reverse complement.
AACCAAAGAGGAACTAAAGAGCCACTTGATGAAAGTGAAAGAGGAGAGTGAAAAAGCTGGCTTAAAACTCAACAGTCAAAAAACTAAGATCATGGCTTCAGGTCCCATCACTTCATGGCAAATAGATGGAGAAATAATGGAAACAGTGACAGACTTTATTTTCTTGTGCTCCAAAATCTCTGCAGATGATGACTGCAGCCATGAAACTAAAAGACGCTTGCTCCTTGGAAGAAAAGCTATGACCAACCTAGACAGCATATTCAAAAGCAGAGATATTACTTTGTCAACAAAAGTCAAAGCTATGGTTGTCCTGGTAGTCATGTATGGATGTGAGAGTTGGACCATAAAGAATGCTGAGCACTGAAGAATTGATGCTTTTTAACTGGTGTTGGAGAAGACTCCTGAGAATCCCTTGGACTGCGAGGAGATCAATCCAGTTAATTGTAAAGGCAATCAGTCCTGAATATTCATTGGAAGGACAGTTGCTGAAGCTGAAGCTCCAATACTTTGGCCACTGATGCAAAGAACTGACTCACTGGAAAAGACCCTGATGAGAAGGGAATGACAGAGGATGAGATGGTTGGATGGCACCCGCGATTCGATGGACATGAGTTTTTGAGCAAGCTCCAGAATTTGATGATATACAGGGAAGCCTGGCGTGTTACAGCCCATGGGGTCACAAAGAGTTGGACAAGACTGAGTGACTGAACTCAGCTGATCTGCATATTTGAGATTGTTGTTATTTCTCCTCCCTATCTTGATTCCAGCTCGTAACTCATCCAGCTGGACATTTCTCATGATGTGCTCAGCGTATAGGTTAAACAAACAAGGTGACAGCAGACAGTCCTGCCGTATCCTTTCTTTATCTCGAATCAGTCCGTTGTTCCATACAGGGTTCTAAATGTCGCTTCTTGACCCGCATACAGGTTTGCTTGAACATGCTACCCCACAAAATGAAAGAAGTCTGAATTTTCAAAGTACACCGTGTAACAAAGCTCTTTCTCCCCCAGTAGATTTCATGTGATTGAAAAATGGGATTAAACTGTACAATGTGACAGGGGTTTTAGGATTGTCTGTTACAACATTGAGAATCGCTTTCCTTGGAAAACCCAAAATCCATCAATACTATTCTCTGTGTTTTTGGTTAGTCATTCTTACTCTTAGCTCAGCTGCAAACTGGAAATATGTCACCACTTTCCGGCACATTTACCAGAAGAACAGTTGCCCTGAAGGCCAAGTGGGGAAGATGCTGATGGCTGCAACCCCTCACCTCCCACAGTAGACTCGGGTGTGACAGATGAGGACAGGCCTGTGCAGCTGCTGCATATGGAGTCTCCTCATCAGAACAGCACTTGTTCCCCTCCAATGAGGCAGGAATCTCCAAGATTTGATGTATACTTTAAAATGGCAATTTGGACCCTAAGGGTAATGGATAGAGCATGTTAATAAGGACTCAGATTTCTTGACTCTGAGAAAACATGGAAGAATACCCATAAAATGACTCTAAGACCTTCCCTACCTCATTCATATGCAGCAGTTGTAGCCAGAAAGAGCATGGGATGGCTTTCAGTGGAGCTAAGTAACTCTTCTGGCAGTGGGGCATCAGTAAGAGGTCAGTCTTGAGAATGGCTTCTCAGTAGGACCAGTGTGTCTTGACCATGAGAATAAACTTCCTTCTGTCATCTGGTGCCAGGAAAGTTAGAGGGGGAAACAAAGCAGTCGGGAGGATGAGCACGTTTCAGATTTTCAGTTTTCCTTATTGGGTAGTTTAGGGGAAAAACAGGAAAGATGGCAAAACAAATCTGAAATTGTGCAATCCAAAAAGAAGAAAGATATTCCAGACGTTCCACAGCCTATACTACTGAAGACTGTTAAATTATTTACAAACTCTCCCGGTTTCCAGCAGGCCTGGTATATCTTAGGAACACATCGTTATCTTTGAATTGCACTATAAATGCTAATCTAAGCATATTGGTTTTTAACCAGAATTGTATTTGTAAAAGGACTTATGAACATTTATGCTGTGCACAAATGCCCTTATAGGAAATCTCTTTAAAATGTACTTCTTTGCACAAACATGTATAGAGAAAAGTAATAATATTTTACCCAGGCAAGTTTTTGTGATGGTGATTATCAGAAGAAACCACTTGTTATCTTTTAATCTTTAAAAAATGTATTGAGGTATATAACTGACATATAGAATTATATTAATTTCAGGTGTTTGATACTATATATAGTGAAATGATTACCACAATAAATCTAACTAACCATTATTTTTTAATCTTACTAGGAGACTGGACATAAAATTATGAGAATGCAAAAGATGGACAAATAAACAAGCACCTTACCTCAAAGTTTACTTCCAGTTATCACCCTCCCTCCATGAAATCATAAACCACCACCACCATTCCCCACCGCCATCTGGAGAGAGAAGAGGTGGGTTTTCTGTAAGCCCTTCCTGTCCTGCCTACTTCCCAGACTGTTACTGTAAGTGCTGCCCCTAACATTTAGAGCAGCAAAGTGGACCTGCCTGACACCTCCAAACCCCTGACGTTGAGGTTGTCCCCTCATCATAGCTCTTGACAGCTGATGTAATTCACACGTTCATTTACCCTCACTTTATTCAGAACAATTCCCACACACAGCTGTTCAGGACTATTTGATTCTACTGAAGGCCTGGAGAAATTAAAGAGGATTATACCCAGGAGAAAACTGAAACTGTCTTATAAGCATGGCTTTTCTGAGAGTTCAAAGGAAAAGCATCCAGAGAAACGAATCTTCCCAGGACTCCTTGCTCAAACACATCCCCTTCAGAACTACTCCTTTCTGTACTGAGAGATACACTTTTCTACCTCCTTCTTTCCCTGCCCTCCCACACCCTCAAGTGGCTGGGGACCCACCTTGAGGCAAATCCCACTGTATGCTCACAGGTACTATTTTCAAACCAGATTCATTTCTTTCTCCCAATCAGGGCATTTCCCCAAATCTGATTAATGTGCCCTAGAATAAAGTCCTGGGTGCCTTAGCCAAGCAGTCATTGGTGATATTTGGCATTCTGCCTCTAAAGAGCAGACTTGAGGAATGAGGCCAAACCCTGATACTCCAAAGTCTTCCAGGACAGAGCAGACCCTTCAAGGCTGGTGCCCTTCAAACTTTCTCCACCAGCTGACTTTCCTAACCACTGAAACACTTGTGCACCTACACACACAAATACACATACAATCACCAACATATAGAGACCTCTTCACAAGATAAGCATTAATTTTCTGAGAAAGTGCATGCTAAACATTGAACCATTTTTTCTTTTCAAAACGTTTTTATTCAGGTATAGTTGATTTACAACTTTGTGTTAGTTTCAGGTGCACAGCAAAGTGACCCAGCTATATATATTGTTTTTTGGATTACTTCCCGTAGAGTTTATTACAAAATATTGAGTAGAGTTCCCTGTTCTATACAGTAGGCCCTTATTGATTATCTAGTTTATACATAATAATGTGCTTATGGTAATCTCAGTCTCCTAGTTTATCCTTCTCCTGCCTATCCCCTTTGGTAATGATAAATTTGTTTTCTGTCTGTGAGTCTATTTCTGTTTTATATCATTTTTTATACCCCACATATAAGTGATTTCATATGATATTACTTTTTCCCTCTGGATGTCAATATATCTGCTCAGACCTGCTAAGCATATGAAGGAACCATAGCTCAGCTTTCTGTGTTTTAATAGCTGCTCCTTCCGTAGCACGCTGACTGGCACTGAGTTAATTTCCAAGTTTGGAGGCAGCAAGTGAGCTGGGCCTCAGTCACTTTTCAATTAAAAAACCCATGAAGACAGGAAAAGACTCAAAGTTGTAACAGAATTTAAATAAATAATATCAAAGAGTTTCCCAGTTTGGAAAAAATTTATTTCTAAATACAAAGCAAATTAATGGATTTAAGAAATGATTAGTACCTGAGTTATGTCTAAAGCATTTCCATTTGTGGAGATAAGATGTGAGGAAATGCTTCCAGGCACCCCTAATTTAAACATTTGAAACTTCAGTTACATCCCAAACAATCAAGAGTTGCTCCCCACCAGCCCCATTCCACAAATAGGATCTTTACCCAAAGTTCATATCAGTGTCTCTTTATATCCTTTCAGGAGACCACAGCTCCTAGGCATATAATATACGGCAGTGGTGACACCAAGATTTCAGCTCTGGTGGTTGTGAACCATGACTCTTTGCATCAGTTGACAATCATGATGAAGGCAATACAGTTTGGTAACGAAAATTCTAAACACTAGCATTAGATAGATGTGAACTCTTATCCTGACTCTTCAACTTACTTGCTGTGTGACCTTGGGAAAATAGTTTAAATTTCATGTGTCTCTCTTTTTTTTATTTTCTAAATGAGAATATTACCTCATATGGTTATCTTGAAGGTGAAATAAGTTAATTCAAGAACTTGTCACAGTGTCTGACACATGGTAAGCATTTAGTAAACAGTCTTTAAGAGCAGATGGAATAATGCAATAGTTTAGGTTACAAGGTTTGGAGCCTGAGCTTCCATTCCAGCAAATGTGACTAGGTTCAGCAGGTCTAATTTCTGGTCAGTAGGACTTGAGCAGAAATGAGCATCATTTGATCATGTACTTAAGGGGAGGTTCTCCTCTTTTCCTTTCCACTGGGTGAGATACAGACATAGCAGTGAGACATTTTGGACCCTACAGATTAAGGCTACACACACTAGAGATAGTGACCCAACAAGACCTCTATCCTCCTACTCCAACCTAGACTAATTATCTTCTGGGCTTTAGCTGCACTTATTATATGACTGCCTGCATTTCCCTCCTTAGTTGGTTCCTTTTGTTCCCAGATGTCAAGTCCTTCTTTTATTTTATTCCCTCATGTTGCTTCCTTAATGAAGACTACATGGAAGGTAAACTTGTGTCTCTGTGCATCTGAAAATGTATCTTCTCTTCATGTTGAGTGATAGCTGGACTAGATATAAAAGTCTAGATTGAAATTCATTGCCTGACAGATTTTTAACATTGTTAACAATTTTAACATTTAACTCTACTGCTTTACAGAATCTAGTATTTCCCATAAGAAGTCTGATAATAGTCATTTCATTTAGCAATTAATAATTCTCTTCCATTTGAAGACTCATGTCATTCTTCAGCTGTGAGAAACTATCTACTTTTATTTCTATTATAACTTTCTCTGTTGAATCTGTTCTCTCTTTCTGGAAGGCCCATTATCAAATGTTGAAATTTCTAAAGTTATTCTCTATGTCTTCATGTTTTCCCTTTATTGTCTTATTTTGCTTGTGTGCGTGCCAAGTATCTTGAGTCATGTCCAACTCTGTGTGACCTCATGGACTGTAGCCTGTCAGACTCCTCTTTCCATGGGATTCTCCAGGCAAAAATACTAGAGTGAGTTGCCATTTCCTCTTCTAAGGGATCTTCCTAACTCAGGAATCAAACCTGCATCTCTTTCATCTCCTGTATTAGCAGGAAGGTTCTTTACCACTAGTTCCACCTAGGAAGCCATTTTATTATTTTATATTATGACATTTCCTGAAATTTTTCTTTCAATTCTATCAAAATTTTATATTGATAAGCTTAAATATATTTACCAAGAATATTTTATTATCTATAAGCTTTCTTTTTTATCACATGCTGTTCTTGATTATGGATGCAATGTCTTCTTAAATTATCAAACTGTGCAAAACTCTTTCAGTGGTTTATCTTATTATTTCCTGGAATCACTGTGGAATGAAGACTAATTATTATTACTTTATATTTAAGAAAAAGAAGCTTAGCAAAATTTCTTATGATCATAAAACCAGTAAATCTAAGTGATAGAATTACAATTCCCCTTCAAGTAGTCTGATTTTACAATTAACAATCTTAATGACCACATTATAGTGCCTCATCTTCTTCATACAGATTACAGTAGATTGAATAATCTACTTTAATGCCTTACATGGCAAAAGGGACATTGTAGATGTGATTAAATTAAAGGTATTGAGATGAGGGAGATTATTCTGAATTATCCAGGTAGGCCCAATGTAATCACAATCCTTAAATGATGGAAGAGGGAAATAGAAGAGTCTGTGAAGTAGAGGTCAAAGTGATGCAAATGTTGTCTATTAAGATAAAAGAAGGGTTCATAAGCCAAGGAACACAGGTAGTCTCCAGAAACTAGAAAGGGTAATGACATGTGTTCTCCTCTAGAGACCCCAGAAAGAATGCAGCCCTGTCTAACTATTTTGAACTCCTGACCTCCAAAACTATAAAACAATAAATCTGTGCTGCCTTAAGACACTAACTTTGTGGTAATTTGTTACAGCAGCATAGGAAACTAATTCATAGATTTTGCACATTTTGATTAGATTTATTCCTGGATATTCTAAGTTTTTTGGTTATTTTAAAAGATATCATTTCACCATTTACATTTCTAAACAGAAATGTATCCATATAGTATAGTTGCTTTTATATGTTGACTGAATGATAAGTCACCTTCCTTAAATATTTTTAGGAACTTTAATAATATTTGGTTGAGTAGAAAATCAAAACGTTTGAAATTAGGCGCAATGCGCCCTTTATAATTCTCATTTTTTTGTTTCTTTGTGTCTTGGAGCTATTTATTGATTTTTTTTTCCTTTCATTTGCTAAAATCAGCTGTACAATATTGATAGTGATAATTTCTGATTCTAATGGCAGTTCTCATATTTTTCAAATTTAAATATATTTGACGGGCTTGACTTGCCGATACATTATTAAAGCTACTCATGTTTATCCTCATAAACATATTAAATAAAATACATAAATAAAACATGTCTGTCATTTCTCTTGTGGTATACTCACTTACTCAGCTTTCTTATATATATACAAGACTTAATGAATTAAAAAGGCTTCCATCTTTTTCATATATAGCTGACCCTTGAGCAAGACAGGAATTAGGGGTAGTAACCCACTGTGGAGTTGAAAATATATGTACAACTTTTGACTCTCCAAAACCTTAGGTACTAATATCCTACAGTTGGCTGGAAGCCTTATCAATAACATAAACTGTCAGTTAACACGTATTTTGTATGTTGTAGGTATTATAAATGTTATTCTTATAATAAAGTAGGCTAAAGAAAACAAATGTTATTTAAAAAATTCATAAGAAAGAGAAAATATGTTTATAGTACTGTACTTATTGATGCCATAACTTTATGTTGTCTGCTTACAAGATAAACTGTCAGTACCTTCATCAGTATTGCCTTATATGATTAAAAAAAAACACTGTAGATGTTACATGTATTACTCCACAAGACATCAAAAATGAAAATATATGGTGAAAAAGAAATTGATGTTTATTTACAGGCATAACCATTCATGCATTAATAATAAAGAAGCATCAATATGATTGCTGTAATGTTGCCTAAGGTAATTGATGGACTTCCCTGGTGGCTCAGATGGTAAAGAATCTGCCTGCAACACAGGAGACCCTGTTTTGATTCCTGGGTCAAGAAGGTCCCCTGGAGAAGGGCATGGCTACTCACTCCAGTATTCTTGCCTGGAGAATTCCATGGGCAGAGGAGCCTGGCGGGCTACAGTCCGTGGGGTCTCAAATAGTTGGACACAACTGAGCGGCTAACAACAACGTAATTGATACAACTGCTTCACAGTAGCCTAACCTACACACTAATAAATGAATTGCTATTAAAATTTTATGGCATAGAGTATCAGTCATATTTGTAATACAATATAAAAAACTTTTTTATTTTTTAAAAACAACTTATCTGTGATGATAGGCTGATATGAAGTTTCTACAATTCAAGAGAGAAAGAGGTATACAGTACTTGTAATTCTTTGAAAGCAAAGTTATAAAACAGTAAGAAAACTAACACATTATTAATTTTATGTTAACTATCACTCAGTTTATGTCTATGTAAGGACAGGCTATCCACCTCAATACAAATCTTGCACATGATGTTCTACATAATGGACACTTAGTGATGATGATGACGATGACACAAAATATCACATACAGTTTTTGCCAGACAGTTATTAGATTCTCACAAGACACTCACACACATAAATAACAGATTAAGTGTATGAACTGTGCTGCATGGTGATTATATATTATTTGTTAACCAGAAGTGGATCATCATAAAGGTCTTCACGTTGAGCAGGCTGAGGAGGAAGGGGAGGGGTTGGTCCAACTGTCTCAAGGATGGTAGAGATGGAAGAAGTGGAGGAGGTGGAAGGGGAGGTAGGACAGGCAGGCTCACTCAGTGTAACTTGACAGAAACATATTGCAATGTCTGACTTTTCACTTTTTCATTTATCTAAAAATATTTCTATATAGGACCAATTCTCTTTCACTGTTTACTTTAGTCTCAGTGCTTATATCATAGAAGGGTCCATGTCGTAAAAGAAGTCAAAAGCAGTTGAATAGTCAAAACCTTTCTGTCAGATTCTCTACTGTCAATTTGTTTCCTGGCACTGCTTATTCAACCCGTTCGTCCTTGCTGTCTGGCCCTGGTTCAAAAGCACTCATCTCCATCAAGCTGTCTTCTATTAATTCCTCTGGTGTGGTGTCTATTAGCTGCTGAAGTTCTCCAAGATCTGTATCTTGAAACCCTCCACCTTTTTTGGCACATCCACAAGTTTCTTCATCATTTCTTTGACTGGTTCTGTAAATCCTGTGAAGTAATACACAACATCTGGATACAGTTTTCTCCAGTGCAAATTTATTCAAGGGGTGTGATAGGGGAAGGAGTTAATGGCTTTCACAGTTTTTTTTTTCTTTACAACAATGATGGTATCTTTAATGGCGTCATCCTTCCAGAATTTCATGATATCCAGGGTTCTCTCCTGAAGCATTAATAATCCTTTCCATAGAGCCTCAAAGGTGTTTACAAGCTCCTGGTCTAGAGGCTGAAGTAGAGAGATATTGTATTTGGGAGCAAGTAGACCACTATGCAGAGAAGAAAGTGGCACCCCACTCCAGTACTCTTGCCTGGAAAATCCCATGGACAGAGGAGCCTGGTGGGCTGCAGTCCATGAGGTCGCTAAGAGTCAGACACACGACGGAAGCAACTTAGCCTTTCCCAGCATCAGATCAGTTCTTCCCATCAGATGGCTAAAGTATTGGAGCTTCAATTTCAGCATCAGTCCTTCTGGTGAATATTCAGGACTGATTTCCTTTAGGATTGAATGGTTTGATCTCCTTGCAGTCTAAGGGATTCTCAAGAGTCTTCTCCAACACCACGGTTCAAAGGCATCAGTTCTTCAGTGCTTATTCTTCTTTATGATCCAACTCTCACATCCATACATGACTACTGGAAAACCCATAGCTTTGACTGTACAGATCTTTGTCAGCAAAGTAATGTCTCTGCTTTTTAATATGCTGTCTAGGTTGGTCATAGCTTTTCTTCCAAGGAGTAATCGTCTTTTAATTTCATGGCTGCAGTCACCACCTGCAGTGATTTTGGAGCCCCCAAAAATAAAGTCTGCCACTTTTTCCATTGTTTTACTATCTATTTGTCATGAACTTATGGGACCGGATGCCATGACCTTAGTTTCTTGAATGCTGAGTTTTAAGCCAGGTTTTTCACTCTCCTCTTTCACCTTCATCAAGTGACCCTTTAATTCCTCTTGACTTATTGACATGAGGGTGGTGTCATCCACATATCTGAGGTTATTGATATTTCTCCTGGCAATCTTGATTCCAGCTTGAGTTTCATCCAGCCCAGCATTTGGCATGATGTACTCTGCATATAAGTTAAATAAGCAGGGTGACAATATACAGCCTTGACATACTCCTTTCCCAATTTGCAGCAAGTCTGTTTTTCTGTGTCCAGTTCTAACTGCTGTTTCTTGACCTGCATACAGATTTCTCGGGAGGCAGGTCAGGTGGTCTGGTGTTCCAATCTCTTTAAGAATTTTCCCCAGTTTGCTCTGCTCTACACAGTCAAAGGATTTAGCATAGTCAATGAAGAAGAAGTAGATGTTTTCCTGAGATTCTCTTGCTTTACCTATGATCCAACAGATGTTGGCAATTTGATCTCTTGTTCCTCTGCCCTTTCTAAATGCAGCTTATACACCTGGAAGTCCTCAGTTCACATACTGTTGAAGTGTAGCTTGGAGGATTTTGAGCATAACCTAGGTAGCATGTGAAATGATCATTCTTTGGCATTTCCCTTCTTTCAGATTGGGATGAAAACTGACTTTTTCAGTCCTGTGGCCACTGCTGAGTTTTCCAAATTTGCTGGCATAATGAGTGCAGCACTTTAACAGCATCATCTTTTAGGATTTGAAATAGCTCAGCTGGAATTCCATCCCCTCCATTAGCTTTGTTCATAGTGATGCTTCCTAAGCACAAAACAGTAGAATTAACCTGTCCCTTCCTGCTTTAAATCTTAGGGTTCACTTCTCTACTTTACTAATAAATGTCCTTTGTGGCATCTTTTCCCAAAGTAAAGCACTTTTGTCTGCATTAAAAACCTATCCAGCAGATATTCTTTCTCCTCACTGATTTCCTTAATGGCATCTGGAAATTCTCTGCTGTTTCTTCATCAACAGAAGCTGCTTTTCTTGTTATCCTGATGATGTTTTAGGCCAAGCATCTTTCTGAAATTATCAAACCATCCTCTGTTGGCATTAACTTCTCCAGCTTTAGATTCTTCACATTCCTTTTGCTTTAAGGTGTCATAAAGTGACTTTGACTTTCCTTGAATCATGTTAGAGCCTTTATATACACCTTTCTTAAAAGAATCCTGCACTCACATAAAAGCTGCATTTTCAATTGAGATAAAAACTTATTTCACAAAGAGTGCCAGGTTCTCATGCTTGCTGGCGTAAGTGCAGCAACAGTTTCACAAATTTCCTTTTCTTTTTCCTTTATAGTAGTCCCTATACTGGATTCGTTTATCTTGAAATGGTGGCACTCGCAGCTGCAGACCCCAACCCATCATATACATCAAGTAGTTCAACGTCTCCTGTAACATCAATGACTTTTTACTGCTTCCTGGGAGCTCTTCCACCATCATTAGTAGCGCTCCGTGGGTCCCATGGTGCTATTCAAGGTTTACAATATTACATTAAACATGATGAAAAGTGGGCAAGGATGGCAAGGGGTCACATTTTACTGTGATACACAGCCTATGGGAGAGATGAACTGCTCATGTGGAGGTGATGAGTATTTACATGCATTTCAAGTGGATCCTCACGACGACTGAACTCAGCACGCTAGTAACACAGGTGACTAGGAAGTTGCTACAGGAGGACAGGGTGCCCTATGCAAATTTAGCCAGGTGTGATTTAATATCACATCTTTATATTTTTTGTAATGGAACCTGAGAAAACGAAAAATGATCTCCAGTTATGAGTGGTTCTGTGAAGAGGCCACTTGGGTAAAAGTTACTTTTAGAAAATGGTTTCTCCATAAAACCGCGGATCTGTCATCGCGCAAATTCACAGCAGGTGCTCAAAAACAAGACTGAATGAAGACTTAAATAGGCATTTCTCCAGACATACAGATGGCCAACAGGCACATGAAAAGGTGCTCAATGTCACTAATTATTAGAGAAATGTAAATCAAAACTACAATAAGATATCACCTATTGTGGGTGATATATGGTAATATATGGTAATAATAAATGGTCATTATTTAAAAGTCTACAAAAAAATAAATGCTGGACACAGTGTGGAGAAAAGGGAACCTTCCTACATTGTCGGTGGGAATGTAATTTGATGCAACCACTATGGAGAACAGTATGGAGGTTCCTTAAGATACTAAAAATAGAGCTACCATAGGATTCAGCAATTCCATTCCTGGGTGTATATCTAGAGAAACCATAGTTCAAAAGGGTACATGTACCAGAGTGTTTACTGCAGCACTCTTCACGATTGCCATGACATGGAAGCAACATAAACATCCATCAATAGAGAAATGGATAAAGATGTGGTACATTTATACAAAGGAATATTATACTCAGCCATTAAAAAGAATGAAATAATGCCATTTATAGCAACATGGGTGGACCAAAAGATCATCATACTAAGTACGTCAAATAGAAAATAACCAATATCATAGGATATTGCTTATATGTGAAATCTTTTTTAAAAAATGATACAGTTGAACCTATTTACAAAATAGAAACAGGCTCACAAATTTAGAGAATGAATTTATGGTTCAGTTCAGTTCAGTTCATTTCAGTTGCTCACTCATGTCCAACTCTTTGCGACCCCATGGACTGCAGCACGCCAGGCCTCCCTGTCCATCACCAACGCCTGGAGTTTACTCAAACTCGTGTCTATTGATTTGGTGATGCCATCCAACCATCTCATCCTCTGTCGTCTCCTTCTCCTCCTGCCTTCTATCTTTTCCAGCATCAGGGTCTTTTCAAATGAGTCATTTCTTCGCATCAGGTGGCCAAAGTATTGGAGTTTCAGCTTCAACATCAGTCCTTCCAATGAACACCCAGGATTGATCTCCTTTAGGATGAACTGGTTGGATCTCCTTGCAGTCCAAGGGACTCTCGAGGCTTCTCCAATACCACAGTTCAAAAGCATCAATTCTTCAGCGCTCAGCTTTCTTTATAATTTTGGTTACCAGAGGAGAAATCTGGGGTGAGGGAGGATAGATTGGGAGTTTGGTATTGACATGTAAACACTGCTATGTTTAAAATAGCTAACCAATAAAGACCTACTATATAGCATATGGAACTCTGCTCAGTACTCTGTAATAAACTAAATGGGAAAAGAAGTTCATAAAGAATAGTTACACGTATATGTATAACTGAATCACTTTGTTGTACACTTGAAACTAACCCAATAATGTTCATCAAATATACTCCAATATAAAATAAAAATTAAAAAAAGAAAAAAAATCCCTGTGTAAAAATGAAATACATCACGTCTTTTTGTGGGCTTATTTTTTCCCAGCTGTGAGTGGTATTCTGTACATTCTATGTTTGTATGTTTAAATTTTGATAACTTTTGATAATAGATTTGTGTATAGTGATAGTTGAGAAAATACATGAGTTTCTACATCCATTTTACACATTCACAACACACAATTTTTCTTAATTTTTTCATTATTTCTAGGTTGTATAGTTTGCAAATTTCTTCAAATTATCTCAAAAAAATTTTTCCAATATGTTTGTTGAAAAAAAAAATCATGTATGTATGGACCCATGAAGTTCAAACCCATGTGGTTCAAAGATCAATTGTAATATAAATGATCTTAAATTCTTCTGGGCCAGGTACTTTCCTTTTCTTTTCTTTTTTTTAATTAGTTTTTTTATTTATTTTTAATTGAAGGATAATTGCTTTACAATAGTGTGTTGGTTTCTGCCATACATCAACATGAATCACCCATAGGTATACATATGTCCTTTCCTTCTTGAACTTCCCTCCCACCTCCCCCACATCCCACCCCTCTAGGTTGTTACAGAGCACTGGTTTGAGTTCCCTGAGTCATATAGCAAATTCCCACTGGCCATCTACTTTATATGTGAAAGTGAAAGTGTTAGTCATTCAGCCCTGTCTGACTCTGTGACCCCATGGACTCTAGCCCACCAGGCTCCTCTGTTCAAGGGATTTTCCAGACAAGAATACTGAAATGAGTTGCTATTTCCTTCTCCAGGGGATCTTCCTGACCCAGGGATCAAACCCAGGTCTCCTGCACTGCAGGAAGATTCTTTATCATCTGAGCCACCAGAGAAGCCCATTTTACCTATGGTTGTGCGTATGTTTCCATGTTACTCTCTCCAGTCCTCTCACCTTCACTTCCTCCCCTCAACCCCATGTCCATAAGTTTGTTCCGTGGTCTGCCTCTTCACTGCTGCCCTGCAAATAGGTTCATCAGTACCATCTTTCTAGATTCCATATATATGATTTTAATATACAATATTTGCTTTCTCTTTCTGACTTCATTCTGTATAATAGGCTTTAGGTTCCTACACCTCATTAGAACTAACTCAAATGTGTTTGCCTTTATGACTGAGCAGTATTCCACAGCTTCTTTATCCATTCATCAGTCAGTGGACATCTAGGTTCCTTCCATTTCCGAGCTATTATAAATAGTCCTGCAAAGAACATTGTGGCACATGGGTCTTTTTAAGTTTTGGTTTCCTCAGGGTATATGGCTAGTAGTGGTGTTGCTGTGTCATACAGTAATTTTATTCCTAGTTTTTTAAGAAATCTCCATAGTGGCTTCTGCAGTGGTTGTATCCATTTACATCCCCATCAACAGTGCAACAGGGTTCCCTTTTCTCCACACCCTTTCCAGCATTTACTGTTTGCAGATTTTTTGATGATGGCCATTCTGGCCAGTGTGATGTGATATTTCACTGCAGTTTTGATTTTCATTTCTCTAATAAGGAGAAATGTTGAGCATCTTTTCGTGTGTTTGTTAGCCACCTGTATGTCCTCTTTAGGGAAATGTCTGTTTAGGTCTTTTGCCCACTTTGTGATTGGGTTGTTTGTTTTTGTGGTATTGACTTATAGGAGATGCGTGTATATTTTGAAACTAATCCTTTGTCAGTTGTTTCATTTGCTATTATTTTCTCCCATTTTGAGGGAGTTGCCTTTTCACATTGTTTATAGTTTCCTATGCTGCGCAAAAGCTTTTAAGTTCAATTCTGTCTCACTTGTTTATTTTTGTTTTTATTTCCATTACTCTAGAAGGTCTGACATAGAGGATCTTGCTGTGGTTTATGTCAAAGAGTCCTCTGCCTGTTTTCCTCTAAGAGTTATATGGTTTCTGGCCTCACATTTAGGTCTTTAATCCATTTTGACTTTATCTTTGTGTATGGTGTTAGGAAGTGTTGAATTTCTTTTTTTTTTTAATTAGTTTATTTTCTATTTTTTAACTTTACAACATTGTATTTGTTCTGCCATACATTGACATGAATTTACGACGCTGTCCAGTTCTCCCAGCACAACCTATTGAAGAGACTGTCTTTTCCCCATTTTATATTCTTGCCTCCTTTTTCAAAGATAAGTTTAGGCCAAGTTCTTTTTACATGGATACAATGCTGACTACCTTTTTCAATATCTCTATAAAAAAAAAACTATTTCTAATAAGAAGTATCAATGCTTCTAAATTCATTTGGGTAACATTTTTCTTAGAAAATATTCCATTTCATATAGATTTTCTTATTTCTTGGCACAGCATTGTACATAATGGTGGTTGAATAGCTCCAAGGGGAAATCATTTAATCTATTTAATATGATTTAAAATTTATTAGTTTAAATATATAAAATAGTCTCTTGGTACTGTGATCACCAAGAAACAGAAGAATTAGCATTTTGATCACATTATGTTAGTATGCTAAAATTACCACAACAGACTGCAATAAAGATATTGAGAGTATGAATCTAATCACTGAAAACAAGCAAAATAATATGTTTAAAATAATACTTTTTCAGAATTACTTTTTTTACAATATGAACAAGAATATCTTTAAATATTTTGAAAAAGAATAAGCATACTGGTTTTTATTTTTAAATGAAAGATGTATCTTTTCTAACCAGCATTTTCATATTTAAACACAAGCAATACAGTTTCCATATTGATATCTGCTCCTATACGTCTATTTTTTTGAGATCATGTTTGCCAGACTATAAGCATCTTGGTATCAAACAATATGTCCTAATACCTAGAAAAGTGTCCAGAGCATAAGCACATAGGGTTACAGTTACATGAATGAATAAAAAAAATATGTGGAGATCACCAGAGCAAGTGGTATTTATTCATCATTTCACTGTGCCCTATTTGCTTATATCAAATGAAAACTGATCTGTGATAGGAAACAAGTGGAGAGGGAGCTCTCCAAAGTATGGTCTTTAGTTACTATTTACTGAAAGGATACCTTTGGTTAATTCAATTGTGTATTTAAATAAAATATTCTATAAAAAAGTCAAGTTTAAATGAGATTTAACTTTGTCATTAACTTGCTTCATGAGTTTCAATATGACGCAGGTTACTCTTCTATGTAGTTCTTGGAGGCAGGCGAAACTGTTACAAATATTTAGATACATCAGGAAACTAGGCATCTTCTCCACCCCTGCACTTAGAACTCAGCATTTATATGACATAAGACTAAGTGTTTTCAGGTAAATGACCACATCAGAGTCTAGTCTCATCATATCCCACTGAAGACATGATTTCCTAATTTTCTTCTTACCAGCTCAAAAATCCTCCATTCTGAAGTCTTACATGTAGGGAAGTGCAACCAACTGTCCCTTCTTTTTAGATCTGCCAAGCCCTGTAATCCTCTCTGGCTCCTTCTTTCATTTGCATTGCCTTAATCACAGCGCCCCCATCCCTGCGAATGTTACCACAGGCTTCAATCTCATCTAACGCCTGTCATTCCACCCTAAGTGGATGGTCCAGAAATCAATAATTTCCTGCTTAAAACTCTTGGCCATTCCCCTTTGGCAAGATTGAGGTAGGAGAACCCTATAGCCTATTCTACAAGGCGTTTTTCAATCTAGATATGACCCAACTTTCCAGGGTCATTTCTTGCCCTCTCCTTGCCATAAACCCACTTCACTGACCTTGTAGCCAGATTCTCAGCTGTCTGAATACTCCAAGTCTCTTCACGTCTGCCTGCCTTAGAAGGCTCTGATTACACAACCCCATTTGTCAGACTTTTATCATTCAAGCTCCAAATTTAACTCTTACTTTTTCTGTGAAACTCTATTAAATCCACCTTCTGACCATGCCTGAATGAATCTCTCTTTCCTCAACCAGAAAACATAATACAATAATATTATTTTTCTTTATTTATTGCCTTACTCCATCCACTCTCCTATTACACATTGAAATGGAAGCATTTCAAGTTCAGTGACCAGGTCTTACTCATCCTTGTACTTGGCGGCTTATACAATGCCTAATATATAGAGGTGATCCAATAAACATACACTGTTGGGTACTGTTAGCTCATGTTATGTATAGCAGGGGTAGGGAAAAGAGAAACAACCCAAAGTTGCCATTAAAACAAAACAGACGTCTCCTCTGAAATGTCTAGTTTAGATTACCTCTGGTTTCATTAGCCAATTTCTTCCCCAGTGGGGCTAAGCATTGAAACAGTGGCTCTTGGGGAGTCAGAGAACAGCGAGTCTTGGAACCAGGCAACCCCAGAGGATCTGGAAACAAAGCGTGCCTGGGGAAGTGTTGGGTGGGGGAAGGGAGGAGGGATGGCCCAGGTCTACCTACACTCTGCCACATCAGCTCCTGGGACCAAACTACTCCTCTCCTCCCAGCCCCCACTGTGCTGAACTCGACTTCAGCGAATCCAAAACTGTGTCAGGGTTGCCCATAGGTGAAAATGGTGAGCTGTTCTTCATTGTTTGAGTCTCTATTATTTTAAAAAAATAAAAAATAAAAATAAAAACTAGTCTCAATAACAAGGATATCCAAGATAAGATAAATGATGAAGGAGAAAGCAGGATTCACAATCTGTTCCTTTGTGAGTCATAATTTATGTGTGATGGGAGGTGGAGGGGGGGTCCACCTCAACCTGCAATCAGCTGTGACATGAAAGACCACAACGGTCGTAATGTAAAAACTACTACACTCGAGTTTCCCTTCACCATGCCAGGTTCATACACACACACACACACACACACACACACACCACACATTCTCTCATGGCCCCTGTCCTTGTCAGCTCAGGCTGACATATAAAACACAATAGCTTGGACAGACTAAACAATAGAAATTTATTTCTCACAGTCCTGCTGGCTGAAAGTCCAAGATCAAGGTGTTGACAGGGTAGGTGTCATGTTCTCTCAGCTCATAGCTGGGTGCCATCTTGCTATGTGCTCAGTGACTTCCTTGTGTGCTGAGGGAAAGGAGAGAGAGAGAAACGAGAGGGAGGGAGAAACGTTAGCAGAGCACCAATCCCATCATGATGGGCACCCTCTCCAAACTACCATACACTGAGGGGAATTTTGAACACAACCATTCAGCCCATAATGGCCCCCAACTCGTAAGATAAAGAGCATCCAATGCTTTGCATGGCATCAAAACAATCTTACATGAAACAAAATTGATTGTTACAGAAATTCTACTGGGAACATATTTTTATGGAAGTTTTAAATTCCCTTGAAGCAGAAAGTTAATTTCTGTTTGGTTTATTTTCAGAAAAGGGGGGAAAAACTTAACTCCTGTAACCAGCTTAGAAGAGACAAGATAGAAAGGAAATTATTGAAAACAGGGGAGAACAGAAGTGCATCCTTCTGAACTAAGTAAAGGAACAAATCCTATAGTCCTGTGACATGAAAAGAAAAATCCATCACTGACAAAAGAGACTGTCTGAGGACACTAATCTACTTTGAAAATATGGAGAAACAGCTCAGAATAACAATGATGGCCGCTGCAACGACTACAATTTGTGCATTGTAAATGGTATGTATTTAATAAGTTCTTACACTGATCTATATCTTCGTTAGAAAGAGCCTGTTTCTCCCCAGGTCATTTTTCATGTCCTTCTCTCTGAATCACTTCAGTTCAGTCGCTCAGTCGTGTTCAACTCTTTGCGACCCCATGGAGAGCAGCACGCCAGGCCTCCCTGTCCATCACCAACTCCCAGAGTCTACCTAAACCCATGTCCATCGAGTCGGTGATGCCATCCAACCATCTCATCCTCTGTCGTCCCCGTCTCCTCCTGCCGCCAATCCTTCCCAGCATTAGGGTCTTTTCCAATGAGTCAATTCTTCGCATGAGGTGGCCAAAGTATTGGAGTTTCAGCTTCAACATCAGTCCTTCCAATGAACAACCAGGACTGATCTCCTTTAGGATGGACTGGTTGGATCCTCTTGCAGTTCAAGGGACTCTAAAGAGTCTTCTCCAACACCACAGTTCAAAAGCATCAATTCTTCGGCACTCAGCTTTCTTCACCGTCCAACTCTCACAACCATACATGACTACTGGAAAAACCATAGCCTTGACTAGATGGACTTTTGTTGGCAAAGTAATGTCCCTGCTTCTAAATATGCTATCTAGGTTGGTCATAACCTTCCTTCCAAGGAGTAAGCGTCTTTTAATTTCATGGCTGCAATCACCATCTGCAGTGATTCTGGAGCCCCAAAAATAAAGTCTGACACTGTTTCCACTGTTTCCCCATCTATTTCCCATGAAGTGATGGGACCAGATGCCGTGATCTTAGTTTTCTGAACATTGAGCTTTAAGCCAACTTTTTCACTCTCCTCTTTCACTTTCATCAAGAGGCTCTTTAGTTCTTCTTCACTTTCTGCCATAAGGGTGGTGTCATCTGCATATCTAAGGTTATTGATATTTCTCCTGGCAATCTTGATTCCAGCTTGTGTTTCTTCCAGCCCAGCGTTTCTCATGATGTACTCTGCATATAAGTTAAATAAACAGGATGACAATATACAGCCTTGACATACTCCTTTTCCTATTTGGAACTTGTCTGTTGTTCCATGTCCAGTTCTAACTGTTGCTTCCTGATCTGCATACAGGTTTCTCAAGAGACAGGTCAGATGGTCTGGTAGTCCCATCTCTTTCAGAATTTTCCACAGTTTATTGTGATCCACACAGTTAAAGACTTTGGCGTAGTCAATAAAGCAGAAATAGATGTTTTTCCGGAACTCTCTTGCTTTTTCACTGATCCAGCAGATGCTGGCAATTTGATCTCTGGTTCCTCTGCCTTTTCTAAAACCCTCCTTTTTCTAGCAAAATAGCAATGTCCATATTAATGGTATAAAATGGATCCAAATAAAAAACAAATTGTGCAATGTACCTGTAATAACTGTTCCTGTCAATTCAACTACACTTGACTTTGGAGGGAAAGTTAGATATTATATCCCTGAGAACACTCATTCAAGCTTAAAAAGCTGACTGTGGAAGTGACAACACAGAGAGGGAGATGGAAGCCATGACAGCTGTTTGTGCCACCAATATGAATACTGGGTGATTCACAGTTCAGAAAGTGCTGCCCACCTCCCATGAGAGTCATGAGCCATGGAATGGCTTCCCTTTGACAACAAACCACCCCTGCTGGGCAAAAGTCACCACCTTTATTTCCAGAAGTGAAGTCACTACAAGTCACTGTGGCTACCTCTCTAATCTATGACAGGTACATCCAAATGTGGGTCAGCTCTCAGGGGACCCCTGGGGGCTTCACACATTTGTTCTGCTGGAGACATTATTCAAACCACTTTAGGTTCATCCACCTCACTAGAACTCACTCAAATTCATTCTTTTTAATGGTTAAATAATATTCCATTGTATATATGTACCCAGGGGTGGAATGGATGGAGGGGAGGAAGGCTCAAGAGGAAGATGATATATGTATAATTACAGAAATCATAAACATTGTTAGGCAATTTTGTAAAGCAGCATTTTAAAGCAATTTTCCTCCAATTAAAAAATAAATTAAAAAAATTTAGGATAAAATGGGGCAATTTATTCCAAATGAGGGGGAGAACAGATAGGACACAGCATCTGGGGGACATCAAGGCCTACGTGGGCAGCTGGGGGGAGCAGGCAGGAGAGGCTGGCAGTCGGGGGGGGGGGGGGGGTGGCACCAGGATGCACTATTGGACCTGAGCAACATTAAAGAGAGTTTGGAACTTATCCTCAGTTTGATGGGAAAACATTAAAATTTTTTAACCAGGGCAGTGATGAATTTGTAATCTATCTGTGGCAGGGAAGAGAAGGAGCAGTAAGTAGAAAAGAAAAAGCAAAAAGAATGTAAAACAATAGATCTTTCGTTATTCTTTCAAACATTGAAGATATGAGATTAGGAGACTCTGCTCCTGCATTTCTCCACAAATAATTGCCTCTACTTAAAGAAAAATCACTTTTCACTTTCATGCATTGGAGAAGGAAATGGCAACCCACTCCAGTATTCTTGCCTGGAGAATCCCAGGGACAGAGGAGCCTGGTGGGCTGCTGTGTATGGGGTGGCACAGAGTTGGACACGACTGAAGTGACTTAGCAGCAGCAGCAGCAAAGAAAAATTAAGAAAAATTTAAGCGAATAAATATAGTGCTGGTTTAAGATTATAATATAATTTGGCCCCAGTTTTTCTGCAATTCAGAGTATCCGTCTGTTCACTTATTCCACCATTGTTTACTGACATGTGCTGCGAGTACAGTGCCAGGCTAAGTAACAGAAACTCAAGATGCATGTACCTGAATGTACAGTAGAGTTCAGCAGTGTCAAAACACAAAATTGTCATCCAGGTCACAAATATGAACACTATCTCACAGAGGAATCCACCACTATAGGTCAAATTGTACCCCAAACGTGTATTTTTCCCATGTAATAAATCCATGGACACTGCAGTAGGGCAATAATCATGTGAACTATTGGTTTAAGTTCAGTCTCATAGTTATATGAAAAAGGGATAATTGAACTTGAGGTACAATTCAATTTTAAAAGGCAAAATATCTTAACAGACACTTCACCCAAGAAGATACATGGATAGCAAATAAGTACATTCAAAGATGCTCCATGCCACTAGTCATAGGGAAGTGAAAATTAAAACTACAATTAGATAACACCACGCAACTATTGGAACATCTAAAATTAAAGCTTGACCACAACAAGTGTTGGCATGAGGAAGAGTTAGAACTCACCATTACCACACTACTAAGTGGTAACATAAAATGGGACACCCAAGAAAGAGCCCAGCACTTTATTAGAAAGTTAAATATACACGCACCCTAGAACTCAGCCATTGTACACCCACAGCTGTTTTCCCAAGAGGAAAGAACACACATGTGCCCACAAAGACTGATACACAAATGTTCATAACACATTTATTTGTGATTGCTCAAAACTGGAAACGATCCAAATTTCCACCAACAAGAGAATGGGTAAACAGAGTATGGTTTATCCTTACCATGGAATACTACTCAGCAATAAAAAAAGAAATGCCATGAAGTGGATGATTTTCAAAATAATTGTTCTGAATGAAAAAAGACCAAAAGGTCACATACTATATAATTTCATGTATATAAACCTTATAAAATGCCAACTTATCTCTATAGTGACAGAAAAAATGGTGGCTTCCTGGGGATGAGTACTGGATGGGAAAGGAGGGGGGATTTTCAGGGGCATAAGGAGATCGCTGGTGGTCATAGAAACACTCACTATGTGGGTTGTCTAGATGCTTCCACTGGTGCAAATGTATGTCAAAACATATCAAAACATACACTACAAATGCATGCTGTTAACTGTATGTCTATTATACTTCCAAAAAGCTGTTAATTGTTTTAATATAAAGCCAAAAATAAAACTGCCATACGACACAGCAATCCCACTGCTGGTCATACACACCGTGGAAACCAGAATTGAAAGAGACACATGTACCCCAATGTTCATTGCAGCACTGCTTACAATAGCCAGGACATGGAAGCAACCTAGATGTCCATCAGCAGACGAATGGATAAGGAAGTTGTGGTACATATACACAATGGAATATTACTCAGTTATAAAAAAGAACACAAGTCAGTTCTAATCAGGTGGATGAAACTGGAGCCTATTATACAGAGTGAAGTAAGCCAGAAAGAGACACACCAATACAGTATATTATCGCATATATATGTAATTTAGAAAGACGGTAACAAGACTCTATATGTAAGACAGCCAGAGACACAGATGTAAAGAACAGTCTTTTGGACTATGTGAAAGAAGGTGAGGGTGTGACAATATGAGAGATAGCATTGAAACATGTATATTACTATATGTAAAATAGATGACCAGTGCAAGTTTAATGCGTGAAGCAGGGCACACAAAGCTGGTGCTCTGGGACAACCCAGAGGGATGGAGTGGGGAGAGAGGTGGGAGGGGGGTTCAGGATGGGGGGGACACATGTACACCCGTGGCTGATTCATGTCGATGTATGGCAAATAACCACCACAATATTGTAAAGTATTTAGCCTCCAACTAAAATAAATAAATTAATTTTTAAAAAATTTAAAAAATAAAACAAAAGCAAAAATAGAAACTGAGGTTTTAAAACTAGGGCTGCCTTTTTAGAGTAGTTACAGAGTCATAGCAACATTAAGCAGAGGTGCACATACCCCGTGCCCCTGCACATGCACAGTCTCCCTCTTTATCAATACCGCCCTGAAATGGCACATATGTTGCAATCAAAGAACCCACACTGACATGTCATAATCACTCAAACTCCAGAGCTGACATTACAGTTCACTCTTAGCATTGTCTATTCTATACTTCTGCACAAATGTATAATGACAGGTATCCATCATTTTACTATCATAGAAAAATAGTTTTGCTGCCCTAAAATACTTCTCTTCTCCATCTAGAAAATGAATTTTTATTTAACTTCTTTTAATACTTTAATTTTATGCATATCTTAAGCGGTAATTTTTATCTCTTTGGTTAACTGCTTTTTAGAAAATGAGTTAATGGTCAAAGAATGGATTCCCCCATGGCTCAGTGGGTAAAGAATCTGCTTGCGATGCAGGAGACACGGGAGATGCAGGTCAAAGAATATATATTTTGCCATTCTTGGAAAAGTCATCCTTAAGTGATATATGTTTAAGTACATTAAATGTAAAACTTTATACATAAGAAGTCAGTAGTTCACATGTCTTTTAAGAATCTTGTCATTGCTCAATTGATCTCTTATGTGCTTTAGGCTTTTTGACTCAGTGTTGAAATGATTCTTGGTGTAATAAGATTTCATACTGAGACTCCCTGGTGAACACAATAATGAAGGTTATTTGATTGATATATTTATTTTTTCAAACTTTACCAGCACTGACCCCCAAGTATTAAATCTCAGCATGAAGATGTTTCTAAGTTATACACTGTACAGCTTGTATACACTTGTAAGTTATACACTGTAAGTTATAGACTATACACTGTAGTCAGCCTCAACACTTCAGGAATGTTATATTGTAGCACCAAGATCATCTTCTCATAGCCACTGGAGCTTTTCAAAATCATCAGGCCCTAAAATTATGGCTGCTGCTTATAAAGACAGTGCAGTGTTTTCAAAGATTTCTCTTATCAAAGTCATGCCCCAGAAGTATTACTGCAAAAATTTCCTGTACCATTATTGAATAAAAGTCCTTCATCATCTTATTTTTTCCTGTATAGTTGGATGTATACATGTGATGTGTTTTTTAGTCCATGGGATTCTTCAAATAGAGCATTTACTGATTTGAAAATTTGGGGAAAAAATATTTTAGAAAAAATATTCTTCTGATTTTTCAACTTTATTTTGATCAATATATAACCAACTGTTTTTAATGTTGGATTCTATCACACCACTAATAGATGTTAAACAATGATTCTTCATAATCCATGACCCGAAGAAAAAGAAAGGAATGAAGGGCTTATCTAACAAATACCATGCAACAAATTTTTATAAGTACAAATCACATTATTATTCAGACAATACTAGGCTACCTCTCAAAAACAGAAAAGCACATTTATAATGTATTCAATTTCTTATTAGAACCAAGACAACACAAATTTTCCAGGAGAACTAAAAATTATTTTGATGTTTTTGCTTCAGTGTTCTTGGAATGGCACCATTTTTCAATATTTTGGTATAGGTCACTACAGGTAA
Source organism: Okapia johnstoni (assembly GCA_024291935.2). Classification (NCBI taxonomy): domain Eukaryota; kingdom Metazoa; phylum Chordata; class Mammalia; order Artiodactyla; family Giraffidae; genus Okapia; species Okapia johnstoni. The sequence goes on along the minus strand of JAGTYA010000027.1, from coordinate 3,844,217 downwards.
ATAATTCATGCTTTTTACTCTTTAGTGCAGTGGGGGGCTGCAGGTGGCTATACAAATGTTGATATAAGTAGAGTTACAGTAGCAAGAGAATCTGGTGTTGATCATCTTAGTGACATTATTTTATTCTTGTCATGAGAATCCTGTTAATTTATACGTTGAGATTTCATCCAATGAGCCAAAGAATGCATTTCAACAGGAAACTCCTTTTTCACTTTCAGTAAAATCATCATGTTCCAAATATACGGGTCAAGCACATGCAAACACTTTTAAAGGGGAAATTTAAAAAATCCCTGGGCTGTAATTAACTAAGAAACAACACAATGGAAAGATAACACCCTTTTTTTCAGGCCCAGTTGTTCATCAAATCCTGGTATTTTCAATTGTTATGGAAAGATGTCCTGCTTGATGCTGGTTTTCCTGGTGATACAGAGGCCACAAATATGACCTGAAAGGAGAACAAGGTCAAAGGGAATTTTGTTGTTCACGCTCACTCGTGTCCAACTCTTTGCCACCCCATGGACCACAGCACACCAGGTTTCCATGTCCTTCACCATCTCCGGGAGTTTGTTCAAACTCAGGTCCATTGAGTTCATGATGCCATCCAACCTTCTCAGTCTCTGTTGTCCCCTTCTCCTTCTGCCTTCAATCTTTCCCAGGATCGGGGTCTTTTCCAATGAGTCAGCTCTTTGCATCAGTTAACCAAAGTACTGGAACTTCAGCTTCAACATCAGTCCTTCCAGTGAATATTCAGGGTTGATTTCCTTTGGGATTGACTGCTTTGATGTCCTTGCATAAGAAATCTAAAAGTCAAAGTAACTACCAAAATTAACCAATAAACATGGCTATCAGGCTGGTTAAGCAACAGGAGTGTGTGGACAGTTTGCAGGACAAGGACACTAAAAATGCTCAAGAGAGAAGGGCCTTCTCTGGATGCTGGAAACTTCTCTGCTCCCCAGTAGTTAAAGACTGGAGCAGGAAACATTTGGGAATTGGACATCTTCATAAGAAGAAAACTTGGGGCTGCAATTAAGGAAATTTTTAATCTCTGATCTTACCAACCAGCGTTCAATACACATAAATTATGGATTTCAGAGTAACTGAGCAAAGAAAAAACCAAGGCAGCCAAGAACCACTATGTACCTAGAGTCCAGGGGACAGGTAACAGCAATATCAGGTGTAAATACATGAGTGTCACAAAGACCTTCAGGTCTTCAGATGTATCCAGTCATCATAATAGCTAAAGACTTTAGGTAGCATACATATCACATACATATAATTTGTGTATAAATTGTAACTAAGTTTAGATACCATGGGTTATATCAACTTGGAAAAAACTTCTTCCCACTGGTGAAAGAAAAACAAAACATTCTTTTTATTGATTTGTTGTTGTTCAGTCATTAAGACATGCCCAACACTTTGCAGCCCCATGAACTGCAGCGTGCCAGGCTTTCTTGTCCTTCACTGTTTCCTGGAGTTTGCTCAAACTCACGCCCATTGAGTCAGTGATGTCATCCACCCAGCTCATCTTCTGCCGCCCCCTGCTCTCAATCTTTCCCAGCATCAGGGTCTTTTCCAGAGTCAGCTCTTTACATCAGGAGACCAAAGTATTGGAGCTTCAGTTTCAGCACCAGTCCTTTAAATGAATATTCAGGGTTGATTTCCTTTAAGATTGCCTGGTTTGATCTCCTTGTAGTCCAAGGAACTCTCAAGAGTCTTCTCCAGCAATTCAAAAGCATCAATTCTTTGGCACTCAGCCTTCTTTATGGTCCAACTGTCACATCCATACATGACTACTGGAAAACCCATAGCTTTCTCTATATGGACCTTTGTCAGCAAAGTGATGTCTCTGCTTTTTAATATGTTGCCTATATTTGTCATAGCTTTTCTTCAAAGGAGAATGTGTCTTTTAATTTTGTGTATATTGAAGTATAGCTGATTTACAATGTTGTGTTAACTTCTGCTATACAGCAGTGACTCAGTTATACACACACATATGTGTGTGTGTGTATATACATTTTTTCTTCATATTCTTTTCTGTTATGGTTTATCACAGGATATTAAATACACTCCCTTGTGTGATAAAATAGGACTCTGTTGTTTATCCATTCTATGTATGATAGCTTGCATTCTACTAACCCCGACCTCCCACTACATCCAATCTCACCTTTTTGGCAACCACCATTCTGTTCTTTATGCCCATCATTCCGTTTCTGTTTCACAGATAAGTTTATTTGTGTAATATTTTAGATTCCACATATAAGTGATATCATATGGTATTTGTCTTTCTCTTTTTGACTTACTTCACTTAGTAGGATAATATCGGGAAAAAAATTTTGTTTGTTTTTATTGGTACATTGCTGATGGAAGGATAAATTTCCACAATTTGGAAAAATCACCAGTGCCCATATCCTTTAACATAACAATTCCACTTATAGTAATTGTTCCTGCAAAATTACTCATACTTGCAAAATGATCTATTCGTTTCATAAATATACTTAGTGAGCACCAACTGCATATCAGCTATGATTCTAGGCACTGAAAAGGAATAGCAAACTGTGGAGTCTCTTGAGGCTTACATTGGTGGGGGAAACAGGCTATCAATAAACCAGTGCAGGGACTTCCCTTGTTGTCTAGCATTTGGGACTTTGCCTTCCAATGCAGGAAGTACAGGTTTGATCCCCAGTCAAGGAGCTAAGACCCACATGTCTGCTTCATGGCCAAAAAACCAAAATATAAAAAGAAGCAATATTGTAAGATGGCTAACAAACACATGAAAAGATGCTCAACATCACTCATTATTAGAGAAATGCAAATCAAAACCACAATGAGGTACTATTACACACCAGTCAGAATGGCTGCTATCCAAAAGTCTACAAGCAGTAAATGCTGGAGAGGGTGTGGAGAAAAGGGAACCCTCTTACACTGTTGGTGGGAATGCAAACTAGTACAGCCACTATGGAGAACAGTGTGGAGATTCCTTAAAAAACTGGGAATAGAACTGTCATATGACCCAGCAATCCCACTGCTAGGCATACACACCGAGGAAACCAGAATTGAAAGAGACGTGTGTACCCCAATGTTCATCGCAGCACTGTTTACAATAGCCAGGACATGGAAGCAACCTAGATGTCCATTGGCAGACGAATGGATAAGGAAGCTGTGGTACATATACACAATGGAATATTACTCAGCCATTAAAAAGAATACATTTGAATCGGTTCTATTGAGATGGATGAAACTGGAGCCCATTATACAGAGTGAAGTGAGCCAGAAAGAAAAGCACCAATACAGTATACTAATGCATGTATATGGAATTTGAAAGATGGTAATGGTAACCCTATATGTGAGACAGAATAAGAGACACAGATGCATAGAACAGTCCTGTGGACTCTGAGGGAGAAGGCGAGGGTGGGACGTTCTGGGACAATAACATTGAAACATGTATATTGTCATATGTGAAGCGGAACACCATTCCATGTTCTATGCATGGGATGGATGCTCAGGGATGGAGCGTTGGGATGACCCAGAGGGATGGGATGGGGAGGGAGGTGGGAGGAGGGTTCAGGAGGGGGAGCACATGTGAACCCATGGCTGATTCATGTCAATGTATGACAAAAACTACTACAATATTGTAAAGTAATTAGCCCCCAACTAAAATAAATAAATTTATTAAAAATAAAAAATAAAAATAAATAAATAAAAATTAAAAAAAAAGAAATTCAATAAAGACTTTTAAAATGGTCCACATCAAAAAAAAACATTTTTTTTAAAGCATAATGTCAAGTGATGCATGAACAAAATTCAAGCAGGGTGAGAGGGGTTGGGAGGAATAAGGGAAGGAGGCTGTTTCCATAAGGCAGGTAAGGAGGTGACATTTAAACAGAGCCCTGAGTGAGATGAGGAAAGAGCCATGCAGGTACCCACAGGAAGTGTGTTCTAAATACACAGCCTCACAGTATTGTTCATAAAAATTAAAATCCACCTAGATATCATTAATCGGGACCTGATTAAATAAATCATAGATAGGGAGATGGATGTAACACAATGTGTGTATTATACATGTGTATAAACAAAGAGAAGAAAATGATGGGGTGGCTTTGGGGAAGTACCGGGAAGTTGGAGGTATTGATTTATTTTTCACTGACTCTCTCTTTATACCTTTCAGGTTTTGTACCAAATGTATGCACTCTTATATACAAAACACCATAAGACATGGTTTAGATTAAATAAATGTCTCCATTTGACCGAGATTAAATATCTATTCGGCTTAAAATTTTCCTGGGAGCTTCCAAAATTCCAAAATAATAGTCTGCAATCTAAAATACCTGGAGAGATTTCTATACAAATATATATCATGTATGTTACATTAAGAATCTTTCTGAACTTTCTGATAAAGACAAGCCCACAGCAAGAAATATATATATATACCTTTGAAAGAGCAATTCACAACACATTATCATCTATGTCACTAAACAGGACAGAATCTCACAAATCCAGTCTTTTGTCAAGTTTTTAAGAATTCATATTATGACCCTCTCTTACATACAAAAAATATTAACTTTTCCATTTCTATGCTTTAATGAAAAATGGTGGTAAAGTCAGGGCCTATATTTGTAAACAGATTCGAGCCAGAGAATTAGCACAACAAATCAGAAGAAACACATAAACACTGAACTCAGAGCCCTCATGGAAACTAATATTAAATAAACTGAATGTATTCAATTTCCCTGTCTTTTCCTTGATTTGTTGGATGAATTACCTGGAGTCATAGGTTCACTGCAGACAGATAAGTCACAAGACAGAAGACAGCTTTAGATGAAGGACGAGTTTCCAACATGTAACTGGTGAAGTTGAACATTACTGACTCACCCACTGACCCAGGTTGCAAAGCCCCAGAGCGGAACTCGGTCCCCAGCTGGTACCACAAGCGCTCAGATGAGAGGGTGTCCCTTCAAGCAGAAGGGAGGGTGATGGGTCCACCCTCAGCGCCCTTCACAAGATCTGGCCGCATCCTCCCCCCTGCCAATAACTCCCACTTGAAAAGATGGCATTGAACAGCCACGGTAAACAGAATACCTGAGATTCTATTCGTTTGCCTTATTTTCAAGTCTGGGATAAAAGTACTGTAAGACCTAAGTACGAGGTGGTGGTGGTAGCTGCGGGGATCGCTTCCCAAAGCGCGTCTGGGCGGTCTGGGATGAATGCGTCCCCTCAGCTGCTCCGTGGCTGTGCTCAGAGAGCTCCAAGTGTGGACTCAGGAGGCGAGTGTTTGCAGACAAGCTCAGAATTTTCAGTCTCTGCCTTTATGTTCTTGTTATGTATTTGTTTGTCTTTCCTGGTGTTTCAGAAACAAAGCATCCGCACTGCATCGTCAAACAAAGACAGAGAGACCTACACCCCAGCCGGCACCTCCTGCTCCTTCTCTGAGAACATTCCTCCAGCTACCTCCAGCCCCACCAAGGTCCATCTGAGCTGGGTTCAAGTAGCATCCTTTCCATCTATTTTTCAGAGAGAAGTGTGGTTTCAAGATGTCATTTTCCGTGCTCTGGTACCACAGACCAGGGCCACATGAGCGGTATGCTCGTAGATCTAATCCCAAATCATTTCAGAGGACAGAGAAGTTAGTGAATCCTGAATAGTATGTCCAGCTCTCAGCCTGGACATATGATAAACACTAATTTTTAATAGCTTGAGGTGAATCTACTGTAATAGTTTTATTTTATTACATTACTAGGTAAATATATACCAGTATAGAATTTCTATGTGAAGACAGGAGAGGGAAGGAACAGAAACCTGACAGTAACAAGGGATAAGTTTGCCTAGAAGCAAACAGCTCAAGATTTAAAAAGCTCCTCTAAAAGCATCACTATGATTCTGACAGGCTCAATGATGAAATCATTTTACTGAACACTTTCACGCTCATGTTTTCTCCCCATCCTGTCCTGCACTGCCAGTCGATCTGAACCCAAGGGACCAAAGATGGGGGCCCAGGTCTTGCTCAACCCTCCCAGAAATGACAGCGTGAAGAGCAGGTCACGCTGGATCTCAAAAGCCCCACTGCTTCAGTTCCACAAATGGTCCCAGGGTTTGGAAGCTGTGTTGGACCTGGCCTTTTCGTTTCCTGCACAGATATAGGTACATGTGGTGAATCACAATGATCACCACGCTGTAAAACTTAAGCTGGAGCTTTTTGAGACTGTATTCTGCACAAATTTGTCTCCAAGGCAATTGGAATTTTATGCCTTATAAATAAAAGAACATTGTAGTAGAATCTTACTGATGGAGATTTCATCTGGGGTACAAACTTTGAGGTCCTCAGAAGTAATGTGGAATACTTATCAATAAAAGATCAGAGTAAGCTTGTTGGATAAAATTGGAATATCATTGTAAGATCTGAGCATGCTCTCTATTTATATCAAAGACTTTATAGTGGTGATACAGGAAAGGATGAGAAAAAAGGATGTGAGACTCTTAATGACAAAGAACTCTGGCTCTTGGTGAGCCAGTCAGCCGGATCACAGAGGCTCTGCCATGCCTATGGCTTCCATGAATTAAAACGGACACAGTTGCTGTCACCAACAACCAAGTGTTTGCAAAGAATGCAGTGAAAACTAATTGCATGGAGTCCAAATGGAGCTCTGTAAATTCTGACCATATACTGAACAGCCTGCTTTCACCAAGCAAAGAAAATATGAGGCCAAGGGAAGAGAAGTACCAGGCTGGTGACAGAATCCAGATGTACAAGCCCACCATCAATTCAGAATCAACTTGCTTTTCTGTGATTAAAAATGCTTCAGAAATTTTTAACACTCTGGATTCAACTTAAACCATGGTCTCTGGGGATGTGGGTTAATAAAAGCAGATTTTCTTACCTTATAAGTTTATCATTATAGGAAACATGGCACTTGCTTTTCTGGGTTATGAAACCTGATTTGTGCCAGATTCAACATCAAAATATTTTAAGAATAATCAGAATAGTAAAATGGTAAAAGTCAGTTATTTTATCTTTTACCTTCCCCCAAGTTTGAATTTCCAAATGAGATTTACCTCTCTTACTCTTCCAGGCAAATCCATTTTCACTTAGAGATTTTTCTGAACAGAGGAGCAAAGAGAAACATCTTCAGAGCAAGATGAGCCTCCAACACACCCGCCAGGCTTCTCACCTCCCAGTTTTTATTAATCTGTCACTGAGTGCTCCCTGGGGTCCTGGAAAGCTTGAAAAATGTAACCATAGCTTTCAGCTGTGCCCTTGGTGGGGGAGCTGTTGACACCTTTGTTGTCCAGCCCTCAGTATTCTTTAGTGCACTTTATATCTTAGAGACAGAAGTTATGTTAGAGTGATTGACTGAAGCAGGGCTTCTGGAATTAGAACAGGTGTGATTTGCATACACATCTGTCGGGTCATAAAATATTGGCAGGCAAGTATAATCTCCAGGTTCACAGCTGCTTTCCAAAAGATCCGCATGGCAGTTAATACCCTTCTAAAACAGCAAGAGTAGGGGATGAAACAGTCTCTAATCCGGGACAACAGAAATTAAAATAACCATGTTTGCTTACCATTTATCCTATATTTCTGACTTTTTAATAAAATTAAGTCATCTAAATTCATTGATTCAAAGTTATTTCTTTCTTTTAAAATGTCTGTTTTGTTTTCTTATGGAACCCATAGGAAAAGGAAAAGGAAAGTCAGTTTCCTAACTTTCCTAAATAGTCGTGTCCGACTCTTTGCGATCCCATGGACTGTAGCCCACCAGGTCGTCTGTTCATGGAATTCTCCATGCAAGAGTACCAGAGTGGGTTGCCATTCCCTTCTCCAGGGGATCTTCCCAAACCAGGAATCGAGCCCAGGTCTCCTGCATTACAGGCAGATTCTTTACCAACTGAGCTACTAGGGAAGCTGGTAGATGAGGTGTAAATATCCAACATAATAAACAATTTTAACCACACATAACTGTTTCCATTTGCTTTCATTATGTCCTTAGAATAAACTTATGAAGAATAAGTACAATATGTCTTCATAAGAGGAAAGCATTCCCAGAAGACACGCATGCTCACATATGTGCTAATTCTCTTCAGTCGTGTCTGACTCTGTTCGACCCTGTGGACTGTAGCCTGACAGGCTCCTCTGGCCATGAATTCTCAAGGCAAGAATATTGGAGTGGACTGCGTTTGTACTTTCCCCTAGGAAAGATAAAAAGAAGAATACTGGAGTGGGTCGCCATGCCCTCCTCCAGAGGATCTTCCTAACCCAGGGATCCAACTCATATTTCTTACATTTCCTCCACTGACAGGCAAGTCCTGTACCACTAGCGCCACCTGGGAAGCCCATGCTTGGAACCAATTAGGAACCAATAGGTACAAACTTGGAACCAATTAAGCTACTCCATGATGTTTGTTTCTCTTCTTTTTTAAAGATATATTTAATAAGTATTGACCAATTTTGTGATGGATATTTTTAGAATTACTTTATTAATGTTTTCAGAAGGCGAGGCCTTTGCATTTTTGTAGTATTATAGCAACACATGCTCAGAGAAAATAAACTGTAGCTTCTATAATCCTATTTATACACAAATATTTTCTCAGGTCAGGAAACAAATTACCAGAGGAAAAACCATCCTAATTTTCATATCAGTATGTAAGTTCTCCTTAGTTTCTCTCTCCACAAGGCCAGTATTTCCACTGAGATAGATTGCTTATAGCCAGATTTTATATTCATTAGAAATCAGGTCTTGAAGGTTATTTTCATCTGTTTGGCACCTACAGGGAACTTGATACAAAAACCGTTTGATTTTAAGTAGCTTAAGGCCAAGAGGAATACCTAGCCATCCCTGGTTTCCTCACATGTTATTCTTTCCCTAGACCCACTGTAAATGTGCATTTCCCAACTGTCAGTCAACTTCCTAGCCACCATCAAGGCCCTAATTGGAATTACCAGGCATTTCACATAGTAATTCTCTAGCAGTTTTGAAACATATGTAAAGCATGGGCACAGGGTCAAATGTCAGTGAAGCCTAGCAGACAGTGTGGGCCAACACCCAGGCTGAACTTGTGGAAGGAAGGCCCTCCCAGCCCTCACCCATGAGCATCTAACGCTGATGCCTGAGAGAAGCAGAGGAGGCTTCCGAGGGCTCAAGGGTAAGAAGGCAGGAATGTGAAGCCTGGGAGAAGCTAATGTGCTCGAATGCCCAGCTCTGGCTTCAGAGGGTGTGGGAATCAAGAACCCTCCAAAGAGCCAGATCAGTTACTAAGAATCTCGCCTTAGGCAGTTCCCATAGGTCCTATCAGAATTCTGCCAGGACTGCATTAAGTTCATAAATCAGTTCATTGTTTTGTAAACAACTCATTCATCACAAACAAGGCAGTCTTTCTGCCTATTCCTGGCTTCCCTAATCTCCACTAACCTACACCATTCATTTTGGCCATTGATGCATTATCATCCATTCTAAGATACCTGTTTAGGTATGAGTCCTATTTCTAGTTACATTGGCTCTTCCTAGACAATAGGGCCTCCTCTTACATCTTCTCCTGAGCACCGAGCAGAGCAGGTGCGTGATAAATGCTAACAAAGGATGAATAAATGCACCAACGTGCAGTGTGGTTTTACAAGAAGTAAAGAGCCAGGAAGCAGTCAGAACAGGAGCCCAAGCTGAGAAGGTCCACACTCTTCTTGTTGAACCTGATTGCCACTGCTAAATACCTGTGTCAACTCCAAATTCTTAAATACGTTGTTAAAGTCAGTCAAACGTAAAATTACTTCTTGGGAGGGAAAAAAAAAACCTTGAGTACAAAAGTATCACTGAAGCACTAGTTTCAATCTAACATGTTTGGAAAAAACCTTCAGTTCAGTTCAGTTTCAGTCTCTCAGTCATGTCTGACTCTTTGCGACCCCATGGACAGCAGCACGCCAGGCCTCCTTGTCCATCACCAACTCCCAGAGCTTACTCAAACTCATGTCCATTGAGTCGGTGATGCCATCCAACCATCTCATCCTCTGTCATCCCTTTCTCCTCCCACCTTCAATATTTCCCAGCATCAGGGTCTTTTCAAATGAGTCAGTTCTTCACGTCAGGTGGCCAAAGTATTGGAGTTTCAGCTTCAGCATCAGTCCTTCCAATGAATATTCAGGACTGATTTCCTTTAGGATTGACTGGTTGGATCTCCTTGCTGTCCATGGAACTCTCAAGAGTCTTCTCCAACACCACAGTTCAAAGGCATCTATTCTTCAGCTCTCAGCTCTCTTTATGGTCCAACTCTCACATCCATACGTGACTACTGGAAAACCCATAGCCTTGACTAGACTGATCTTTGTCAGAAAAGTAATGTCTCTGCTTTTTAATATGCTGTCTAGGTTTTTCATAACTTTTCTTCCAAGAAGCAAGCATCTTTTAATTTCATGGCTGCAGTCACCATCTACAGTCATTTTGGATCCCAAGAAAATAAAGTCTATCACTGTTTTCATTGTTTCCCCATCTATTTGCCATGAAGTGATGGGACCACATGCTATGATCTTCCTTTGTTGAATGTTGAGTTTTAAGCCAGCTTTTTCACTCTCCTCTTTCGATTTCATCAAGTTGTTCTTTAGTTTCTCTTCACTTTCTGTCATAAGGGTGGTGTCATCTGCATATCTGAGGTTACTGCAAACTTACTTTGGTTTATTTATTTATATGGTTGGTATTTCCTGATATTATATTAATATATAGGGGGAAAAGTAGAAAGTGAAAATTTTTCAGTCATGTCCGACTCTTTGGGACCCCATGGACTGTAACCTGTCAGGCTCCTCTGTCCATAGGGTTCCCCAGGCAAGAATACTGGAGCGGGTAGCTCTTCCCTTCTCCAGGGAATCTTCCCAACTCAGGGATCAAACCCAGGTCTCCCTCATTGCAGGTGCATTCTTCACTGTCTGAGCCACAAGGGAAGTACAATATATAGGGTGAAAATATATTAAAATTGCATTGACCAAAACAAAAATCCTGGAAGGACATCAAATATAGAGGTCTTTTTGTTAAATGCACTTTAATGTCAAAAATTAAGTCTACTTTTATGTGCAACAATTTCTAGTCAAGTCATCATGATACACAAATATGAAAGTATAAAAGTCAATGATATCTGTAAAATATAAACTATTTTAAACTCTGTAGACATTTGAGAAATATCTAGTTGACAAGGTGGAGTTTAATAAAAAATAACTATATATATACTATGTACAAAGTCCTGTGCCATGAACATTCTCATTCAGTCTTCTCAATAAATTTATGAATCAGACACCATTGTTATTCCCATGTACACACTGGAGCATTGAAAAAGCAAGAGAGTTCCAGAAAAACATCTATTTCTGCTTTATTGACTATGTCAAAGCCTTTGACTGTGTGGATCACAATACACTGTGGAAAATTCTTAAAGAGATGGGAATACCAGACTACCTGACCTGCCTCCTGAGAAATCTGTAAGCAGGTCAGGAGGCAATAGTTAGAACTGGATATGGAACACAAAACACGATTAAACCGTGCAAAAGGAAACAGACAGACCTGGTTCCAAAAAAGGAGTCTGGAAAGGAGGTACGTCAGAAAAAGCAAGGCTATATATTGTCACCCTACTTATTTAACTTACATGCAGAGTACATCATGAGAAGCATGGGCTGGAAGAAGCACAAGCTGGAATCAAGATTGTTATGAGAAATATCAATAACCTCAGATATGCAGATGACACCACCCTTCATTATGGCAGAAAGAAGAAGAGAACTAAAGAGTCTCTTGATGAAAGTGAAAGAGGAAAGTGAAAAAAGTTGGCTTTTAAAACTCATACATTCAGAAAACTTAAGATCATAAAATATTAAAAAATCCTGCCCATCACTTCACAGAAAACAGATGTGGAAACAATGGAAACAGAGAGTTTATTTTTCTGGGCTCCAACATCACTGCAGATGATGACTGCAGCCAAGAAATTAAAAGGCACTTACTCCTTGGAAGAAAAGTTATAAGCAAGCTAGACAGCATATTAAAAAGCAGAGACATTACTTTGCCGATAAAGGTCAATCTAGTCAAAGTTATGATTTTTCCAGTAGTCATGTATGGATGTGAGAATTGGACCATAAGGAAAGCTGAGCACCAAAGAATTGATGCTTTTGAAATGTGGTGTTGGAGAGACTCTTGAGAATCCCTTGGACTGCAAGGAGATCCAACCAGTCCATCCTAAAGGAGATCAGTCCTGAATGTTCATTGGAAGGACTGATGCTGAAGCTGAAACTCCAATACTTTGGCCACCTGATGTGAAGAACTGACTCACTGGAAAAGCCCCTGATGCTGGGAAAGATTGAGGGCAGGAGGAGAAGGGGACAACAGAGGATGAGATGGTTGGATGGCATCACTGACTCAATGGACGTGAGTTTGAGCAAACTCCAGGAGTTGGTGATGGACAGGAAGGCCTGGCGTGCTGCTGTCCATGGGGTCGCAAAGAGTCAGACACGGCTGAGAGATTGAACTGAACTGAACTGAGCACATGAGGATATTGAAGCCAGAAGCTGAGAAACTTGCCCATAGTCACCCAGCCAGTAGGGGGCAGAGCAGGATCTGTACTCAGCAGCACAGGGACACTTGAGGAGCAAACCCTGTGTCAGCTTCATCCTCCAGGCATATGGGGTAATCCATGATGGTCCAAGGTTTTAGATGAGTCCTGGCTTAGCTCAGAGAAACAGAAAAGATTCTGTACATTTTCAAAACATTAACTCTTGTTTAGAAACTGTTTTAACATTCTTGCTGTATTGTTCATTTCACCATCATTATTGCCTTATTCAATAGATCTAATGGACTTCCAACTGTCACCAGTTTAGGGAGAACTGGGTTAAGAAGTAGAAAACGTTCCTACAGATTTTTTAATCCCTGTTGAAATATGAGCAAAAAAATAGCAGATATATAAAGAATAAAAACAAAATCCTTGAAAGCTCTGTTCTCTCTGATAAAGGGTAATAGAATGAGCTTCCTCAAGCCAGCATCCTGGAAAGAACATTTCAAATATTCAAAGAACCATCTTTGATGTTCAGTTGATGTATAAAGCTCACAGAAGTGGAATCTTATACACATTAGTGGGTGACCTTATGAGAGTTAATTTATTCGTGGATCTACATCTTCATCTGTCAAGTAGAAACAGATGGTTTCTACAAACATCATTTATTCCTTAATGCACTTAGATATTTATTCCTTATATTTGCCTTAATTTATAAGGAATTTGAAGTAATTGCATGATCTATAAATATCCATGTATATATAAATGATGATTTGATGGCAAAATTTTTTGTCTTTTATTCCTCTACTTTTTATTTTGAAAAATTGCAAAGCTATGAGATGGTTGGATGGCATCACCGACTCAATGGACATGAGTTTGAGCAACCTCTGGGAGATGGTGAAGGACAGGGAAGCCTGGTGTGCTGCGGTCCATGGGGTCACAAAGAGTCAGACATGACTGAGTGACTGAACAACAATGAGAAACTGAAAGAACAGTTCAGTGAACAACACATATCCTTCATCTAAAACTACCAATTGTGAACACTTTCCCACCTGTACCCACTGTACCCAGCTGCCCCTATCTCTCTCACACACAGAACACACACCTTGCATTTCATGACACCTCACCACACTAGTCATATTCCCAACATCTCTTTGAACCAGGACATTCTCTTACATAAACATACCATTACCATAACCCAGAAATTTAACAGTGGTACAATTATGTTTAATATACAGTTTATGGTCTACAAGGATGTCCTTTCTAGCTGTATTTTTTTTAACAAGATCCAGTCGAGAATTATAAATTTTATTTAGCAGTCATGTCTCTTTAGTCTCCTTTACCTTAGACATTATCTTGCTTTTTTGTTTGTTTTTCATGACTGACATTTTTTGAAGAGTCCAAGTCAACAGTAAAACTGAGCAGGACCCTGAAGGGCCTTCCCCAGGACAGACTACCACCTTTTGTTCATAAAAGAAAGAAGCTTTAGCCTCTCAGGCCTTCCCTGAGTTCCAAAGATCAGATTTAATCAGAGAAGTGAAAAAATGCATAAACAAAGAAAATAGTCAAATAAGACAAAATAATAATAGTTTATCCATAAAAAAAAGTCAAAGGATTTTAGTTCCTCCTGAGGGGCTGAAAGCAACATCCAGAGCCATATCCGTGAGCTGTTTTGCAGAAACCGCCATCAGGTGGAGGAAGTTAACTGCATACTGTCCACAAGTGCATAGACCCAGACAAGCTGGAACCAGAAGGTTGATGAATGAGATTCCCAAAACATCACATTACCTCACCATCGACTAATCATAGAATAGGAGTTTGTTTCCTTTTAATTTGTTTTTTTCTCTTCATTTTATTGAAGTATGGTTGATTTATAATGTTTTGTTAATTACTGCTACACATAAAATGACTCAGTTATACAAATATGTACATTTTTTCATATTCTTTCCCATTCCAGTTTTATCAAAGGATATTTGATATAGTTCCCTGTGCTATACAGTAAGACCTTGTTGTTTATCTTTTCTATTTGTAATAATTTATCTATACAAATCCCAAACTCCCAGTCCATCCCTCCCTCATTCACTTCCCCTTGGCATCCATAAGTGTGTTCTCTTATCTATGAGTCTGTTTCTATTTTGTAGATAAGTTCATTTGTGTTGTATTTTAGATTCCACATATCAGTAATATCATATGATATTTTTCTTTCTCTGACTTCACTTAGTATGATAATCCCTAGGTCCATCCATGTTGCTGCAAATGGCATTATCCCACTCTTATTATGGCTGAGTAATATTCCATTGTATATATGTACCACATCTTCTGTATCCATCCATCTGTCGATGGACATTTAAGTTGTTTCTATGCCTTGGCTATTGTAAATACTGCTGCTGTGAACATAAGGATTCATATATCTTTTTGAATTATAGTTTTCTCTGGGTATATGTCCAGGAGTGGGATTGCAAAGGATTATACATAAACTGTGACCTCTCACTCACACTGTCTCTAAAAGCCATCGAGGAGTTTGGGTCTTCTGAGCATGAGCTGCCCATTCCCCTGACTTGGCCCTGCAGTTACAGCTGCACTCTTCTTCACCACACCCCCATGTCAACAGGTTAGCTTTACTGTATGCGAGGCAAGCAAGCCCCAGTGTGGGTCGGTGACAAATAGTCTTCAGAAATGTCCCAGGATCTGATTGCTTCTTTGTCATTTTTTATATTCAATATGCTATAAACTATTACTGTGTCATTTTTTCAATGTTAGTGCAATATTATCTGGAATTTGGGCTTCCCAGGTAGCTCAGCTGGTAAAGAATCTGCCTGCAATTCAGGAGACCCTGGTTCGATTCCTCGGTCGGGAAGATCCGCTAGAGGAAGGGAGAGGCTACCCTCTTCAATATTCTTGGGCTTCCCTGGTGGCTCAACTGGTAAAGAATCCGCCTGCAATGTGGGAGACCTGGGTTCAATCCCTGGATTGGGAAGATCCCCTGGAGAAGGGAACGGCTACCCACTCCAGTATTCTGGCCTGGAGAACTCCATAGGCTGCATAGTTCATGGGGTCACAAAGAGTCAGACATGACTGGGAGTTTAACCCATCAAGCAGTTGTTCTGTGTTCTTTTGACGGGTCCTCATCACTCTTTCAGCTCTTCCCTGCTTTCTGGCACAAGATGTTCCAGGGTATCTCATGCTATCTCCGTGCAAATTGTGGAACTACCCAATACTGCAAAGAGCCTTGGTTATGTTTAGTGGGAGTGGGGCTGAAAAACTAAGCTCTCAGCACCTGCCACATGCCACTGCATCTTGGCCCTTTCTTAGAGCTGGGAAAGAGGACCATTAAAATCGTAAGTTCACCAAAACAGATGACACATGTGGAGTTTATTATGAAGCATGGTTTGGATATAGATGCTGTGTTCTCCTTTTCAAAGATTACCCAATTTTTCCAACACCATTTATTTAAAAGTTAGTCTTTTCCGTTGTAATTTACTTTATCATATCCGTACTTTCTATGGTTTCCTGGGGCTAATTCCTGTACACATTTGGGTCTGTTTCTGAACTTTCTATTCTTTTCCAATGGTCAAGCTATTCATGTGCGAGAATTATGTTCTTTTTTAAAAAACTTACTAGGCCTTCCCTGGTTGGTCGAGTGGTTAAGACTCCATGCTTCAAATGCAGGAGGTCCAGGTTTGATCCCTGGTCAGGGAACTAAGATCCCACATACCATCTGGTGCAACCAAAACAAATATTTCCTTGTGATATAAGTACTTAACATGAGATCAGTAGATCTCCTAAGAAATTTTCAGTGTATGGTACATTATTGTTGACTATAGGTATGATGTTATAAAGCATGTCTGTAGGGTTTCTCTTGCTTAACTAGAACTTTTTGACTGTTGATTAGTGACTCCTCCAGCCTCTGGGAACCACCATACCACTCTTTGATTCTATGAATTTGCCTATTTTGGATACCTCATATATGTAGAATCATGCAGTATTTGTCTTTCTGTGATGGCTTATTTCATTCAGCATAAGGTCCTCAAGTTTCATACATCTTACTGCATCTTACAAAATTTACTTCTTTTTTAAGACTGAATAGTATTCCACTATATGTATATACTACATTTTCTTTATCCATTCATCTGCCAAGGATATGAAGGTTGCATCCACATCTTGGATATTATGAATAGTGCTACAACATAGAGTGTTAATATCTCTTTGAGATCTTGATTTCAATTCTTTTGGATAAATACCCAAAAGTAGAATTCTATTTTTAATTTTTTGAGGAACCTCCATCCTGTTTTCCATACTGGCAGCACCATTTTGTATTTCCATTGTGCAAGAGCTCCAATTTTTCCACATCCTCACCAACACCTCTCTTTTGGCTTTTTGATAATAGCCATCCTGACAGGTGTGAGGAACAGTATCATATGTGTTTAATGATAGAAGCTCTAGAAGATGCCTTGTATTTTAATAATTCTTCACTACTCTTATTTTTTAGGATCTTTGGTCCATGTTTACTTTTTCTTCATGAATATTCTTCATTTTATTTTTAAGTGATTTCATGTTTACATAAAAGTTTCTAAAATATGTCCTACATACATTTCATCTATAACAAAAATTATGCACTCCTCAACTTAGCTGCTTCAACCCTTTCGTGTACTTTGGAGGCTCTGAGCTGTAAGTGTTCTGAATCACAGGTTATATGATTTCTACTGAGTTATCAGATCACTACTCAGAGTCTTTGAGGTCTTTTGATTGATTCTTAGGTAAACTTTTTAAATGATTAAAAATTGAGAATACAGTATGTCAATAGGAAAAATAATTTTAATTATTCATAGACCACCTTAACAGAAAAATTACCTCCATTTTTGCATATTACATTTCAATCTTTGCCCACATGCTTCTTTCTAATTTTTAATGTAGCATAAATATTGAAACCTCTCATTCGTATTGTCTTATTATAATATCAAGATCTTTCTTCAGGTTCATGCATAATCTATATAATTGTTATTTTGGAAGACTAAAAATATTCTGAGCTTTGTTGACATTTTTTATATCATTACTTACCTCTGGACAGTTGTTCCAGTGGCTATATACCTGAAAACATGGAGTGTGTTCCATGTTGTGTACCTGACAACAACACCACCTACTCATATCCCCATAAAAGATAGCTATTATTCTAAGTTTATGTCTATCATCCTCATACATTTCTTTATATTTATTTTTACCACAAGCATAAAAATATATGTGCTGCTGAGCAGTATTCAGTAGAGTTTGCATGTTTATAAAGTTTATAGGAATAGCATCACACTGTGCATTCCTCTACAATTTATACTTGTCATTCAAAATTATGTTGTAGGAGTCACTTGGGTGGATATATGTTACCCTAGTTCCTTAATTTTCACTGAAAAATGCCAGTCTACTATCTGATTCTATCATAACGTCCTTATACATTCTTCTCTTATTGAATATTTAGGTTGTTTCTAACTTTTACTGTGGCAAATGCTATAATCATTCTTGTAAGTGCATCGTGTCCCTGAGTGAGAGCTCCTCAAAGGTGTGAGTGCAGACATGGACTGCAGAACCATAAGAAATGATGTCTTAAAATTGTCCAGTTATGACCGTTTTATTGTCCAAAGCAGTTGTCCCACTTTATGCTCCCATTATAGGTGCTCTCTTTGGCAGGGGCTGAAGTCAGAAGAGTGGAGCGTTCATGGGCAAAATTAGTGCGCATCTCGGAGAGCCCCAGAGAGCTCCCTTGCCCCTTCCAACACACGAGGACAGAGCGAGAAGGCTGAGACCTGGAGGAGGGCCCTCACCTGACCACGCTGCACCCTGACCTCAGCCTTCCAGCCTCAAAGACTCGTGAGCAACAAGTGTCTCCTGTTTATAAGCCACTCAATCTGCGGCATTTACTGCAACATTGTTTTAACAGCCCACACAGACTAAGGCAATAGGTATCTTCTGATTTGTAATAACTGCCCAGCTGACAGAAGTTCCATTTTTGTTTTACATTGTGATTTTCTAATCACTAGTGCATTTAATCATTTTTTTTTCACATAGTTTTGACTATTTTTGACTGCTGCAAATTTCATTTTTCCCATTTTTTTGTTGATTTGTTTTAGCCCCTTTTGATTTAGGAATTCTTTAACATTTTCCTCCCAGAGTCCAGTTTGAGACAGACGAGTGTCTTTTTCTCCTTCCTTTGCTATCAGATGTCAATCTCCAGCACACTCTCTTCTCAGTGAAGATCCAGCCACAGGAACTGCTCTGTTCAGGAGTACCAGCCCCAGATCCCCACCATGCCCCAGCCCCAGGCTTGCCTCCTCTCCCTATTTCCAATTACTGCTGTAAACAAATGCCCTCAGAGCATCCTGTTGTTGTTTTGCCACTAAGTCGTGTCCGACTCTTTTGCCACCCCATGGACTATAACCCACCAGGCTCCTCTGTCCATGGGATTTCCCAGGCAAGAATACTGGAGTGGGTTGCCATGCCCTCCGCCAGGGGATCTTCCAGACTCAGGGATCAAATCTACGTCTCTTATGTCTCCTGCATTGGCAGGCAGCTGCTTTACCACTAGGGCCATCTGGGAAGGCCCTGAGAGCATCCTGGGGCTTCCCTAACATTCAAGTTTTCTGATTCTCTCCTTTTGGCCCCTGTGAATATTTCTTAATTTCTTGCAAGTTAAACTATGCCTTCAAATTGATGTTTGCTGCATTTATCTTGCAGGTGGTTTTCTCACAGTATCTGTTTTCATTTTGCTGGATGTTCAGGCCCTATCTTATATATGGTACCCCATATTGTGAATGTACCAGAATATGGTCAACCATTTCCCAGCTGAAGCACATTTAGACCATTTTTGATGTTTTAGTATTAACAGAAAACCCTCAATAAACATTCCTGTGAACTTATCATTGTGCCTACATGAAAGTAGCTCTAGTGCATAAGTTTCTGGAGGTACACTTGCTGTTTTCAAATGTATGTGGTTTTTAGTTTGCTCCCCAAATTTTCATAAACTTGCATTTCCAAGAACTTTAGGTGGCAATAATCAGGTTCCATCGATCAGGTTAAACATTAACAATACTAAATCTTACCCATCTTTGGGTAAGGCTTTAATGTCTATTCTTTCTGTTCTGAATGGGCTATTGGTATGTTTTGCCTGTTTTTCTGTTGCATTATTTTGTTTTATTACTTTGAATAAAATGTTTGTGTTACTTTGTATTTTGTTTTATCACTTTGAAAAGATGGTTTTATCATCCAGATATTAATTCTTATCTGTATGATTCAAATAATAGTTTCCAGGTTGTTTTTCCCTCATTATTGTTTTTCCCTCTATTATTCATAATAAACACCTTTTTTCAAATAAATATTTTAAATTAAATGTAATTCAAATGTGATATCTTTTTCCTTTATTTCTTTTTATTCCTCACAATTATACAAACATCACACTGTATCACAAACATTGAAAGAACTTTTGATACTTTTTAGGTTTTAGAAACGCATCTAGGAAGTATTCTTGTGTGATAGAAGCAATCAGCAAAGTTTCTTTTAAATTAATGGTAATTTCTCCAGCATTATTCAATGCTTCCTTCACTGACTTGAAATCATATACATATGAGTGTTTACTCTTTAAACTATTTGCCTTTTCCTAAGCCAATACCATGTTGTTTTAATTAGCAGGACATTGTAAACTGTTTTAATATTTGATGGGGTAAAACACTAATCAAAAGAGGAGCCTTCTTTGTAAATGCTCTGGCAATATTCAGATGAATTTTAAATTCATTATTTTGTCAAAATCCTCCAAAGGGATTTTATTTTCTTATTTTCCAAGCACACACTTTCCTTAACTAAATTGAGTGCTTAAAGGATCTTTTATGATTCAATTAGAAGACCTGAAAATTGAGTTCTAAAGAAGAAATAAAACAATAACAATAAAACACCCATCACAACAACTTTTCTTTCAAATGCTTAATAAGCACGATCTCATTTCTTCCTTTTAACAACTTTGCTGGGGATGTTTTGTTAAACTCATTTTAGTAGCAAAGAAACTGAAGTTTAGGAAGCTTTGTCAGCTGATAGTCCACCCAGCTGGAAAGGGGTTAAAGCAGAGATTGTAACTGACTCTCACAATGGATCCTGTAACTCCTTTAGTTTCCCTTCTTTCTAGAGCAATGGTTCCCAGTAGTATCAGGATCACCTGGGAATTTATTGGAAATACAGTTCCCTGGCTTCACCCCATGTTTACCAAATTGGAAACTTTGGGAATGAAAGTCCAGCAACCTGAGTTATCAAAGCCCTCCAGGTGTTCTGATGCAGGTAGTGTAAGAACCATTGGTCTAGAATTTAAAGGCTGAGGAGCCATTAAAAGGGTACAAGAAATATTGAGTGGGAGAAGCAGAAAAAAATCACACTCATTAAAATGAGCAAGAAGAAACACTACAGAGATTCCAGCTATCTAATAAATGACTATTGTGTTGGTGACAACAATCACTGCGTGGCTCAGAGGATAAATGGTAAAACAAAAGTGCTTAATAGAGGACTCCCTTATGTTTTTGGGTCAGAAAAACTGAGAAACTATTGAACTGGAGCATATAGACATCTAAGATGCATCAGCCCAGTTCTCTGAGATCCACAATCAAGAAATGCATTAGTCACCCTTGGCTGAGACACGAATGCCCGTCCATATGAATTTTATCTCCTCCAGAGGCCAGATCACAAACAGGTGTGAAACCTGAGTGAGGAAGAAGTCTTGGAGAACATGGAGAAGTAACAGAAAATAAGAGGAGGCTGGGGAGAAAGACCAGCCTAAGCCAGCGGTGCAGCTGGCAGGCCAAGGGGGGAGCCCTCCTGGGAGGACCGGCCGCAGCACCATCTGGGTGGTGAGGGCAGCTGAATGCCCTGCACACTCAGGGCCTTCTGCAGTCACCTCTGTGATTTAAAAAGGAAAAAAATAACTTTTTCATGACTGTTTTTACGTTGGATCCACTTACCATCTATGTACAGTTTGGCCAAAATCTCATTTAGTGAAATGAGCATATGAAACGAGCTGGATTTTCCTGGGGCGAAGAAGACTTGGTGGATTTAGGTATCCAGCCTCTCTGTGAGAATTATCTATTAATTAAGTGATTAAAGATATCAACCTTTTGGTTGGGTATTCTGACATGATGAGGGATCAGTTCTTGGGGTCACTGACTGTAAGAGGCACCGGCTTGGATCAAACACATCTTATATTCAGTTGTGAGATGCCTGCTTGAATTACCGTGATATTGAATGATTTGCCTTGGAAATGAACAGAGATCATTCTGTTATTTTTGAGACTGCATCCAAGTACTGCATTTCAGACTCTTGTTGACTATGATGGCTACACCATTTATTCTAAGGGATTCCTGCCCACAGTAGTAGATATAAGGGTCATCTGAGTTAAATTCACCCATTCCAGTCCATCTTAGTTCACTGATTCCTAGAATGTCGATGTTCACTCTTGTCATCTCCTGTTTGACCACTTCCAATTTGCCCTGATTCATGGACTTAACATTCCAGGTTCCTATGCAATATTGCTCTTTATAGCAGAGAATCTTGCTTCTATCACCAGTCCCATTTACACCTGGGTTTGTTTTTGCTTTGGCTCCATCCCATCATTCTTTCTGGAGTTATTTCTCCACTGATCTCCAGCAGCATATTGGGCACCTACCGACCTGGGGAGTTCATCTTTCAGTGTCCTATCTTTTTTGCCTTTTCATACTGTTCATGGGGTTCTCAAGGCAAGAATACTGAAGTGGTATGCTATTCCCTTCTCCAGTGGACCACATTCTGTCAGACCTCTCCACCATGACCTGTCTGTCTTGGGTGGCCCCACACCCTGACTTTATTTTTCTGGGCTCCAAAATCACTGCAGATGGTGATTGCAGCCATGAAATTAAAAGACACTTACTCCTTGGAAGGAAAGTTATGATCAACCTAGACAGCATATTAGAAAGCAGAGACAGTACTTTGTCAACAAAGGTCCGTCTAGTCAAGGCTATGGTTTTTCCACTGGTCATGTATGGATGTGAGAGTTGGACTAAAAAGAAAGCTGAGCACCGAAGAATTGATGCTTTTGAACTGTGGTGTTGGAGAAGACTCTTGAGAGTCCCTTGGACTGCAAGGAGATCCAACTAGTCCTTCCTAAAGGAGATCAGTCCTGGGTGATCATTAGAAGGACTGATGTTGAAGCTGAAACTCCAATACTTTGGCCACGTCATGCGAAGAGCTGACTCATTTCAAAAGACCCTGATGCTGGGAAAGATAGAGGGCAGGAGGATAAGGGGATGACAGAGGATGAGATGGCTGGATGGCATCATCGACTCGATGGACATGGGTTTGGGTGGACTCAGGGAGTTGGTGATGGACAGGGAGGCCTGGCATGCTGTGGTTCATGGAGTCACAAAGAGTTGGACACGACTGAGCGACTGAACTGAACTGAGGTGCCTGCTTGGCTTGGAAAAATTCAGACTTTCAAAATTATCCTACGAGTGGGAAGACTGTTACTGTAGCATATCTTCACCACCCTCTTAGAATTTAAAGTGGCATTTTCAAGGTTTATTATTTGTATTGGTTTTAATAGAATTCTGTTATGAACCAGTTTAATGAGGAGTATTCAATTATTGCTTCCTGAAGCCACTGCTGTAATATCAGACTTCATGCTGTGTGGTCTCTTTCAGAAAAAGCATATGTGATCTGAATGGAAAATAAAAGAACTATTAAATAGCCATTCCTTTACAGTATCAACCTTTTTGTCTGCCAGTGTTGGCAAGTGGTGGATATATGCAAACATTCCATCCTTCTGCATTGTAAAGCCACCACATTTGAAAAGAAAATGTATTTAAATCTTAAAATCTGTATGATGTGACACATCAGATAAGGATTACTTTTCGGACTGAGACCTCTATTTCCTTTGACAAAGTAGGAAAGACTGAGCTGAAGATTTCTTAACCTATGGGATGATTAATTAGATAAGGTGCCCCAAGGAAAACTCAAGAATCCAAAACCAAATATTCACACTTAATATATAAAGTTCAATCTGGAAATTTACACTGAACCTAGCACCTTGGAACATGTCCCCCAAGGCAAGGCTCAGAGACCACTAAAGAAATGTGACTGATACCCCAGGAAGAATAAACCCAAATTGTTAATCCACTTTTAATCACCAATCAGGAGAACTTCTGCAAACGCTTGGTAAAACAAACCAGCATGTGGCTTGAGCTGAAAGTGTTACTTGCCTTTTATGTATATTTAATTACATCTATGAAAGCTCTCAAGAGCTCATGTACACAGTAGATAATATTTCACTTTTAGGAGTGATGACTGAGAATGTTCAAGACTGGTTTAGGAGGCTCTAGATTCAGGCCATCACTGACCTCATGTTTATAATGACCACAGCAGAGAGAACACATTTAACGTGCCCTAATTACTAATGTGTAATACTCAGACTTTTAACGTGTGTAATAGATGAAGGAATATTAACCCTTTGTCACCCAAGCACTTGATGCTTGACAAAAGACAAGGTCATATATGACGTGAAGGGCACTCACAAAAGAACTTCATCGCCTGCCATTGGGGTCTTTATTTAGCATTTCTGTCTTCCACAGGTGGGACAAAGGCATGGAACAGAAATTATAAGATCAATAACACTTCCTTTGGACAAAGACTGCACAGGAATCATGCCTGCAATAGACATACTGATGTGAATAAATTATTTTGCATTCTAAGAAGGCAAAGCATCACACATCAGCCAGTATAAGGAAGTACTGTGTCACGGGGAACTATATTCAATATTCTGAGATAAACCATAATGAAAAGAATATTTTTAAAGTATATAAATGTATGTATAACTGAATCACTTTCCTGTACTGCAGAAATTAACACAACATTGTAAATCAACTATACTTCAATTTTTAAAAGAAAAGAAGCAGCTTGAGGGAGAGAATAAAGAGAGGGAGCGAGGTGGCTTAACACCCTCCTCCTGCCTCCTGGACCTGCCTTTCCCAGACTCCTCCTCCACAAACCCCTTCCACCTTTGATTTTAACAGATGCCATTTCCCAGTCTTAGGCAAAGCCCTGTGTAGGTGTAACCACCAGACAAGCCTTTCAGCCTCCTCACCTCCTTCCAGTTAGATCACTACCCTCCTCTTACAAAGAACTTCTAACTCTGGTATCGTACAATGGTAAACACTCTTGGGGTTTGTTGCTTTTATTATTGTTAATATGATCATTATTGTAATTGCTCTCAGGTGAGTTGAGGAATCTCAGAACTTCCTATGGCAATTTTCTTCCTCCTACTGAGCTGGAGATTATTCCAAGTTTTGATTCATCACCAAAGGGATGCACTGGTGTGGGGATATTTTATTAAAATATTTTTCATAACAGCCTGATGATTTAGTTAACATGATTATCCTACTGAACTGAACTGGGGCAAAAACTGAGGCAAAAGATGCCACCGCTCAGTCACTTCAGTCGTGTCCGACTCTCTGCGACCCCATGGACCACGGCCTGCCAGGCTCCTCAGTCCATGGAATTCTCCAGGCAAGAATACTGGAGTGGGTTGCCAGTTCCTTCTCCAGTGATAAAGTATGAAGTGAGTGAAGTGAGTGGAATGAAGTCGCTCAGTCGTGTGCAACTCTCTGCGACCCCATGGGCTGTAGCCTAACAGGCTCCTCTGTCCATGGGATTTTCCAGGCAAGAGTACTGGAGTGGGTTGCCATTGCCTTCTCCGAAAGATGCCACATATGGCCCTAAGGTTAACATCATTAGAATGTACATGCCCCGACTTTCTCACTAGTAGTCAAGCCAGTTATAAATAAAAACATTGCCACCCAAGGCAGTGTTTAACCTGGGGTGAGGCACATTAGCACAAATAAACTCACTTTATTAGTTCACAGAACACTGCACCTAAGCACTCATTCATCAGCTATCAGACAATCCTATCGCTATTGAAAAATCTTAACAGGAAGAGAAATGTCCCATCATCAAGGACATGGCCCAACTTAAGCAGGCTTTACTGAGTAGACACCAGTAAAAATGTACCGTGCCCAGAGCCTTACAAGATTTTCAAACATAAACAAAGTCTGTCCTTACCCTTAAAGACTTTAATACTATCCCATGTTTTTGCTTTCCCATCATTGCAACGATTCCTACTAACTGCTCACAGAACCTGGTACAAGCACCACTTTGGGCAGTAGGTTATGGGCTTCTGGAACACGGATCTTGGTCACTCCTGGGACACTCCTCTGCCCCTGGGACACTCCTCAGCCTCTAGGACACTCCTCAGCCTCTGGGACACTGATCTTTGTCAAACTTCAATCCTTGAGCTCATCCTTTTCTTTCCTCACTTCATCCAGCAACAGCAGGAGCAACCAGTCAGTCTCAATACACTCATTAGTTTGCCAAAAACACTGAAAAGTGTCATATACACAATCATGTATATCCTTGTTTTCTAGAAGTGATTGGTGAGGACTACCCAATGTTGATAGTTTTCATATCTCTACTGCCAAATCAAGGCAGGGACTCAGTGATCTCTTTAGTACCAGAAAGAGTCACTAATGTCTTTAAAATTAATCAGCACAGAGAGCCAATTTTCAAAACCAGTTCACCTTAAAATTCTGTTTCCCTATAAACACTCTGGGTAGCAGAAGTTTTCTTAGTCAAGATTTTCCAGAGAAAGCGGAACAGTAGGAGATAATACATAGATAGGTAGATAGTCAGACAGAAAGATACTTAGGTAGATAGATACATACATGCATAAATAAGCAGGGTGAACCTAACATACAACTTTGTTCTCCCTTCCCAAGTTGGAAACAAATTAGGGTTCCAACTTGGGAAGGGAGAACAAAGTTGTATATTAGGTTCACCCTGCTTATTTAACTTATATACAGAGTACATAATGTGAAGTGCCAGGCTAGATGAATCACAAGTGGGAATCAATATTGCCAAGAGAAATATCAACAACCCCAGATATGCAGGTAATACAACTCTAATGGCAAAATGTGAAGAGGAGCTAAAGAGACCCTTGATGAGGTTGAAAGACTGAAAAAAAAAACTGGCTTAAAACTCAACATTCAAAAAACTGAGAGCATGGCATCTGGTCCCATCACTTCATGGCAAATAGAAGGGGAATAAGTGGAAGCAGTGACAGATTTTATTTTCTTGATCTCCAAAATCACTGCAGACAGTGACTGCAGCCATGCAATTAAAAGACACTTGTTCCTTGGAAGGTAAACTATGACAAACATAGACAGCATATTAAAAAGCAAAGGTATCACTTTACTGACAAAGATCCATATAGTCAAAGCTATGGTTTTTCCAGTAGTCATGTATGGATGTGAGAGTTGGGCCATAAAGAAAGCTGAGTGCCAAAAAATTGATGGTGCTGGAGAGACTCTTGAGAGTTTCTTGGACTGCAGGGAGATCAAACCAGTCAATCCTAAAAGAAATCAACCCTGAATATTCATTGCAAGGACTGGTGCTGAAGCTGAAGCTCCAATACTTTGGCCACTTGATGCCAAGCACCCACTCATTGGAAAAGACCCTGATGCGGGGAAAGATTGAAGACAAAAGGAAAAGAGAGCGGCAGAGGATGAGATCATTATATAGCATTACCCACTCAATTGACATGAATTTGAGAAAGCTCCAGCAGAGAGTGGAGGACAGAGAAGCCTGGCGTGCTGCAGTCCACGGGTTCGCAAAGAGTCAGACACAACTTAGCGATGGAACAACAACAAAATGGATATATAGATACATAGATATATGGATAGATATATACATAGAAGGATAGGTGATTGATAGATAGATAGATGATAAGCATTGGATAATGTGATTATGAAAGCTGACAAATCCTAAGATTTGCAGTCAGGGAGCTGGAGTCCCAGCCCAAGTTCGAAGGCCTGAGAATCCAGGGAGCCAGTGGTTCCAGTCCAAGTCTGAGTCTAAAGGCATCAGTGGACCAGTCTGCTAGACCAAGACAGTCAGGCATAGGGAACAAATTCTCTCCTATTCCAACTTTGTTTTTTTTTAGGCCTTCAAGGGACTGGATGAGGCCCAACCACATTGGGAAAAGTCAACTACATGACTCAGTCTATCAGCACAAATGTTAATCTTATCAAGAAGTACCCTTACAAACACACTGAGAATAATATTTAATCAGATTATTGGGTACACTAAGGCCTAGTTGACATATAAATTAGCTATCACAAAACTTTTGGGCTAATTCAAGTTCTTAGAGCTTACCAATTCTGCCATCTCTGTTCTCTATTCTCTGAAGACCAGCAGGGCATAAAGTACCCAAAAGTTAATATTACCAAAAGAAAAGTTTTAGGTTGAATTAAAATCAGGTCAAGCAACCATTGTGAATGCCAAATGCGCAATATGCAATGTCAAAAGCCAACACTTCCTCTGTGCTGATAAAATTATATAACTGTAATTAATACAGTGGGATTTTCCCTTTAACCTGAGGTTTAACACCATCTCTGTTCAACTCTACATCTAATCAACACTGAAATAACATCAGGATGCACCTCTTCCCAGGAGACTGTGTTATCCATTTACTACAAATGGGTCTTTACTTTGCCTTCACTGCTTGCTGATTCTCTTCCTCACCTTTCTAGAAATTTCTTGAGTACCTTACTCAGTTTTAATCATCTTTAAATTTTCAATACCCTAAACAGAGATTTGTTGTTGCTGTTTAGTTGCAAAGTCATGTCTGACTCTTTTGCAACCCCAAGGACTGCAGCCTGCCAGTCTCCTCTGTCCATGGGATTTTCCAGGCAAAAATACTGGAGTGGGTTGCCATTTCCTACTTCAGGGGATCTTCCCAACTCAGGAATCAAGCCTGTGTTTCCTGTATTGGCAAGCAGATTCTTGACCACCAAGCCACCAGGGATTGGCATACCCCAAATGTAAAATCAAATAGCTTCACAACTCTTATGTCTATAAAATGTGTGTGTATAAATATACACAACTATATGCGTACATGATAATTTAAAGTTTTTTACCTGCAGCAGAAACATCTGACTTACGCTTTACAAACATGACTTACATGCAATTTCAGATCATGCACTGCCTTCAAATTGGCTTCCCAATCATTTTAAGGATTTCATGTCTCTTGCTCAAGTTAGTAAGTTCTTCAAATGTCGAGAATCACAATTTCCTCTTCTTTTGAATCATGTTTATGAGATAAAACTGTAACTGCTCAAGAAAAGCTGATGAATCACACACCTTTGTATTCTTGCTTGAATAAATGTAAGCAAAAAATGGCTGCCAAGCCCTCTGACATACCTGAAGTATCTGGTCCTCAAAGGGAGGGAAGGGAGGGTTTCTCATGACTAGCAATAACAAGTTACTCTACATTAAAAACCTGACAAATTCATCTGTTCTTTTCCTAATTTTATATTTTAGAACAAAGTAAATAATAGTATTCTTGGAAATAATGTTCTTTAAAATACTGTATCACTCAAACCAACTCTCAGTTATTCAGAAACTCATTATTCAAGGGTTTTAACCTAGGAAGTCAATGTTTGTCCAAGGGGTCTTTCAATGAATGTTACCAAATACAAGGTCTAAAGAAAGATGCCACTCTTGTATCCTTGAAAAAAATTATTGGGAGATAGAAGTATAATTAACAGCTCAAGGACAGGAAAGCTGGCATAAAAGAATAGGGGGTGAACATGGAGACCAATTAAAATACGATATCTAAATAATTGTAAATCTGGTTATAAAACTAGAGGATAATATCAAGCGCAGAAAGTTTCTTAGCAGAAAAAGTTTTAAAAATATATACACTCCAAGATTGTATTAACAAAAGCTAATAGATAATGAGGGAAAAGTGGAAATCCTCTTAAATAAAAAGTTTTTACCATCAAAATGTCATTTTGGCAATTATGAAACTTAACCACATATAAGATAAAAAGCATATATGTAATTTCTAAAGCATTGAAGGTTAAAGTAAAACAATAGTGTATTCACTTATTAGAGATCTTGTGTGCATCCACTCTCTGCTGGCATTGCTCTGTTTTGTGGGTTTACATTAGGACTTTTCAATCAAGAGAACAATTGGTAAGTAATGTCTCTCAAATTGGGTGTACAAATGATTTACAAAGAATATGCTATTTTTGATAAATAGTCATTAAAAAAAAAAAAACTTGAAAAGTTAATGCAGAGACCTACCAAATCCTGAGGAAGGAAACTGCAACCCTTTGATCCCACTGGGCAGGAGGGTCCCTGGATGCCCCGGACCTGGCGTCTCCTTGGGCACCTCCCTCAGTTACTCACAAGGATCCACTCAGCGCCTCTCATGGCGGGGGGATGAGGGGAGGCATCTAGCCTGGGGAGTGTGCCTTTGTTTATCACAGTGATGGGAGCCTACTTTTGACAGACAGTGAGTGAAGCTAACACAGTAAAGAAGCTCCCTACATTCCACACAACTTTAGAATATTCCACCAGGCATCACATAAGTAAAGCTATCTTTTTCAAATTTATTATTATCTGAGCCTCGCTATATTTTATCTATGAAAACAAATTATTTTGAAGGATTTTAATATAAACAACTTCTGTCAATCAAGGGAAATGATATTTTCTTTCATTCAGAATTTTACCAAAAGTTGTTTACCATGTGGGGATATCATGTGGTCAATGGCACATCAACTCCTAGAATGAGTTACCATCCAACACACTACTGAATCATTCTACATGTGTAACTGTCACATTCATGGAAGTTGGATGTTTGGGTGCAAACATTTGACAACTGTTTTACCTTCTAGGATACTTATCAGCTCACACTTTAAAATTCTTATTAACTTAATCTCTTAATCTCTCTCTCTCTGTCTCTCTCTGTCTCTCTCTGTCTCTCTCTGTCTCTCTCTCTCTCTCTCTCTCTCTCTATATATATATATATATATATATATATATGTGTGTGTGTATATATATATATATATATATATATATTTCTTTTTGTTTCTTTTAATATCCTAGTTAGTACATTGTATCTGCTTTTTAATTATATACATAAGTAAATTATATACAAACATATAAGTAATGTGGTTATTAGAAGGGAGGCTGGGAAAAGTGGTCTTCAGCTGGCTGACCTGGAGGAGGATGCTTGATGATGCTCCAGGAGCAGGCTTGGCCTCAGCCTACAAAGCATGTAGAATGATGCCAGACAACCTGTGATGCTTTTACTGTGATTAGGGATTTTCTTTCAAACTTTGTTAATCTAGAATTGTTGTTAATATCTGCTTCCCATTTTGAATATATGGTAATTGGCTCTTAGAGATGTTAAGTAATTTACCACACAACACACAGCCAGCAAGTAGGAGATGTGATGTTTGAACCTTCATCTCCCAACCCCTGCAGTGATGAGGGGAGAAGACAGGGCAGAGGAGCCCTGGTGCCCACCAGGCATCAGCGCTGGCTGATGACATAGTCTTGAGAACGTCAGTTCTCCTACAATCACAAAAAGTGAGTGTTTTCTGCTAGGGTTTTAAGACAAAGACACAAACAACAAGGGAAATTCAGGGAATGTAGGCAGCATGTTCTTTGAAATTATTCAGATGGGTGCTGAAGCGAATTTCCAAGTGACAGGCTACTGACAACGGAAGCCAATGAATTTGTTGAACCATTGAAATTTGTTTTTATAATTGGATGAATATCTCAGTAAATTTTATTTTTTGGTTGCCAATACTAGAAGCCCACTTAACCCAATGAACAGAAAGGAGAAAGTGTTATGGGGCTCTCAAGATGTGTCATGACTGGAAGTTCTGTTGTTGGCATCAAAAGGACTAAGACCAGGAGGAGGAACCGTCAGAGACCAAGAAAAGTGTCCTGCCCTCACGCTCACTCTCACTCTATCCATGTGGTCTCAACTCCATCTCTCAGCTTGTTGACTTAACTTTTCTCTTTCTTTGAAAATCAGTATGATTCAGAATGGCCACCCCACAATAGCAGCTTCTGTTCAGGAATTTGTGTCACCTCAGGCAAGACAACTGAAGAAATTAACAGCATTTCTGCAGCCTGGTTCCAAATTTTCAAAAAAAAAAAAAAGACTCAACTGACCCAGCTCAGTTGGAGGTTAACTCCTAGTCCAGTCTGCTATGGCCAAAGGGAAGAGCTGTATGCAGACATGGTAGGTGGGCAGCCATAGTGCAGCTCTCAGGGGAGAAGGCTGAGGACTGGGCAACACCCTAAGATGCCTCTGCTAGGGTGGAGTTTGTATTTAAAGACTATAAAGTCAGAGAGTCAAACTTATATTCATTTTGATGAATAAATTAATGAGGATAGAATTTTTTTAAAACTCAGGAATGAAAACTTTCCCTCAATACCCTTAAAATAAAAATCATATTATAAACTGTAACACTAGAGCTAAAGAGGGAAGTGTGGGGTCCATATTGATTTTTTTCACAAGTGAAAATATTTATTTTAATTTTTCCTTTTTTATCATTTTATTTCATTTTACTTCACACTTTTTTCTGTAATTTAACTGTGGTAACAACACATGAGGTTTACCCTCCTAACACATCAAGTGTAAAAATATTATATTGCTATCTATAGGTACAATGTTGTACAGCAGATTCAGGAACTTATCTTGCAAGACTGGAATTTCATGCTATTGATTAGTAATGCCCTGCTTCCCCCAGCCTCAGCCACTGGAAACTATAATCCTATTATTTGCATCCAAGAGTTTAACTATTTTAGATACCTCCTATAATGGAATTTTGCAGTATTTGTCCTTCTATGACTAGCTTATTTCACTTAGCACAATGTCCCCAAAGTTCATTCATGTTGTTACATAAGGTAGGATTTCCTTCCATTTTTATGCCTGAATATTACTCCACTGTATGCATATAGCATGTTTTTTAAATCCATTCATCTGTCCATAAACATTTACATTTTTTCCACTTCTTCACTATTGTGAATACTGCTACAGTAAACTTTTAAACACAATATATCCAGGATCGTGATTTCAATCTGAGGAGATCAGTTCAGTTCAGTTTAGTCGCTCAGTCGTGTCCGACTCTTTGCGACCCCATGAACCGCAGCACGCCAGGCCTCCTTGTCCATCACCAACTCCCGGAGTTTACCCAAACTCATGTCCATCGAATCAGTGATGCCATCCAGCCATCTCATCCTCTTTCGTCCCCTCCTCCTCCTGCCCTCAATCTTTCCCAGCATCAGGGTCTTTTCCAATGAGTCAGCTCTTCGCATGAGGTGGCCAAAGTATTGGAGCTTCAGCTTTAACATCAGTCCTTCCAATGAACACCCAGGACTGCTCTCCTTTAGGATGGACTAGTTGGATCTCCTTACTGTCCAAGGGACTCTCAAGAGTCTTCTCCAACACCAAAGTTCAAAAGCATCAATTCTTTAGCGCTCAGCTTTCTTTATAGTCCAACTCTCACATCCTTACATGACCACTGGAAAAACCATAGCCTTGACTAGATGGACCTTTGTTGACAAAGTAGTCTCTGCTTTTTAATATGTTGTCAGGGTTGGTCCTAATTTTCCTTCCAAGGAGTAAGTGTCATTTAATTTCATGGCTGCAATCACCATCTGCAGTGATTCTGGAGCCCCAAAAAATAAAGTCTGACACTGTTTCCACTGTTTACCCATCTACTTGCCATGAAGTGATGGGACCAGATGCCATGATCTTAGTTTTCTGAATGTTGAGCTTTAAGCCAACTTCTTCACTCTCCTCTTTCACTTTCATCAAGAGGCTCTTTAGTTCTTCTTCCCTTTATGCCATAAGGGTGGTGTCATATGCATATCTGAGGTAATTGATATTTTTCCCGGCAATCTTGATTTCAGCTTGTGCTTCGTCCAGCCCAGTGTTTTTCATGATGTACTCCGCATATAAGTTAAATAAGCAGGGTGACAATACACAACCTTGATGTACTCCTTTTCCTATTTGGAACCAATCTGTTGTTCCATGTCCAGTTCTAACTGTTGCTTCCTGACCTGCATATAGGTTTCTCAAGAGGCAGGTCAGGTGATCTCGTATTTCCATCTCTTTCAGAATTTTCCACAGTATATTGTCATCCACAGAGTCAGAGGTTTGGCATAGTCTATAAAGCAGAAATACACGTTTTTCTACAACTTTCTTGCTTTTTTGATGTTCCAGCGGATGTTAACAATATGATCTTTGGTTCCTCTGCCTTTTCTAAAACCAGCTTGAACGTCTGGAAGTTCACAGTTCTCGTATTGCTGAAACCTGGCTTGGAGAATTTTAAGCAACGCTTTACTAGCGTGTGAGATGAGTACAATTGTGCGGTAATTTGAGCATTCTTTGGCATTGCCTTTCTTAGGGATTGGAATGGAAACTGACCTTTTCCAGTCCTGTGACCACTGCTGAGTTTTCCAGATTTGCTGGCATATTCAGTGCAGCACTTTCACAGCATCATCTTTTAGGATTTGAAATAGTTCACCTGGAATTCCATTGCCTCCACTAGCTTTGTTCATAGTGATGCTTCCTAAGACCCACTTGACTTCACACCCCAGAATGTCTGGCTCTAGGTGAGTGATCACACCATCGTGATTATCTGGGTCATGAAAATCTTTTTTGTACAGTTCTTCTGTGTATTCTTGCCACTTTTTCTTAATATCTTTTTCTTCTGTTAGGTCCATAGCATTTCTGTCCTTTATTGAGCCCATCTTTGCATGAAATGTTCCCTTGGTATCTCTAAGTTTCTCGAAGTGATCTCTAGGCTTTCCCATTCTATTCTTTTCCTCTATTTCTTTGCACTGATCGCTGAGGAAGGCTTTCTTATCTCTACTTGCTATTCTTTGGAACTCTGCATTCAAATGGGTTTATCTTTCCTTTTCTCCTTTGCTTTTCACTTTTCTTTTCACAGCTATTTGTAAGGCCTCCTTAGGCAGCCATTTTGCTTTTTTGCATTTCTTTTTCTTGGGATGGTCTTGATCCCTGTCTCCTGTACAATGTCACGAACCTCCATCCATAGTTCATCAGGCACTCTGTCTATCAAATCTAGTCCCTTAAATCTATTTCTCACTTCCACTGTATAATCAGAAGGGATTTGATTTAGGTCATACCTGAATGGTCTAGTGGTTTTCCCCACTTTCTTCAACTTAAGTCTGAATTTGGCAATAAGGAGTTCATGATCTAGCCACAGTCAGATCCTAGTCTTGTTTTTACTGACTGTATAGAGCTTCTCCATCTTTGGCTGCAAAGAATATAATCAATCTTATTTCAGTGTTGACCATCTGGTGACCCACTCCAGTACTCTTGCCTGGAAAATTCCATGGGTGGAGGAGCCTGGTAGGCTGCCATCTGTGGGGTTGCACAGAGTCGGACACAACTGATGCGACTTAGCAGAAGCAGCAGTAGCAGCACCTGGTGAGGTCCATGTGTAGAGTCTTCTCTTGTGTTGTTGGAAGAGGGTGTATGCTATGACCAGTGCATTCTCTTGGCAAAACTCTATTAGCCTTTGCCCTGCTTCATTCTGTACTCCAAGGCCAAATTTGCCTGTTTCTCCAGTTGTTTCTTGACTTCCTACTTTTGCATTCTAGTCCCCTATAATGAAAAGGACATCTTTTGGGGGTGTTAGTTCTAAAAGGTCCTGTAGGTCTTCATGGAACCATTCAACTTCAGCTTCTTCAGCATTACTGGTCGGGGAATAGACTTACATTGAACGGTTTGCCTTGGAAATGAAAAGAGGTCATTCTGTCGTTTTTGAGACTGCATCCAAGTACTGCAGTTCAGACTCTCTTGGTGACTATGATGGCTACTCCATTTCTTCTAAGGGATTCCTGCCCACAGTAGTAGATATAATGGTCATCTGAGCTAAATTCCCCCACTCCAGTCCATCTTATTTCGTTGATTCCTAGAATGTCAACGTTCACTCCTGCCATCTCCTGTTTGATCACTTCCAACCTGCCTTGATTCATGGACCTAACATTCCAGGTTCCTATGCAATATTGCTCTTTACAGCATCGGACCCTGCTTCTATCACCAGTCATATCCACAACTGGGTGTTTTTTTTGCTTTGGCTCCATCCCTTCATTCTTTCTGGAGTTATTTCTCCACTGATCTCCAGTAGCACATTGGGCACCTACTGACCTGGAGAGTTCATCTTTCAGTGTCCTATCTTTTTGCCTTTTCATACTGTTCATGGGGTTCTCAAGGCAAGAATACTGAAGTAGTTTGTCATTCCCTTCTCCAGTGGACCACATTCTGTCAGACCTCTCCACGATGACCCGACCGTATTGGGTGACCCCACATGGCATGGCTTAGTTTCACTGAGTTAGACAAGGCTGTGGCCCGTGTGATCAGATTGGCTAGTTTTCTGTGATTTTGGTTTCAATCTGTCTGTACTCTGATGCCTTCTCTCTGTGCCTACCATCTTACTTGGGTTTCTCTTATCTTGGATGTGGGGTATCTCTTCATGCCTGTTCCAGCAAAGCACAACTGCTACTCCTGACTTTGGACGTGGGGTATCTTCTCACTGCCTATGCTCCTGACTTTGGACATGGGGTAGCTCTTCTCGGCCGCTGATCCTGACCTTGTTCTTGGGGTAGCTCCTCTCGGCCCCTCTGGAACAGTGTATCACATGTTAATTTCTTTTTTTTTTTACAATATAATATTTCTTTATATTCTCAGAATTGGGTTAGAAGTTTTGGAATTATATCAAAATTTTTGACTGATAATAAATCACAAGACTGGAAAACGTCAGTTTTCGTTCCAAACCCAAAGAAAGGCAATGCCAAAGAATGCTTAAACTACCGCACAATTGCACTCATCTCACATGCTAGTAAAGTAATGCTCAAAATTCTCCAAGCCAGGCTTCAGCAATATGTGAATCGTGAACTTCCAGATGTTCAAGCTGGTTTTAGAAAAGGCAGAGGAACCAGAGATCAAATTGCCAATATCTGCTGGATCATTGAAAAAGCAAGAGAGTTCCAGAAAAACATCTATTTCTGCTTATTGACTATACCAAAGCCTTTGACTGTGTGGATCACAATAAACTGTGGAAAATGCTGAAAGAGATGGGAATACCAGACCATCTAACCTGTCTCTTGAGAAACCTGTATGCAGGTCAGGAAGCAACAGTTAGAACTGGGCATGGAACAACACATTGGATCCAAATAGGAAAAGGAGTACGTCAAGGCTGTATATTGTCACCCTGCTTATTTAACTTATATGAAGAGTACATCATGAGAAACGCTGGGCTGGAAGAAACACAAGCTGGAATCAAGATTGCCAGGAGAAATATCAATAACCTCAGATATGCAGATGACACCACCCTTATGGCAGAAAGTGAAGAAGAACTAAAGAGCCTCTTGATGAAAGTGAAAGAGGAGAGTGAAAAAGTTGGCTTAAAGCTCAACATTCAGAAAACTAAGATCATGGCATCTGGTCCCATCACTTCATGGGAAATAGATGGGGAAACAGTGGAAACGGTGTCAGACTTTATTTTTGGGGGCTCCAGAATCACTGCTGATGGTGACTGCAGCCATGAAATTAAAAGACGCTTACTCCTTGGAAGGAAGGTTATGGCCAACCTAGATAGCATATTTAAAAGCAGAGACATTACTTTGCCAACAAAAGTCCATCTAGTCAAGGCTTTGGTTTTTCCAGTGGTACTGTATGGATGTGAGAGTTGGACGGTGAAGAAGGCTGAGCGCCGAAGAATTGATGCTTTTGAACTGTGGTGTTGGAGAAGACTCTTGAGAGTCCCTTGGACTGCAAGGAGATCCAATCAATCCATCCTAAAGGAGATCAATCCTGGGTGTTCATTGGAAGATCTGATGTTGAAGCTGAAACTCCAATACTTTGGCCACCTCATGTGAAGTGTTGACTCATTGGAAAAGACCCTAATGCTGGGTAGGATTGGAGGCGGGAGGAGAAGGGGACGACAGAGGATGAGATGGTTGGATGGCATCACCGACTCGATGGACATGGGTTTGGGTAGACTCTGGGAGTTGGTGATGGACAGGGAGGCCTGGCGTGCTGCAATTCATGGGGTCGCAAAGAGTCGGACATGACTGAGCGACTGAACTGAACTGAACTGATGGAACCAGATGCCATGATCTTAGTTTTTTGAATGTTGAGTTTTAAGCCAGCTTTTTTCTCTCTCCTCTTTCATCTCCATCAAGAGGCTCTTTAGTTCCTCTTCACTTTCTGCCATAATGGTGGTGTCATCTGCATATTTGAAGTTATTGATGTATCTCCTGGCAATGTTGACTGCAGCTTGTGATTCATCCAGCCCCACATTTTGCATGATGTACTCTTCAAAGAAGTTAAACAAGCAGGGTGACAATATACAGTACTCATCTCCCAACTGGGAACCTCTCTACTGTTCCATGTCTGATTTAACTGTTGCTTCTTGACCTGCATGCATGTTTCTCAGGAGGCAGGTAAGATGGTCTGGTATTCCCATCTCTTTAAGAACTTTCCTCAGTTTGTTGTGATCCACACAGTCAAAGGCTCTATGCAAGCGTGTATGTATACCCCTAATAAGAAGAAACTTAAGACTTCATTTAGAGTTAAAGCTTTTCTCCTCCTGTGTCTCTGACACTTGAAGCTGTTTGTCCTGATTGGTGCTTGCAGCTGCGTTGGGAAAGAAGTGCTATTGGAATGTTTAGGAGCATGTGTTTTGGAAAAAGCTTTCCAGGTGATACTGTTTCCAAAACACACTCCTTCTGCTACTGTCCTCTAACTTCGATCCTCCATACCTCCCCTTCCCTAGAGCCTTCCCAAGAAGCCCCAGTCTAAAAAGGCTGAGAAAAACGGTGCCAGTGAATTAAGACAGTTAAAAAAAACACTTGTTGCTGAGATAAAACAGTGTTCACAAACCAGAAACAACTGCTTGTTTGGACACAGTGCCCACATTCACCTGAAAATCTCTCAGCCTTGCCCATTGATTAAGGTGGAGGATGATCAGAGAATGAAGAACAGGAACAATAAAGGTCAAAGTCCGTGCTGTGGCTATTTGTCATGATATACTTACCTATCAGGCTTTTTTTTCTCATTTCTTATCAAAGTATAGTTGATTTACAATGTTATATCAGTTTCAGATGTGTGGCATAATGATTCAGTATTTTTATGGATTATACTCCAGTTAAGATTACTACAAAATGTTGGCTATATTCCCTGTGTTGTACATTAAATTCTTCTGTCTTGTTTATTTTATATCTTGCACTTGTGTCTCTTCATCCCCCCTCTATCCTTCCCCTCCACCCACCCTTCGTCCCTGTGGGACCACTAGTTCCTTCTCTGTATCTGTGAATCCACTTCTATTTTGTTATAGTCATTCATTTGTTGTAATTTTTAGACAATGTGAAAATTTGCAGTATTTGTCTTTTTCTGTTCAACATTTTCACTAAGCATGATACCCTCCAGGTCCATCCATGTTGCTGGAAATGGCAAAATTTCATTTTGGGGGGCTAATATTTCATATTTTACATATACACAAATCACAAGTCAGTCAGAATATTCAGAAAATATGTTCATTAGAGCAGAACACCCAGAGAAAGAAGAAAGGGTAATTTTCAAGTTTTGTGTGTGTGCAGGAGAGAGTATATCAAATTCTAGAAGAGAAAAGGTAAATGGGAATGATATCCATGATTCTGCATTTAAATATAGAAGATACATGAGAATGTAGTGCCTGAAAAGGGGATGCTGCCCTAAAAAAATGTAAAATATGTGCCATCGACTTTGGGGAGCCCCTTGGTGAGGGTTTGAAGGAGAGGAAGGTGCTACTATGTAGTGGAGAAAAGTCTATCAAGGTCAACACTTGTGTTCCTGTGGAAAATAGAAAGAACACCTAAAGAAATCTGAGGTCTGGCAGGAAGATTGCCAGGTAGAATGTGGAAGTTGCCAATTTGCTTCTAGATTCTTATGTCAACATACTAGAGACCATAGATGAACTTTCAACAGAACTATTATGTTTTAAAGCAAAATTTAGAGAAAATATGAGAAGTCCAGGACTTTCTAGGTTTGAAAATAAAAATTTATATCCCTAGTCTCTCCCAGCAAAATATTCCCAAGGAAATAGATTTAAGATGAAGATCAAACCCAGGGTGTCATCAGCAAAACATGACTTCAGGCTGAAGATTTCAAGGCATGGCTGCAAGACCACTTGTTAAGACCTCAGAAATATTTAAGAGTGTGCCTAGAGGAACTTCTAAGAATCTTAATGGTTCACTAAATAGACCTTCTCAGTTAAGCAACAGGGCTTTTTCAAATCTTATGGGCATTATCCTCTAGTGCTCTCAGAGAAGGGCCCAGGAAAGAAAATGTTGGTATGGTTTTTGCCTAAATAAGTTTATTATAAATTGATACCGAGGAAAATTTAAAAGTTTATAGGAGAATGTTACCTTCTTGGGCTTAAAAGAACAGAAATCACTCAAAAGGAAAAAATATCTTTGGATCCCAATCTTCTATGGACAGGAAGTAGTTTGACATATTCCAAGCTTGCAGGCCATGAGGGCTCAGGTACAACCACTCTGCCATAGTAGCGTGAAAGCAGCCATAGACCAGACCATGAACAAATTAACAGACATGGCCATGTTCCAATAAAACCTGATTTATGAGAATAGCAGCTGGCCAAAATTTGCCAACCTGTGATGTAAAGGAATGAGATTTTGTGATGTTAGATAAGAATACTTTGCATATGAGAGAAATGTAACTAATGTGTGGCCCAAGGGTAGACTAAGGCAGATTCAAGATGGCCACAAGTTCTTTGCTAAGTCCCGCTGAGACTCCAAGCAGACTCTGCTTTGGCAGCAGAAGTGAGGTGCATTTCCTCACCCCCTAGACTGGTATCTCCCCTCCTACCTCTGGGAATTTGCTCTTGGAGCAAATACTTACTTACATGGACTCACCATGTAAGCATTCTAGTTATCCACTGCAGAGACCAGGGGAGACCCTAGGCTGTCTGGTGAGGGAGAAGGATCCAAACTCCTGGAATGTGAGTGAAACTGGCTTGGACCCTAAAGACAAAGCTGGTTCTACACTACCAAGTGACCTCACCAACACCACAGGGAAGAATCACCCAGCCAAAATCTACCCAAATTCCCAACCCACAAAGTCATGAGGGATGATAAAGCACTTGTTTTTAAGCTACAAATTTATGGGGGGGGGTGGTTGTTGTTGTTGTCATAAAGCAATAGGCAGAACACACACGTGCCTATATTAGAAATAGTTTAAGAAGTATGGGGATTTAAGTTTTTAGTTTACTCTAAAGTTTCAAGATTTATTCTATTTTTTTTTAAGTTTTTAAAACTAAGCCTGATAGTTCTTTCCCTGAGCAGAAAACACACACACACAATTGAGAGGAAAATCTGAATAAAAATTAAAAGGAAAGTTATGGCCCTTAGGAGAGAATAGCTATCTCTCTGCCCTGATAGAAAGAACATGTAGGAAGGCTGACAAGGAGCTCTGCTAGGGCACAGGGAAAGGTGATTAGGATCTGGCTGTGAAAATTCAAAATTGAGGGAAAGAAGCAGTTAGTATTAAATGTTACCTAAGAATACATGCTGCTCTTCTCATCTTCTGTATTTACATTCATAGAGATGTAAATAAGAATTTCATCATAAGAACTGCACCCGAAGCAGCAAGACTCTATCTCCACTTTTCTGTTTCCAGTCTCAGTTTATGGCAAGGAATCAGTGAATATAAGAACAGGATCATTTCTGCATTCCATCAAACTAATGGAGACAATATTTATGTTTGGGGCTTTTTCAAACTGAATTATTTTAACAGTCTTTAAACACTGGTGTTGGTGGTGCTTCATTCACTAAGTCATGTACGACTCTTGTGACCACATGGATTATAGCCTGCCAGGCTCCTCTGTCCATGGGAATTTCCAGCCAAGAATACTGGAGTGGGTTGCCATTGCCTCCTCCACTTTAAAAACTGGAGTGTCCTGAAAAGTAGGCATTCTTTCATCTACCACCACCCCCACTTAGCCTTTGTTTTCAAATAGATGCCAAACTGGAATTGTTACAGAAAGGGGGAAACCCCTTCCAAGACCTGAGACTGGGCTCTTGTATAACACTTCGAGATGAGTTATCTGATGAGACACACGTACTGACAAAGCAAGAGACTTTATTGGGAAGGGTGCCTGGGCAGAGAGCAGCAGGGTAAGGAATCTAAGAGAGATACTCTGCCACATGGCTCACCGTCCAGGATTTTGTGGTGGTGGGATTAGTTTCCATGTTGTCTCCAGCCAATTACTCTGACTCGGGATCCTTACTTGTGGCTTACGCATCACTCAGCCAAGATGCATTCCAGTGAGGATGATTCTGGGAGGTTTGTAGGACATATGTACTGGCATTCTCTTTCTCCTTTTGCCCTTTCCTGAATTCTTCTGGTTGGTGGTAGCTTGTTAGTTCCACATTCCTTTCCAGGACTTCCTGTTGCAAGATAACTCAGATAAGTAGTTACTATCAGGCCTGGCCAGGGTGGACAGTTTTGGTCAATAGTTTCCCTAACAACGTCTCCCTGAGAGACTTCATACTCAAGATACTTCTCGGGAATTGAGGTGGAGGTCTCTTTCTTCTATCACTACTTCCTGCTGAGAGTGGGCATAGTCTGCATAGTGGAGTAGAAGTTTCCCTGCACCTGATCTAAACTGAGTTTTATTCTGTGGCTGAAACAGCATTTACCCTCATAGTAACAACAATTTAGCCTGAAACTGATGGACTCTGTTGGAGATGAAACAGACAAGGGCCCAACAGGAGGCCTATTAGAATGATTGTCACTGGGTCCAGAAAAGGAAAGCCAAATTTGAAGTGAGGGCCGCAAGATAAGTGAATTTCTTCTGATTGGTTGGTGCTGAGGTAACAAGGTGGTGCTCCAGGAACCTTGCACTCAGCCTGAAGTTACAATCCTCCACTAGGTTGGGGGCCCCAGTTCTGCAGAAGAACTCAAAGATACTGTTAAGCATATTCCTTGAGTAGGAACCAGGACCTTGTCCCAAGGCTGTACCACCACTTGACTGCTCCTCCTCTGTTTTCATTTCCTCCCGTCTATGATTAGCAATTGTTTGAATCTGTCCTTTGGAACTCAGAGGAGGTCAAGGAGGCTGGTTGAAGCCTATATCCTACAAACAAAAACAGGGGACACAAATAATTTGCACTACAAAGCCCCATAAAGCCATTCTGTTTTGATTTTAGGAAATGGGCAACAACAGCTCTTCCTGCTAAAACGGAGCATAGTCCTGCCTCAATTTGAAGAATAGACACTGAATTGCAAATATTTCCAAGTCCCAAGTCCTGGATCTGAGTAATGTATGATTAAAATCTCAATCCCTTGGTCTGCCGTTTTGGTGTAACAGACCTAATTAGAAGCAGTTTGAGGAGTGACAACTGGAATTTTAATAGATGAAGTAAATCTCATTCCCTGAGAAATTCAGAATAAGCCTGAAATCCAGACGTGTAGCCAGGTAGCCAGTTCTTTAATCTAAGTCAGTTTTAACTTTTAATGTGGTATTAACACAAAGGTAACAGGTTATGTCTATTCTTTCCATTAATGTATGATCTAAAGTAATGTAATTGTCTAAAAATGTTCTAGTTACAAGAAGCGACCTTTAAAAAGTAAAGTTCCAGCTGCTGGCAGGCATTGTTTTGAGAATGGCTGGTGGCAGTTTAGTCTGACACAGCTCAAAAAATTCAAGTTCTTAGCAATATAAGAACTTGTCTGAAATCCCCCCATAGTGTCACTTGGTTATTTCCTTGGATAAATCTGAACCACAGCTGCTCCATTTCACTTTTAATTGTAATTTTTCTCCTTAATAACCAAAGCAGATGTCACTGGTAATAATTTAATGCTTTTCTCGATATGAGAAGATGCAAGAATTTGGGCTCATAAAATCTTTTCCTGAAAGTATCTATCTGAAGGTTCGTTCTGCCATTTTTTACCCAGAGGACAAAGTGCCCCATTCCTAATTTCCGCCCTGAACTTCTTTCAGTGGCGGCAGTAGCTGTTGACTTAACCCTAGCAGAGGCAGATGGCAAGTGCCAATTTTCAGTTGGCAGGACCCATTCGGGGTCATAAATTTGACCATGATTTGGGGGCACTTAATGATAATTTCATTTCATGGTGCTAGCAACACTCATTTCCAGGTCTGGCAAAGATTTCACTGATAGGCCACTCAATGTGCTGCTAGTAGATGACTAGCCCTTATTAACAACAGTCAAAAGTCTCTGGACCACCTATCTTACTAGTCTCTTATGGTCTAAGAAAATAATCCCCCTTATCATTTCTTCCCATATCGAGAGTTACACTATTAGAATCACTGATCTTATATGGAACTATATATCACCGTTTTGTCAAAGGTTCAATCACACATTTGGTAATGTAATAAACAACAGTTTTGTAAAACAGGCAATATAAAAAACAGTAGAGC
The DNA here is from genome assembly GCA_024291935.2 of Okapia johnstoni. NCBI lineage: Eukaryota > Metazoa > Chordata > Mammalia > Artiodactyla > Giraffidae > Okapia > Okapia johnstoni. The sequence goes on along the minus strand of JAGTYA010000027.1, from coordinate 3,800,340 downwards.
TAGCTGTATTAGTAAGGTCATAAGTAAGAAGCTAAGTCAAGTGCTTTATTATGTACACCCTTGTGTATGTATCCCAGGTACTTCATCTTTTCTGTATCAGTCCTTATCTTTAAGGGAAAATACATATTGACTTTGTCCATAAGGCACCCAGCCCAATTTCCTAGTATTATTACCAGGGTTACCCCTAAAATGTTTAACTGTCTCCAGTATAACGGAGCTTTTAAATTTAAATAACCATAGCCTGGTGTTAACCTGTTTGCAGATTATGGAGCATCTGACCTTCATCTACAGACAAATTACTAAGTTAAGCTTCAGAAAGAAAATTAGAGTGTCATTTTGGTGATTCAATTAAATTTTGCAGCGATATAACAGCAAGGAATTATTTGAGAAATAAAGCTTGGTGACAAATGAGCAGAGTTAAAATTTAATATCCATTGAAACATCTCTTATTCTTTAAAATTACCTTCATTTTTAATATAGCCAAATCAAGATTAATTTGTCTGCAAATTAAGTCTGATTAATTTATAGAAGTCCTCCCAAGGCCAGGAAAATCATGCCAAGGGTTTGTCACAGCTATTGTCTTACAGGTTTAAGAGAATTCCTCCCTTTTTAAGATCCACAAAATACCTTCAGATCCCTGCACCTGTTAGAAGGTGATCTTCCTAACTTATCTGACAAAACTGCTGAGAACCTAAGAGTTTTCAGTCTCTGGAGGGAGCAGGTAGAGAGAAAATATAAATGTTTCAAATCTGCTTACAAATTTCTGTAAGTCATAATGAGTTTAAGGGGATATGGAAAACACAGATTAAAATTGGAATGTTTCAGATAGAAACCACACAAATTATAACCATATTCACTAGTTTACTCAGTAACCAATCCTCTTGTTAACAGCTTTATCAAGTCATCAGGTTTCCCACTGTTGTTGCTCAGTCACTAATTTGTGTCCAACTCTTTACAACCCCATGGACTGCAGTATGTCAGGCTCCTCTGTATTCCATTATCTCCCAGAGTTTGCTCAAAGTCATGCCAGTTGAGTCAGTGATGCTGTCCAACCATCTCATCCCCTGCTCCCCCCTTCTCCCTCTGCATCAATATTTCCCAGCATCAGGGTCTTTTCCAGTGAGTCAGCTCTTCGCATCAAGTGGCAAAAGTATTGGAGCTTCAGCTTCAGCATCAGTCCTTCCAGTGAATATTCAGGACTGATCTCCTTTAGGATGGATTGGTTGGATCTCCTTGCAACCAAGGGACTCTCAAGAGTCTTCTCCAACATCACAGTTCAAAGGCATCAATTCTTCCACGCTCAGCTTTCTTTATGATCCAACACTCACATCTATACATGACTACTGGGGAAAAAATAGCTTTTACTGTACATACATTTGCCAGCAAAGTGACATCTCTGCTTTTAAATATGCTGTATAGGTTTGGCATAGCTTTCCTTCCAAGGAGCAAACGTCTTTTTAATTTCACAGCTGCAGTCACCGTCCAGAGTGATTTTGGAGCCCAAGAAAATAAAGTCTGTCACTGCTTCCACTTTTCCCCTTCTACTTGCCATGAAGTGATGGGACCAGATACCATGATCTTAAGTCTTTTGAATGTTGTTTTAAGCCAGCTTTTTCACTCTCCTCTTTCACTTTCATCAACAGGCTCTTTAGTTCCTCTTTACTTTCTGCCATAAGGGTGGTGTCATCTGCACATCTGAGGTTATTGATATTTCTCCTGGCAACCTTGATTCCAGCTTGTGCTTCATCTAGCCCAGTGTTTCTCATGATGTACTTTGCATAGAAGTTAAATAAGCAGGGTGACAATATACAGCTTTGGAGTACTCCTTTCCCAATTTGGAACCAGTCAGTTGTTCCATGTTCAGTTCTAACTGGTACTTCTTGACTTGCATACAAGATTCTCAGAAGGAAGGTAAGATGTTCTGATATGCCCATCTCTTTAAGAATTTCCCACAGTTTTTTGTGATCTATACAGCCAAATGTTGTGTCCAACTCTTTGTGACCCCAAGGACCCCATCATGCTCCTGTATACATAGAGATTTCCAGGCAAGAATACTGGAGTAGGTTGCCATTTCCTTCTCCAGGGGATCTTCCTGACTCAGGAATCGAACTCGCATCTCTGGGTCTCCTGCATTGGCAGGCAGATTCTTTGCCAGTGAGCTACCTGGGAATCCCGGTTTTCCCACTAGAATTCTTTAATCTCTTACCCAGTTCAGCATTATGATATGAAAGTCAGAAATTTGTATTTATCCAAAAATCTTTTATATAAATCTTTTTGAAGAGGAAACATTTTTGCAAAGGCATTAGAATAAAGCCAGAGCTGTCTGTAATGACAAAAGATTTAGAAAGGAACATTTAAAATCTTATTACAATGCAATTGACAAAGAAACGTGGTTACTACTCTGACATACAAAACTTTCAGATAATAACTAGAATTATGACTGAAAATATTTTGTCAGGACATGTTATATTTTTAGGAATTCCATATAATTTCTAGAATATCTATATGAGTGTGATTTACCATACAATATAATTAAGAAGATTTATTATTCATTTGTTAATTACTTCCCTAATTAATTACTAATTGTAATTTGTGTACCAAATGAACCTAATTGGTTTAATATATCTCTTTGGGATGTTTCAGGAGCCCATTGAAGGTAGAGAAGTCAAAGTAATGTCATTACATTTTTTAAAGTCTTTATTTTATATTGGAGTGTAGCAAATTAACAAAGCTATGATAGTTTTAGGTGAACAGCAAAGGGACTCAGCTGTGCATATACATGTATCCATTCTCCAGCAAACTCCCCTCCCATCCAGCCTGCCACATTACATTGAATAGAGTTCTCTGTGCTATTCAGTAGGTCCTTTTTGGTAATACATCTTAAATATAGCAGTGTGTGCATATCAATCCCAAACTCCCCTAACTATCACTTCTCCCCGTCCTTCCCTCTGGTAACCATAAGTTCACTCTCTAAGTCTGTGAGTCTGTTTCTGTTTTGTAAATAAGTTCATTTCAATAATAATGAAGTGATGAAATAAATGAAACAATAGCATTTCAATTTGATTTGGAAACTTTTGCAAAAACATCTGAAAAATGTTTAGAACATTCAGTCAGACAGGTCATTATGAAACAGTAGATATTTACATAATCAAAGTGACAAAAGATTTCAAAGACAAATACAGAACAGATCACTTAAAAGGCAGAGAAACTTATTTCTTATCAGAGGCAGCTCACATTTTAAGAAAATTTGTCTGCTTATCAAAGTCAGATTCAAATCTTGCACCACCTTATTTTTAAAATTCACTTACTCCATTAAATTAATTTTAAACTTAGTCAATCCTAATCACGTACTAATCCTCCGTCACTTTCTTTGTCCTTATTGGTCGGTTTCATATTATCTTCTCCATCCAGAACCAGCTCTACAACAGATTCACTTTCTTTTTCCTTATTAAAATGTAATTCATTCTTCACTGAAAACATATATCCTACTTTCCTATGGTATGCCGAAATGTTTCCTTTATTTTTATTGTTATAAACTTTAATTACATGTTTAGAGTCCTCAACTCTTAAAAACTATATGTTCTAGTGAAAACTAAGAAGTAAGCAAAATGGAAGACAAAAGGAGGAAGTTAAGAGATTTCTGCAGTAACAGGCAAGTTAGGCCTTGGAGTACAAAATGAAGCAGGGCAAAGGCTAACAGAGTTTTGCCAAGAGAACACACTGACCATAGCAAACATCCTATTCCAAAAACACAAGAGATGACTCTACACAAGGACATCACCAGATAGTCAATTCTAAAATCAGACATTATTTCTTTGCAGTTGAAGGTGTAGAAGCTCTATACAATCATCACAAACAAGACGGGGAGCTGACTGTGGCTGAGACCATGAACTCCTTATTTCAAATTCATACTTAAATTGAAGAAAGTAGAGAAAACCACTAGACCATTCAGGTATGACCTAAATCAAATCCGTTATGATTATACAGTGGAAGTGAAAACTAGATTCAAGGTATTAGATGACAGACAGAGTGCCTGAAGAACTATGGATGGAGGTTCATGACATTGTACAGGAGGCTGTGATCAAGACCATTTCCAAAAAAGAAATGAAAAAAAAAACTTATTGTCTGACGAGGCCTCACAAATAGCTGAGAAAAGAAGAGAAGCTAAAGGCAAAGGAGAAAAAGAAAGGTATACCCAATTGAATGCAGAGATCCAGAGAATGGCAAAGATTGATATGAAAACCTTCCTCAGTGATCAATGCAAGGAAATAGAGGAAAACAGTAGAATGGGAAAGACTAGAGATCTTTTCAAGAAAATTGGAGACACCAAGGGAAAATTTCATGCAAAGATGAGCACAATAAAGGACAGAAATGGCATGGACCTCATAGAAGCAGAAGATGTTAAGAAAAGGTGGCAAAATACACAGAAGAACTATAAAAAAAAATCTTCATGACCCAGATAACCACGATGGTGTGATCACTCATCTAGAGCCAGATATCCTGGAATGTGAATTCAAGTGGGCCTTAGGAAGCATCATTATGAACAAAGCTAGTGGAGGTGATGGAATTCCAGTTGAGGTATTTCAAGTCCTAAAAGACAGTGCTGTGAATGTCCTGCAGTCAATAAGCCAGCAAATTTAGAAAACTCAGCAGTGGCCACAGGACTGGAAAAGGTCAGTTTTCATTCCAATCCCAAAGAAAAGCAGGGCCAAAGAATGTTCAAACTACTGAACAATTGCACTCATCTCACATGCTAGCAAAGTAATGCTCAAAATTCTCCAAGCCAGGTTTCAACAGTATGTGAACTGAGACCTTCCAGATGTTCAAGCTGGATTTATAATAAGCAGAAGAACCAGAGATCAAATTGCCAACATCTGTTGGATTATTGAAAAAGCAAGAGAGTTTCAGAAAAACATCTACTTCTGCTTTATTGACTACACCAAATCCTTTGACTGTGTGGTTAAAACAAACTGGAAAATTCTTCAAGTGATGGGAATACCAGACCACCTTACCTGCCTCCTGAGGAATCTGTATGCAGGCCAGGAAGCAACAATTAGAACTGAACATGGAAAAATTGACTGGTTCCAAATTGCGAAAGGAGTACGTCAAGACTGTATATTGTCACCCTGCTTGTTTAACTTATATGGAGAGTACATCATGTTAAAATTGGGTTGGATGAAGCACAAGCTGGAATTAAGATTTGCCAGGAGAAATATCAATAACCTCAGATATGCAAATGACACCACCCTTATGGGCAGAAAGCAAAGAGGAACTTAAGAGCCTCTTGATGAAAATGAAAGAGGAGAGTGAAAAAGTTGGCTTACATCTCAACATTCAAAAAACTAAGATCATGGCATCTGGTCCCACCACTTCATGGCGAATAGATGGGGAAACAATGGAAACAGTGACAGACTTTATTTTGGGGGGGCTCCAAAGTCACTGAAGATGGTGACTGCAGCCTTGAAATTAAATGACACTTGCTCCTTGGAAGAAAAGAAATGACCAACCTAGACAGCATATTAAAAAGCAGAGGCATTACTTTGCCGAAAAAGGTCCATCTAGTCAAACTATGGATTTCCAGTAGCCGTGTATGAATGTGAGAGTTGGACCATAAAGAAAGCTGAGTGCGGAAGAATTGGTGCTTTTGAATGTGGTGTTGGAGATGACTCTTGAGAGTCCCTTGGACTGCAAGGAAATCAAATCATTCCATCCTAAAGGAAATCAGTCCTGAATATTCATTGGAAGGACTGATGCTGAAGCTGAAGCTCCAATACTTTGGCCACCTGATGCAAAGAATTGATTCATTGGGAAAGATCCTGATGCTGGGAAAGGTGGAAGGCAGGAGGAGAAACGGAGGACAGAGGATGAGATGATTGGATGGCATCACCGACTTGATGGACTTGAGTTTGAGGAGGCTTCAGGAGTTGGTGATGGACAGGAAAGCCTGGCGTGCTGCGGTTCATGGGGTGAAAAAGAGTCAGACATGACTGAGGGACTGAATTGAACCAAAGAAGTAAGCAATTATTGTCTTTTACGTTAGCATTCTGTAGATTGGTGAACTTATATACCAGGAAACATTTGTTTACTTCTAGAGGACATTACAGGGTGGTACCAAACATATTCATGGACAGCCCCAAATAGCTCTAGTTTCTCTGTTCAGTAATTGATATTTCAGTGTCTTATTTTATTTGGGAATGATCCAGCTATTCAACGAGCTTCCATCATTTAGCTTAATTAAATACAACAGTAAAATTTCATATTACAAAATATCTGTAGAGATCATCCTCAAGTAGAGATTCCTAAAACATAATTATTCTTAAAAAGTTCATCCAAAAAGCTTTTTTCACTTGTATTTAGTATACTTACAAACATTTCATCACACCAGGTTACTTTTCTTGCTGACAAATTTGCAACTGACACAGTAGTGTCTTGTTTGACTTCTATTAAACCTAGGTACACGGAGAAGGCAATGGCACCCCACTCCAGTTCTCTTGCCTGGAAAATCCCATGGACGGAGGAGCCTGGTAGGCTACATACAGTCCATGGGGTCGCTAAGAGTCGGGCACGACTGAGCGACTTCACTTTCACTTTTCCCTTTCATGCACTGGAGAAGGAAATGGCAGCCCGCTCCAGTATTCTTGCCTGGAGAATCCTAGGGACAGCGGAGCCTGGTGGGCTGCCATCTATAGGGTCGCACAGAGTCGGACACGACTGGAGCGACTTAGCAGCAGCAGCAGCAAACCTAGGTACAATAAAGGTATTATATTTAATATTGGTGGCACTATAGATCTATCTCTATTAATCAAACAACAAACTTAAACATTATACCAGGTATTAATTTAATATTGAATATTTTCCAGTTCATGTGAACCTGAAATTTCCTTGAATCCAATTAAGTAGAATTCACTTACAAATTAATTCTGGTAAAACCATGCAAAGGTAAAAACAAAGGTAATGAACACATAAACATATAGACAGACACAACCAGAGATCTTACAGGTCCCTTTTATAAACTTAGTCATGAGTCAGGTACTATAATATAAAAATTGCTGGCTTATAAATAACAGTTGGAGTAGGTAAATTTAAAAAGTTCCTTACCCATTTTTCCCCTCAGTCTCAGGAATTAAAGATAGTCCAGATGAGTGATCTTGTGAGCCCTGGTCTCAAGGCACAGGGAGAGAAAATCAAGTTTTCCTAGTAGGACTTATTCCCTCAGCGTCAGAATTCTGAGAAGAAATTTTATCAAGCTTTCTTTTTACTAACTCTATATGTAAAAAGAACCAGTTTTGGAATTTTCAATAGTTTTACCTAAACCAAATTTCTCTGGAGTCTATACAAGATAGTGGCCACACAGTGTTATAATTAAGTATTAACTCTTTCTTAGTTATAGATTCATAGCCAAAATTTTCCCAATTAGACAGAATTTTCCCAAAAGGGCTTCCAGTGGAATAGAACCAGAATTTCCCACTTCACAGGCAAAATGACTATCACAAATCACAACACAGAACACACGGTGTGAAATACAAATAGGCAGGGTTGTTCTAATCAGACACTCCCTTAAATACAAGAATTTAGTCTCCCAGAAATTCTCCTCCAGAGACAAAAAAAACCCTTCATATCCTAGTACTGACAGAACAGACAGGAATATCTTGGGTCTTCAAAGACTGCAAAGGGAGAGAAAAGACCAGATTGAAAGAAGAGGGGAAGGGGTGGACTTATGGACCTCTCCTGCCAGCTGCAGAAGCTCAGGCACTATGGGACTTTATCCTGGACTTCCAGGAAAGGAGAATAGGAACACAGCCCTATTCAAATACCAGGCCAGAATTTGAGTTCTCTGCCCATTGGATGTGATCAGGCTCCAACCCTCAGATCAGGCTGAGGCCCTTCAACCAGAATCCTGGGTCCAAGACTAGGACAAAAGAAAAATGGTAGGATAGGAGGGGTTGAAAAGAGGAGTTGTTGTTGCTCAGTCACTAAGTCATGCCCAACTCTTTGCAACCTCATGGACTACAGCATACCAGGCTTCCCTGTCCTTCACTATAAACCAGAGTTTGCTCAAACCCATGTCCATTGAGTCAGTGATCCATCCAATCATCTCATCCTCTGTCATCCCCTTCTCCTGCTGCCCTCAATCTTTCCCAGCACCAGGGTCTTTTCCAGTGAGTCAGCTCTTCACACTAGGTGGCCAAATGTTGGAACTCCAGCTTCAGCATCAGTTCTTCCAATGAACATTCAGGGTTGATTTCCTTTAAGATTGACTAATTTGATCTCTTGTTGTCTAACGGATTCTCAAGAGTCTTCTCAATACCATAGTTCAAAAAGCATCAATTCTTTGGTGTTCAGCCTTCTTTATGGTCCAACACTCACATCCATACTGGAAAAACCATAGCTTTGACTATACACACCTTTGTTGGCAAAGTGATGTCTCTGCTTTTTAATATGCTGTTTAGGTTGGTCATAGCTTTTCTTCCAAGGAGCAAGTGTCTTTTAATTGCATGGCTGCAATCACCATCCACAGTAATCTTGGATCCCAAGAAAATAAAGTTTGGCACTGTTTCCATTTTTTCCCCATTAATTTGCCATGAATAGATGGGACCAGATGCCATGATCTTAGTTTTTTTGAATGTTGAGTTTTAAGCCAGCTTTTTTCACTCTCCTCTTCACCTTAATCAAGATGTTCTTTAGTTCCTCTTCCCTTTCTGTCATTAGGGTGGTGTCATCTGCATATCTGAGGTTATTGATATTTCCCCTGGCAATCTTGATTCCACCTTGTGGTTCATCCAGCTTGCATGCTGCATGGTGTACTCTGCATATAAGTTAAATAAGCAGGGTGACAATATACAGCCTTGATGTACTCCTTTCCCTATTTTGAACCAGTCCATTGTTCCATGTCCGGTTCTAACTGTTTCTTCTTGACATGAATGCAAGTTTTTCAGGAACCAGGTAAGGTGGTCTGGTATTCCCATCTCTTTAAGAATTTTCCACAGTTTATTGTGATCCACACAGTCAAAGGCCTTAGCATAGTCAATGAAGCAGAAATTGACATTTTTCTGGAATTCTCTTCCTTTTTCTATGATCTGATAGATGTTGGTAATTTGATCTCTGGTTCTTCTGCCTTTTCTAAAAAGAGACAGATCAATAAAGTCTCTTGTTCTTTACCTGGTCAGGGCACTCTGGCCAGTTGTCAATGTCAGGAGGAGACCAGGAAAAAAAGAGTCCCCATTGCAGCCTCTGGGTCTGGTTCATCAGTGGGCAAGCTGGTCCCTGAATACCCCCAAGTGATCAGGATGTCAGTTGCAGGGCAGAAGAGTTCTACCAAGGTCGCCATTTGTTGCAGGAAAGGGGACTCCCTTCCAGGGACCAAGATTGGGCTTTTGTCTAACACTTGGAAATCAATTGTTTGAGGAGACACATGTGCTGACAACGCAAGAGGCTTTATTAGGAAAGGGAGCCTGGGTGGAGAGCAGCAGGGTAAAGGAACCCAGAATTGTTCCGCCACATGGCCCGCAGTCTCAGATTTTATGGTAATTGAGTTAGTTTCTGGGCTGTCTTCAGGCAGGAAGTAGATGGGCTTCCCCAGGGAAAGTGATTAGAGATTCATTCCATATGGACTAAAACTCCAAGGTGTTAACAGCGGGACAGTGAAGAGAGGAGGGTGGGCCCTGCCCTGCCGAGACCGCATATTTCTTATTCTCCAAGTCAGGAGACCTCCCCAACCACACATGTGCAGAAAAGGCTCCTTGGAGGCCAAAAGGGGAGTTATGTGAAGGGATGTTCTCTATCCATACGCCCCTTTGGTAAAATCCATCTTGGCTAAGAAATGGGTGCTCACGCATGGGAGGATCCTGAGATCTACCAAATATGGCCTGTGAACCAGAAAAGTCAAAGTGATTGGCCAAAGGAATCCCGGCCCCATAGAAGAAATGCCCCATAAAGGTGATTCAAACTACCACAAGGGTGGAACTCAGCGACTCTCCCTCTGAATCTGCCCATTTGTCTATCCACACATACTGTACTTTTTCTCTTAATAAATGCTCTACTTGCTTCACTACGTTTCATCTTTGTGGAAATTCTTTTCTGCAAAGCTGAAGGGTCCAGGCCCTTGTCAATGACCACCAGTATAATGTCTAGGATTTGATTCTTTCAATGCTGCATCCCGGCCTCAATCTCTGACTAGGAACCCAAGCCCCGCTGCAAGCTGTTGCAGTCTGAGGTCACCCCAGATCAGTCTCTGGCCAGTCATTCTCACTAGCCAATCTGATGTGACTAGCACACACATCACTCAACCAAGGTGGATTTCAGCAAGAAATATCCTGGGAGTTTCCTAGGACACATGGACTGGTGTCTCCTCTCTCCTTTTGATCTTTTCCAAATTCTTCCCACTGGTGGCAGCTTATTATTTCCATGTTCATTACAAGGACCTCTTGTTGTAAGAGGAGTTTGTAAGAATAACTCATGCAAATGGTTACTATCAGGCCTGGACGGAGCAGGTGGTTTTGGTCAGTGGTTTCCCTAACAGAATGTTTTTCTCAGATATTAATTATTTCTGCCACATATCAAAGGTCACAGGCTGCCTTGTAATAGAGGTTTTAGGGACCTATTAATTTCCTTCAAGTTGTTTTGGGGGCTTCCCTGGTGGTTCAGATGGTAAAGAATTTGCCTGCAGTGCAGGAGACCCAGGTTTAATACCTGGGTTGGGAAGATCCCTTGGAGAAGAGAATGGTTACCCATTCAAGTACTCTTTCCTGGAGAATTCCATGGACAGAGGAGCCTGGCAGGCTATGGTCCATGAAGTTGCAAACAGTCAGACCATAAAGAAGGCTGAGTGCAAGCTTTTGAATTGTGGTGCTGGAGAAGACTCTTGAGAATCCCTTAGACTGCAAGGAGATCAAACCAATCGATCCTAAAGGAAATCAATCCTGGATATTCATTGGAAATACTGGTGCTAAAGCTGAAGCTTAAGCTCCATTATTTTGGCCACCTGATGTGAAGAGATGACTCATTCGAAAAGACCCTAATGCTGGGAGAGATTGAGGGTAGAAAGAAGGGGGCAACAGAGGATGAGATAGCTGGATAGGATCACCAACACAATGGACATGAGTATGAGCAAACTCCAGAAGATAGTGAAGGACAAGGAAGACTGACATGCTACAGTCCATGGGATCGCAGAGAGTCAGACATGACTTAGTGACTAAACAACAAGAAAGGGTGTTTTATTTGGGCAAGACAAGCAAGCCATTCTCTTTAACAAAATGTCTGGGCGATCTGTACTATATTCTAATAAGCCACCTAGGACATCTGTCAAATAGGTCATTTGCATCCTGAGTCAGAACTTTTAAAGGCAAACATTTGACCCAATTTATAACACCCCAGTTTTAAAATATTGCATCTCTTTTATTCCCAATCTGCCTTCACACCCAATAACATGAAGCATCTGTACAACAGGTGGTTTATTGCTGTGCCCTGGAAGTTTAAATTCCTGCCTTGATTCTCCAGGAAGAGAGAAATGAGATATCTTAATGAAAGACAACAGAACACATAAGAGATGCTAATGACAAGAACACACGGTGATGCCCCAAGGGTGCCTAATACATTGTGAATTCCATTATAAATAAAATCTTATCAGTTTTAGTTTCTTATCTGATTCATTTTCTAACCTTGCTTTTCATTCTTGCTGTAAGATATTCTTCACTGACATTAAATTGGAGAAGTGATTATTTTCCCCAAATGATGGCTTTGTGTTTCTGGAAAGATTGCTTTCAACATGCAAATTGGATGCATCAGAAATTATTCTGATGCAAGACCATAGCATCACAACTCTTTACAATTTCAAAATGAGTCTGCTGCCCAAAGGAAAACATAAAAGGCAACAAAGCTGGAAAAAGAGAGCAACCTCTCTAGACAGCTTAGAAATTCCTCCCTGCATGATGAACAGCTTTTATTAAAGATTTATTTTTTTTCCAATTTTGAAAAGATTTTTCTAAAAACAGATGAAAGGTGAGAAGGCAAAAAGAAAGAGGTCGATCAGCTTGTAATCACAGTGGTGTGTACGTGCTAAATTGCTTCAGTCATGTCCGACTCTTTGCAACCCTATGGACCATAGCCTGGCAGGCTTGACCATCCATGGGAATCTCTAGGCAAGAATACTGGAATGGATTACCATTTCCTCCTCCAGGAGATCTTCCCAACCCAGTGATCGAACCTGCATCTCTCATGTCTCCTGCATTGGCAGATGGGTTCTTTACCACAAGCACCACCTGGGAAACCCCAATCACAGTGGTATTAAGACCCAAGCAACAGAGTATAAACAATAAGCCAGGAAAAATGACATTGACATAATAATAGTAGCAAGTAATTACATAGTGCCTACTGGTACTAGGCACTACTGTAAACCCTTAATATATAGCAACTCGTTGAAATTTCATAGAGTAATTCTAATTTCCATCTTATAGATGAAGATAATGAGCCACAAGAAGGTTAAGTAAGTTGCCCAAGTTGTAGAGCCATGACTGCAGATCCCAGGGTCGTCATCCAGCTTAGGACAACTAGAGATGTCCTGTGGGTCTAAAAGAAATCTATAAAATGTTTTCTCAAGACAACAGGTTAGGGAGAGAGAGAGTAGAGATGCATCACCCCTCTCTCTTTAAAACTCTTCGCAGTTTCTTATGGGAGTGAAAGAAATGTTTCCCAGGATAAATTGGTGCCAGAAATGATAAAAATAGCAACACTGACTAAATCCACAAGACATCCTCCTGGAACCCCATGAGAAAGCACAACAGAAATCTGGTCTCACCCCTCTGACTGTTTTCATAGTTCGAGATGTTTAGGTATCTTCAGTTTCTATCGCAAAATTAGGTTTAAAGGCAATTTAGGGGAAACTAACAAAGAATATTCCTGTGTTTCAGTGGTAAATGTATTTTTAGTTGATGCAGGAATTTTCATCATTGAGAGTCAATGGGGAACCCATGAAAGTTATTCAACCTCCAACAGGTTTGCTGAGTTATTATATAAAAGCTGTAAATCATTGAGCAAACTGAATAACCAAACTGTGTACTGCAGTTGGGGGTTTTGTCAACATGGTGAATTTAGAAGGATGTCTGCCTGAGCAGATTTTGTTTTCATGGCTAAATAGAAATCACAAATGACCTCAAGAGGAATCTTTTCATGTGGCAAATAGGATTTCATTTGTTTCAAATGACTATTTTTCTGGGAAGAAGGGATATGAAATCTCATGGTGTTCCATTGGAAATAATGTTTAATACATTTTATTTTTAAAAAGTTCAGCCACTTATTTCTCTGCCTTAAGCCAACTTTATTGTAGAATTTTTGAAGCTGTTGGAGTGAATAGGGATTATCCTTTTCCCTGAAGCATTTTCATTGCACTTGTATTATGTGTCAGGCACTGCTGTAGAGGCTAGAGCCCCATCTCCACTCTAGAGGTGAGCAGAAGACAGCCAGAAGAAGAAAGTGAGAGCTCAGGGCGGCAGGGGCGAGGCTGGCAGAGACCTCTTCATTCCACCTCCCCAACTCCTCCTCACAAGGGCAACACAGCTGGGTACTGTGTGAGACCCAGAGCATTCAAGAAGACCCTTTCCTCCAAAAGCCATTTAATGTAATTGAAGAGACAAAAGCACATTAAAAGTAAAGCCACAGTTCCAGAATTGAGCACCAGGCAAGGAAATAATCCAGAGACAAATGGTTGTCTCTGGCATCACTTATTCTACTCACTTCTTACACGGCCTCCTCCCTCAGGGGAGGAGAACTCAGGTCCATTGAGCACCTCCCTTGGGCCCCACACCACGCCAGACACATCACTTACAAGGTAATTTTGTCCTCACAAGGATATTATTTTCAGGTTGCATTTAGGACAGAGACTCACCTAGTGATCTTGTTTTCCACTGTAATTGAGGTGGGGTGGTGAGCTGAATTTCAAGTGAACTGAAAGTCAGCCCGTGGTTCTCTGACAGCAAAATCCCAGTTCTTTCCATCACAGGACACTGCTTTCCTTTACTCCACACAGGACCCAGCTGGCCCTCCCCTTCCTCAGTCAAAGCAGATGGGCGAGGTGGAGGCTACACAGATGCAGGGGGAGTGGCAGCTGCTCGGTGTTGCATCCTTGGCTTCCCCAGGAGACCAAGGCAGTGTGTGTGGGTGGGGGGGAGCAGCTTCAGGTGCCCGGTGGTCCTAGGGCAGCACCGCCCATCTCTGGGCTGTTCATGACCAAAGCAAAAGTGAGACTTTGTATTTGCTGTAACTTGGATTATTGTTCAGAAATATTCAGTCTCTTCCCCTACTTCCAGGGAGGGAGGTGTTGAGAGGCTGTTCAGCTTAATTCATGTTCAGCTTGGTCATGTGATTCATCTTGGTTAATTTTCATTGTTAGCAAATTGAATGTTAGTGAATTTGACACAGTTAGATTTCAAAGGTGTTTACATGATTTGGCTTGTTCTTTCTGGCTTCCAGAAAGAATTGGAAGAGACGAATATGGTCCAGGTAGGAGATGAGATGATGGACCCCCTAATGTGTGGCCAGGATCAAGATTAAACCATGTTATTTTGAGCTCCTGAGAGATGGGATGGCTTTTATGAAGCCAAAGCTGATTGACTCACTATTTCAGACCAACAAACTCACTGAGATTTAACCCTGAAAAGCTTCCCTTTAATTCCAGTTGTTTAACAAAACCAGATTTTCCATTGTAGGTTGATAGTCTAAGGGCCTGGGCTTCTATCTTGAAATACTTACCTTACCACAGAGGTTATTGAAAGTAAGGATTAGATAGGTAGGTAGTTAGATAAATAGATAGACATACACAATAATAAAGTTAGATATTAACTGAGGTGTGTGTGGTTTTTACAAAGCTACAGCATATATACAAATAACATCTGCCTTGTTTTGTGAATAATGCAATGTGTTTAACCATTTTAGGAACTTACTGACATCTAATACATTTATGATATTTCTGTGAAGAAATGATTAATTGACACAGGGCTCTATTTTAAAAGAATATTAAAAATTACAACACCTAATGAAAATTATTTATCGCATTTATAGAACCCCTTCACATCAGAGAACTCAGGTGGTATTTTAGTTCCCTCTTGGTCCTTAGATGGATTGTACAACACAAAGTCACTTACCAGTCAATACAGGATGCAGGGAAAGCAGGGAACATGTGCCACAATTATTTTCCTGTTTGGCCTCATTTTATTGTTCTCTGCCAATCTGATATTAGACCAGTCCTCACAGTGTGTTTATTTTCACTTTTACTGCAATTTGCTAGATTTCTCAGTATCTTCAAGCCACATTACAAATCTTAAGATTCATGATTAAGGACTATCATTATGCTATCCTACTACCCCCTCTCCCTTTTGGTTGGAAGACTTACTAAGGTGTAATCTACAGGAAACTTTCATGGTTAGAGTACATTTTATGACTAAGAAGAATTTTTACAAAATAGTTTAGAAATAAATTATTCCAATTATGGCTGTGTTTGTTCTCAGATATGCAAATATTACAAGACAATGGGAGAACAAGTGAAACAAAGGAAACAAAAATTTGAGTAAGATAATGATGGCCTGGCCTTCCCAGCCAGGCTGCTAACTGCTGTACAAAGAACAGTCTCCTTTGTCAGCTCTTTCTTGCCATCCATCCTCTGTAATTGCCACTATTTCACTCTAGGCTGTCAGTCTGGCCACACAACATTTGTCAGTGTTTTAATGCTTATGTTATACATGGGAAGCTCAAACAACCAACATTCATTTGATTTTTGCAGAGATAACACCATAGCAGTTAGACAGATAACTCCATAGCAATTATGCTGTAGCAAATTTATATTTTCTTAAAACTATGGACTAAACTGTAAGGTAAAGAAATCCTCCTTAATCTTTACTTTGACCTCACACAGAGAAATATTTATGCTATCTAAAGTACATCATTAAAACATTTTCTAAAGACTTGAAAAAGATTTTTAAGCTTTTTTCAAAGATTCTTTAAAATATATTTTTTAAAAGAAAGTGCAAACACTCTTGCTAAGGAAGCAATTTGTCAGCAGGATGAACTATAAAGAATACTGGCTGAGATGCTGAAAGACTTTGGCTACTATCCCTGGTTGGCTCAAAGTTTTGATTTTGGGTAACACACTACCTTTTTAAAGGTCAATTTTCTTTTTTATAATAAAAAGATAATACCATTAGGTCAACAACAAAAAAATTATAAGGAAATGCTGGAATGCCAGGATTGATCTAACTTATGTTTAAAAGTTTTGAAAACTCAGTTTAAAAATAAAAAATGATTAATTTGAATTTAGTGATACTTAATGAGATATACCATTTAGGCTATATAATGCCCATTTTGAGGATGGTTTAATAAGTGTGCTCAGTCTCATTATAGAATCTTAGAAATCATAGTTTGAGAAATCCTTATAGGGTTGTAATAAGCTGAGAAATGGCCCATTTCTCAAACAAAGATATCCATGTTCTAATCTTTGCAAGCCGTGAATGTTATCTAATAGGGCTCCAAACTGGCCTTTGCATGTCCTAGATTGTCTGCATGGGCACTGAATGTGGTCCCAAGCATCCTTACTAGAGGGAGTCACACACACAGAAGAGAAGGCAGTGGGACCAGGGGCAACTGGACTGATGCAGCTCCAACTCCAGCAGTGTCAGCAGCCACGAGGAGCTGGGCGAGACCAGGAAGGAGGAAGTCCTCCTTGAGAACTCCAGAGGGAGTGCAGCGCAGCTCACACCTCGATTGTGGCCAGCGAAACTGATTCCAGATAAGTGAGAGAATAAACTTCTGCTGTCTTAAGCCACCACATTTTGGGTGATTTGCCACAGAAGCTTCAAAAACTAGCACAGGTGCTTCACTCCTGCAGTTACTAGATCTACTCATAGAAGAGGAGAGACCAGCTTTATACCAAATTCTGGCTCATGATAAGTAAGGTATGTAAAGCAAGAGGCAGAGACCAGGTGCCTGTTAAATGTAAGCTCTTGTTCTTAAAATCTGTGGAAAAGTGTAAGAACAAAGTTATGTAAGATGGTTACCTTTACAGAGAATTTACCATATTCCAACTACTGTTTTAGATGTTGTATGTGCATTCACTTTATTTCATCTTCTTAAAAGCACTCAAATCCCATTTTTCCAATAAGAACATCAAACCACAGTGAGGTTATGTAACTTGCCCTGGTCACACAGAGATTGGCAGACCTGAAACTCCAATTTAGGCAGTCAATCTAGAGTCCATCTATTATCCCTTATACAACACTGTGTCTCAGTGTAATAGAGCATGACACAAACAAGATTCTCATGGGAGTTAAAGTCAAGCTGCATCAGGATAGAAACAATGTAGATATTTCATTAATTTATGTATTATGTAATACACTCAGTTTTCTGCCAAAAAAAAAATCACATGTAGTCACATTCCTTTTAGGAACTCACTCAGTATGGAGCCACATGGGTAATGGTGCAGCCTCCTGCGCTCCTAAGACAAGGTGCAGGGACATTGGATCTGTCCAGAATTCCACATGGCATATTTCACAGCTCTGACTAAAGTGGCCTCAAGCTTGTCCCTTGTCAGTGTGGTCAACACTGTCTTTCACTCATCCAATCAACAGATGGTTTTGGAGTGCCAATCACATGAAGAGTGTGTTCCTAGAGCTCCTGAAGGTGAACAAATATACCCCTCCTGCCCTGAAGTGTTGACAATGTGGCAGGAAGTAAAGCTGCCATTTTGTGCTTCCAAAGCACCTACCGACCCAGCCCCTTGTGTCTGTCCACCTGGTTCTCACTGCTCACCAGAGACCATAGTGAGATCAACTTTACCTAGAGTCATCAGAGTTACTTTTATCTGTAACCCTTGCTGGAGGTCTTATTTACATTATAAACAGAGTTTTTCCTTGGAACATTTAGAATGTTTTAGGGACAGCTGTTCTAGGGTGTGCTGGTCCTATTTTATATTCCACCTATGAGTGCTGAACTATGAAAATGACCCTGTGAAATCAACAATGCATGTAACCCGATTCACAAACCAGTTCAGATTCTGCATTCGTCCTGAAAGAGCTGGGACAGAGACACATCTAAAGCAGAGTTCTTTTCTGCACTGTCTGTGAGCCTTCAGATCTTGAGATAATAAGCAGAATCTTCCTGTATTTTTCCCAGTTAGAAGAGAGAAAATTGGCATCTCAATTTTTTGCAAGACAGTTTGATTCCTTTTTCTCAGAGCAATGTCAGAAAACCTTGACCTGCTTTTTAGAAACCAACTGCATCAGTCAAGATCTTGTTTTACTTAACAGGTGGAAACAGCCCATCCTAAGTCTGAAAAGAAAAATATATTAGGTCAGCTTTCATCTAACTTTAGAAACATTACCCCAGAGTTCCAAAGGAGACATTAAGGAAATTGTTACATGCAATTTTCGTGAAATTTGAGAGTCTCTTCTCTAAAATATGGTTCCAATTTTCGAGATATTAAAGCATATAAATTTTGAAATCCCAACACAAACATTTTCTCCTCACTAAAACTGCACATACACAAAAGGATTTTTAATTGAGAGATCTTCTGTGACCTTTCACCAGGAACAAGTTCTAGGAGTAGCAGCCTTTCTTGATGGACCCTTGTGAATTTCTCTTATTTAAGGCCAACTATCCATAGCTGTCTGTTGTATGCCATGAAAGGGTGAATGCCATACACAGAAGATGAGTAACACAATTTTTTACTTGTCCACAAAAATAATTTTGGAGCACTGTATGTAGGAGACTGTGCTCCAAGTCTTCAACATGTAGTAGTTTACGCCTAACATCAACACACAAACAGGTATAAGCCTTTCTCCAAACTTCTACTGTGTGCCAGGTACTGTTTTACAGGTTTAGCCACCTGATTTCCAATTCTCCAGCATTACTGAGAGGTAGATATTATGATCCCCAGGTTACAAATGGAATTCTGAAAGGCCCTATGTTGTAGCAAGCTAAAACTCCATTCAATGATGCAAAGCTCTTGCTGTTTATCCACGTGAACCAAGAACTTCCAGATGTACAAGCTGGATTTAGAAAAGGTAGAAGAACTGGGGATCAAATCGCCAACATCTGCTGGATCATAGAAAAAGAAAGAGAATTCCAAAAATACATCTACTTCTGCTTTATTGACTATGCTAAGCCTTTGACTGTGTGGATCACAGAAAACTGTGGAAAAGTCTTAAAGAGATGGGAATATCAGACCACCTTACCTGCCTCCTGAGAAATCTATATCCAAGTCAAGAAGCAACAGTTAGAACTGGACATGGAACAACAAACTGGTCCACAATCGGAAAAGGAGTACGTCAAGGCTGTATATTGTCACCCCGCTTATTTAACTTATATGCAGAGTACATCATGGGAAATGCTAGTGTATCATTGATCATCCTGTTCATGATGCAAATTGTCTCACTGTTCACACCGTTCACTGAACCCAGGGTAGGCAAGGCACAAGCTAAGAGGATGGAAGAAGACTGAAGGAGCCATGGGAAATGCAGACACTTTACTCTCTTGACTGACGCAGCAGCCACAGCATAACCTAATATAACACAGCCTCTCCCCAGGCTTACACAGCAGCTGTAGCAGTAGACACATTGTATTCTCTCCTCTGGAGGCTGACCCAATGGACACAGTCATGATGCAGCCACCACTTTTTTGGGTAGAGCTCATATATCAAAAGAAGCCCATGACCAAGTGAGTACCTCGTGACTGCATGTGCAGGCCTATAAATGATCCCAGCTGTTACATAGTCATTATTTACAAAACATGGGGCGAGACAGCCTGACCACACCATCTTGGCCAATTTGCTCTCTTCCCACACTTCACTCTTTCAAGGTCTCTCACCTCACCATCTACATGTAGTCCATCTTCTGCAATATTCCCTTGGCGAGTAACACTGAAACTTGAATTTACATCTTGCAACAGCAGTAGATGCTACAACAATTACATCCCCAATATATAGTAAAACCCAGTGCCGAGTTTCACCTGGAATGCATGCTGCAGTCCTTGCCCTCATGGGGCTAGAAGAGCCACCCACTGCATGTGGAGTGCCTTTATCTCACATGGCCAAGTCCAGTCCACCATCTTTCCTTGTGAAATTACAGGAAAGCCTCCACAGGAGCAACTCCACTCCTGCAGAATTTTATTAAGAACCTGCAAACTCCCCACAGTCCCCAGGCCCACTTCTTCAAGGAGGGGATCTTTGCAGCATTCACAGCCCATCCATATGATTACAGTTTTCTGAATCTGAGGGCACAGCCTTTATAGAACACTGTTCTAAATCTACAGCATAAGACAAAGCCTTTACCTCTGCACAGGAAGCCATCCAGTTTCCAAAAGTAAGGACACAGCCTTTACACACTATTTGGCCACCACAGCCATCAACCACTAGGACCAGGAAACTGCTCAGACTTGCCATAAACAAGGCTGTGTTCAGCACAGGTGTCAACCCGGGCCATTACTCTCTGTACATTAGCTGGTGACCAGTGAATTGCAAGTTCTACAGGGGGCCTCCAGTCCCTGCTTGGACTCTTCAGGAAGACACCTTGGTCTGAGCCCTATTCAAAATGGAAAAGGGCATCCTCTAAAGTAACATCCTTGGGTGTCATGCAATCTTTTAACTGAACTGCCTGTATCTCTTGCTGTGGGTGCTTCCCAAACTTGGCAAACTTACTCTGGTCTCAGTTGCCTCCATAGCTCTAGGCACAGAGCCCTGAGCTGTCAGTTTTATTTCTGTCAACTCCTGGTGCCAGCAAATCAGCCCACAGTTTCACTCTTGTCAAGGGGGCTCGGGCCCCCTTCAGGGTCTTCACATAATCCCTTTTGCTTGCCACCGTCCCTCTATTTCTCCCAAGTTAGCCACCATCAAGATCATCTCGTAGGTGGGGCATCGCACACAGGGCACAAGAATAGCAGCCAGGGATCCAAAAGAAGTAGATGGGGCATCGTTCAAAATGGCATCTCAAATGCTGCCAGTAAAATGCTCATCATCTGGGCCTTGGGTATTTGGGTTAAATACTGACTGCTTCATGCCCAGTTCTCTCACTACTTGGGTCAACTCAGCATAGGTATGCCATGTACTCACAGTATCTGGGAGCTCTCCCACTTTCGACCACATGGTGTGGATGGCAGTGCTAATTCATTCCATGAGAGTGTATGTTTGGTTAGGTGCCCCTTGCACAAGTCACCTAGTGTTCTGCAACCTTTGTCTCAGCGAGGGGTAAGTGGTTAAGGATACCAGCTGTTTTACCTCATCTCCAGCATCACAAAAGCCAACTGCCTGGGGTTCTCCTTGTCTTTGCCAAAACTGTGCACCCAAGTAGACCAACCCTGCCATATACGTCATGAACTTGGTCATATTGGGGGCCCCAAGAGGATGTCTCCCAGGGCCCTATGCGATTCATGCTTCACTTTCTGCTGAACAAAGGGCTTTGCTGCCAAGCGGGGACCCGCAGTCTCATAATGTTCATCATCACCATCACTTACGGACTCCCTGACACAGATGCTCGGTTCTTCAGGGCCATGGAGTTCTTGCTCTAATGCCAATATACATCGCTCTAGTTCTTCCAAGCATCTCTGCACATCGTGCACCAGCATGGCATCTCATAAGACACTATCCATATTCACCTTCAAGGTAGTCAGGAAAATCCAACTCACAGTACCAGCAGAAGTCCGTGCTGCCTTGTCCAGCAAATGGGAACTCACCACTTGTAACGCCTTTTCAATACTATCTGGTGCACTGCCCATTGCCTCCCAGTCTTCCAATGGAGCCCAAACCAAAAGAATCTCAGCCACATACTATACGGTGGCCAATGGCTTCCTCCACCCAGTGGAGTATCAGGCTTTTCTACCTGCTGAGTATCCTGCCAACTATGCCAAGTGTATCCCTGATCAACCTGTTTGTGACGCCAGTTGTCTTGCTGTTCACACTGTTCGCTGAACCCGGGGTAGGCAAGGCACAAGCTAAGAGGCTGGAAGAGGACTTGAGGAGCCAAGGAACTGCAGACACCTTTATCCTCTCCTGGCTGACGCGGCAGCCGTAGCGGTAGACATGCTGTATTCTCTCCTCTTGTGGCCGACACAATGGACATAGCCATGACATTGCAGTAATGCTGCGGCTTTTTTGGTTGGAGCTCATACATCAAAAACAGCCCGTGACAAAGTGATTACCTCATGATGTGCATGCGCAATACTATAAATGAGCTCAGCTGTCATAGTCATTATTTACAAAACGTGGGGCAAGAGAGCCTGGACACACCATCTTGGCTTATTTGCCCTCTCTCCACAGCCAGGCTGGGTGAAGCACAAGCTGGAATTAATATTGATGGGAGAAATATCAATAACCTCAGCTATGCTGATGACACCGCCTTATGGCAGAAAGCAAAGAGGAACTAAAGAGCTTCCTGATGAAAGTGAAAGAGGAGTGAAAAAGCTGGCTTAAAACTCAACAATCAAAAAATGAAGATCATGGCATCTAGTCTCATCACTTCATGGCAAACAGATGGGGAAACAATGGAAACAATAACAGACTTTATTTTCTTGGGTTCCAAAATCACTGCAGATGGTGACTGCAGCCATGAAATTAAAAGACACTTGCTCCTCGGAAAAAAAGCAATAACAAACCTAGACAGCATATTAAAAAGCAGAGACGTTACTTTGCCAACAAAGGTCCATCTAGTCAAAGCTATGATTTTTCCAGTAGTCATGTATGGATGTGAGAGTAGGCTGAGCACTGAAGAATTGATGCTTTCAAACTATGGTGTTGGAGAAGACTCTTGAGAGTCCCTTGAACTGCAAGGAGAGCCAACAGAGAATTCTAAAGGAAATCAACCCGGAATATTCATTAGAAGGGCTGAGGCTGAAGTTCCAATACTTTGGCCACCTAATCCGAAGAGCCAACTCATTGGAAAAAACCTCGATGCTGGGAAAGATTGAATGCAGGAGAAGGGGATGACAGAGGCCGAGATGATTGGATGGCATTACTGACTCAAAGGACATGAGTTTGAGCAACCGCTGGGAGATGGTGAAGGACAGGGAAGCCTGACGTGCTGCAGTCCATGGGGTCACAGAGTCAGACACGACTGAGCAACTGAACAACACCAGTAAGCGCTAGGCAGGGTGTGGTGAGCAGAAATGAGGGCTGAGGTCCCATCTAGAGTCTTGTTTATCAGAGGAGCTCCTGCAAACAGAACAAAATTTACAGCGTGTACAAAGAAGGAAAAGATTTTTTTACTCTCTTAGGGTCACTGGTTCTGAAAATTGAACTAACAAAGACAGATTCATGGGAGAAAAACATAAGGATTTATGTAGTATGAGTTTTACATGATGCAAGAGGTTTCCTAAGGAAATGAAGACCTGAAGAAACAGATCTGACATTTATCCATGGACTTTGATGAAGAAGGGGCAGTCATGGACGAATGAAGCAGGTGAAGGAGTGTGAGGTTAGAGCAATACATGGGGGAAACTTAGCGAGGCCTGGTCGTTAAGGACTCTTCTGAGATAAGAATCCTCCTTTCTGCCAGGTGTAGGGAGGGCAGCCCTTACGTGAGGGTTTATGACCTGTTTCAGGAGAGAAGGGCAGAGCAACATTTCTGCATCTGCTATTTTCTTAAACTCCTGTAGCTTTAAATATTCAATATGACAAGATGCTACATTAAGGTGTAGTGTGTCCTGAACCCCACTCAGTAGATGGGAAGGCAATGGAAGAACACCAATCGCAGAGATGCAGCTGATAAAACGATGGACAAGATGCCATGTGCACTTGGGTAATGCCAATCATTTCTAAAACTACTAGTGACATTTGAAAATCCATCTAGCCAATGGACCAGGATACTTCAAAACACCAATTCAGAATCCATGTATATATCTACACATGCCCATACACACACTAACCCATCATGTGCCTATAAACATACATGGATTTACAACCCATCTTTTTCAGAACTAGACTAGCCACAACCAGCAATAAAGATGGAAGGAAATACATGAAATTAACCACAGTAACTTCCCATCCTCTGCCCCAGGCTACATATCTCGGCAGAATCCCCTGGGATATTGAACACAGAGGTACAGAAGTCCTAAGCTTCTAGTTCATCACAAAGATCTACTCTAGAAAAGACATTGGCAGTTTTCAGGACAAGCAGGGAACTCTGGTGACTCTCCGCCTGCGAATGTGTTCCTTGACAACTCCTGAGGTGTCATCATTCAACCTCTTTGACCTCATCTCTAAGTGAGATAATTTATATCAGAGGATGAATATGAGCCTTCACTGAGGTGCTAATGTACAAAACTGACAGTATTTCAGACAGGAGGGATGCACAATAAATTAAAATACAGATATAGTACCCAAAAGCACGCTGCATTTCTTCCAAGTGATCCTCAAAATTTCTACATATATCTCAAAAATTAGCCTTATGAGACAGCATCAGTTTAATTAAATATTATTTTGGAGGTGTTGGAAATGTTCCCTACATCTTACTATCTCCCCCATGACCTTTAATTCCCCCAAAGGACTCATTCCATTGAGTTCAAAGCCTTTTTGGTCTTTAGAAAACCCCTGTTAAAATGCACATACCACTGGAAGCTCTGTTGGCTGATTTATGGAGAGAATGAATGTCAGCATTTCTGCTGTGATAGCCAGCGAAGAATAACACTCTCCAGGAAAAGTGCAGGACTTCTGGCCGGGGGTGACAGTACAGCTGGCCCTTAGTGGTGTGAAATGAGAAATAAAGAACAACCTTGCCTATTCCACACTATTCCCCAAGGCCAGCCCTGTTAAGTGATCTTAACATAAAAGTGTCTTGCCTGACAATGTTAAACCCCACGACCTGCTGCACCATAACACTCACTCTACTGCTTCCAGGCTGCTGGTAAATTACTGCTTCAGTGCCCTGAGTCATGCCCCAGTTGACTGAAGGAAGGACCACAGTTCTCTCTCCTGACTATGTAAACAGCATTGTTCACTCCAAAGAAACTGTTTTGCACTTGCATAGAATCTGACTCTGTAATGTCTGTCTTTTACCAGTTCACTAGAAGCTCCACCATTTTTTTTCTTAATTATGAAAGTATGATAACATGGAGATCAAATTGCCAACATCCTCTGGATCATAGAAAAAGCTAGAGATTCCAGAAATACATCTACTTCTGCTTTGTTGACTATGCCAAAGCCTTTGACTGTGTGGATCAAAACAAACTGTGGAAAAGTCTTAAAGAGATGGGAATATCAGACCACCTTACGTGCCTCCTGAGAAACCTGCATGCAGGTCAAGAAGGAACAATTAGAACCAGATGTGGAACAACAGGCTGGTTCACAATTGGGAGAGGAGGATGTCAAGGCTGGATATTGTCACCCTGCGTATTTAACTTACATGCAGTATACATCATGTGAAATACTGGGCTGGATGAAGCACAAGCTGGAATCAAGATTGCCAGTAGAAATATCAATAACCTCAGACATGCAGATGACAGCACTCTTATGGGAGAAAGTGAAGAAGAATTAAAGAGCCACTTGATGAAGGTGAAAATGAAGAGTGAAAAAGCTGATTTAAAATTCAACATTCAAAAAATGAAGATCATGGTCTTGTCTCATCACTTCATGGCAAATAAATGGGGAAACAGTGAGAAACTTTATTTTCTTAGGCTCCAAAATCACTTTGGACAGTGACTGCAGCCATGAAATTAAAAGATGCTTGCTCATTGGAAGAAAAGCAGTGATAAACTTAACACAGCGTATTAAAAAGCAGAGATATTACTTTGCCAACAAAGTCCATATAGTCAAAGCTATGATTTTTTTCTGTAGTCATGTATGGATATGAGATCTGGACAATAAAAAATGGATGAGCACCAAAGAGTTGATGCTTTCAAACTGTGATGTTGGAGAAGATGCTTGAGAGTCCCTTGGACTGCAAGGAGATCAAACCAGTCAATCCTAAAGGAAATCAACCCTGATTATTCACCAAAAGGACTAATGCTGAAGCTGAAGCTGAAGCTCCAATACTGTGGCCACCTAATGTGAAGAGTTGACCCATTGAAAAATGACCCTGATGCTGGGAAAGATTGAAGGCAGGAGGAGAAGGGGACGGCAGAGGGCAAGATGGTTGGATGGCATCACCAACTCAATGGACATGTGTTTGAGCAACCTCTGGGAGATGGTAAAGGAAAGGGAAGCCTGGCCTGCTTCTGTCCGTGTGGTCACAAAGAGTTGGACATGATTGAGTAACTGCACAACAACAAAATGATAATGTGGAGACTTGGAAAATACAGAACAAAGTTAGTTACATATAGTTACACTATATTTTGCAATTTTTATGTAGATAAATTAAGGTTTTTAGTTGGAGTTTCAATATCAAACTCTCAAAAATAGCGGAATAAATAGAGGGAAAAGTAGAAGGATATAGTAGACCTAAAAAGCACTATAACCATTTCAATATAATTAAGATTTATACAATTTTCACATAAAACAGAAGGATATAAATTCTATTCATGTTCCCATAAGCTATAAACCAGGAGACACTGGAATATATCCAGGGACATAAAACAAGGTGCAAAAATTTCATGGTCTAAAAGTATTGAAATCATACAGAGTTTGTTCTTATCATTATCTTAGAAATCAGTATATACAGATATTTGAGAATAAACCACATATTTTCAAGTGCAATGTGACCTTTACCAAGAGATATATTTGACTTAGCCTTTGAAAGCCTCAATAAAGTTAAAAGCTGAAAAGAAAGAGAATGATTGCAGAGAAGAAAACTTTTAAATGAGAAATTAATGGAAGCTCAATCTTGGGCAAGATATTGCTCATATGGGTCCCCCCTAAACATACATGTTCTATCACTTTTATGATAACTGTTAATTTCCTACAGGCATTTTGCCCACATGCTCTCAAATTCTAACAAAAACTTACAAGCTAAGTATTAATATCATTATACTCAGTTTGCAACTGAAATCAAAGGAAGAAAAATATAAGTCCAGATTACACAATTGCTAAGGAACAGCACCTTAGCATGTCCCAACACACTACTGCTAATCTACAAAGGAGGTCTTGCATTTTCACTATTTATATACTGCTAATCGTCTCCACCATTATCAGTAGGCAGGAATTGAGGGCTTATTGGTCATCAACAAACACAGCACAGAGAAGTAGCTCCTTAGAGAGAAAGCAGACTAGTTAGATAAAATAAAAAGATAGTTCAAGACTGCATGTATTATTGCTTAAGTAACAAGAAAAATAAAAGGGCTCCAAAAATTTTTTATCAATAAGAATTTTGAAGATCAGAATAAAATGTTAAAAAGATACAAGAAATTATATTCAATATCTTATAGTATCCATAATGGAAAAGAATCTGAAAAAGAACATATACATATTTATGTATGACTGAATCACTTTGCTATACACAAGAAACTAATACAATATTATAAATCAACTATACTTCAATTAAAAATTAAATTAAAAAAGAGACAACCTTACTAGCACCCATTAAAACAATGTTGTAAAAGTTGCTTAACCTCGACACCATTGACGTTTTGGGTCACATAATTCTTTGCTGGGAGCTGGGGAGTGTCTGTCCTGCATGTAGTAAAATGTTTAGCAGCATCTCTGACCTCCACCCATTCAAGGCCAGCAGCACTCCCCCGAGAGAAAAATCACTCTAGTTGAAAACCTGCTATAGAAAAATATTCAGAGATATGCAGATATTTTATAGTGTATTATTTTTAAGTGAAAATGGTTATAAAATAAAGTGCAATATATGATCTAGTTATTGTTTTTGTTTTTTGTTTTGAGAAAAACATATGAAGTGTTAGTCACTCGGTTGTGTCCAACTCTTTGTGACCCCATGGACTATAGCCTGTCAGGCTCCTCTGTCCATGGAATTCTCCAGGCAAAAATATTGAAGTAAGTAGCCATGCCTTTCTCCCAATCCAGGAGATCTTCCTGACCCAGGGATCAAACCCTAGTCTCCTGTATCGCAGGCAGATCCTTTACCATCTGAGCCGCCAAAAAATAGAACTTTAAGAACATCAAAACTTTAAAGTGGTCAGCTTATAACACGATAATGCATCATTTTGTTTTATTTTTTCCTCGTTTTTTCCCCCCTCTAGATTTTCCACATTCACTACAAAAAACAAATTTCTTTTGTAGCATATTTGACAGCCTAGGAATTCTAAAGATTCATTTATTTCAAAGCTGTGTTGTGAGACAATGGGAAAACTTGTCTAGCTCTGAACTCAAGACAAAGAAAAAAAAAAAGGAAAGAAAAGTATCTCCTAATAAATTTAAACTCCATATTTGTAAGCCACACAATTTTGTAATCCAAATTTTTTCAGTTTCATGGTGTGGGGTCTGAGGTCTCTAAACTGAGAAATTACCACAAAAGTCTGTCTTGGATCAATGCTACCCCTGGGTCATATAGTAAAGGGAAGTGCAAAACTGCTCTGGAGGAACCCTCCCACATTCCAGGTTTATAGGGGAGAGGCCAGCACAAAACAAAAACAACAAATAAATATCCCCTAAACTGACTCAAGATCATGTAGAGACAAGCCCCCCATGGGAAAGAGTAGACAGATACACACAAGAGGTTAGAGCTGGAAGATCATGTAGTCACTAAAAGACCACCTGAGAGAAAATGTGAAAATAGCACATATAAGGTTAAAAGACAAGAAATTAACTGCCATGTTCTGGAGGGTAAAACTGGGACAATAAATAGGTACTCAGTGACCTCCTGGTAAAAATCAAATGGAAAACATGTACACCCATGGTGGATTCATGTCAATGTATGGCAAAACAAATACAATATTGTAAAGTTAAAAAATAGAAAATAAACTAATTTAAAAGAAAAAAAAGAAAAGAAAAGAAAAAAATCAAATGGTGCTTTGGGAAATAAAATCATAAAGTGGTGGTTTAATCTCTAAGTCATGACTGACTCTTCGCAACTCCATGGACTGTAGCCCTCCAGGGTCCTCTGTCCAAAGGATTTTCCAGGCAAGAGTACTGGAATGGGTTGCCATTCCTTTTTCCAGGGGATCTTCCCAACTCAGGGATCTAACCCAAGTCTCCTGCACTGCATGAAGATTCTTTACTGACTGAGCTACCAGGGAAGCCCCAAAGAAAATTAGAGAGCTGAAAGCTAGATCTTAAAAAGTTACTGCAGTCCAGAGATGGAAATTGTAAAAAAACAAGTTAAAAATCATGGAAAGCCAACTAAGACAGTCCAATTTTTTAAATAGGAGCTTCCAGAAGAAGAATTAAAAGAATGGAGAGAGGCAATATTTAAAGAGATAAAAGAGATAAAATTGCAATATTTAAAGAGATAAAAGAGATAAAATTGCAATATTTAAAGAGATAAAAGAAATAAAATTGCATCTATGAATTCTCAGATTCAAGAAGCTGAGATAAACAAGCTAAAACTCCATAGTCATATGCATATAAGGGAATCAAAAGAAGATGAAAGATACAGTGGCAACTAGATTGAGAGTTGATTTGTATTTTATTTACAAAACAACTGTAAAATTTGGAAGGTAATGGGGAAAAAACTTCAAAATGCTATGAAAAATAACTGTCAGACAAGTATGCTATTTCCAGATAAATATTATTTAACAGGGAGCACACATACAAAATTGAGAGAGAGAATTCACAAAGAGTCACAACCACTCTCTTTTGATGAAAGAATTACTTAAAATATGTGGTCTACAAGGAAATGAAGGCCAAAATGAACAAATAGCATGCAAAATACAGGGAGGAGCAATAAAATTGGTGGATGTATTTATCTGTAGAACAACAATAAAAATAACTAATTGAAGGGAAGGAAAATAAGATGGAACTAAAATAGAGGACCATTTCTCTTTAAGAGAACACATACAATTATTGACTCCCCCCAATAAGATATCAATAACCTCAGATATGCAGATGAACTCAGCCTTATGGCAGAAAGCAAAGAGGAACTAAAGAGCTTCTTGATGAAAGTGAAAGAGGACAATGAAAAAGCTGGCTTAAAACTCAACATTCTAAAAACAAAGATCATGGCATCCAGTCCCATCACTTATGGCAAATAGATGGGGAAACAATGGAAATAGTGACAGACTTAATGGGGGGGGGTCCAAAATCACTGCAGATGGTGACTGCAGGCATGAAACTAAAAGAGCTTGCTCCTTGAAAGAAAAGCTATGATCAACCTAGACAGCATATTAAAAAGCAGAGACATTACTTTGCCAACAAACGTCTAGCTAGTCAAAGCTATGGTTTTTCCAGCAGTCATGTATGGACGTGAGAGTCGGACTATAAAGGAAGCTGAACACCGAAAAATTGATGCTTTTGAACTGTGGTGTTGGAGAAGACTCTTGAGAGTCCCTTGGACTGCAAGGAGATCAAACCAGTCCATCCTAAAGAAAATCAGTTCTGAATATTCATTGGAAGGACTGATGCTGAAGCTGAAGCTCCAATACTTTGGCCATCTGGTGCAAAGAACTGAGTCACTGGAAAAGACTCTGATTCTGGGAAAGATTGAAGGTAGGAGAAGGGGATGACAGAGGATGAGATGGTTGGATGGCATCACCAACTCGATGGGTGTGAGTTTGAGCAAGCTCTAGGAGTTAGTGATGAACAGGGAAGCCTTGCGTCCTGCAGTCCATGGGGTCACGAAGAGTTGGACACGACTGAGCTACTGAGCTGAACTGATTAAGATAATCGTGCCTGGAGCTTGCTTTAAAATGTCCAGTGACAAGTGGGACGGATGGAGAAATAAAGAGAAAGATGAAACAGACTGGGAGTAATTCAATCATTAGTGAAACTGTTTGAAAAGCACATGAAATTTGTTATATTTTTCTCTATGCTTTTGTGACTATGTGGAAATTCCATTAAGAAAATAATTATGAAATTGGCATATGAGAAAAAAGGAAATCTCCATTATTTGTCTAACTAGGTAGTAAAAGGTCTAAATTCCAAATGAAAGGGTTTGGATTAGGAAAAAACTAAACAGTAGTCCAAATTTGATCAACTATAAGTGACAAATCAAAAGAAGCAAATATATAAAATTTCATCAAATTTTTATAGATACCAGAAAAGTCAATTTAGCAGTTAACACAATCAATGAGAGATAGGTGGGTAAAAAAAAAATAGAAAACTGGCACATTTAACCTGGTTTTCTATTATACAAACATGAAGAATTTATTTCAATTCTGTCAACATATGCAATCAAGTTAATTATTTTAATTGGATAGCTTATTTTTAAGAGTTGGTCAAAGACTTGGGTTAACTTATTGCTTCCGTTCAATTGCTTAGGTTTTCTCTCTCTCTCTCTCTTTTTTTTTTTTCATCTTTTAAACTCTAAACCCGTAATTGATAGCATTGTAGGTGGACCAAATGTTAACCTTTCTTGATATTAAGCGAATACAGAACATATGACTTATGCTTATGTTCTCTACTGACTTTCTAAATTCGTTCAGCATGTTTATCTCCTTTTGTACTGCATAACTCCCTAAAATCTTGCATGTCCCATCAAATAACATTTCATAAAAGGTCAGTTTCACTGGAAAACAATACAAAGCCTTCCGCAATCATCTCTTTGACTTTTGTTGAAAAAAAATTTGGCCCTAAAAGCTGGCTGTACATGTTTCTTTCTACACCTGACTAATGTACAAATGCATTTTTCAGTTTTATAAAAGTGATAATCCAGCTAGAACATTGGAGGAAAAGCAGGAGTTACTACAGCAAAGCCAACATCTGCTTTAAAACAAACCTTTCCAAGCTAAGTGAAATGCTGTTTGTTTGGTGCTTAATATGTGTGAAAAAATAATAATCATATTTTTATGGAATCATAAATCATATTTTCATTTTGAGGAATAACCATATTTTCTAATAGCTTTTATTTGTGTTTGAATTCAGCAATCAATAACAGCTACTGGATATGTTTCAACATTCTGCTGGTGTGACTTTTTAATCCCTTCAGACTAATAGAAGAAACTTGTACTTGGCATTTTATCCCTATTTTTCTTGCATCATTAACCAAAAATCAATAGGCTTTCCCTCAAAATTTTGTCTTTAACCTTAAATTCTCCAGTGACTACAAACATGCTTTTTACTGGATAAAGGACATGTTAATGAATTTTTTTTTCCAACTTTGAAATCCACTGAAATCCCTGCAATTCATTTTATTATCTAAAACTTTACTGCTATGATTTTTGTAAATGGAAAGAAGAGGACTTTTTTTAAATGTAATATATCTTTAAACTTGAATGAAATACTCAAAGCACATACCTTATTTTTGGTATGAGAAATTTGGAGGGGGGAGGAGAAAGAAAGGAACTGTTTGAACAGTTTCTCAAATACCTGTATTTTTAAAAAATAAAATAAGGCACTTAGCTGAGACACATTTATAGAAGCTTAATATACTTCATATCTCTATTCCTTCATCTCTAATTTCCTCTGATTTAGAATCAGGTTAAGTTATAAGAAGATCAGGAAGTATTTGGCCAGAAAAACAGGCTCCAGGTGAGGGAAATTTTCTCAAAGCTCTAAAAGATTCTCTACAAATTATTGGACAGACACAAAACTAAACAGCTAGAAAAAGTAAGTTGTTTATGATGGGAATCAAATGAGGAGATACATATTGAGTAATTAAGATTAAGCAAAAATCTATGTATAAAACAGAGCCCTTAGTAAGGGGTCAACAAATAACTTTAAAATGGAGCTCAAATCAGAGATCAGGTCTAGAAAGTCAATTTTGGAATTAAATCTAAAAACCTGAAAACCTGATAAGTACTCAGCAGAGGCTATGGAGATTGACCAAAGGGCCAGGAGCCACCGCTTTTTAGACCACACAAAGAAGAAAAGCAGGAGATGAAACCACTTCTGTCTCATTTATGGATGCCCCATTCCCATCCATAAGCGCCAAGTACACCATCCTTCACGCTGGACACCGTGTTAGTCTTTTACTCACATTGTCCTATGACTTCCTACACCTATGACTGTAGTGGTGATCACCCTGCCATTTTCATCATGAGGAAACAGCTTCAGAGGGTTTCAGTAACTTGCCCAAGGCCACACAGCTAATCGTTAACAAAGAAACGTTCTGATACAGGTCTGTTTGATTCCTGGCTACAATGCCTGGCCAAATTTTATCTCCTGACTGTTTCTCTCCATACTCACAGCTTTGCTACAGGATTTTATCCTTTCTTGCCCACAGAGTGTCTTTAGCATCTTCACCTGGGCCCCTCTTTCTAGCCACAAAACAACTCAGTAGCCCTTATAACTTGTCAGTGGGATCATGCCATTCCTCTGCATAGATTTCGGTGGCTCCACACCACCCGGGAGGAAGCCCCTAACCAACAGAAGGAATATATAGGTCCACACAAAACTCAGTAGGATGAAGGAAGGGAAGGAAAAAGGAGAGAGCGAGCAGGCCTGGATATGCACCTGGGGGTGGGGGAGCTGAAGCAGGGCTGGAGATCCCCACATCAGGCAGTTGGTTGGGGCTGCGAAAGGAGGCATTTGAGGCTGTCCAGGATGTGAAGCAGCTGATCTGTGACAGTCTGAATGGAGTGAAAACTACATAGACAAGCCCTACGTAGCCCAGACAGGCACACAAGTTCACTAGAACACGTGACAGAGGAGAGCCATAACTCATGTCTATATCTCCTGTCCCCATAGCTGCCAGCTTCCCTGTGTACCTGGCATCCCCAGGGTCCCTGCAATCCGAGCAACTGCACCATATCCACACTCAGTCCTCACTGGGGCTGAGCTGCCAGAGGCTATAAAAGTCTTAATGGCACCATATCTCCAGCTCCCAAGGCCTCCAGCCTCCCTGCACACCTGGTGCCACCAGGATCCACGCAACCCAAGTAGCCACACCACCTGCATGCGGGATCCTCACTGGGGCAGACCCAAGTCCTCTAGGGAAGCCTCCAGAGCAAACTCCTGTGGATAACCAATATACAGAGGTGGGGATAAAAGCACAATGGAATTCCGGGGGCAGAATGGCTAAGGATAAAGATCGAAAATCTTTCCACCAGCTATACAAGTTGCAGATTAAATTCACATGATCAACTAGGAAAACTCTGTCTAAGGAATATATCCCTGGAGAAGAAAATGGCAACCCCCTCCAGTATTCTTGCCTGGGGAATTCCATAGACAGAGAAGCCTGGCGGGCTACAGTCCATGGGGTCTCAAAGAGATGGACATGACTGACTACCAAAAGAATATATAAAAGGACAATGAATGATCCCACAGAAGAAAATGCCAGAGCTCTGGCTGCTGTGGGCATCCGAGGCAAGAATACATAGGAGTAGGACCAGACTAGAGTCTGAACTGCCCCCAGAGCAGGTCAAGAGACCAGCCCCCTCCGTACTGGAGGGCCTCCTAGGTAAGTGGAAGTGGGCTGTGGCTCAAAGAGGGGGAAAGGATGGTGACAACTGAGACCCAAGAAAAACATGTATTATTGTTCTTATATTTTGATTCATTCTGCAGTTGGTTCTGGATTTTTTTCCTCTTTTTTCTCTGTTTCTGCGGTTGTTGCTTTTATTATTATTTCTATTTAGGCTTTTGAGAACTTTTTTTAATCACACTTTTAATTTCCTTTATATACTTCCATGTTGACTTTTTGTGGTTCTGTGTTTGTCTGGGGTTTTTTGTTCTTGGTTTCTTTTTTTCTTTTCTTTTTTTTTTTTTTTTGCTGTTGTTCTTTTCTTGCTGTATTCTTTAATATATATAATTTTTTTACATACTTCCATTTAACTTTACTTTTCTATGTTTGCTCTTTTTTTCACCATGTTTGTTTGTTTCCTTTTCTTTGCTTGACTCCTCAGTTGGCACTCTGTTTAGTCTTGTTTTCTGTTGTGTTTTAGTTAGCTTTGCTCTTAACTTGTTCATATCATTTTTGATTTCCTTTGCTCGCTGGATGCCTCTCTCGTAATTTGTTTTCTTTGGACTGTTTGAGTTTTGTGTGCGGGTGTGTCCCTTTGTTTTGGTTTCTATCTGTCTGATTTTCCATTTACCATTTGTCTGAGGTTCATTTTTTGCTTCTTGATTTTTTATCTGTTTCCTCTGTGTTTGTTTTAGTCCCCTTCATTGACATAACAAATGGCTTGTGAGATCTTGGTTCCCCAACAAGAGATCGGGCCTGAGCTTGTGGTGGGATCACTGAGTCAAGGATACTAGACTGCCAAAGAAATTCTGACCCAGGAAGTACTAATCAGTGAAAACTTCCACAAAGGCCTCCACCTGTATCCAAGATCCAGCACCACCTGCTGCTTGCAGCAGACAGAGCAGGATGCCTCATACAATCAACAAGCAAGACAAGAACACAAACCCAATCATCAGCATACAGGCTTTCCCAAAGACACCCCAAAACAAACCACTTCACGCAGTCCTGTCCAGCAGAGAGAAAAAACTCACCTTCTTCTATCAGAATGCAGGTACAAGTCCCTCCCAAGACAAGGCCTACACAAACCACTGGACCAACCTTACCCACCAAGGGCAGAAATCAAAAGCAAGAAGAAGTATGACCCTATACCCTGGGGAAAGGAGACTCAAACACAGTAAGTTAGATAAGATGAAAATACATGTTATGAAACTAAAGAAAAAAGGTAAAAACCCATAAAACCAAATAAATGAAGAGGAGAGGAAATAGGCAAACTACCTGAAAAAGAATAAAGAGTAATGATAGTACAGATGATCCAAAATCTCAAAAATAGAATGGAGAAAATGCAAGAATCATTTAATACATTTAACAAGGACCTAGAAAAAATAAAGACTAAGCAAGCAATGACAATAGCACAATTACTAAAATTAAAAAAAACTCCTGAAGGAATCAATAGCAGAATAACTGAGGCAGAAGAATGGATAAGTGAGCTGGAAGATAGAATGGTGGAAATAACTACTGAAAAGCAGAATAAAGAAAAGAGGATTACAGGTAGTCTCAGAGACCTATGGGACAATATTAAACACACCAAAATATGAATTATAGGGGTCCCAGAAGAGAAGAGAAAAAGAAAGGATCTGAGAAAATTTTTGAAGAGATTAGAATCAAAAGCTTCCCTAACACGGGAAATGAAATAGTCAATGAAATCCAAAAAGTGTAGAGAGTCCCATATAGGATAAACCCAAGGAGAAACATGCTGAGAAATTGATTAATCAAACTAACAAAAATTAAACACAAAGGAAAAACATTAAAACCAGCAAGGAGAAAGCAGTATGTAATTTACAAGGGAAGCCCCATACAGTTAACAGCTGATCTTTCAGCATAAACATTGCAGGCCAGAAGGGAATGATAGGATATATTTAAAGTAATGAAAGGGAAAAACCTACAAACAAGACTACTCTACCCAGCAAGGATCTCATTCAAAATTGATAGAGAAATAAAAAGTTTACAGACAAGCAGAAGTTTAGAGGATTTAGCACCACCAAAATAGCTTTACAACAAATGCTAAAGGAATTTCTATAGGTAGGAAACACAAGAGAAGGGAAAAACCTACAAAACAAATCCAAAACAATTAAGAAAATGGCGATAGGAACATATGTATCAGAAATTACTTTAAATGTAAATGGATTAAGTACCCCAACCAAAAGACACAGAATGGTGAAATGGATATAAAAGCAAGACCCCTATATATGCTGTCTACAAGACACCCCTTAATACTTAGGGACATATACAGACTGAAAGTGAGAGGATGGAAAAAGATATTCCTTGAAAATGGAAATCAAAAAAAGCTGGAATAGCCATTCTCATATCAGACAGAATATATTTTATAATAAAGAATATTACAAGAGATAGGGAAGGGCATTACAAATGATCAAGAAGATAACCCAAGAAGACATAAAAATTGATACACCCAACATAGGAGCAGCTCAATACATAAGGCAAAAACCGACATAAAAGGAGAAATGGACAGTAATACAATAATAGTATAGGACTTGAACACCCCACTTGCCCCAATTGCTGTTGCTGTTCAGTCACCCAGTCATGTCCGACTCTTTGTGACCCCATGGACTGCAGCACACCAGGCTTCCCTGTCCATCACCAACTCCCAGATCTTACTCAAACTCATATCCATCAAGTCAGTGATGCCATCCAACCATCTCATCCTCTGTCATCCCTTTCTCCTCCTGCCTTCAATATTTCCCAGCATCAGGGTCTTTTCAAATGACTCAGTTCTTTGCATCAGGTGGCCAAAGTATTGGAAGTTCAGCTTCAACATCAGTCCTTCCAATGAATATTCAGGACTGATTTCCTTTAGGATTGACTGGTTTGATCTCCTTGCAGTCCAAGGGACTCTCAAGAGTCTTCTCCAACACCACAGTTTAAAAGTAACAATTCTTTGGCACTCAGCTTTCTTTATAGTCCAACTCTCACATCCATATATGACTACTAAAAAAACCATAGCTTTGACTAGACAGACCTTTGTTGGCAAAGTAATGTCTCTGCTTTTTAATATGCTGTCTAGGCTGGTCATAGCTTTTCTTCCAAGGAGCAAGCGTCTTTTAACTTCAAGCCTGCAGTCACCATCTGCAGTGATTTTGGAGCCCAAGAAAATTAAGTCTGCCACTGTTTCCATTGTTTCCCCATATATTTGCCATGAAGTGATGGGACCAGATTCCATTATCTTAGTTTTCTGAATATTGAGTTTTAAGCCAACTTTTTCATTCTCCTCTTTCACTTTCATCAAGAGTGATGAAAGCTCTTTAGTTCTTCTTCACTTTCTGCCATAAGGGTGGTGTCATCTGCATATCTGAGGTTATTGATATTTCTCCTGGCAATCTTGATTCCAGCTTGTGCTTCATCCAGCCTGGCATATCGCATGATGTACTCTGCATATAAGTTAAATAAGCAGGGTGACAATATACAGCCTTGACGTACTCCTTTCCCAATTTGGAACCAGTCTGTTGTTCCGTGTCCATCAAGACTGTATATGGGCACAAAACTAGAAATAAATATAGTGGAATGATATGAGAGGATAGCATTGAACCATGTATATTACCATATGTGAAATAGACGACCTGTTCAACTTCAATACAAGAAGCAGGGCGCTCAAAATTGTTGCTCCAGAGGGATGGGGTGAGGAGGGAGGTGAAAGGGGGGTCCAGAATGGTGGGACACACGTACACCCATGACTGATTCATGTCGATGTATGGCAAAAAAAAATCACCACAATATTGTAAAGTAATTAGCCTCCAATTTAAATAAATTAATTTAAAAACCAAAAAGAAAAAAATAGAAATATAGATCAATGGATCAATATAGGAAGCCCAAAGATATACCCAAGCACTTATGGGCACTTTATCTTTGACAAAGGAGGCAAGAATATACAATGGAGAAAAGACAGTCTCTTCAATAACTGGTGTTGGGAAAACTGGACAGCTGTGTTTAAATGAGTGCCTCTCAGGTGGCTCAATGGGTAAAGAATCTGCCGGCAGTGCAGGAGACACAGGTGATGCGATTTCAATTCCAGGGTCAGGAAGATGCCCTGGAATAAGGCATGGCAACCCACTCCAGTATTCTTGCCTGGAGAATCCCATGCACAGAGGAGCCTGGGAGCTACTCTAAGAGTTGGACACTACTGAAGTGACTAAGCACGCACACACGCATGTGCATGCTTAGTGTAAAAGAATGTGTAAAAGAATGAAATTAGAACACTCCATAACACCATAAGCAAAGATAAATTAAAAATGGATTAAAAAACTAAATGTAAGACCAGAAACTACAAAACTCTTAGAGGAAAATATAGAATACTCTTTGACATAAATAACATGTCAATGCATGTATACGAAATCTAGAAAAATGGTGCTGATGAACCTATTTTCAGGGCAGCAGTAGAGATGTATCCATAGAGAAAAGACTTGTGGACACAGTAGGGGAATTAAATATCACACCACAACAGAACTCTCTTATCTCATCATAAAGCTTCAGAGGTGGCAGTAACTGTCAGAGTGCAGCCTCTAGAGAATTCCCATCACACTGTTACATATTCAATGCGTCAGTTCTCCAGGAAAAGAGAAGGAAGTTTCCTTGGTAACAGCTCCCATCTCTCACAACATGCTGCTGGTGTGAGTCTCCAGTCATAACCTAGGCCCTGGCTATTCAGAGTATGGTCCATGACCATGGGAACCACCTGGGGGGTTGTCTGAAAAGCAGAATCTGGGCTACCTTGTTGTGCTGCATCAGAACTTGCATTTTAACGAGGCCCCAGGTGGTTCAACTGCATGTTACAGTTTGAGACACTTTGCCCCAGCACATTGGGCTAAGGGTCTAAATAGGAAACAAGGGTTTACATGCCTTGAAGTAGACTACGTAAGCACAAGACCAAAATGCAGAACTTCATTGATGTGTTCTGCCAATTACACTAATGTAGATTTTAGAAATAATCAAGCCACAAAGTTTTGTGGGTGTTTATTTTGTGTTACTCAAGCACAAGCATCAGGTTCTGACTGAAAGTCCCCAAGATCAGAGGACCACGGAATATGGGTCATGAGGGTGTGTTTCCTGAATTAGTTTGCAGTGGGAGGAAGAAGAAAATTCTGCGATATTGGACCATAGCTTAGATAAAAATGGATGTTAGAACACACCGAATTATTTACTGCAGTTACTCCTTACTACACCAAATAAAGTGTTTCCCAGAAAATGTCAAGTTTCTGTGAACTCATTTTTGATGTCCTGAATTGTTTAACAAGTGGGGCTGTACAATAGTTTCAAATATTTCTTTATGTTTTCTTTCCTAATTCAAGCAGATAGTACACTTGGTTTTTCCTTGCCTCAGAAAATTTAGTTTCAGAGGATTCTGGTTTTGTTTTCAAAAGCATAAACTGTTGGGAGCAATAGGATTACCAGAGAGAGGAAGGCCATAAGGATACTCTGTGCTTTGATCACACTCATGGCATTTCTTAAGCTTTGTTTTAAATCATTCAAAAATTATTACTTTCAGTTCTTATTGTTTCTTAGTGAACAATGTTCTTCTAATACAGTAGCTTTACATTTCTTTTCCAAAGTATTTTCCTCCAAGAGTTACTGAAAAGTCTATAAAAGGAGTATAACCAAAAGACCAAAGGATATCCCCTATAAACAGGCAATCTTAACAACTAACATACAGAATGCTTGTTGTTGTTGTTCAGTCGCTGAATTGTGTCTGACTGTTTGCCATCCCTCCTCAGGGTGACTTCTTAATTACCTTGCGCTACCTGTGTGGTCCAACCAGGTTCCCTGGTCTGCTGCTTCCAGGCCACCTAAGAACAGGGAGGGCTTAGACACAGCCTCTGGGGGGCCCCACAAGGCACCCTCCCTGAGTCCTGCTGAATCTTGAGTCTGATCAAAGCAGAGAGTATTCCTACAGCCTTCCTCTGTCTGGCAATCCTGTTCCACACAATAGTTTATGCTTTTGAAAAAGAGAACCAGAATCCTCTGAAACAAAGTGTACTATCTATCAGCTTGAATTAGGAAAGAAAAGATAAAGAAATATTTGAGAATATTGTACAGCCCCACTTGAATCTGAGTCACTAAATAAATAACAGTTCTGGGCATCAAAAAGAGAGAAAGTTTGGTCCCATTAAAAAGAAACAAAAATTCAGTTTAGCTAGACTGACACTGGTACCAAGATACTGAGTCAAGCCTGGCCTCCTCCATGCTGATATGGAGCAGTCAGGGTTAAGCAAGAGGAAGTAAGTTTCTCTGTGGACTTGCTGCCCAAGATCATCAGGAGCAGACTTAAACCTGAAGGAGGGAAAGCCACACTGCCCATTTGTCACTGTGGAGCCAGCTCAGAGTAGTCCCTGCCTCCTTGACTGTAACCACACCACCTCCATCCCTGTGCTCCAGAGTAGGTTGGTCTGATCCTGGCAAGGATGGAAGAAGAGCTAGTCCACATGAGATGATATAAAGACCCATGGCTGGAAAAGAAGCAAAGCTCTTGCTGTTTGCAGATGACATGATACTATACACTGAAAACCCTAAAGATACTATCAGAAAATTAATAGACCTAATAAGTGAATTTAGAAAAGTTGCAGGATACAAAATCAATACACAGAAATCACTTGCATTCCTATATACTAACAATGAAAAATCAGAAAGAGAAATTAAGGAATCAATTCCATTCACCATAGCAACAAAAAGAATAAAATATCTAGGAATAAACTTACCTGAGGAGACAAAAGAACTGTACACAGAAATTTATAAGACACTGATGAAAGAAATCAAAGAGGACATAAACAGATGGAGTTTATTCCATGTTCCTGTATAGGAAGAATCAATATTGTGAAAATGACTATACTACCAAATGCAATCTACAGATTCAATGCAATCCCTATCACATTACCAATGGCATTTTTCACAAAACTAGAACAAAAAATTTCATAATTCATGTGGAAACACAAAAGACCCTGAATAGCCAAAGCAGTCTTGAGAAAGAAGAATGGAGCTGGAGGAATCAACCTTCCTGACTTCAAATTACACTACAAAGCTACAGTCATCAAGACAGTGTGGTACTGGCACAAAAACAGAAATATAGACCAGTGGAGCAAGATAGAAAGCCCAGAAATAAACTCATGTACCTATGGGTACCTTATTTTTGACAAGGGAGGCAAGATTATATAATGGGTCAAAGACAGCTTCTTCAATAAGTGGTGCTGGAAAAACTGGACAGCAACATGTAAAAGAATGAAATTAGAACACTTCCTAACACCATACACAAAGATAAACTCTAAATGTATTAAAGACCTAAATGTAGGCCAGAGAA
Source organism: Okapia johnstoni (assembly GCA_024291935.2). Classification (NCBI taxonomy): domain Eukaryota; kingdom Metazoa; phylum Chordata; class Mammalia; order Artiodactyla; family Giraffidae; genus Okapia; species Okapia johnstoni. The sequence goes on along the minus strand of JAGTYA010000027.1, from coordinate 3,758,628 downwards.
AAACATAGGGAGAACACTAGAAGACATAAGTCAAAGCAAGATCCTCTCTGATTCACCTCCTAGAGTAATGGAAATAAAAACAAAAGTAAACAAATGGGACCTGTTTAAACTTAAAAGCTTTTCCACAGCAAAGGAAACAATAAACAAAGTGAAAAGACAACCCTCAGAATGGGAGAAAATAACAGCAAATGAAACAACTGACAAAGGATTAATTTCCAAAATACACAAGCAGCTCATACAACTCTATACCAGAAAAATAAACAATCTATTAAAAAAGTGGGTAAAAGACCTAAACAGACATTTCTCCAAAGAAGACATACAGATGGCTAACACATGAAAAGATGCTCAACATTGCTCATTATTAGAAAAATGCAAATCAAAACTACAATGAGATATCACCTCACACCAGTCTGGCCAAAAAGTCTACAAACAGTAAATGCTGGAGAGGATGTGGAGAAAAGGGAACCCTCTTGCACTCTTGTGGGAATGTAAATTGATACAGCCACTATGGAAGAAAGTAAGGAGATTCCTTAAAAGAGTAGGAATAAAACCACCATATGACCCAGCAATCCCACTCCTTGACATATACCCTGAGGAAACCAAAACTGAAAAAGACACATGTATCCCATTGTTCACTGCAGCACTGTTTACAATAGCTTCCCTCATAGCTCAGTTGTTAAAGAATCTGTCTGCAATGCAGGAGACCCCAGTTCGATTTCTGGATTGGGAAGATCCATTGGAGAAGGGATAGGCTACCCTCTCCAGTATTCTGGCCTGGAGAATTCCATGGACTGTATAGTCCATGGAGTCGCAAAGAGTCGGACGTGACTGAGCAACTTTCACGTCTTCACTTCACTTTACAACAGCTAGAACATGGAGGCAACCTAGATGTCCATCAACAAATGAATGAATAAAGAAGCTGTGGTACATAAACTTAATGGAATATAGCTCAGCCATAAAAAGGAACGCATTTGAGTCAGTTCTAATGAGGTGGATGAACCTGGAGCTTATTATACAGAGTGAAGTAATCAGAAAGAGAAAGATAAACATCGTATACTAACGCATATACACGGAATCTAGAAAACTGGCACCCAGGAATTTATTTGCAGGGCAGCAGAGGAGAAACAGACATAGAGAATAAACTTATGGACATGAGGAGAGGGGAGGAGAGGGTGAGGTATATGGAAAGAGTAACATGGAAACTTACATTACCATATGTAAAATAGATAGACAATGGGAATTTGCTGTATGGCTAAGAAACTCAAGCAGGGGCTCTGTATCAACCTAGAGGGGTGGGATGGGGAGGGAGATGGAAGGGAGGTTCAAAGGGGAGGGATATATGTATCCCTATGTCTGATTCATGTTGAGGTTTGACAGAAAACAACAAAATTCTTTAAACCAATTATCCTTCAATTAAAAAATAAATAATTTTAAAACGAAATGAAAAATACCTATGGCCTATCACTCAAGCTTCCTCTCAACCTATGATGACCAAATTTCTGACCATAAAACATCAAAAAGAGCCACTTTTACTTGTCTTCACAAACACTGAAAGCTAAAGAAATTATCTGTGTTACCTGTAAGTCTCAGCACTAAATTCACCCTAAAACCCAAAAGATCTTGAGGTTGAAATAACAACCATAAACATGACTGTTATAGCAGTTCCTCTTTGCTCTCCTTTCTGAAACAGGAAAAATCATTTCAAACACAACCCACTTCAGTTGCTTAACCTACTGATGAACCTCAAGTACCCGGGACAGTGCCTGCTCCACGGTGCATAACAGAAAAATATCTGTGGTCTGAATAAATGAGTGAAGAAGCCAGATAAGGTGCTGGGACTCTGTCCTGCGCCTGGGTGTGGAAAGGCATAGAAAGACTCTTCTGGACTCTACAGTGCTCAAGTCTGGTCCTCGCATTGTGCTGCCAAGTCCCAGAGGAAAACAGGAGTAAGAATCGGTATTTTCCAGGGCTTTGAAAGAAAATAAGGACATTCTTGTTCCTTCCATGTCTTATACTACAGAACTGTATCAACTACAATTCAATTTCAGCTGCAAATAAAACTTCCTACGATGATGGCTTGAGCAAAGCAGAAGTTTGTTTCTCCCTGATTTAAAACTGGGGAGGGAGAAAGATCAGAGTCACGTGGTGGCTCTGCTGTACAGAGCAAGTCTCCAACCTCAAAGGCCTTGAGAACCCAAGCTCTGCCCTGCGGCTGTGCCTCACAGGATCTCCATGCCCAGTCACATCATAGCTACAGAGGGCAGCTCTGGGTACAGCCATCATTCCAGCATTCCAGCTAGAAAGAGAAATAATAAAAAAGGGTGGGGGTATACACCAGCTGTGTCTTGAAGAATGTCCCCAGAACTGCCACAAACATTACCCCACTGGCCAGAAATTAATCAGACTCACTAGATGCAATGGAGACTAGTAAGCATGGACTTGATTCTGGGAATTCTGGGTCCTTAAATTTTTTTTATTACAACATAGGAGAGGATGAATATTGGAGAACAGCAGTGGTCTCTGTTCCCAGGGCAAATCCTCCTGCATGAAAGTGGAGTACAGAATACTAAGGACACTTGGGATTTCTGAAGGCTTTCTCCCCAAGGGACACTTCATTTACATATGACTCACTGACAGCAGTAAAGACCAGGGCTGCCACTTAAGTGTGTAGACAGAAGCTGTGCTAAATGATAATGATGTACTGCTATCATTTTGACCATCACTTACTGTTTATCACACGCCAGTCACTATGCTGAGTGGTTTGTGTCAATGTTCCATTTAATCCTTATAACAGCCTTTTGATATTGGTACCAAAACTGAAAAGTTCAGAGGGTGAATAATTTGCTAATAATTAGAGGAGATGGATTGGCTTCACAGGAACATGCATTTCAAGATCCTGAGCTCTCAGACACCATCAGTGTATGTGGCTAACCCAGACTGAATCAGTAAGTGCAGACCCACTCCATAAGATCCAGTCTGTCCATTTGTTCAAATGATGCGTTTTTAAAATATCATTTTAAGCTCTTATTACCCATGATGTATAACTGGCCTCTGCAGATAAAAAATGATGAGTAAAAATCTCCCTTACAAAACAGAAACAGACTCACAGATATAGAAAACAAACTTATGTTACCAAAGGGAGAAGGATGGGGGAGGAATAAATTATCAGTCTGGCATTAACAAATACACACTACTATATATAAAATACATCTACTATGATGAAAAGCTATGAAAAACCTAGGCAGTATATTAAAAAGCAGAGACATCACTTTGCTGACAAAAGTCCATATAGTCAAATCTATGGTTTTTCCAGTATTTCCAGTATTCAGGTAAAGATGTGAGAGTTGGACCATAAAGAAGGCTGAGCATTGAAAAATTAATGCTTTTGAACTGTGTTGCTGGAGAATTGAGAATCCCTTGGATAGCAAGAAGATCAAACCAGTCAATCCTAAAGGAAATCAGTCCTAAATATTCATTGGAAGGACTGATGCTGAAGCTGAAGCTCCAATACTTTGAACACCTGATGCAAAGAGTCAACTCTTTGGAAAAGACCCTGACGTGCAGAAAGATTGAGGGCAAAAGGAGAAGTGGGCGACAGAGGATGAGATGGTTGCATGGCATCACTGACTCAATGAACATGAATTTGAGCAAATTCAGGGAGACAGGAAAGGACAGGGAGGCCTGGTGTGCTGCAGTTAATGGGGTCACAAAGTGTCAGACACAACTTAGCGACTGAACAACTATATGTATATATTACTATATATATTAATATAAAATATATCTGCTATTATGGTGGCTCCGACGGTAAAGAGTCTGCCTGCATTTTGGGGACCTGAGTTCTATCCTTGGGTCAGGAATATCCCCTGGAGAAGGAAATGGCAACCCACTCCAGTATTCTTGCCTGCAAAATCCCATGGGCAGAGGAGCCTTGCAGGCTACAGTCCATAGGGTAGCAAAGAGCTGGACATGACTGAGAGATTTCACTTTCACTTTCACTATACAAAATAGATAACTAACAAGGATCTACTGTATAGCACAGGGAACTCTACTCAAACTTCTGTTAATGACCTCTATGGGAAAGAATCTGAAAAAGAATACATACACATACACACATACATATGTATATGTGTGTGTATGTATACATATATGTGTGTATATATATATATAAACTGAATCACTTTGCCTTACACCTGAAACTAATACAACATTGTAAATCAATTATCCTTCAATTTTTAAAAAATTCACGGGGCTTAAAGACTTGTGGGGGTCAAGTCACTAATTAACTAATCCTAAGAATAACTGTGATGACTACCACAAAAGTTCGTATGTTACTATTAAAGCATAGAATTCAAGGATGTGGCCTAGTCTGGTGGACCCAGGAAGTCTTCCATTTCGAAGAAACATTTGAAGTGAGACCTTAAGAGCTGATGATGGGAGCAAAGGCTGAATGTATTCTGGACAAGAAGGGCAACAGTGCAAAGGCCCGAGAATGGCAGGTGGTTGGCATGATTAAGGAACAGCAACAGGCAGGGAGGTTAGAATGAAGTGAATATTGACAAAAGTGAGGCTGAAGTGATGGGGACATGGTTATGAAGTCCACTAGAAAGATATTGAGTTTTCACCTGAGAACACGTAGAAATCTATGGAAGTGTTTTAAGGTGTGGTGATGGGGGTGGGGGGGGGGAGTTGGGAATCTAATGCAATTCCTTGTTCATTTTAATGAAGGAAGAGCTTTTTCTTACTCCCCACTGTATTCCTTACACAGGGTAGGCAGTAAACACATAGTTATGAGTTGAGCCAATACGTTCATAAATTGAGAACATCACTCCGGCTATGGTGTAGAGAATATTGATGAGAAGGAGCACACAGAGGGTACCAGGGAGGCTGCTGAAGGGGCTATTTCAGGACTAAAGAGAAGGACATGATGATGGGCTGAATACAGCCAAAGGGGAAGAAGGCATAGGATGGCTCCTAGGTTCTGTCATGAGTGACTAGGAAGATGACAGCCCCATTCATTGAGATTGGGAAAAGGGCCAGCTCTGAGGAGAAAGTTCACATCCTGTCGCCAGAAGTAGTTTCCATTTATATAACTGCAGGCTGTGAATTCTGTCTACAACGGGAGCAGGAAATAATGAAAATTCATCCAAATGAGCACTAACTGCAAATCTGGAACAAGAAGTAGCCCTGGATCTCCTGACCCGTCGAGTCCCCTCTGCTTTGAGAGTCATCACTAGACATTAAAATAAAACCTCGTTGTGGACACTGTCCCTCGACATATGTGATGTAGGACACAAATAAAATTGAAAAGTCAGTGTGTTGGTTGGATGTTCACGGGAGATAAAGCTGTTGAAATCATATTCACTTGATCACAGGAGAGAAAGTGAGGAAGTGGTGCGTGTAACAGTTTCAGGTCTTTTGAAAAAATAAATCATCAACTAGAAGATTCACCACACCACTAAACTAGTGTCCTTTCTAAGAAACTACTGAATGACTAGCCAGGTTATGGCTCATCCTACCCCTGTTCACCATTGCCCACTCTGTGCCACAACCACAGTGACCAAAACCAGACACTCACAGAGTGACCAAAGAGCTGGTTTGAACAATTTATTTATCCCAGAGACACTGTGGTTTTATTTGGCCTGCGAACCTTGACTGTCAGACTTGATAAGACAGTGTCCTAGGAAGGAGGACATATGAGCCAGTGATCTGTTAGGTATAAAATAAACAGCCTTCAGAGGCTGGGAGATTATTCACGTACTTTAAAATTCTAAGTTTACAATCCATATATCTAGGAAAGTAAGACATGTTATTAAAATATCTTTACCACTGGCATCCTGCTTTATCCTTCTGCAGGATGGTAATTTTCCTAAACTAAAATTGCATAGTGTCCCTAAGGTAAGAATGATTGACATCTCACACTACAGATGGCTGAGCAGATGCACAGCCAGTTATGAGACCTCACTGCAATCTGGCTGGCCAGTCAGAGAGGAGCTGAGGGCTGCATTCTGAAGCCATAACGAGTTCTATCCTGAGAGATCAGAGATCTAACTTACACAGAATGGTCCTCCTGTAGACCATGCTCGAATGCAGAATTACACTATGGTGGCTCAGATAGTAAAGAATGTGCTTGTAATTCAGGATCCCTGAGCTCCATTTCTGGGTTGAGAAGATCTCCTGAGGGAGAAAATAGCAACCCACCCCAATATTCTTGCTTGGAGAATTCCATGAACAGAGGAGCCTAGCAGGTGATAGTCCATGGGGTCGCAAAGAGTAGGACACAACTGAGTGACTAATTCTTTTACTGAGCTAATCAAGAATTGCCCACATCTACTACTAACGTTTCCACCCCTATGCATCTTACAAGGAGCTCCAGTTCAAGAATCCTTTGCTTAAGCAATATTAGGAATTAGCACAGTCCTTGGAAACAAACAGACCTAACATTGGATCCCTGCTCTCTCTGTGAAAATGTAGGCAAACTGCTTAGCCTGAGACTCAAGGGCTTCACCTAAAATAGGATGTAATATTGTCTAGTTTGTAGAAAGGGAGTAAATACAAATGAGGAAGAATGATAAGCCTCCCGTTTGGCATGTACTGACAATCAAAAATGTGTTAGTAATTTTTAGAATTGTGTGATCAGTCCCCTGAAAAGCATGGCAAAATACATTTCATTTTTGCCCCTGGATCAGAAATATCTTTAAAACTCCTACCAAAGAGAAGAGGTAAATTGATAATTTTGGAGTTATAGTCCAAAATAAGAAGCTGCAAAGATGGTATTTCTTTGAATTCTCTTGTTTTGTCTTTTTAAAAGATGGTAAGTTGTTTGCTATACTCCATAATATATCGTGTATAGTTTAATATTTAAAATATTCAAATAAAATATCCTCCAGGAAGATATGACATATTAATCCTATTCTTTTTGGCATGGTGAGGAAGGACCAGAACATTGGAGCCAGATATGGCCTGGGGGCTTCATTTGTGGGTCTACCTTTACATGGGCAAGTAATTTACCCTCTCTGGGTCTTTGTTTTTCTATGTGCTGAATTATAATAGAAATATTTCCTTCACAAAATTTGCTCCCACTCCCTATCTCCCACCCACTCCCATCCCCAATTCATCACTTCCAGCTTTGTCAAGTCTCTAGAGGTAGAACAAGTTACTATTTAAAAAATTATTTTAAATATATTTCAAGTCTAGTGAAGGCATCAGGATAAAGGCTGAATCACAAAAGATCATATAATGTAAGAGAATATAATGTCAGAATGCAAGAGAATGTCCTTAATGAGATCTAGCTTTCTCAGAAATAGCCTGAAAAGCCACACAGCATCAGCTGCTGCATTCCATTCTCATAACCAAGTCACTAAGACCAACCAAAATTCAAGAGAAGGGGGCTTGAAACTACTTCTGATGGAAGGAGTGCTAAAAACAGGTGGACATATTTTAAAACGAGTATGTAGGCAATCTACTCTTAAAGAGTTCAAACAAAAAAAGAAAGAGAGAAGAGGGAGGGAAGGAAAGAGGGAGAGGAAGAAATATGTGCCAGACCTCTACATAGAAAACTGCAAAACGCTGTCAAGTTTCATAAATGTCATAACTCATTATTGGAAAGATATCAACCCTTCTTTTTAATAATTAATAAAATGCCAACCAAAATCCCAGCAGGCAAAAATCAATGAGTGTAACTGACCATATCAACACACTAAAAATGAATATGATTATTTCAACGGACACAGCAAAAACATTTGACAAAATTCAACATCCATTCCTGATTTTTTTAAAAAAGTTCTCAGAAAATTAGGAAGAAAGGAGAATCTATAAATACTTATCGGTAACATCATACTTAATGGTAAAAGACTAGATACTTTTCTTCTAACACTGTGCATAAGGAAGGATATTTCATTCTCACTACTTCTATTCAAAGCTGTAGTAGAGAATCCAGCCAGAGCAATATGGCAAGGAAAAGTCACCTAGATTGTAAAAGAAGTAAAATTCTTTGTATTTGCAGACTACATGAGTATCTATGTAGGTAATTCCAAGGAAACTATGGAAAAGTAATCAAAACTAATAAATGTTTAGCACTGTTATAGGAAAAAAGAGCAAATAAAAAATCAACTATATTTCTATTATACTGCTACTGCTGCTGCTAAGTCGCTTCAGTCGTGTCCGACTCTGTGCAACCCCACAGACGGCAGCCCACTAGGCTCCGCCGTCCCTGGGATTCTCCAGGCAAGAACACTGGAGTGGGTTGCCATTTCCTTCTCCAGTGCATGGAAGTGAAGTCGCTCAGTCATGTCTGACTCTTAGCGACCCCATGGACTGCAGCCTACCAGGCTCCTCCATCCATGGGATTTTCCAGGCAAGAGTAGTAATGAACAGATTGAAATTGTAATTAACAAAAAATACCATTTAGAGTTCATTGGAAAGACTGATGTTGAAGCTCAAACTCCAATACTTTGGCCACCTGATGCGAAGAACTGACTTATTTGAAAAGATTCTGAGGCTGGGAAAGATTGAAAGGAGGAGAAGGGGATGACAGAGGATAAGATGGTTGGATGGCATCACTGACTCAATGATGGACTTGACTTGAGCAACTGAACTGAACCATTTAGAGTAGCATCAAAATATGAAATAATTGGAGATAAACCTGTCAAAAGATAAACAAAACTTTTACTCTGAAAATGAACAAATATTGCTAAAATACATTAAAAGATAAATAAATGGAGAGATAAGCCATGTTTATAAATCAGAAGTTTCAATTTTTTCAGATGCCAATTCTTCCAAAAGTGATCTTTAGTTTCAATGTAATCACAGTTAAAATTCCAATAAGCTTTTTTTGCTGAAAATTCACCAGTTTATTCTAAAACCCATGTGGGAATGTAAAAGGCATAAAATAGCCAAAATGAATTTGAGAAAGAACAAAGTCAGTAGACTAACACAACTTCAGAATTTTTTAAGATCTACAGTAATCAAGGGAGCCTGATATTTTTGTCCAGATAGATGAATTGGATAAGCATCTTCCCAGAAAACCAAAACACAAATGAGAGGGTAATCACAACTCCAGAGGTTCTCCCAGGAGCAAGGGGTCCAAGCCCCACATTGGACTCCCAGGCTGGGGCTCTTGCCCAGGAAACTGAGTTCCCAGAACATCTGGCTTTGAAGGCCAGAGAAATCTATGCGTGAGAGAGCCAGAGGCTCTGGGAAACAGAAGCTCTGCTCTCAAAGGCACACACAGAATCTCACAAGTTCCAAGTTACGAGCACAGAAGCAGTAATGTAAAGAGTGTGGGTCAGACACATTTGCTGGTCTTGGAGAGCCTCCCAAGAATCAGGAGGCAGCTCAGACTCTCCCTGGGAAAGAAGGTATTTCTGAGAGCTCAATCCGCCCTGAGAACCTCTGGTGCTGGAAAACTCCACTTCGGAGTCCTCCCTCTAGCTTATGCCAGGGGCTTACCCATCCACCATCAGGCTGGCATTCCCAGGATGTGCACCCATACATCTGGGCATGCAGCCCAGCCCTCCAGCAGGCCAACACCAGTCTGAGGATACTCCACAGTCCACAGCCAGCAGCCCCAGGACCCAGACCCAGACACCAGCAGGCCAGCATCGGCTTGAGAGCCTCCAGAGCCACACAGCAAGTTGTGCCATGAAACGGCCCTACCCACTAGCAGTCTGGCAGCCACCACACGAGGTGGACCTGTAAGCCAACTGTGCAGGGGTCAGCCCTGATCACAGCACATCCACAGGAGTCAGTCTGTCAATAACAGAAGGGCACAAGAAGCCCACATTGGGAGTACCCCTAACAAATGCAGTTCTGCTGACTACAGTGTGCAGGAGGGTCCCATTGGATGCCTCCTACATAAGGCTTCTCCAAGATCATGAAACATAATCAACACATCCAAAATATATAAATAAACCCAAATGATGAAGAAAATGGGGACACAGAGAGATATATTCCAAATGAAGAAACAAGACAAAACTCCACAAGAAAAGCTAGCAAAGTAGAGACTAGTAATCTACCCAATGAAGAATTCAAGGCAAGGATCATAAATATGCTCAGTGACCTCCAGAGAAAAACAGATGAAAACAGGGAGTTTAACAAAGAGTTAGACAATATAAAGAACTAGACAGACCTGGAGAACACAAAATCAGAAATTAAAAACACACTTGAAGGAATCAACAGGAGATTTGATGACAGAGAAATGGATCACTGATTGAGAAGAGAGAGTAGGGGAAATTACCTAGTTCAGTTCAGTCACTCAGTTGCATTCAATAGTTTGAGACCCCTGGACTGCAGCATGCCAGGCTTCCCTGTCCATCACCAACTCCTGGAGCTTGCTCAAACTCATGTCCATCGAGTCAGTGATGCCATCCAACCAGCTCATCCTCTGTCATCCCCTTCTCCTCCTGCCTTCAATCTTTCCCAGCATCAGAGGTATTCCAGTGAGTCAGTTCTTTGCATCAGGTGGCCGAAATGTTGGAGTTTCATCTTCAGCATCAGTCCTTCCAATGAATATTCAGGACTGATTTCCTTTAGGATTGCCTGGTTTGATCTCCTTACAGTCCAAGGGACTCTCAAGAGTCTTCTCCAACATCACAATTCAAAAGAATCAATTCTCAGTGCTCAGCTTTCTTTATAGTCCAACTCTCACATCCATACATGACTACTGGAAAAACGATAGCCTTGACTAGCTGGACCTTTGTCTGCAAAGTAATGTCTCTGTTTTTTAATATGCTGTCTAGGTTTGTCATAGCTTTTCTTCCAAGGAGAAAGCACATTTTAATTTCTTGGCTGCAGTCACCACCTGCAGTGATTTTGGAGCCCCCCAGAATAAAGTCTGTCACTGTTTTCCCCATCTACATGCCATGAAGTGATGGGACCAGATGCCACGATCTTAGTTTTTTGAATGTTGAGTTTCAAGCCAACGTTTTCACTCTCCTCTTTCACTTTCATCAAGAGGCTATTTAGTTCTTCTTCACTTTCTGCCATAAGGGTACTGTCATCTGAATATCTGAGGTTATTGATATTTCTCCCAGCAATCCTGATTCCAGCTTGTGCTTCTTCCAGCCCAGCGTTTCTCATGATGTACTCTGCATATAAGTTAAATAAGCATGGTGACAATACACAGCCTTGAGGTACTCCTTTCCCAATTTGGAACCAGTCTGTTGTTCCATGTCCAGCTCTAACTGTTGCTTCTCCACCTGTATATAGATTTCTCAGGAGGCAGGTAAGGTGGTCTGGTATTCCCATCTCTTTAAGGATTTTCCACAGCTTATTGTGATCTACATAGTCAAAGGTCTTGGTGTAGTCAATAAAGCAGAAATAAATGTTTTTATGGAACTTTCTTGCTTTTTTGATAATCCAACAGATGTTGGCAGTTTGATGTCTGGTTCTTCTGCCTTTTCTAAACCCAGCTTGAACATTGGGAAGTTCATGGTTCATGTACTGTTGAAGCCTGGCTTGGAGAATTTTGAGCATTACTTTGATAGTATGTGAGATGAGTACAATCATGTGGTAGTTTGAACATTCTTTGGCATTGCCCTTCTTTAGGATTAGAATGAAAACTGACCTTTTCCAGTCAAGTGGCCACAGCTGAGTTTTCCAAATTTACTGGCATATTGAGTGCAGAAATTTAACAGCATCATCTTTTAGAACTTGAAATAGCTCAACTGTAATTCCATCACCTCCACTAGCTTTGTTTGTAGTGATGCTTCCTAAGGCTAATTTGACTTCGCATTCCATGATGTCTGGCTCTAGGTGAGTGATCACACTATCGTGGTTATCCGGGTCATGAAGATCTTTTTTTGTATATTTCTTCTGTGTATTCTTCCCACATCTTCTTAGTATATATCTTCTGTTTCTGTTAGGTCCATACCATTTCTGTCCTTTATTGAGCCCATCTTTGCATGAAATATTCCCTTGGTATCTCCAATTTTCTTGAAGAGATCTCTAGTCTTTCCCACTCTATTGATTCCTCTATTTGTTTGCATTGATCACGGAGGAAGGCTTTCATATCACTCCTTGCTATTCTTTGAAACTTTGCATTCAAATGAGCATATCTTTCCTTTTCTCCTTTGCCTTTAGCTTCTCTTCTTTCCTCAGCTATTTGCAAGGCCTCCTCAGACAACCATTTTGCCTTTTTGCATTTCTTTTTCTTGGGTATGGTCTTGATCACTGCCTCCTATACAATATCATGAACCTCTGTCCATAGTTATTCAGGCACTCTGTCTATCAGATCTAATCTCTTAAATGTATTTGTCACTTCCACTATTTAATCCTAAGAGATGATATAGGTCATAACTGAATGGTTTAGTGGTTTCCCATACTTTTTTCTGAATTTTCCAATAAGGAGTTCATGATATGAGCCACAGTCAGCTCCCGTCTTGTTTTTGCTGACTGTATGGAGCTTCTCCATCTTTGGCTGCAAAGAATATAATCAATCTGATTTCAGTATCAACCGTCTGGTGATGTCCATATGTAGAGTCTTCTCTTGTGTTTTTGAAAGAAGGTGTTTGCTATGACCAATGTGTTCTCTTGGCAGAACTCTGTTAACCTTTGCCCTGCTTCATTTTGTACTCCAAGGCAAAACTTGCCTGTTACTCCAAGTATCTCTTGACACTTCCTACTTTGGCATTCCAGCCCCCTATGATGAAAAGAACATCTTTTTTGGGTGTTAGTTCTAGAAGGTCTTGTAGGTCTTCATAGAAACGTTCAACTTCAGCTTCTTCAGCTGGTTGGGGCATAGATTTGGATTACTGTGATATTGAATGGTTTGCCTTGGAAACCAGACAGAGATCATTCTGTCATTTTTGAGATTGCATCCAAGGACTACATATCAGACTCTTGTTTACTATGAGGGCTACTCCATTTCTTGTAAGGGATTCTTGCCCACAGTAGTAGATACAATGGTCATCTGAATTAAATTTGCCCATTTCCATCCATTTTAGTTCACGATTCCTAAAATGTCGATGTTCACTCTTGCCAGCTTCTGTTTGACCACTTTCAATTTACCTTGATTCAGGGACCAAACATTCCAGCTTCATCCAAAGAAATTCGAGGTTCATTCCAGGAAATCATCCAAGATGAAGAGAAAAAAGATTTTTTTTTAACAAGTGAAGATAGTTTGAATGACTATATGTAAACTGAAAGCTACGAGTTGCAGAGGGAGATCAGCAGTAGCATGAGCCCTGAGCTCACCTCAAAGAAAACACAGTAAGAATGTTGGACTCACCAACCACCAAGGGGAAAAAGCCCTTCCTGAGGAACCAGGAACAACTCCAGCTCTTGTGGCATCTGAACCGAAGTAATTGTTTTCTAAGATTAATTATACAAAGTGTAGTAACAAAATTAGAACTGAATCTTAGAAGAGCTAGTGCAGGTGGGGGTCCTAGAGCTTAAATTTTATTAACCTCATAGCAAACTTACTGGTATGTGGAACATAATTAACTATCACAGAGATTTAGGGTGCAGTAATGCAAGAATTCCCAGATGGAGAAGACATAGAGAGATAGAACCAATAAATAATCGTGTCATCTTTCAGAGAACTTTGTCATCTGCCAGAGATTATATTTTAACTTATAGTGGTAGAGAATCACCTGCCAGTTTCTTGCAGGAGACGCAAGAAATGCAGGTTTGATCCCTGGGTAGGGAAGATCCCCTGGAGGAGGAAATGGCACACACTCCAGTATTCTCCCCTGGAAAATCCCATGGACAGAGGAGCCTGGTGGGCTATAGTCCACGGAGTCGTAAAGAGTTGGATATAAGTGAGCATGTACACAACTAAAAATTTTTATATATATTCAAACCATAAACTTAAAGCTCAACATTCCGAAAACTAAGATCATGGCATCCGGTCCCATCACTTCATGGCAAATAGGTGAGGGAACAGTGGAAACAGTGAGAGACTTTATTTGGGGGGGCTCCAAAATCACTGCAGATGGTAATTGCAGCCATGAAATTAAAAGACGCTTACTCCTTGGAAGGAAAGCTATGACAAACCTAGACAGCATATTAAAAAGAAATGTCCATCTAATCAAGGCTATGGTAGTCATGTATGGATGTGAGAGTTGGACCATAAAGATAGCTGAGCGTCGAAGAATTGATGCTTTTGAACTGTGGTGTTGGAGAAGACTCTTGAGAGTCCCTTGGACAGCAAAGAGATCCAGTTAGTCCATCCTAAAGGAGATAAGTCCTGGGTGTTCATTGGAAGGACTGATGTTGAAGCTGAAACTCCAATACTTTGGCCACCTGATGCGAAGAACTGACTCATTTGAAAAGACCCTGATGTTGGGAAAGATTGAAGGCAGGAGGAGAAGGGGACAGCAGCGGATGAGATGGTTGGATGGCATTAGTGACTCAATGAACATGAGTTTGAGTAAACTCCGGGAGTTGGTAATGGACAGGGAAGCCTGGCATGCTGCAGTCCATGGGGTCTCAAAGAGTCAGACACGACTGAGCAACTGAACTGAACTGAAACAATAAACTATTTAAAGTTCACATCCATGTTTTATTAACTTCAAGAGCAACAAAAAGCACAGCTAATATTTTTAACTGATATTTTTTAAATTGAAAATTCCTTCCTACATTTTTTTAATTTTATTTTTAAAATTAATTTATTTATTTTAACTGGAGGCTGATTGCTTTACAGTATTGTAGTGGTTTTTGCCATACATTGACATGAATCAGCCATGGGTGTACATGTGTTCCAATAAAAGTGCTTATGATGGACTTGTTCTTACTTAAGCCTCTAAAAATTACTTGTCATTCTTGGGAGACTCTATGGTAAGAGTATAAGAATACGTTCAGTCAGAAATGAATGAATGAGAGCCCAGCTGGCAGGCACATGGGACCAGGGAGTCAGGGTCAAGCTGGAAGCCAAGGGCATCATGAGATCAATAACCCAGCTTGTTTACCACAAGTGAGTGACACCGAGTCCCAGTGTCAGGACATGATGAGCCTGGAGATCACAGTGCATGGAGCCAGAGTCATGATAACTGCTTCACAGAGAGCTTTCCTCTCAACAGTCCTCTTGGAAAGCTGCTCTTATTCCCTTTATCAATAAGGCTTAGTTGATAGAGCCTGACTCCTGTTTCCCAGGCAGACCTCAACACATACCTGTTTGGGGCTTATTTCATTAAAGGGAAGGAAGAAAGAACAGGAGGGAAAGTTGGGAGGAAAGGGAGAGGAACAGATGGGGCCCATACATTCACTTTCAGGAGAAGGGCCATTTCCCTGAGGGGTGATGGAGACCAAGCTAGCAATGTATTTCAAGAAGCCTATGTGTGCTGAGATCAGCAGGGCAGGCCTGCGGACCGAGAGGTTCTCTTTCCATGTACTTTGCCTCACCCTCCACCATGCTCTCTCTTGACCACAGGGGCTCTCTCTCCAGGGCTGTTTCCATCAGTCTTCCTCCTGGTTCAACAGCCTCCATCTGCACAGTTACCACGGCTCTGTACACGAGCCTCGTTTTCATCATCCTCCTAGGATGTTACTGCTCCTGGGTCACAGAAACCTCTGATGGGGCTAAATCCAACTCCTTAGGGACAATGACTCTTTCCCCTGAGGGATACCACCCCCTAGGGACGCAGCCTGGAAGTGCCACTCAGGTCCCCTGCAGAGATGCTCACAGGTTTCTCCCCTCCCTTCCTCAAAACCTTTCCCCTCCTCAGCTCCTCCCTCTGCAACTGGCTGAAGCCTTTCCAAAGACCAACCTTGGACCTCAGACACTGCTTCAGCCCAGCCAGGATCCCTGAGGCTGGGAGTCACACTGAGACACTCTACCTATATGAAAAATTCACACCTCTTTTAAGTAATCTGGAAAGGAGAAGTATGAGGAGAAAAGGTACAATTCAACCATTCAATACATTATTCTGCCACTTGCCAATGGGTGAAGGGTTACACCACTCACCGCGTAAGGAATGTAATAAGATTTGGCAGGAGACCCCAAGTCTGGTCTCTGGTTGCCTTTGAGACATCCAACAGGAGACACTAAAAGGCAATTAGATGTACAAGTCTTATGCTCTCTGGCTATTTTCTGCAGAGGTCAGTGCAAAAGTGCATTATTTTTCCTCTCAGCCATTTCCATATGAACAAATAGCTTACAGGACAAAGATGGTTTATTTCCAGAATTCTATTTGGTCTTTTAGCTTCACCAATATTCTGAAAACCACTTACAAGTTCATGCTGGAAGAAAAAGACAAGAATAGAAGTTCAACAAAATATTGTCTCCTAGGATTGGTTAAGGTGAACTTATTTAAATGCTCTCTGACTTTAAAAAAAGTTATTATAGGTGAAGAAAATTATGTCCTTGGAGATCAACGTCTCATTTTCTGTCAACTACAGTCTGTTCCACGTGATTCCTACAATATGTTCCCGGACAAAAATCGTAGCTTATAAAATATTTAAGTAATTCTAAGAAACTTTCACTCGAAAAACTGCTGAGTTAATCCCTAGATGCTTCCAGCTGATAAATCTAGTCTCCAAATTCCATGGCTAATACCTACTGATGAAGGGATAGTGTTCCAAAGCAGTGAGAGGGACCTAAAATATAATTTATTGTGTAAAGATGTTTAAGTTTTAAACATTTGAGATATTACAGAACCACGCCATGAATATTCTGCACATGCATTTTTTTCTGTGATATTATGGATTTTCATCTGTATCATTTATATCACAGCAGGATAAGTTATAAAACCAGGTCATAGCTCTAGCAAAAGGAAATAAAAGCAAGTCACCTAGAAATGCCACAGTGAGCCTGAAGCTGCCAGTTGCAAAACTGGACACAGCAGTTCAGCTCTAGGACTCTTCCTATTGCCTCATCTGGGAAAGCAAGCCCATCCTGTTAAACCCACCTTCTCTCCTCATTATGATATAAGGAGAAGTGCCACCATGAAAAGCCCACACCATCTGGATCTCCTTTCACTGTGTGAATCTTCAAATCTGTCCCAAACCTGCCATGAGTGTCCAGAGTTTGCAAACAGAACTTCATACCATTCATATTATGAAATTGGGTGATTTTTTTCATGATGTTCTTTTTTTTTTCAATAAATTTATTTATTTTAGTTGGGGGCTAACTACTTTACAATATTGTAGTAGTTCTTGCCATACATTAACATGAATCAGCCATGGGTCCACACGTGCTCCCCATCCCGAACCCCCCTCCCACCCTCCTCCCCATCCCATCCCTCTGGGTCATCCCATTGCCCGAGCCCTGAGCACCTGTCCCATGCATCGAACATGGAATGGTGTTCTGTTTCACATATGATAATATACATGTTTCAATGCTATTCATGATGTTCTAAAATCCAAAATAAACAAAAATAGTGCTGCCTGTGTAATCAACAGAATGTGGTCAACTTCCTGTTGTAGTTCTCCTCTGTGATGTTTAAGTTAGAGATGAAGTTTTGACAAAATTCTGATGGCATCATGGACAGAGACCCAGAAATAACCAGCTCCTGCCTTGTTCACCCAACCTCCTTGAGAAAATCTGGACTAAGGGAGTTTTTTTTTGTAAAATAGATGACAGGAAATCAAAGTAAAACCTAGTAATAGTTGGGAAGACATCCAATAGTCCCCATACAATGACTTTTGGGTAGAAGTTATATGGGAAACACAGTTTAGGCTCAAAGAGCCAAGAGGGCTCCTACTTTCTGCCCTATCACCAGTACATCCACACCACAGACTAGGATGGCTGGTGTCCCCAGAGTAGGGATGGATGACAGCTTCACCTGTATTCAGGGAGGAGATGCCTTCCTTCTTAACATGTAGCCTAGCAAATAGCTGACCAATTTAATTAACAAAGAATTCTTTGGTTGTATCAAGTCAGGAGGTCTACCCTTAGGCCAATCTGATGCAGAAAGATGGGTAGAAATGCCCCCTCCCTATAAATAGCTCTTATTACAGTGAAGAGTGGCTTTTTCAAGAAAATTTTATATTGATTCAACCAAAATATTATCAGTCATTATTTTTACTCAAAATGTTGCCACAAATGTTTTTTCTTATGTGCTTATCATGTGGCATATTAAATAATTAACTAATGAGAATCTGATAAAATAGGATGCTATGTGCAAGATATCAGGCTGGGTACTGGGAAGAATACCTCAATAAATAAACACCTAAACATTCTTTTCAAAAAACTTCTGATCTGGAAGTAGAGACAAGAGAAGCCATCCATTCACCACAGAATGTGATGACAACAGTGAGGCCTGAGAACATAGGTTGGGAGTCCTCTGTATCTGAAAATACCAGGGGAGGCACCAAGGAGGTAGTTGGATTTGAATGCGGCTTGAAAAGATTGGTAATAGTTTAAAATAAATATTACATTTTTTCCCATAAAATTAGTGTACACTCACAACATAAACAGTAGCCATTCTGGGGCGGGGAGGAGGGCGGTGGATATTTTAATCATGTGAAAGAATAAAACAAATGGCTCATGCTCAGCCCCCCAGATCCCAGCTGCTCAGACAGAGCGTGATGGGAGGGATCTCCTTCAAGGACAGAGATAGAGCAAGGCACAAAAGTGGGAAGGCACAAGGAAACGTCCGTACAGCCAGATTTGCTGGGATGCAGGGATTGCAAAGGCAGGATGGAATGGCCTCTGTCCACCCTGCCCTGAGTTAAGCACAGGAGGCCCAGGAATCCTCCCAGGGGGAAAGGCTGGGTTAATACGCTGCCTGAGAGAGGAGGAGCTGTACAGCCCTCCTCCCTTATTCATTCCAAGCCCATCTGTCCTTGAGGGTTGGGTTCTTCTTAGCTGGGCAGCCAAGTAACACCCCTTTCTAGGTACCAATTAGTATCTTCTAGTTTCCTAAGAGGCTAAAAATTCTGCTTGAACCAGGGAGCCAGAAACTCTGATTCCCTGCAAGAGCCAAAGATACCACAGCATGTTAAAGGGACCACAGGGACCTTGACCAAGACCAAACCACAGAAATGGCCAGGGAAACCCTTCCCAGAGTTCACACATTAACCAGGGATCCATGAACCCCAGATCTGTTAATTTGAATAGAAAAATAATCCATATTTATTTTCACTAATCTTTAACTGCGACAAAGCATTTCCTTCTATTACAAACCAGAACAACGTTATAGCTCTTGCCTTGGCAGGCGGGTTCTTTACAACTAGCAAAACCTGGGAAGCCCCAGAGCAATCTTAACAATACCCATGACATTGTCATCAACAGAAAACACAGATATTTTCACATCATATTAGAATTATTGCTGTTAATTCAAAATATCATTTTATCGCCATCTCATAATTGTTTATTGGACTCATCACTGGATCTTGTTGTTAAATGTTTAAAAAAAGAAGCAGGAAATTTTAAAAAATAATTGGTTAACTGTATTTCATTACATTTAGGCTCTTTTATACTCATATATTTCATGTTATGTATTTAATACAGTAATCCCTAAGGAAGGCCCTCAAGCTTCCAAAGAGGTCGATGGCACTAAAAATTCAGAACCATTGGCCATAAAGGAGTAAGGAATTTGGTTCAAAAAATCAGACTCAGAGTACCAAATCTGATAAATAGAAGGGACACTGTTCTGAATAGAGTGAAGTAGTCCAGAAGGTAACTGGCATGTGGGCCTTGGATAAGAAAGGGCAACAGTTTTCTTCTAAGCATTTTCTCCAAGAGCAACACTGTTTTTTAAGGTAACGTGATGTAATCCTTTCTAAGACTGTGATGAAGGAATCGATAGAAACACAGGGTCTTGAGATACCAAGAGAAGGCAAAGTGAGCATCTTAAACATCCAGTCCTTCCCTCCCTCACCCCTACCTCCTTGGCAATCCCAAGTCTGCTCTCTGTGTCTGTGATTCTGTTTCCTAGATATTTATTTCCTGCTGATTTGTACTGTATTTGAGATTCCACATACAAGTGATACCATATGATGTTTGCCTTTCTCTTTCTGGCTTACTTTGCTTAGTATGATAATCTCTAGGTCTATCTATGTTACTGTAAATGGGATTATTTCATTCTTTTTGATGACCGGGTAATATTTCATTGAATGTACCACATCTTCATCCACTCATCTGTCAAGTTTGGGATTAGCAGAGGCAAACTATTGTATTGTTGTTGTTATTGTATAGTTACTAAGTCATATCTGACTCTTTGAGACACCGTGGGCTGTAACTTGCCAGGCTCCTCCACCCATGGGATTTCTCAGACAATAATACTGGATTGAGTTGCCATTTCCTCCTCCAGGGAAACTTCTGGACCCAGGGGTTGAACCCACATCTCCTTCTTGGCAGGCAGATTCTTTACCACTTAGCCACCTGGGAAGCTCTAAACTATTGTATACAAGATGGATAAACAACAAGCGCCTATTCTATTGTGCTGTTGTTGTGTTCAGTCACTCAGTCATGTCCAACTCTTTGCAGACCCGTGTACTGCAACTGCCAGGATCCTCTGAATTTTCCAGGCAAGAATACTGGAGTGGGTTGCCATTTCCTCCTCTAAAGAATCTTCCCACCCCAGGGTTCAAGCCTATGTCTCTTGCATCTCCTACATTGGCAGGTGGATTCTTTACCACTAGTGCCACCTGAGAAGCCCTACTATATATAGCACAGGGAACTATATTCAATATTCTGTGACAAACAATAATGGCAAATAATATGAGAAATAAAATATATATGTGTGTATAATTTTGTTGTACTGAAGAAATTAACACTATATTGTAAATCAAATATACTTCAACAACAAAAAAATTTTTTAAGCATTTGCTTCCCTCTGAGTCAGAGGTCCTAGCCCTGGCTCCTGGCCCATACCAGCCCCAGCCTTCACCTGGGTACACATCTGATATAGTTAATTTTTCTACTTGCTTCTGCCCAGCTTCTCTGGATATGTGTGAATCCCCTGAATGAGGAGGAGCACTGGGAATGCGAAAGTGGGAAATGTCAGCCCATGAATGGAAAAAGACAGACCATTAAGAAATCTGACACTTCTCAGAAAGAGAAAAACAAATACTGTATCCTAATGCATATGTGTGTGTGTGTGTGTGTGTGTGTGTGTGTGCGTATATAAAATCTAGAAAGATAGTACTGATTAAATTATTTTCAGGGCAGCAATAAAGACACAGACATAGAGAACAGACTTATGGACACGGGCGAAGGAGAAGGAGACGGTGGGATGTGTGGAGAGACTAACATAAAAACTTATATTACAATATGCAAAATAGATAACCAATGGGAATTTACTGTATAATTCAGGGAACTCAAACCAGGGCTCGGTAACAACTTAGAGGGGTGGGATGGAGAGGAATGAGGGAGGGAGGCTTAAGAGGGAGGGGACATATGTATACCTATGTCTGATTCATGTTGATGTTTGGCAGAAACTAACACAATTCTGTAAAGCAATTATCCTTCAATTTAAAAAATTTTTAAGTGAAAAAAAAAAGAAATCTAATATTTCTAGTCTCCAACCAAACATCATTCAGGGAGAAAGAATGTTTTCTCAAACATGCTGAAATCTTCTACGAAGCCAGAAAGATCTTATTTAGGGTTCACCTAAAAGCAAATTGTTGGGTCAAGCATGTTGTGAGAATGGTAATACTGGGAGGGGGCACTGATATAGGTGCACAGCATAAGAGGAACCTGTCCCTTTCCTTTTGCTGTCTGTCCACTTAGAACACTGCAGTTCCCCCAGCCCCGCAGCTGAGAGGCAAATGGTATTGGGCCCTTTGAAGCCTGACTTCAGTAGTGATTATCTGGCCAGCAGAACCTGTGTTGGAAAGAGAAGGTAACCTCTGAGTGAGACTGGGCTGTGGGGCTATCTCCCCAGCAGAACCCCATGAGTTCTTCTCATGTGGCATCCTTCTGTCAAGAGTAGCTGTGGACGACAGACAGAACTGAGATATACAGGCCACTGGGGAGTCTCAGAAATCAACAAGGAGGAACTATGGGGGCAAAAAAATCAACTAAATTATCTTTGGTCAGGGAGTAGGAACCTTAAAAGGTAGAAATTTGTATGTTACTGTGACTGCCCTCATTTTAGTAATAGATGGGCACAACCTAGACTTTTTCATTACACATCTCACAGGGAATCAATGCTCAGGTGTTCGTTATGGGGACCCCCATCAAAAAGGGAGGAGAGGACACTAGATTTTGTGCTCAACTTAGCATCACGTGTTCCCTCTCTCCCCATTTTGAGGTAAAGTGTCCAGCCTGCTTTCTGGAACCATGGTGTCATGAGCAGTTTTATATATTCCAGACTTAGAAAACAATAATATGGCAAACCACTCTCGTCTTCCTCAAGAGATATAACTGAGGAAGATGGTTCAGAGGATGATAAAGTCAGGTGATGGGAGTCCTGTGAAATGATGGGTTCCCCAGCCTGCACCTGCCTCCATGTTACTCAGATGCCTCTCCAGGGTTTGTCCAGAGGGGAAGATAGAAGGATATGAAAACTGAGCTAAAGGAACACACTCCTGAAGACAAAGAAACAGCCATTCCCTTAACTCTATAAATAAATGTTTTAAAAAATTAAATTCAGCATTTGAATTCTAAAATATTCTGACTAAAGTCATAGCTTTGCAAATAAATCAAAGCAGGAAGTATTTGAAATGAATTTTAAGAAAGAAAATTTTCCTACATAGTAGTAAAAAGAGAGAGAGAATAAGTTTAGGTTAACAGAAAATAAAGCTCTTTATCTCTCTTACTGTAAGACCCTCACTTATGGGAATATCTAGTAAAGTAAATATTCTTTTGTGATAATTGGCACTTAAACCCCCAAACAATGCAGTGGTAAACAGCAGAGGACAAAGACAAACTTAGAGTCTAGAATCAGTCTTTCCATTTCAAATCTACACAGTGAGACTGTGCGATATTAAGGACATAAGGAAGAAAAAAATGTAAAACCATTTAACATTTTTTAAAAAAATAATTATGCCTTTTCAAATAGAAGAAAGCTGAGGCCTCAATACTGAGAAAAGTAAATGTGAGGTCACTCCTTTTCAGTAGAAATCCTCCCTGTATCTGTCATCAAACAGCACTGCTTGAAAATTTAATTGAATGTTTTCTATGTCTAGGGAGCTGTGAATAATGGCAACAAGGACAGTAAATAATAATTCAAGGTCCTTTGGAAATCTTAACTTTCAAGCAAACAATAACATTCACAACACTTTCAAGTTGAAATTGATGAATCTAAGTTGTGCAGTACTTTGAGGAAGCTAACCTAACATCATCCTGGCACTGTATGTGGGTAGAAGACTTTGCACAAGAGGAGAAGAGGCTCATTCTTCACATTTTTTCCCTCTTTTTATTGCTGTAGGACAAAGGAGAACTGTTACTGCCGTGGTCTCATCCATAATAGAGAAAAAGGCAGACAGACAGGAGAGCTGCAACCTCTGAGTCCCCGCTTGCTCCCCATCTGAAGGGCCCAACCCCCGGCCATCTCCACACGAGGACTTCCGTCTTGTCCCATCTTACAGCACAGACTTCACATTGAATCCGGAGAAGTTTCTAATTGTGTAATGCAGTGAAAACAACACTAGTCTAGGAGTCTGGAGGTCTGTGATCTAATCCACATCCCCTACTAATAGCTGTGTGGCCATGGTTGGAGACCAGTTTCCTCATCTGTCAAATGAAGAGGGTGGACTAGATCAAGGGTAGGAAACTTATTTTGCAAAGAGTCAAAATAATAAATATTGGGGGCTTAGAGGACCACGTGGTCTTTGTCCATCTACTCAACTGTGCCATTGCAGCACAAAAGCAGCCACAGATACACATGATCGAAGAAGTGTGGCTATAACATTTTATTCACAGAATAAGTAGCAGGTGAAATTTGCCCCAATGGTTGTAGAATAGTAGCTTGCCAATGCCTGTACAAGATAACTTCTTAAAGCCCTTCCAGCTCTGAAATCTCATGAACCTTTGATTCTAAAAATGAGACAGGATGGATCCGAAGGTGGCAGAGGAATAGGACGGGGAGACCACTTTCTCCCCCACAAATTCATCGAAAGATCATTTGAACGCTGAGCAAATACTACAAAACAACTTCTGAATGCTGGCAGAATACACCAGGCACCCAGAAAGGCAGCCCGTTGTCTTCGAAAGGAGGTGGGGACAAAATATAAAAAGAGAGACAAAAGAGTTAGGGACAGAGAACTGTCCCAGGGAGGGAGTCTTAAAAGAGAAGTTTCCAAACACCAGGAGACCCTCTCACTGATGGGTCTGTGAGGAGTTTTGGAATCTCAGAGGGCAACATAACCGGGAGGAAAAAATAAATAAATAAAACCACAGATTATGGGTCCAACTACAACTCCTAGCGGAGAAGTAGCCCGGACACTCGCGCCCGCCATCAGCAAGCAGGGGCTGAACAGGGAGGAGCGGGCTGCACTGCTTAGGGTAAGGACCGGGCCTGAATGCCCTGAGGACAATCTGAGGGAGCTAACGTGAGATAGCAACCTAAACTGTGGGACAGCCAGAGAGGGAAAAAAATAAAAATAAAAGAGAAAAGAGAGAGAGAGAGAACCTTCCCATAAAAAGCTCTAACCTAAGGCACTGCCGGTCGGATCACAGAACAAAGGATTGAGCGAATACCAGAGGAGAGCTAGCCAGCTGCAGACCGGCCCATCCCCCGCCGGAGGCAGGGAGGCAAGAGGGTGCCAGCCAGAGCCAGAAAGGGGCAATCTCGGCCCGAGAGACGGCATCCCCTACCAAACTGCCGGCAGGCTCTCAGTCGCTAACCAAGTCTTCCTGGGATCCTGGACAGTTGACATCCATCAGGAGGGTCACAGCCAGAGATCAACTCCCCAGAAGAGACACATAGCACACCTGAGATGCAGCTGCGCACCCAGGAAACCGAGCACTGGGACCAGGGAGGTGATAGACCCACCGCACCTGGGGAGTGTGTGCTCGCCAAGCAGCTGGTCGCCTGAGCTTCTCAGAACTGGGAAGGGCACAAAACGCGGGCACAAAATGCAGGCCCAACTGAGTCTGTGCCTTTGTGGAGTACCCGAGAACCTGAATCTGAGTGGCATAGATCTGGGAAGTGCACACAACCCAGGACCCGCCTCAGAAGACAGTTCCCAGCAGAGCAACCTGAAGCCTAGTAGTATAGACCGGGAAAACACACACACCGTGAGCGGGGGCAAACCCAGTGTGACCCAGACACTGCGAGCACTCCCCACACACGCCAGTGATATTTATATGCAGTGTTCCTCCCTCCCCTCAGCACAATTGAACAAGTGAGCCTAAATAAACGACCACCTTCGCCCCCTTGTGTCAGGGTGGAAGTTAGATACTGAAGAGACTTGCAAACAGAGGAAGTCAAAATAAACAAAGAAGAGGGAATGGCTCTGGAAGTGACAGGTGAAACAGATTAAAACCCTGTAGTTAACACTGACTATATTGGAAGGGACCTATAAACCTTGAAAAGACGTATAAGGTGGAACAAGGAACTATCTGAAACTGAGCTGACCACACACTGCCCTCAACAGCTCCAGAGAAATTCCTAGATATATTTTACTATTATCATTTTTTTATTTCTTTTAAATTTTTTTAATTTTTAAGTTCTTTAGTAATTCTTTAATTTTCATTTTTAAAACCTACTATTACCTTGAAAATAAAAAAGACCCTATTTTTAAAGCAAATCGTGCTGGGCCCATATTTTTTTGATATAACTTTTGTGATTACTTTTTTTTCAATATTGTATTTTTGAGAGTCTAACCTCTACTCTAGATTTTTAATCTTTGCTTTTTGTTATTTGTTATCAATTTTGTACCTTTAAGAATCCAATCTTCAGAACCCATTTTTACTTAGGAGTATGATTACTGGGTTGATTGCTCTCTTCCCCTTTGACTCTCATTTTTCTCCCCCAGGTCACCTGTATCTCATCCCTCCCCCTTCTCTTCTCTACTTAAATCTGTGAATCTCTTTGGGTGTTCTGGGCTGTGAAGAAAACTTAGGGAACTGATCACAGGCTAGACTTGTCTCTCTCCTTTTGACTCTCACTTCTCTCCTCCTGGTCACCTTTATCTCCTTCCTGCATTTTCTCTTCTCTATGGAATTCCATGAATCTCTCTGAGTGTTCTAGACAGTGGAGAGCAAATAGGAAATTGATTACTGGCTAGACTGCTCTCTTCCCTTTTGATTCCCACTCTTCTCCTCCTGGTCACCTCTATCTCCCTCCTCCCTCTTCTCTTCTTCATGTAACTGTGACCCTCTCTCAGTGTCCCTCACTGTGAAGAATCTTTTCACCATTAACCTAGATGTTTTGTCATCGGTGCTGTTTGGATGGAGAAGTCTTGAGGCTACTACAAGAATAAGACTGAAAGCCAGAGGCAAGAGGCCTAAAACCAAAACCTGACATCACCAGAAATCCCCTGACTCCAGGGACCAATAATCGACAAAAACTCATCCAAAAGCCTCCATACCTACACTGAAACCAAGATTCACCCAAGAACCAACAATTTTCAGAGCAAGATATACTAAGCTAATTCTCCAACAAAGCAAGAACATAACCCACACAAAAATACAGGTGGCCAAAAGTCAACCAAACCCATAGGCACCTCAAAATTCACTACCAGACACTTCATTGCACTCCAGAGAGAAGAGATCCAGCTCCATCCCCCAGAACACCAATGCAAGCTTCCCTAACCAGGAAACCTTGACAAGCCACTCACCCAACCCCACCTTGAGGAACCTCCACAATAAAGAGGAACCACAAACTGCCAGAATACAGAAAGACCACACCAAACACAGCAACCTAAAGAAGATGAAAAGTCAGAGAAATATTCAGCAGGTAAATGAACATGATAAAAGCCCACCAAACCAAACAAAAGAGGAGGAGATAGGGAGTCTAACTGAAAAAGAATTCAGAATAATGATAGCAAAAATGATCCAAAATTTGAAAACAAAATAGAGTTACAGATAAATAGTCTGGAGACAAGGATTGACAAGATGCAAGAAAAGTTTAGCAAGGAACTAGAAGAAATAAAAAAAGTCAATCAATAATGAATAATGCAATAGCTGAGATCAAGAGCACTCTGGAGGGAGACAACTGTAGAATAACTGAGGCAGAAGATAGGATAACTGAGGTGGAAGTAGAATGGTGGAAATAAATGAAGCAGAGAGGAAAAAATAAAAAAGAATTAGAAGAAATGAGGACAACCTCAGAGACCTCTGTGACAATGTCAAATGCCCCAACATTCAAATCATAGGGGTCCCAGAAGAAGAAGACAAAAAGGAAGGCCATGAGAAAATACTTGAGGAGATAATAGTTGAAAATTTCTCTAAAATGGGGAAGGAAATAGCCACCCAAGTCCAAGAAACCCAGAGTCCCAAACAGGACAAACCCAAGGTGAAACACCCCAAGACACATATTAATCAAATTAACCAAGTTCAGACAGAAAGAACAAATATTAAAAGTAGCAAGGGAAAAACAACAATTAACCCACAAGGGAATCCCCATAAGGATAACAGCTAATCTTTTGATAGAAACTCTTCAGACCAGAAGGGAATGGCAGGACATACTTAAAGTAATGAAAGAGAATAACCTACAACCCAAATTACTGTGCCCAGCAAGGATCTCATTCAAATATGAAGGAGAAATCAAAAACTTTACAGACAAGCAAAAGTTGAGAGAATTCAGCACCACCAAACTAGCTCTTCAACAAATGCTAAAGTATCTTCTCTAGACAAGAAACACAGAAAAGGATTATAAACATGAACCCAAAACAACTAAGTAAATGGCAACGGGATCATACTTATCAATAATTACCTTAAGTGTAAATGGATTGAATGCCCCAACCAAAAGACAAAGACTGGCTGAATGGATAAAAAAACAAGACCCTTATATACGCTGTCTACAAGAGACCCACCTCAAACCTAGGGACACATACAGACTGAAAGTGAAGAGCTGGAAAAACATATTTCACACAAATGGAGACCAAAATAAAGCAGGAGTAGCAATACTCATATCAGATAAAATAGACTTTGAAATAAAGTCCGTGAAAAGAGACAAAGAAGGACACTACATAATGATCAAAGGATCAATCCAAGAATATATAACAATAATGAATATATATGCACATGGAGGCCTGGTGTGCTGTGATTCATGGGGTCACAAAGAGTAGGAAACGACTGAGTAACTGAACTGAACTGAACTGATGCACCCAACATAGGAGCGCCGCAATATGTAAGGCAAATGCTAACAAATATGAAAGGGGAAATTAACAGTAACACAATAATAGTGGGAGACTTTAATAACCCACTCACACCTATGGATAGATCAACAAAACAGAAAATTAGCAAGGAAACACAAACTTTAAATGATACAATGGATCAGTTAGACCTGATTGATATCTATAGGACATTTCACCCTAAAACAATGAATTTCACCTTTTTCTCAAGTGCACACAGAACCTTCTACGAGATAGATCACATCCTGGGCCATAAATCTAGCCTTGGTAAATTCAAAAACATCCAAATCATCTCAAGCATCTTTTCTGATCACAATGCGACAAGATTAGATGTCAACTACAGGGAAAAAAACTATGAAAAATACAAACATAAGGAAGTTAAACTGCACTCTCCTGAGTAACCAACAAATCACAGAAGAAATCAAAAAAGAAATCAAATTATGCACAGAAACGAATCACAATGAAAACAAAACAACCAAAACCCTATGAGACTCAGTAAAAGCAGAGCTAAGGGGAAGGTTCATAGTGATACAAGCCTACCTCAATAAACAGGAGATAAATTTAAAAAAAATAACCTAACTCTACACCTAAAGCAACTAGAAAAAAGAAGAAATGAAGAACCCCAGGGTTGGTAGAAGGAAAGAAGTCGCAAAAATTATGGCAGAAATAAATGCAAAAGAAACAAAAGAGACCATAGCAAAAATCAACAAAGCTAAAGGCTGGTTCTTCAAGAAGATAAATAAAATAGACAAACCATTAGCCAGACTCATCAAGAAACAAAGAGAGAAGAATCAAATCAACAAAATTAGAAATAAAAATGGAGAAATCACAACAGACAACACAGAAATACAAAAGATCATAAGAGACTACTATCAGCAACTATATGCCAATAAAATGGACAACTTGGAAGAAATGGACAAATTCTTAGAAAAGTATAACTTTCCAAAACTGAACCAGGACGAAATAGAAAATCTTAACAGACCCATCACAAGAACAGAAATTGAAATCATAATCAGAAAACTTCCAACAAACAAAAGCCCAGGACCAGAGGACTTCACAGCTAAATTCTACCAAAAATTTACAAAAGAGCTAACACCTATCCTATTCAAACTCTTCCAGAAAATTGCAGAGGAGGGTAAACTTCCAAACTCATTCTATGAGGTCACCATCACCCTAATATCAAAAACAAACAAAGATGCCACAAAAAAAGAAAACTACAGGCCAACATCACTGATGAAAATAGATGCAAAATCCTTAACAAAATTCTAACATGCAGAATCCAACAACATATTAAAAAGATCATACACCATGACCAAGTGGGCTTTATCCCAGGGATGCAAGAATTCTTCAATATTTGCAAATCAATCAATGTGATACACCACATTAACAAATTAAAATATAAAAACCATATGATTATCTCGAAAGATGCAGAGAAAGCCTTTGACAAAATTCAACATCGATTTATGATAAAAACCCTCCAACAAGCAGGCATAGAAGGAATATATATCAACATAATAAAAGCCATATGTGATAAACCCACAGCAAACATTATTCTCGATGGTGAAAAATTGAAAGCATTTCCCCTAAAGTCAGGAACAAGACAAGGATGTCCACTTTCACCACTGTTATTCAACATCGTTTTGGAAATTTTGGCCACAACAATTAGAGCATAAAAAGAAATAAAAGGAATACAGATTGGAATAGAAGTAAAACTCTCACTATTTGCAGATGACATGATCCTCTACATAGAAAACCCTAAAGACTCCACCAGAAAATTACTAGAGCTAATTAATGAATACAGTAAAGTTTCAGGATATAAAATTAACACACAGAAATCCTTTGCATTTCTATACACTAACAAAGAGAAAACAGAAAGAAAAATTAAGGAAACAATTCCATCCACCATTGCAACGAAAAGAATAAAATACTTAGGAATAAATCTACATAGAAAAACAAAAGACCTATATATAGAAAACTATAAAACACTGATGCACGAAATCAAAGAGTTCACAAATAGATGGAGAAATATACCATGTTCATGGATCGGAAGAATCAATATAGTGAAAATGAGTATACTACCCAAGGCAATCTATAGATTCAATGCAATCCCTATCAAGCTACCAACGGTATTTTTCAGAGAATTAGAACAAATAATTTCCCTATTTGTATGGAATTACAAAAAACCTCAAATAGCCAAAGCAATCTTGAGAAAGAAGAATGGAACTGGAGGAATCAACCTGCCTGACTTCAGGCTATACTACATAGCAACAGTCATCAAGACAGTATGGTAATGGCACAAAGACAGAAACATAGATCAACGGATCAAAACAGAAAGCCCAGAGATAAATCCATGCACCTACGGACACCTTATATTTGACAAAAGAGGCAAGAATATACAATGGAGAAAAGACAATCTCTTTAACAAGTGGTGCTGGGAAAACTGGTCAACCACTTGTAAAAGAATGAAACTTAAGGAAAAGAAATGCAAAAAAGCAAAATGGCTGTCTGAGGAGGCCTTACAAATAGCTGTGAAAAGAAGAGAAGTGAAAAGCAAAAGAGAAAAGGAAAGATATACCCACTTGAATGCAGAGTTCCAAAGAATAGCAAGGAGAGATAAGAAAGCCTTCCTCAGCGACCAATGTAAAGAAATAGAGGAAAACAATAAAATGGGAAAGACTAGAGATCTCTTCAAGAAAATTAGAGATACCAAGGGAGCATTTTATGCAAAGATGGGCTCGATAAAGGACAGAAATGGTAGGGACCTAACAGAAGCAGAAGATATTAAGAAGAGGTGGCAAGAATACACAGAAGAACTCTACAAAAAGGATCTTCACGACCCAGATAATCACGATGGTGTGATCACTCACCTAGAGCCAGACATCCTGAAATGTGAAGTCAAGTGGGCCTTACGAAGCATTACTATGAACAAAGCTAGTGAAGGCGATGGAATTTCAGTTGAGCTATTTCAAGTCCTGAAAGATGATGCTGTGAAAGTTCTGCACTCAATATGCCAGCAAATCTGGAAAACTCAGCAGTGGCCACAGGACTGGAAAAGGTCAGTTTTCATTCCAATCCCAAAGAAAGGCAATGCCAAAAATGCTCGAACTACCGCACAATTGCACTCATCTCACATGCTAGTGAAGTAATGCTTAAAATTCTCCAAGCCAGGCTTCAGCACTACATGAACCATGAACTTCCAGATGTTCAAGTTCGTTTTAGAAAAGACAGAGGAACCAGAGATCAAATTGCCAACATCCTCTAGATCATCAAAAAAGCAAGAGAGTATCAGAAAAACATCTATTTCTGCTTTATTGACTATGCCAAAGCCTTTGACTGTGTGGATCACAATAAACTGTGGTAAATTCTGAAAGAGATGGGAATGCCAGACCACCTGACCTGCCTCTTGAGAAACCTGTATGCAGGTCAGGAAGCAGCAGTTAGAACTGGACATGGAACAACAGACTTGGAAATAGGAAAAGGAGTACGTCAAGGCTGTATATTGTCACCCTGCTTATTTAACTTATATGCAGAGTACTTCATGAGAAATGCAGGGCTGGGTGAATCACAAACTGGAATCAAGGTTGCCAGGAGAAATATCAATAACCTCAGATATGTGGATGACACCACCTTTAAGGCAGAAAGTGAAGAACTAAAGAGCCTCTTGATGAAAGTGAAAGAGGAGAGTGAAAAAGTTGGCTTAAAGCTCAACATTCAGAAAACTAAGATCATGGCATCTGGTCCCATCACTTCATGGGAAATAGATGGGGAAACAGTGGAAACAGTGGCTGACTTTATTTTTCTGGACTCCAAAATCACTGCAGATGGTGATTGCAGCCATGAAATTAAAAGACACTTACTCCTCGGAAGGAAAGTTATGACCAACGTAGATAGCGTATTAAAAACAGAGACATTACTTTACCAACAAAGGTCCGTCTAGTCAAGGCTGTGATTTTTCCAATGGTCATGTATGGATGTGAGAGTTGGACTATAAAGAAAGCTGAGCACCGAAAAATTGATGCTTTTGAACTGTGGTGTTGGAGAAGACTCTTGAGAGTCCCTTGGACTGCAAGGAGATCCAACCAGTCCATCCTAAAGGAGATCAGTCCTGAGTGTTTATTGGAAGGACTGAATTTGAAGCTGAAACTCCAATACTTTGGCCACCTCATGTGAAGAGTTGAGTCACTGGAAAAGACCCTGATGCTGGGAAAGATTGAAGGCAGGAGGAGAAGGGGACGACAGAGGAGAAGATGGCTGGATGGCATCACCGACTTGATGGCATGGGTTTGGACTCTGGGAGTTGGTGATGGACAGGGAGGCCTGCCTTGCTGTGGTTCATGTGGTTGCAAAGAGTCATGAGCAACTGAACTGACTGTCTGACTGAGAACACTTTCTAACACCATACACACAATTAAACTCAAAATGGATTAAAGATCTAAATATAAGACCAGAAACCGTAAACTCCCAGTGGAAAACATAGGCAAAACACTCTCTGACATAAATCACAGCAGGATCCTCTATGACCCACCTCCCAGAGTAATGGAAATAAAAATAAACAAATGGGACCTAATTAATCTTAAAAGCTTTTGCACAATGAAAGAAACTACAAGCAAGGTGAAAATATAGCCTTCAGAATCAGAGAAAATAATATTAAATGAAGCAAGTGACAAAGGGTTAATCTAAAAAATATACAAGCAGCTCCTGCAGCTCAATTCCAGAAAGATAAATGACCCAATCAAAAAATGGGCCAAAGAACTAAACAGACATTTCTCCAACAAGATATACAAATGGCTAACAAACACATGAAAAGATGCTCAACATCACTCATTATCAGAGAAACACAAATCAAAATCACAATGAGGTACCATCTCATGCCAGTCAGAATGACTGCTATCCAGAAGTCTACAAACAATAAATGTTAGAGTGGGTGCAGAGAAAAAGGAACCCTCTTACACTGTTGGTGGAAATGTAAACTAGTACAGCCACTACGGAGAACAGGGTGGAGATTCCTTAAAAAGCTGGAAATAGAACTGCCATATGACCCACCAATCCCACTGCTGGATATACACACCAAGGAAACCAGAATTGAAAGAGACACATGGACCCAAATGTTCATTGCAGCACTGTTTATAATAGCCAGAACATGGAAGCAACCTAGATGTCCATTGGCAGACAAATGGATAAGAAAGCTATGGTACATATACACAATGGAATATTACTCAGCTATTAACAAGAATGCATTTGAATCAGTTCTAGTAAAGTGGATGAAACTGGAGCCTATTATACAGAGAAAAGTAAGCCAGAAAGAAAAACACCAATACAGTATATTTACGCATATATATGGAATTTAGAAAGATGGTAACAATGACCCTATATGCGAGACAGCCAAAGAGACACAGATGTAAAGAACAGACTGTTGGACTGTGGGAGAAGGAAAGGATGGGATGATTTGAGAGAATAGCATTGAAACATGTATATTATCATATGTGAAATAGGTTACCAGTCCAGGTTTGATGCATGAGGCAAGGTGCTCAGGGCTGGTGCAGTGGGATGACCCTGACAGATGGGATAGGGAGGGAGGTGGGAGGAAAGGCCTGGATGGGAAATACATGTACACCCATGGCTGATTTATGTGAATGTATGGCAAAAACCACCACAATATTGTAAAGTAATTAGCCTCTAATTAAAATAAAAAAATAATAAATAAAAAAAGAAAGAAAACAAAACAAGGATCTTCTGTCCAAATACAGAAGAAGTAAAAAGATAAATAAATAAAAATGAGATAGGCAGTTAGTCCTACCTATCGCAGATGAGCTTGTGATACCCAGGAAGAACCTGCAGATAGTTCCAGAAGACTTGAGTGACTTGATAGTCTCTGAGCCTAAAAACCCACCTACATCGGCAGTGCAACAAAGCAAGGAAAATAAATATATATTCAAAGGATTGAAAAGCAGATAATAAAAGTGCCATTATTTGTGGAAGACATGATTGTGTGTATTCAAGGAGAGAGAGAAATTATCAGAATAAGTAACATATAATCTGATCAGTTACCTGTCCATCCCCCATCTATTCCATTTCTCCCCTGTCCTATACTGTATTGAAGGGAACAAAATTATGCAATTTATTTTGGCCCGTGGCTTCTATTTACACTCATTCAGCCAATGGAAGAGCCTGGCTGAATAATAGTTGGGGTGGGAGTGGATCCAGGGTGTTTTTCTCTCTCTGCTCCCTGTGGCATCTTAGGAACTACTGATTTCTTTCTAGCTCCTGCTGCACGTGCTGTCTCTGGCTCCACTTAGGCTGAGTGATGCTGGTCTCTGGGCTTCAGTAATGCTACCTTCTTTTTTCATTCCTGCAGTCTAGAGGTGGAAACAGCTCACTGGTTTTTATAATTTAAATTGCCCCATTACCTCTCCTCTTTCAATTTTCAATTCCTCTATCACCTGTTACAAATCTCTTATATTAAGTTCTCTTTGTATAAAATACTTAGAATAATTCCTGCTTTCCTGAGTGGAAAATAAGCTGCCATGTAATACAAAATGAACATACAAAAACTAGTATTTCTTCTCTGTAACAGAAACAAACAATTAAAGTGAAGCTTAAAGAAGATAACTATTTGCAATAGTGTCAAAAGTATAAAATACCTAGGAATATTAATGAAAGATATACAAGCTTTCTTCACATAAAACTACAAAACACCATTAAGAGAAATTGGGAAAAAAATCTAAATAAGGAGGGAATTATTTTTTACATAGAACATATAAGCAGTAATGCAAAGGGAATATTAATAAATTAGGGTATAATAATTTTAAAGCTTATAACCGTAAAAATACATAAGAGAAGCAAAAAGCAAACTATAAGTAGGAAGACATATATACAATTTTTGTAATAAGGAATATTATATCTTTATATAATAAGGAAAAGGCAGACAATGCACAACGCAGTAGGAAATGAACAAGATGAAAACTTCAAGAAGTAAAAGTAAAAAAATCATAAAATATTTTAAAAGCAAATAGACTTCCAGACTGCTAAAGGTTAAGGGAAACATGCTGCAGTATTTCTCAGAGGAAAATGAATAGCCAAACAAAATTTTTAGCATATATATAGAAATTATGCTGAGTGGAGTCCCATTATTAGTAGGTAAAAATATACAGATTAGAAAACTTTCAGGAAGGAATGTTTTTGATTAATCATCAAAAAGAAAGAGAATTACAGAAATATTATTTGAAAAAAAAAAGAAAAATAGACCAGAAACTAGAACATAAAATTTATCCAAATAGCCAATGAATGTATACAGTGAGTGACCTCATTACTGATGAAAGAAATCCAAATGAAATAACACTACATTTAGTATGGCTAAAATTTAAAAGATTGGCAGTACCTAAGATTTGCAATTCTATTTCACAAACTGCTACGTAAATCAGGGAGTGATTTCAGGGCAAGCATAAATTCGGGCAACAGATTTAGAAAATACTTTGTCATTATTTCCTGAAGTTGGATGTATATAAGCCACATTCCCCAGCAATTCTGCTACTGGGTATATTCTATGAATTCTAACAATAGAAACAATAGAAAACATGCATGTGTGTCTCAATAGATATCAGTTATGATGGCCAAAGGCAAGGTCCAGCCCAAATTCCCATCAACAGTAAATAGATAAATAACCATAAACTCACACAACAGAGCAATATACAGCAGTGAAAATAAAACACAGCGATTAATATGCAACACAATGTGTACAAATCTCTCAAAATAAGGTCAAGCAGAAAAAAGCCATTTTCGACACCCTCCATTTGCCCAACTGTTTGGTCAACCACCAAGCCCAGGCAGAAGGAGCCCAGGAATGGATGTCCTTTCGCCCTCTCACCTGCTTCTTGTCAGTGGGCTCTGACCAAAAGCTGGTCAGGCTCCCAGCACAGACATGGGCAGAGAGGTCTGAAAGCTGGACCTGGGGGGGGGGGCAAATGGAGCATATCCAGAGTGGCTCTGTACAGTGACAGCACAGGATCCCTGCATCTGCCTGCCTGACAGACCTTGGGTCAGGAAGGCTCCCCACTTACCCACTATTAGTATTAGTGCTGCTTTCATTTTGCACACAACTTGTACACAGTCTCTTTAGCAAACTCTTTTAAATTCTCATTTTGATTATGTTATGTGTTTCCTGCCAGAAACCTGACCCATACAAAGCCAGACTCAAATATTTACAAAATACACTGATATAAAAAGAGGAAACAAAACTGAATTACCACTGGAGGGAATCCACACATATGTGGTAAAATTGTAGAGAAAAGGAAGGAATAAACTGGCAGGAAAGTTAAGAGCATGGAAACTTGTGGGCAAGGAGGAAGAACACATGAGGGCATCCTGGGGTGCTGGCCATGTCCTGTTTATTTATCTAGCTGACGATTAAGTACTCTTTGCTTTATAAAAATGTATTAAGCTGTTCATTCACACTTTAGGTATTGTTGCAGTGTCCTTGCCATTGTTCAAAATAAAAACAGCTTAGAGGAAAACAAAACAAGGGGAAATTTTTGTTTGATTGCTGCAGTCCATTAGATGAACTTCTGTTTTAAGAACATAGATGTCAGGTGCATAATTTAATCAACCACACAGTTTGGAGAGAAAAGCAGAAATCCAGACTGTTGAAAACTGTCCCTCTAATTATACTGAGATTGAACCAGGAATATCAGTTTACAAGCCTGCAGATGATCTTGTTGGCCCAAAGGAGAATAGATGAAAGGCAAGAACACAGAGAAAGAGATGCAAAGCTTGAGCAGGAGGAGACTGTGACCGGGAAAGAGAGTCTAGAAGGTTCCAGAAACACACAGAGCCAAATTCAGTATTGCGAAGGCGTGTGGGTGCAGAAGGGTGCGCAGCAAATGTGTGTTTACATCTGGCCCTGAGCTACTAACATGGAAATAATTTCACTTGGAGTTTATTTCAGTTATTAGCTTTTGGATAACCCTCATGATAGGTCAATAATTGATAGGTAGGTAGAAAATTCAAAACATGTGCTTGCCCAGGACTATAAATGAAATTTCTAAACAAAGGAAAGTTATCAGAGTACAGTCTATTTTAAATGTGTTTTCTGCAGGTAAGCTCATTCCTTGCCCAAATTAAAAGTAAAATGCAATATATTTGGAAAATAAATATAGGCCGTGGGATGAATACAGACTATTTCAATGCAGTCCCATTAATAGCTTAAGTCATGGTGTAATCTACTGTGCAAAAGAACTACAGGCTCTAATCTAGTACCATTAGCAGCACGTATTCAAATCATGTGGAGAGATTACATAAATGACCTACTAGTGTAGTAAGTGAAGTTCCAAAGGCTATTGTGCGTAACTTAATGAACCAAGAGAAAAACACCACCTCTCAGAGATTCTCAAAAATAGTCCATTGGCCTAAAAATAATTCATTATAAAAGTTTAAAAGTAAGAAAACATGGTAAGGATTATTCAAGTTTCTCTGTTGTGGAGAAGACAGCATAGAACATGTTTCACTCAGTAGAGGAAGGCTTAATTCACAGCTGAGTTGGGCACTATCCTTCAATATTCCTCAGTGGGTTTAGTTAGGGTGGTTTGAGTCCTGTGGTCACAGCACCGAACTGGAGTACAGTCTGCTCTAAAAGGAACATCTCTAGACTTTTTTCATTAATCCAGGATATTGTAGGAAGTAGAATTCTCTACAAGTGAATATTTTATCATATTCTTTGATCCTTCCAAGAGAGTTAAATTGCATTCAGGATTTTTAAATGCTGTATAGCAATCCAACCTCCACCTGAAATGCTGGGTTTTTTTCACTGCCATTTGTCTGTTTAGATTTTTCTAAATGTTAAATTTTATTTGTTTTTGTAATAGATATATTTGTACATGCATGGTATAAAACTGAAATGCACAAGGTGTTCTGTGTAAAATATCTCTCCCATGTCTCTTCCTAAGCAACTGGTTCCCAGTCCATGAACTGCCCATGTAATGGAGAAGCCATCTCAGAAATCCAGACCTCAGCCACCCCCTCCCCACTCTGAGATAACAATATTGGAGGGTTCCACTTGTCTCTCCGTAAAGACCCTTACAAAAAAACTTACCCAGAGAGGCTCTCAAGGTCCCTGGGCATGTTGGGAGATGCACAATTTCATGACAACAACAAAGTTTAAAATAAACTGGGCAACTCAGTGTGGTTGCTGGGTCACCGCAGTCACTATGCCCTGGATTATGCAGCATCACATAGAGGTCAGGATCTCTCTCAATCCTTGAACGCAATTTAGCAGAGATTTTCCATCAGCAAAGGAGCTTGCTGTGTTCATCCTTGTGTTGTCCCATTAACAAGAATTACTCTCGCCTCCACTGTTGACTGAGGACCTGTTATATACAGTCCACAAGGTTCCACAAGATCAGTGTTTGCTAATGTGGTTGCCCTGGGCATATGTATCCATGTGGAAATTTTACCTACTTCCTGTGGTAAAAATTCACAATTTTGCGATGTAACATGAAGTCTATCTTTTATACCAATTTTATATGTCTTTTGGTATGATTGACCTTACCTTACTTCAACAAGAAAGCGAAGGGTGACATATTGAAATGGGCTGAAATTTTACTGAATATTTCATGTTCATCAATCATTGTTAAAAAATGGCCTCCAAAGCACTTCCCTGGTGGACCAGTGGTTCAGAAACTGTGTTTTCACTGCAGGAGGCACGGGTTCCATCCCTGGTTGGGGAACTAAGATCCCACGTGCCACACAGCATGGCCAAAAAATAAATAAACAAAATGAATTTAAGTAAGCATCTTTGAAAAAAAGAGTGACTCCCAAAACTTAGGATGCAAAGATAATCCAGAGATCTCAAAGGACATGCACTAGAGAGAAGTAATGATTTCTTCTGGGCTAGGAAAGGAGGCCTGCAGACGTATTTTGCATTCTTCTTATCCATCTGCATTTTTTCCTGAATAAAAGTGTAATGCCCGTGTAATATGAAGAAATTCTTGAGCCTTCAAACTATGTAAGAAGCTGTTGTTCCCCTTTATTGGTAGCAAAACTGAAGCAGTGATGGCCTAAGTGACTTTGCATTGTACCTAAGAGATTCAGTAGGAAGGTGGAATCTCAGATGGGGTCCTACAGGTCCTAGTATATTTTTTAGCCCACTGACTCTGCTGTCATCTTTTATAAGAGCACTGTATTTTGAAAGCATCTCTCCAAGACACCTCTGAGGTTAATGCCTTAGAAAAACCGATCAAACATAATGACTTTGATAGAGACCATTTCACATTACTTCTACCAATCTATTTTTCTTGGTTCATGCTCTTAAAAATGTCTAACTTTCCCCAATGACCCTGTTCACACCGATTCCAGTTTTTAACAACATAGGCAAGGATTTAAGCTGATCGTCTATGAGGCAAAAAGAAAATGACAGTAGAATTCAGTTCTCAGGGATGGCTAGAGAATATGCAATACATCTCTATTTTAGGGACCATCAGGACTGCATTACCCAGCAACCACCGGGCAGCTAATGCCTGCAGCTGATGAGAGCCTTCTCTACCCCCACCACCCCACCCCAACTCATCCCCGTACCATTGTTTGTAGCTCTTAAGGTAGTCATTATAAGGGGCTCCAGAGTCCCAAAATGTGAATTTTGTGGTGAAGAAAAATAAGAAATACGGAATTTCTAGAGGACAGAGGATTCTGACATACACTTCATCTAATCCCCTCACAGAAGGACATTAAAAAGGACAAAGCTTTGAATTCATTAATAAGTAGTGGGTTTTGTTTCTTAAGGATTTGTGTCTCCATGGAGAAGTAAAGAGCTCCCTAGGTGGCGCAGTGGTAAAGAACATGCCTGCCAATGCAGGAAATGCAAGAGACACAGGTTTGATCCTTGGGTCTGGAAGATCTCCTGGAGAAGGAAATGCCAAACCAATCCAGTTGTTCTTGCCTGAAAAATTCCATGGACAGAAGAGCATGGGGTCGCAAAGAGTTGGACACAACTGAGCAATTGAGCACAGCACAGAAGTAAAGCCGTTAGTCTGGTTTACCTAATAATTCTTCCAGAAGAAAGGAGTTGGAATACAACTGGGTCCCTCTCAAGGAGAATGTAGGGAAAGCTTCTGGAAGTGATTTGCAGCTTCTCTGTCACCCCCTCTTCTTAGAGTTCCCATCGTCCCTCAGGTGCAGTGTCCACCTCCTCCAGATCATAGGGCCCATGAGATAGAATTTATTTCTACTTCATGTGGCAACTGGACTGCCCCTGAATCCAGAGAGCTGGACTTAAATGGGTTGAGCTAGGTTGGGCATGTGAAACCTCCCACCTGCCAGGCTACCTGGATCCAGGGATTAGGTCTTACGGGGTGAATCAACCGGCCAGTTCAGATGTGCTCAGTTAGAGATATTCATCAGGTCCCATTCTCCAAGAAGGAGATTCAAGTTCAACATGTAGCCAGGTCCAAGAACATCCTACAGAGCTAAGAAACAGAAGCAGGAGTGATAGAGCTAAGAGTGGGATAGAGCTAATAAACAGGACAGGGGAGAATGGAGCAGAGTTGGTGAGAAATGAGCGTGTAAAGTGTATGTGCAACTTTGGATCAGGGAGTCCACTGCTTGTCTTTACTTTAGCAGTGAATGGAATACCCAGGGTTGTACCTGATGGGCTTAAAAGAGATGCCACTATTCGTAAGAATATCCTGTACATCCCTATCTCAAAACCCAGTAGGAATTGTCAGATCCATGTTGAATGCAAAATTAAAGTGCAATTCACTCCCAGAATTCTACATTATCTCCCTTTAGCATGAGTATCAGTCGTACTCTTGGTCGACACTGGCTGCTAAACAAAAAAGGATGTGATAATTCACAGAAGTGTTGATTGGGACACCTGGAAACCCAAGGAGGAGCTTGGGTACAATGTTTAAAATCATGGTGCAGTTGGCCTGTTAAAGAGCTACCCCACAGCTATGGGCCAACTAGGACACACTACTGTGGCCACTGTCACCACTGCACTAGCCAGTGGGAGTCTACACCTGGCCTGTGAGCTCACAGTGCTCTCTCTGGATCAGTGTCTCACACAGGCATATCTGACAGCTGCATCCCAGGACACATGCTACACTTTACCTGCAGAAAGGGCTACAGACTTGAAGTTTGACTCTACACTACGGACGTGGGACTCAAAAAATAGAAACTTCTCCAAATACAGAGTGACGGTCAAAAAGAAGTGGGCAATTTTGACAGGGGTGCCAAAATAACTCAGTGGGGAAAAATGCTCTTTTCAGCAAATGATGCTGAACAATTAACATTCACATACAGAAGAATGAAGTTGGAATCATTCTTTACCCCACAGGCAAACATTTACCCCAAGTGGAGTGTAGGTCTAAACGTAAGAGCTAAAACCATAAAAGTCTTAGGAGGAGACATAGGAGCAAATCTTTGTGAATGTGGGTTAAGCAAAGCCTTCTTAGATATGACACCAAAAACATAAGTACCAAAACAAAACAAAATGATAAATAGGATTTCATCAAATTAAAAATGTTGTCCTTCAAATCATACCATCAAGAAAGTGAAAATTAAAAGTTCCTCAACATTACTAATTATTGGATAAATGCAAATCAAAACTACAAAGAGGTGCCTGCCACCTCACACAAGTCAGAATGGTCATCATTCAAAACTCTACAAATAATAAATACAGAAGAGGATGTGGAGAAAAGGGAACTCTCCTTCTATAGGTGGGGATGTAAATTGGTGCAGCCACTATGGAAAACAATATGG
Source organism: Okapia johnstoni (assembly GCA_024291935.2). Lineage (NCBI taxonomy): Eukaryota > Metazoa > Chordata > Mammalia > Artiodactyla > Giraffidae > Okapia > Okapia johnstoni. The sequence continues at coordinate 3,716,754 of JAGTYA010000027.1, read as the reverse complement.
AAGTTCCCCAGAAAATTAAAAATAGAGCTAGCATATGATCCGGCAACGCCACTCCTGGGCATATATCCAGAGAAAATATAATTCAAAAAGATACATGCACCCAGATGTTCACAGCTGCACTATTCACCACAGCCAAACAAGGGGAAATCCTAAATGTCCATCAACAGATGAACAGATAAAGAAGACATGGTATATATGTGTACTATATATACATACAATGAAATACTACTCAGGCATAATAAAAAAAGAATGAAATAATGCCATTTGAAGCAACATAGATGAACGTAGATATTATCATACTAAGTGAAATAAGTCGGAGAAATACCATATGGTATCACTTATATGTGGAATCTAAGTTCAGCTCAGTTGCTCATTCATGTCCGACTCTTTGCGACCTCATGGACTGCAGCACGCCAGGCTTCCCTGTCCATCACCAACTCCCAGAGCTTGCTCAAATTCATGTCCACCGAGTCGGTGATGCCATCCAACCATCTCATCCTCCTTCATCCCCTTCTCCTCCTGCCCCCAATCCTTCCCAGCATCAGAATATTTTCCAATGAGTCAGTTCTTCCCATCAGGTGGCCAAAGTATTGGAGCTTCAACTTCAGCTTCTGTCCTTCCAATGAATATTCAGGACTGATTTCCTTTAGGAGTGACTGGTTGGATCTCCTTGCAGTCCAACGGACTCTCAAGAGTCTTCTCCAACACCACAGTTCGAAAACATCAATTCTTCGGCACTCAGCCTGCTTTATAGTCCAACTCTCACATCCATACATGACTACTGGAAAAACCATAGCTTTGACTAGATGGACATTTATTGGCAAAGTAATGTCTCTGCTTTTTAATATGCTGTCTAGGTTGGTCATAGCTTTTCTTCCAAGGAGCAAATGTCTTTTAATTTCATGGCTGCAGTCACCATCTGAAGTGATTTTGGAGCCCAAAATTCCACCAAGTATATGGAATCTAAAATATGACACAAACGAACATATCTATGAGCAGAAACAGACTCACAGATATAGAAAACAGACTTGTGGTTGCCAAGGGGAAGGAGGGGTCAGGTAGGGAGAGAGTGGTAGTTTTGGATTAGCAGATGCAAACTATGATGTATGGAATGGATAAACAACAAGGTCCTACTGTATAACATGGGGAAGTATAATATATTCAATATCCTATGATAAATCATGATCAAAAAGAACATGAAAAAGACTGTGTATATGTATATATGTATAATTGAATTACTTTGCTTTATAGCAGAAATGAACACAAAATTGTAAATCAACTATACTTGGACAAAATAAATTTCTTAGAAAAAGAAAGTGAGGGATGACACACAGAAAGGGGGAAAACTGCAAATCAAATATACGTCTTTATTGTTTCCTCTTTGCCTGGTGAGGGAAATATTTCCCCCTAGAGTTACAAGAATGCCAGAACATGCAACACCTGACACAGAGCAGGTGAGATCAGCAGCAGCTGATGAGCCACAAACACTCAGCCCAGGGAGGAGGACAGCTGCCCTGCAGGGCCACATGGGGTTGCATGGAGCAGCAGACAGAACCACCATGAGCTGTGGAGTCTAACTTTGTGTCATCAAGAGGGTGGATGCCTTCTGGCTTCCTGGAAAGTGTGTGATTGGTTTATCTGAATTATTCCATGGGTTGGCAGGAAATTGAAACTCACTACTCAAGAGTAAGCAGGAACTACATTTGGTCCGTTTGAAAAGGAGAGTTGTTTGGCCCAGGGTTCTCACATATGGAGTAGAGTGGGGAGCCAGGGTACTCAAGCCCTTCTAGTTTTTCCAGGTATCAAGACAGAAAATGACATTGAACTTTATATTTTACACCTCCAGAAGATATCAAGTCTTAAGGAACTTGTAGCTAGGATATATAAAGAACAGTAAAAACTACAAATAACCCAGTTTTTAAATGGGTCAAGGATTCCAATAGACATTTCTCCAAAGAAGACATTTCACGTGGCCAATATTAGCACATGAAAAGATGGTCAACATTACTAGCCATTAGGAAAATGCAATGAGTCACCAGTTCACACCCATTAGGCTGACTATATATTAAAAACCAGACAAAAACAGTTGGCATGGAAATAAAGAAACTAAAGCCCATACCTTGTCGGGGAAATGCAAAATGATACAGCTGCTTTGGAAAACAGTTTGGCAGTTCCTCAAAATGTTAAAGATACATGTGTCTAAGTATATATTAGACAGAAATGAAAACATATATCCACACAAAAATTTGTACATGAAAGTTCACAGTAGCATTACTTTTCAGTTTTATTGAAGCATAGTTGATTTACAATGTTGTGTTTTGCAAAGTGACTCAATTCTACGTTGATATTCTTTTTCACATTCTTTTCCAATATGGTTTATCCCAGAATACTGAATGTAGTGTCCACTGCTATACAGTAGGAAGTTGTTTTTTATCCATTTTATGTATAATAGTTTGCATCTGCTAATCCCAGACTCTCAACACTTCCCTCCCCAAACCCCTCCTCTTTGGCTACCACAAGTCTGTTCTCTATGTCTGTGAGTCTGTTTCCATTTTATATGAGTCTGTTTATATGTTCATTTTTTAGATGCCACATATGTGATGTCATGTGGTATGTGTCTTTCTCTTTGTGACTTACTTTGCTTAGTACGATAATCTCTAGTTCCATCCATGTTGCTGCAAATAGGAGTATTTTCTTCTTTTCATTGCTGAGTAATATTCCATTGTATATATGTGCCACATCCTCTTTATCCATTCATTTGTCAATGCACATTTACATTGTTTTCATATTGTTGACTGTAAATAGCAGCATTATTCATTACAACCAAAAAATTGAAACAATCCACATGTCTATCAGCTGTTGAATAGATAAATAAAATGTATTGTAGAGAACAAGAAGGCAGAGGATTAGGTGGACATGGAGTACATCTCTCTCCACAGATACATCAGAAGTACACCTTCAGACACAGAAGAGCTTGCAGAACACCAGCTGAGTACCAGGAGTACCTGACCAACCAGAAAAGAATATATAGCACCATGCAAAATGTGATAAGATGAAGGAAGTAGGGGGAAAAAGAGGAGAGTTAGTAGGACTGGACCTGCCCTTGGGGGTGGGAGAACTGAAGCAGGGGTCCAATCCCCTCATCGAGGCAATTATTTGAGACAGAGAAGAAACGTTTGAGGCTGAGAGTGAAGCCGCTGATCTGTGACAGTGTAAATGGAATGAGAATCACACAGACAATCCTTGCCATAGCCATACAAACCCCAGAGAGGGACACGGGTCCCCTAGAAGGTGCAGTGGCTGGGAGCTGGAGCATAGGGATTGTGGAGCAATCCCAGGGTGAAGGCTGCCATTGACTGTAGAGAGACAGAGGGAAGGAGGGGGAGGGGGAGACTGTGGTGAGAAATACTTGTGGAGGAAAGCCAGGTAGCCATGGAAGCAAGGCAATATTGCTGAGTCATGCATAGGGGATGCAGCCATCACCATAGCCTCTCTCTCCCCACTAGCCAGCAACAATAGAGAGGCTGGCCCTTCAGGCACCTGACGAACTGAACAACAGAGTAGGACACCAGCTGGGGGGTAGGTGAGTGAGAGGACTTTAAGTGCCTAACATGCCAAGCAGAGAAGAACCCTAGCCAGGGGAGCCCTCTAAATTCCTGAATTGGTGGAGCGAAGAAGAAGGACTGGCCAAAGAGGCCTTCCGATCGCCAGCTGCCAGAGACTTAGAAAGAGGCTCTGATAAGGCCATAGCTCCTACAGCTGAGGCAGTTCGTGTACCTGCATACTTGGCACTGCCAGGGTCCCCACAACCCAAGCAGCTGCACCACGTTCACGCTCAATCCTTATTGGTACAGAGATGCCACAGGCTAGAAAAAACCGTAACTAGAACAGTGTCTCCTATGACAATAGCAGCCAGTATTGCCAGGGTCCCCATGATTCAAAAACCCACAGCACCTCCATGCATGATCTCCACTAGGACAGAGCTGACAGAGACTAAAAAAAGCCCTGCATCTGTGCACACTGGGTCACTTCAGTCATTTCCAACTCTGCGACCCTGTGGACTGTGGCCTGCCAGGCTTTTCTGTCAGTGGGGTTCTCCAGGCAAGAATACTGGAGTGGGTTGCCATACCCTTCTAGAGCACTATACTTCCTACTGCCCTAACCACTGGCTTCCCTGAGTTTCTGGTGTTGCCAGGGCCCCTGTGACCCAAGCATCTGTACCACCTCCATACCTGGCCCTCACAGGGGCAGACACAAGTCCTCCAGGGCAGCCTCAGGGTCAAACTCCTGTGGACGACCCACATGCAGAGGTGGAGATAAAACCACAGTTGAAACCCAGGGGCAGTGTGGCTAGGGAAGAGGACCCAAAACCTTCCCACCAGCTGTACAAGCAGCAGATTAAATCCACATGATCAACTAAGCAGACTCTATGTCTATGGAATATATAAAAGGACTATGAAAGTTCTCACAAAAGAAAGCGCACTAGTTTTGACAGCTGTGGACATCGGAGGCAAGAACACTCAGGAGTAGGACCAGATTAGACCTGAGCTGCCCCCGCAGCAGGTCCAGAGACCAGCCCAGTGTTGGAGGGCATCCTAGAGAGGCAAGGGAAAGGATGCTGACAGCAAAGACTCAAGAAAAACATTTAATATTCTTACCTTTTACTTGTTCTGTAGTTGCTTCTAGATTTTTTCTTTTTTTCCCCTCTTTTTTCCCTCTGTTGTAGTTATCAATTTTATTAATACTATTAAATCTATTTAAGATTTTGAGAATTTTTTTAATTACACTTTCTTTTTCCTGTTATATACTTCTTCCTCTACGTTGGCCTTTTGTGGTTCTATAGGGTTTTCCTTTTTTTCTTTCTTTCTCTTTTTTTCCTCTACTTTTTATTTTAATTTTTAAAAACTTTTTAAAATTTTTTCTACATTTATTCCTTTGTTTGCTTTCCCTACTGTTGTTTTCCTGTTGCAGTTAACCTTTAATATATAACATTTAATATAATCTTTATATCTTCTTTATCTACCTCTACTTAAGTTTGCAGTTCTATTCTTTCTTTTTCTCACCATATTTTGCAGCTGGTTTTGCTTTTGTTGCTTTACTCCCCAGTTGGCACCTTACTTTAGTTTTGTTTTCCACTTTGTTCTTTAGCTAATTTTGTTCTTAACTGGTGGATTTCATTTTTTGTTTCCTTTGTGCACTGGGTCAATCTATTGTCCTTCTTTTTTTCTTTTTTTGGACTGTTTTGGTTTTGCTTCTGGGTGTATATGTGTATGTGTATATTCCATTATTTTCGTTATTATTCGCCTGATTTTGTAATTGTTATTTGTCTGGGGTGCCTCTTTTGTTTCTTGTTTTTGTGTATTTGTTTTATTCCCATGTAATGTCATAAGAAACCACCTGTGGAATCTCCATTCCCGGCCAGAGATCAAGTTCTGAGTCGTTGGATTGGGAGTCCTGACTCCAAGATCCTAGACTGCCAGAGAACTCCTAACCCTCGGGAGAATCAAATAGTGAGAACTTCCACAAAGGCAACAACTTGTATACAAGACCCAAAATCACCCAATTGCCAGCAGCACCCTGTGTAGGATGCCTCATCCAAAAAAGAATAAGATAAAAATACAAACCCAATCAGTATTAGACAGGATTAACACTTCACTCAGCCTTGCCCATCAAAGGAAAAAAAGAAAAAAGAAAACTCACCTCCTCTCACCAGAAGCACAAGTCACACCCTACACGAAACTAACACAAACCACTGGACCAACCGTATGAGGAAAGAAACCAAAAGGAAGAAAGAATTCAACCTCAAAGCCTGGGAAAAGGAGACCTCAAGCACAATAAGTTTAAAAAAAAAATGAAAAGGCAGAGAAATACTTCACAAATGAAGAAACAACCTAGAAACACACAAGTCCAAATAAATGAAGAAGAAATAGGCAAATTACCCGGAAATTGAGAGTAATGATAGTAAAGATGATCCAAAACCTCGAAAACAGAGTGGGGAAAATGCAAGAATCAATTAACAAAGACCTAGAAGAAATAAAGAATAAACATACAGAGACAAACAACACAATTACTGGAATTAAAAATACGCTAGAAAGAATCAATAGCAGAATATCTGAAGCAGAAGAATGAATCAGTGAGCTGGAAGATAAAATGGTGGAAATAACTTCTGAAGAGCAGAATAAAATAAAAAGAATGAAAAGAACTGAGGACAGTCTCAGAGACCTCTGGGACAATATCAAACGCATCAATATTTAAATTATAGGGGTCCCAGAAGAAGGAGAGAAAAAGAAAGGGTATGAGAAAATTTTTGAAGAGATTATACTTGAAAAATTCTCCCCAATATGAGAAAGGAAATAATCAATCAAGTTCAACAGGCACAAAGAATCCCATGCAGGATAAACCCAAGGAGAAACACGCCAAGACACAAATTAATCAAACTAATAAAGATTAAACACAAAGAAAGAATATTAAAATCAACAAGAGAAAAGCAACAAGTAACATACAAGGAAAACCCCACACATTTAACGCTGATCTTTCAAAAGAAACTCTATAGGTCAAAAGGGAATGGCAGGGTATATTTAAAGTACTTAAAGGGAAAAACCTACAACCAGGATTACTCTGTCCAGCAAGGATCTCATTCAAAATTGATAGAGAAATCAAGTGCTTTTCAGACAGGTAAAAGTTAAGAGAATTTAGTACCACCAAACCAGCTTTACAGTAAATGTTAAAGGGACTGATATAGTCAAGAAATACAAGAGAAGAAAAAGATCTACAAAAACAACCCACAAACAATTAAGAAAATAGCAATAGGAACATATATATCAATAATTACCTTAAATGTAAATTGATTAAATGCTCTAACCAAAAGACACGGACTGGCTGAATGGATACAAAACAAGACCCATATATATGCTGTCTATAAGAAACCCACTTCAGACCTAAAGAAACTTATAGGCTGAAAGTGAATGAATGGAAAAATATATTCCATCAAATGGACAACAAAAGAAAGCTGGAGTAGCAATCCTCATATCAGACATAACAGACTTTAAAATAAATAATATTACAAGAGATAAGGAAGAACACTACTTAATGATCAAGGGATCAATCCAAGAGGAAGACATAACAATTATAAATATCTATGCATCCAACATAGGAGTACCTCAATATATAAGAGAAACACTAACAGACAGAAAAGGAAAAATTGACAGTAACACAATGATAGTAGGAGAATTTAACACCCCACTTACACCAATGAACAGATCATCAAAATAGAAAATTAATAAGGAAAAGCAAGCCTTAAATGGTACATTAGACCAGATGAATCTCATTGATATCTTCAGGACATTCTGTCCAAATGCGGAAAAATACACTTTCTGCTCAAGTGCACATGAAACATTCTCCAGGATATACCACATCTTGGGTCATAAATAAAACCTCAGCAAATTTAAGAAAATTGAACTTGTAGCAAGCATCATTTCTGACCAAAACACTATGAGACTAGATATTTATTAAATAAAATAACTAAAAAAAATTTAAAACACATGGATATTAAACAATACATTTATAAATAATGAGCAGGTTACTGAAGAAATCAAAAGGTAAATAAAAATATTCCTAGAAATAGATGACAATAAAAACACAACTCAAAACCTATGGGATGCAGCAAAAGCAGTTCTAAGAGGGAAGTTTATAGCAATACAATCCTGCCTCAAGAAACAAGAAAAACATCAAATAGTCAATCTAACTTTACAACTAAAAAAAATGGGAGAAGAAGAACAAAAAATCCCCAAAGTTAGCAGAAGGAAAAAGGTCAAAAAGATAAGTACAGAAATAAATGAAAAAGAAATGAAAGAAACAATAGTAAAGATTAATAAAACTAAAAGCTGGTTCTTTGAGAAGATCAACAAAATCAACAAACTTTGAGCCATACTCATCAAGAAGAAAGAGAGAAGAATAAAATCAACAAAACTAGAAGTGAAAAAGGAGAGGTTACAATAGACAGTGCAGAAATACAAAGGATTATAAGATACTATTATGAGAAACTACATGGCAATAAAATGGACAACCTGGAAGAAAGGGACAGCTTAGAAAAGCTCAATCTTCCAAGACTGAGCCAGAAAGAAATAGAAATCATGAACAATCCAACTACAAGCACTGAAATCAAAACTGTGATAAAAAATCCCCCCCCAAAAAAAAGTCCAGGGCCAGATGGCTTCACGGGTGAATTCTATCAAACATTTAGAGAAGAGCTAAATCTTACACTTCTAAAACTCTTTCAAAAATGTGCAGAGGAAGTAACCCTTCCAGAGTCATTCTGTGGGTCCACAATCACCCTGGTACCAAAACCAGGCAAAGACAACACACAAAAAGAAAATTACAGGCCAACATCACTGATGATCATAGATGCAAAAATCCTCAACAAAATTCTAGCAAACAGAATCAAACAACACATTAAAAAGCTCACACACCATGATAAAATTTGGTTTATTCCAGGGATGCAAGGATTCTTCAGGCAAAAATCCAGCTGTAATGCAGGAGATCTGGTTTCGATACTTGGGTTGAGAAGTTCCCCTGGAGAAGGGCATAGCAACCACTCCAGTATTCTTGCCTGGAGAATCCCCGTGGACAGAGGAGCCTGGGGTGGGTATACTCCATGGGGTCACAAACAATTGGGCATTACTGAGTGACTAACACACACAAGGGTTCTTCAATATATGCAAATCAATCACTATGATTACACCATATTAACAAATTGAAAGACAAAAACCATACGATAACCCCAATAGGTGCAGAAAAAGCCTTTGACAAAATGATAAAATCTCTTCAAAAATTGGGCATAGAAAGAACCTACCTTGACATAATAAAGGCCATATATGATAAGCCCATAGCAAACATTATTCTCAATAGTGAAAAACTGAATGCATTACCTCTAATATCAGGAACAAGACAAGGGTATCCACTATCACCACTATTATTTAACAAAGTTTTGGAAGTCCTAGCTATGGCAACAAGAGAAAAAAAAAAGAAATAAAAGGAATCCAGATCGAAAAGAAGTAAAACGCTCACTGTTTGCAGATTATATCATACTATACATAGAAAACCCTAAAGATACTATCAGAAAATTACTAGAGATAGTCAGTGAATTTAGCAAAGTCATGGGATACAAAATCAATACACAGAAATCACATGCATTCCTATATGCTAAAAATGAAAAGTCAGAAAGAGAAATTAAGAAATCAATCCCATTCACCACTGCAACAAAAAGAATAAAATATTTAGGAATAAACCTATCTAAGATGACAAAAGAACTGTATACAGAAAACTATAACACATTAAAGAAAGAAATCAAAGACATAAACAGATGGAGAGATATTACATGTTCCTGGGTTGTAAGAATCAATATTGTGAAAATGACTACACTAGCAAATGCAATCTATGGATTAAATGTAATCCCTATCAAATTACCAGTGGCATTTTTAACAGAACTAGAAGAAAAATGTCACAGTTCTTATGGAAAAACCAAAGACTCCGAATAGCCAAAGCAGACTTGAGAAAGAAGAATGGAGCTGGAGGAATCAACCTTCCTGACTTCAGACTATACTACAAAGCTACAGTCATCAAGACAGTATCGTACTGGCACAAAAAGAGAAATATAGACCAATGGAACAAGAGAGAGAGCCCAAAGATAAACCCAGGACTTACGGATAATTTATTTTTGACAAAGGAGACAAGAATATACGATGGGGCACAGATAGCCTCTTCAATAAGTGGTGCTGGGAAAACTAGATGTCTACATGTTAAAAAAAAAATGAAATTAGAACACTTCCTAACATGGTACACAAAGATAAACTCAAAATGGATTAAAGACCTGAATGTAAGACCAAAACTAGAAAACTCTTAGAGGAACACATAGACAGAGCACTAGATGACATGAATCAAAGCACAATCCTCTATGATCCATCTCCTAGAATAATGGAAATAAAAATAAACAAGTGACCTAATTAAACTTACAAGCTTTTGCACAGCAAAGGAAACTATAAACCAGGTGAAAAGACAATCCTCACATTGGGAGAAAATAATAGTAAATGAAACAACTGACAAAGGATTAATCTCCAAAATATACAAGTAGCTCATACAACTCAATACCAGAAAAACAAACGATCCATTCAAATAGTGGGAAAAAGACCTAAACAGACATTCTCCTAAGAAGACATGCAGATAGGTAGTAAGCACAGGAAAAGGTGCTCAACATCGCTCATTATTACAGAAGTGCAAATCAAAACTACAATGAGATATCACCTCACACCAGTCAGAATGGTCATCATCAAAATGTCTACAAATGATAAACGCTGGAGAGGGTGTGGAGCAAAGGGAACCTCCTTACACTGTTGATGGGAATGTAAACTGATACAGCCACTATGGAAGATGGTATGGAGATTCCTTAAAATACTAGGAATAAAACCACCATATGACCCAGCGATCTCACTCCTAGGCATATACCTGAGGTAACTAAAATTGAAAAAGACACACGTACCCCAACATTCATTGCAGCACTATTTACAATACCTAGAACATAATCAACCTGGATGTCCATCAACAGATGAATGGATAAAGAAGCCATGGAACATATATACAATAGAATATTACTCAGCCATAGAAAGGAATGCATTTGAGTCAGTTCTAATGAAGTGGATGAACCTATAGCCTATTATACACAGTGAAGTAAGTCAGAAACTGAAAGATAAATATCATATACTAATGCATATATATGGAATCTAGGAAGAAGGTACTAATGAATTTATTTACAGGGCAGCTTCCCTGATGGCTCAGATGGTAAAGAATCCACCTGCAATGTGAGAGACCTGGGTTTGATCCCTGGTTTGGGAAGATCCTCTGGAGAAGGGCACAGCAACCCACTCCAGTATTCTTGCCTGGAGAATCCTATGGGCAGAGGAGCCTGGCAGGCTACAGTTCATGGGGTCTCAAAGAGTCAGATATGACTGAGAGACTTTCACTTTCAATGGAGAAACAGACACAGAACATACTTATCGACATGGGCGGGGGAGGGGGAGGAAGGAAAGGATGACATGCTTGGAGAGAGTAACATGGAAACTTACATTACCATATGTAAAATAGAGAGTCAACAGGAATTTTCTGTATGACTCAGGGAACTCAAACAGGGGCTCTGGAACAACCTAGAGAGGTGGGTTGGAAGGGAGATTGGAGGGAGTTTCAAGAGGGAGAGGACGTATGTGTACTTATGGCTCATTCATGTTCATATTTGGCAGAAAATACCAAAATTCTGTAAAGCAATTAATCCTTCACTTAAAAATAAAAAAAATAAGGAAGAAAAGAAATTGAAAAAAAAATCCCAGAAATGTAGTGTATTCATGCAATGGAATATTAATATTATTATTCAATTAAAAGGAATGAAGTATTGATACTATGACATGGATTAACATTGAAAACATGGTAACTAAAAAACACTAGTCACAAAGCATCTATTGTATGATTCAATACATAAGAAATGTCCAGAACAGGCAAATCTGTATGGACAGAAAATAAAGTATTGATTCCCTATGGTTGGGGATGGTGTGGGGGGTGGGGGGCAGGTGTGAATGAGGAGGAACTGCTAATGGTTATGAAATTTCTTTTTAAAAGATAAAAATGTATTAAAATTGATTGTGAGGATGATTGCACAACTCCATGAATGTAATAAAAACCATTAAATTGTACACTTTAAATAGGTAAATTATATGGTACATGATTTATTGAGATACAAAATTCTTATTTAAAAAAAAAAAAGAGGTGATGGGTAACTTTATTTCAGTGGTTTAACTATTCTCCAGTATTTATTTAAAAATTTCAAAAACTCAACCGGGGTCACAAGACTGGAAAAGTCAGTTTTCATTTCAATCCCAAAGAAAGACAACGCCAAAGAGCATTCAAATTACCACGCAATTGCACTCATTTCACATGCCAGGAAGATTATGCTCAAAATCCTTCAAACTATGCTTCAGCAGTATGTGAAAGGGACCAAGAACTTTCATATGTACAAGCTGGATTTAGAAAAGTCTGAGGAACAAGAGATGAAATTGCCACCATCTGCTGGATCATAGAAAAAGCAAGGGAGTTCCAAAAAACATCTACTTCTGTTTCAATGACTATGCTAAAGCCTTTAACTGTGGATCACAACAAACTGCAGAAAATTCTTAAAGAGAAAGGAATAGCAGACCACCTTACCTGTCTCCTGAAACACCTGTATGCAGGACAAGAAAGAACCATTAGAGCTGGACATGGAACAATGGATTGGTCCAAAATTGAGAAAGGAGTATGTCAAGGCTGTATACTGTCACCTTTGTTATTTACCTTATATTCAGAGTACATCATGCAAAATGCTAGGCTGGATGACTCACAAGCTGGAATGAAGATCGCTGAGAGAAATAACAACATCAGATATGCAGATGATGCCACCTTAATGGCAGGAAGCAAAGAGAAACTAAAGAGCCTCTTGATGAAAGTGAAAGAGAAAAGTGAAAAACCTGGCTTAAAACTCAGCATTCAAAAACTAAGATCATGGCATCTGGTCCCATCACTTCATGGCAAATAGGTGGGGGAAAAGTGGAAACAGAGACAGATTTTATTTTCTTAGGCTCCAAAATTACTGCAGACAGTGACTGCAGCCATGAAATTAAAAGATGCTTACTCCTTGGAAGAAAAGCTATGATAAAACAAGATAGTGTATTAAAAAGCAGAGACATCACTTTGCTGACAAAGGTCAATATAGTCAAAGCTCTTCTTTCTCCAGTAGTCATGTATGGATGTTAGAGTTGGACCATAAAGAAGGTTGAGTGCCAAAAATTGACACTTTCAAACTGTGGTGCTGGAGAAGACACTTGAGAGTCCCTTGGACAGCAAGGAGTTCAAACTAGTCAATTGACTAGATCAAACTAGTCAATTTCCCAAAGGAAATTAACCCTGAATATTCATCAGAAGGACTGGTGCTGAAGCTGAAGCTCCAATATTTTGGCCACCTGATGCGAAGAGCCGACACACTGGAATAGACCCTGATGCTGGGAAAGATTGAGGGCAAGAGGAAAAGGGAGTGACAAAGGATGAAATGGTTGGATGGCATCACTGATTCAATGGACATGTGTTTGAGCTAACTCTAGGAGATAGTGAAGGACAATGAAGCCTGGCGTGCTGCAATACATGGGGATGCAAAGAATCAGACATGACTTAGCGACTTAATGGCAACAAACAAGATTTGGGGAATAGACTGGGGATTTCTTTTAGAGAAAGAAGGTTAACAGAGATCATCCAAAAGAGAAAACTGCACCTCAAAAATGTTAGCTGGCTTTTCCAAGGTCACACAGCCAAATGATGAACGTGTTGCATATTGTGGAGATCTAACACAGCACCAATGATGTCCAACTTCCATGGTGATACCCAAGGATCCTTGTCCAACTTCCATGGTGATACCCAAGGATACTTACATCCTCTCATCTCATCACTAGTTCTGGGGGAAATTCACTGGAAGTCATGATGACATTACACTGAGCCCTTCTGGTGACCACATGATGGGCTTGAGGACATACCTTCCCTCAGCTGAACTCTCAGATGAGACTGCAGCCCCAGGTGAAAGTTTGATTGAAGTCTCATTAGGGCCATGGGTCAGAACCATCCAACAAAACCACTCTGGATTCCTACCCCACAAATATACTGAAAATGAATGAGTGCAACCTACCACACTAGGGGGAAGTTAATTATATATAAGAGGTAACTATAAACTGCTTATATTCTTTCCATTCTGAAGGTTACTTTTTATTTGGGAACTGTTAGATATTTACAATAATTGTCCAGGCTCAGTTCAGTTCAGTCACTCAGTTGTGTCCATCTCTTTGTGACCCCATGGACTGCAGCACTCCAGGCTTCCCAGTCCATCACCAACTCTCAGAGCTTGCTCAAACTCATGTCCATCAAGTCAGTGATGCCATCCAACCATCTCATCCTCTGTCATGCCCTTTTCCTCCTGCCTTCAATCTTTCCCAGCATCAGGGTCTTTTCCAATGAGTCAGTTCTTCTCATCACATAGCCAAGGTATTGGAGCTTCAGCTTCAGCATCAGTCCTTCCAATGAATATTCAGGACTGATCTCTTTTAGGATGGACTGGTTGGATCTCCTTGCAGTCCAAGGGACTCTCAAGAGTCTTCTCCAACACCACAATTCAAAAGCATCAATTCCTCAGCACTCAACTTTCTTTATAGTCCAACTCTCACATGCATACATGACTACTGGAAAAACCATAGCTTTGACTAGACGGACGTTTGTCAACAAAGTAATGTCTCTGCTTTTTAATATGCTGTCTACGTTGGTCATAGCTTTTCTTCCAAGAAGCAAGCATCTTTTAATTTCCTGGCTGCAGTCACCATCTGTAGTGATTTTGTAACCCTAAAAAATAAAGCCTGTCACGGTTTCCATTGTTTCCCCGTCTAATTGCCATGAAGTAATGAGACCAGATGTCATGATATTTGTTTTCTGAATGTTGAGTTTTAAGCCAACATTTTCACTCTCTGCTTTCACTTTCATCAAGACGCTCTTCAGTTCCTCTTTGCTTTCTGCCATAAGGGTGGTGTCATCTGCATATCTGAGGTTATTGATATTTCTCCCACCAATCTTGATTCCAGCTTGTGCTTCATCCAGCCCAGCGTTTCTCATGATGTACTCTGCATATAAGTTAAATAAGCAGGGTGACAATATACAGACTTCACGTACTCGCTTCCCGATTTGGAACCAGTCTTGTTCCATCCAGCGTTAACTGTTGCTTCTTGACCTGCATACAGATTTCTCAGGAGGCAGGTCAGGTGGCCTGGTATTCCCATCTCTTGGAGAATTTTCCACAGTTCGTTGTGATCCACACAGTCAAAGGCTTTGGCATAGTCAATAAAGCAGAAATAGATGTTTTTCTGGAACTCTTGCTTTTTTGATGATCCAAGGGATGTTAGTAATTTGATCTCTGGTTCTGAGCCTTTTCTAAATCCAGCTTAAACATCTGAAAATTCTCAGGTCACATACTGTTGAAGCCTGGCTTGGAGAATTTTGAGCATTACTTTGCTAGCTTGTGAGATGAGTGCATTGTGCAGTAGTTTGAACATTCTTTGTCATTGCCTTTATTTGGAATTGGAATGAAAACTGACCTTTTCCAGCCCTGTGGCCACTGCTGAGTTTTCCAAATTTGCTAGCATATTGAGGCAGCACTTTCACAGCATCAACTTTTAGGATATGAAATAGCTCAACCAGAATTCCGTCACCTCCACTACCTTTGTTCATAGTGATGCTTCTTAAGGCCCACCTGACTTCACATTTCAGGATGTCTGGCTCTAGGTGAGTGATCACACCATCGTGGTTATCTGGGTCGTGAATATGTCTTTTGTATAGTTCTGTATATTCTTGCCACATCTTCTTAATATCTTCTGCTTCTTTTAGGTTCATACCATTTCTGTCCTTTTTTGTCCAGGCTGCATGTGTTAAATTCATACCCAAATCACCTATTTGGATAGGAATTTGGTATATACTTCTCCACTTAAAGGAGGGACAAATAATTATCACAATACTTTTGTAATTTTTTTCACTCTATCTAGGAGTTTTTTTGGTTTTGTTTTTTGTTTGTTTGTTTTTTGGTTTTTGTTTTTTTGTTTTTTGGGGTTTTTTTTGCTATTCTGAGAGCAAGGCCCAGAATTTTAAAGTAGGACAACTTTTCTGGCAAATTGTCTCTGCATTTGCTGCCAAGGTAATTAAATCAAATCATATCATGTTCCTTCTGGTGCAGCTTCCAAATCTCCACTGAAACAGCCTGATGCTGTGGATACTGTGTCCCACTCTCTGTGCTGTCTGTAAGCAGTTTCACCCATGTATCTAAATCTATGCTGGCAGAATTTCCCAAGAGCCTACCCATATTACTAACAAACAAAGAAGGAAAAATGTGGAAACAAATCTGCGTATTTTATTCTCCACATTTTGGAAGCAAAACCTATAGGAGGAGCAGTATGTTTCTTGTATAGCTCACTACTGACACCACTGTCCTCCTGGCTTCTCCCCTCATGTCCTGGGGACGCTTGCATTGGCTTGGTCTCCTCCCCTTCATCCACATCATCCTTCTCAGTGACTTCACTAAAACAGAAACAATCAGGCAAGGATTTCCTCTCTCTCCTTCCACAAAAGGTGGTGTTTTTGAACACTACAGTTCAAAAGCATCAATTCTTCACTGCTCAGGTTTCTTTATAGTCCAATGCTCACATTCAAACATGACTACTGGAAAAACCACAGCTTTGACTAGATGGACATTTATTGGCAAAGTAATGTTAGCCTCCCTTAGTCTACTACATTTCCCAAGTTCAAGTTCTCTCCCCTTCCTACATTTTCTTGTCTTTTTTTTAATAAATTATATTTAGAGTTTTGATCTTTCCCAAGGCTAGTGATATGTAGTACAATGCAGCAGCTTCCTGTTAGCCATACCACTATGAGAATGAAAAACTGATATACTTAAAACGATCCTGTGCCCTTACAATCATTCTGTTTTTCACATTTTCAGTACATTATTCAACAAGTTACATGAGAGTTTCAACTTCATTATAAAATAAGCTTTGTGTTAGATGATTTTGCTCGTTTTTGTTGTAAATCATTCGCTAACTCATGTCCAACTCTTTGCAACCCCATAATTGCAGGCTAATGTCAGTGTTCTAGGCTGGGCTAAGCTGTGAGGTTCAGTAGGGAGATTAGATACATTTTTCATTTACAGTATTTTCAGCTTATGATGGGCTTATTGAGATGTAAACAAATCCATCTTCTTGATTAAGATCTGTAGCTGGGTTTGAACCTATTATTCGGCTTATATTACTTTCAGAAATTAGTACTAAATACTACATCATGAGAAACCCTCGGCTGGAAGAAACACAAGCTGGAATCAAGATTGCCGGGAGAAATATCAATAACCTCAGATATGCGGATGACACCACCCTTATGGCAGAAAGTGAAGAAGAACCAAAGAGCCTCTTGGTGAAGGTGAAAGAGGAGAGTGAAAAGTTGGCTTAAAGCTCAACGTTCAGAAAACTAAGATCATGGCATCTGGCCCCATCACTTCATGGGAGATAGATGGGGAAACAGTGGAAATAGTGTCAGACTTTGTTTTTTTTGGGCTCCAGAATCACTGCTGATGGTGACTGCAGCCATGAAATTAAAAGACGCTTACTCCTTGGAAGGAAGGTTATGGCCAACCTAGATAGCATATTTAAAAGCAGAGACATTACTTTGCCAACAAAAATCCGTCTAGTCAAGGCTATGGTTTTTCCAGTGGTCATGTATGGATGTGAGAGTTAGACGGTGAAGAAGGCTGAGCGCCGAATTGATGCTTTTGAACTGTGGTGTTGGAGAAGACTCTTGAGAGTCCCTTGGACTGCAAGGAGATCCAATCAATCCATCCTAAAAGAGATCAATCCTGGGTGTTCATTGGAAGGTCTGATGTTGAAGCTGAAACTCCAATACTTTGACCACCTCATGTGAAGGGTTGACTCATTGGAAAAGACCCTAATGCTGGGTAGGATTGGGGGCGGGAGGAGAAGGGGACGACAGAGGATGAGATGGTTGGATGGCATCACCGACTCAATGGACATGGGTTTGGGTAGACTCCGGGAGTTGGTGATGGACAGAGAGGCCTGGCGTGCTGCAGTTCATGGGGTCGCAAAGAGTCGGACATGACTGAGGGACTGAACTGAACTGAACTACATCTTTTTGTGCCATTTCCAGTGGACTTTTTCTTATCCTCATCTTACTCCATCTCACATTCAATCTGGCATTCTCTCCTTATTAAAATCCTGTCCTGCCTTGGTTCCTAGGATGCCACACTGTCACATCCTTCCTCTTATTATTCAGCCCACTTCCCCTCAGTCTCCTTTCCTGACTCCTTACCTTCTGCCTGCTTTCCAAATATTGTCATTTCTCAGGGCTCAGCCCAAGGGTATCTCAACTCCCTCCTGAAAATCACTCATTTAATCCTAACATGTGAAAATGCATATAAATGCAAAAGAATCACATATTTATGCCTCCACATTCAAATATCCAACTGTCAACTTGAGATCTCTACTTGCCATGCATGCATATTAAACCTCACATGCCTGAGGTAGAACTCAATTTCCAAACAAACTATTCTTCCAGGTATTCCCATCTACCTAGATATTCAAGCCTGAAACTAACTGGAATGTTCTCCATAATTTTACTCTCCCCCTTAACCTCCATCCATATTCAGTTCAACAGCAAGTCCTCTAGAGCCTGCCTTCAAAATATGTCGTGAATCCATGTACTTGTTGTCAAATACTACCACCCTAGTCCAAGCTGCTACTATCTTTCATCTGTAACATTACAATAGGTCTCTTTTACAATTTTTTTTCCTCCAATCCATTTCCCATACAGTTACAAGAAAAAATCATCTAGGAAGTTGATACTTAGCAATCCTAATAACAGACCCACAGCTCTCTACCTACACTTCCAACCTTGCCTATGCCACTCTCCTCAACTTGTGAACTATGATCACATGAACTTTTCATTTCCTGGAGCAAATCATGGTCACTCCTGTCTGGAAGTTCCACAGTAACCTTTATAAATCATAAACATTGAACAAAGCCCAGAGAGGAAGCCACCTGTTGAGTGGAAAGAGCTTATTGATGTATTAGTTATCTACTACTACATGACAAATGTCCCCAGTGTCATTCTGTCTAAAGTGAGACATGGACTAAAGTAAGATGTCTAAAGTAACTGTCATTCTATCTAAAGTAAGACGGACACTCCCATCCAGTGACCAGGATCTTTACCTGATTAGTTTCTTACTATCTTACATATTTTAGATTCAGTTCAGTTCAGTTCAGTTGCTCAGTCGTGTCCAACTCTTCGCAACCTCATGAACCGCAGCACGCCAGGCCTCCCTGTCTATCACCAACTCCCGGAGTCCACCCAAATCCATGTCCATTGAGTAGGTGATGCCATCCAACCATTTCATCCTCTGTCGTCCCCTTCTCCTCCTGCCCTCAATCTTTCCCACCATCAAGGTCTTTTCAAATGAGTCAGCTCTTTGCAGCAAGTGGCCAAAGTACTGGAGTTTCAGCTTCAACATCAATCCTTCCAATGAACACCTAGCACTGATCTCCTTTAGGATGGACTGGTTGGAACCCCTTGATATCCAAGGGACTCTCAAGAGTCTTCTCCAACACCACAGTTCAAAAGCATCAATTCTTCAGCGCTCAGCTTTCTTTATAGTCCAACTCTCACATCCATACATGACCACTGGAAAAACCATAGCCTTGACTAGATGGACCTTTGTTGACAAAGTAATGTCTCTGCTTTTTAATATGCTGTCTAGGTTGGTCATAAATTTCCTTCCAAGGAGTAAGCGTCTTTTAATTTCATGGCTGCAATCACCATCTGCAGTGATTTTGGAGTCCAGAAAAATAAAGTCAGCCACTGTTTCCACTGTTTCCCCAGAGATATTTTAGATTGAATATCTCTAATTTCCTAACCAGACTTCAGATCTCTTACTCTTTCTTTTTATAAGTTCTCTACAATCTTCCCTGATGGTTCAGATGGTAAAAAATCTGCCTGCAATGAAGAACCACATTCGATCCCTGGGTCAGGAAGAGCCCCTGGCGAAGGGAATGGCTACCTACTCCAGTATTCTTGCCAGGAGAAACCCATGGACAGAATAGCCTGGTGGGCTACAGTCCATGAGGTCACAAAGAGTCAGACATGACTGAGAGACTAACACCTCCACTTTCACTTCACTTATGGTCTGTTGCATCTCTACCCCTTGTTGTTGTTTAGTCACTAAGTCGTGTCCGTATCCTTGCAACCCCATGGACTGAAGGATGCCAGGGTTCCCTGTCCTTCACTATCTCCTGGAGTTTGTTCAAATTCATGTCCATTGAGTCAGTGATGCCATCCAACCATCTCATCTTCTGTCACCCGCTTCTCCTGCCTTCAATCTTCCCCAGCATCAGGGTCTTTTCCAATCAGTCGATTCTTTGTGACAGGTGGCCAAAGAATTGAAGCTTCAACTTCAGCATCAGTCCTTAAAATGGATATTCAGGTGTTGATTTCCTTTTAAATTGACTCTTTTGATCTCCTTGCAGTCCAAGGGACTCTCAAGAGTCTTATCCAACACTACAATTCAAAAGCATCAATTCTTCAATATTCAGCCTTCCTTATAGTGCAACTCTCACATCCATACTAGACTATAAAACTCATCGCAAACCAGCATGTTTCCTCTATTCTCCACTTTAAACCCAAGTGCTTAGAACAGTGCTATGCATGAATTAACCCTTTTTTAATATTTGTTGAATTAACAATAACAATAAAGCTATAAGAAGTTCATAGAATCAAAAACATTCAGTTTAAGAACTATAAAACCAAAAGACCTCTGTAAGCAAACTGGTAATTCTTTGCAAAGGGTACATATGTTATCAGTATGCCTTGCATAACGACAACCCTATATGCAAGACAGCAAAAGAGACACAGTTGTAAAGAATAGACTTTTGGACTCTGTGGGAGAAGGCAAGGGTGGGATGATTTGAGAAAATAACATTGAAACATGTATTTTGCTATATGTGAAATAGAGGACCAGTCCAAGTTTGATGCATAAAACAGGGCACTCAAAGCCAGTGCACTGAAACAACACAGAGGATTGGGGTGGGGAGGGAGGTGGGAGGGGGTTCAGGATGGGAGGATACATGTACGCCCATGGCTGATTCGTGTCAATGTATGGCAAAAACTACAATATTGTAAAGTAATTAGCCTCTAATTAAAATAAATAAATTAATTTAAAAGAAAGAATCTTATGAGACAAAATAATTCAAAATTACTACATTCCCTTTGCCACCAGCCACAGATTCATGATTGTGTGGGTGCAGGGTTATGCTTCTTTCTTAAAATCCCTTTTCTACAATTCTAATTTCAGTTTCTGGCACCTTCTGATTTAAACTAAATGGGATTTCTCCCTTCAAACACTCTCAATTTCTCTTATAGAATTTGACCTTAAAAGACCACTTATCAGAAGCCTAAAAATGTCAGCATTTCCCCAGATACAGAGGCTTCTTTGTCTCATTTCTATAACCACTAAACTAAATGATAAATGAAAGATATTCTAAAGTTGCAGGGGTGGGGAGAACTGTCAGAAGTCTTATTTGTAAAGCAGAATTGAAGTTAAAAAAAAAAAAAAAAAAAACGGTGGAATGAGACACATTTCATGGGCATCAGAGGCCACAGGTGAATCCTGCCAAAAAGTCAAAAAAAGCTTCTCAAGGGTAACCATTTTCAATCTATTTTGTTTCTTTTTATTATTCTTCCCAGGTAACACAAAACTTCAACTGATATAAACCATTTTCACACATACAGCTTGTAACACAGTCTATTTATATTCTTGTTTTATTTGATCCAATTTATCTCCTATAATTCTCTTGGTATTAAAAGTCCTTTTGGGAGAACAAGATAGCAGAGGAGTAGGTGGACGTGGAGTGCATCTCTCCCCATGGATACGTTAGGAATACACCTTAGACACAGAAGTACTTGCAGAACACCAGCAGAGAGTAGACAAGAGTACCTGACCAATGGAAAAGAATATATAAAATCATGCAAAATTCGAGATCAAGTCCTGAGCCTTTGGGGTGGGAGCACTGATTCCAAGACCCTAGACTACCAGAGAACTAACCCTAGGGAGTATCAAATAATGAGAACGCACACAAAGGAAACCACCTGAATACAAGACCCAGCATCACTCAAAAACCAGTGGCACCCTGTGCAAGACGCCTCATCTAAACAACAAACAAAGCAAGAATACAAACCCAAACATCAGCAGAGAGGATAAACCTCATTCAGCCTTGCCCATTAGAGGAAAAACAAACAAAAAACAGCACAAACCCCACCCTATACAAAGCTTACACCAACCACTGAACCAACCTTAGGAGGGCAGAAACCAAAAGGAAGAAAGAATTCAACCTTGAAACCTGGGAAAAGGAGACCTCAAACACTATAAGTTTAAAAATAAATAATAAAAATACAAAAAAAAAAGTACTATACAAATGATGTAACAAGCAAGAAACACAGAAGTCCAAATAATGAAGAGGAAATAGGCAAACTACCTGAAAAAGAATTCAGAATAATGATAGTAAAGATGATCAAAAACCTTGAAAACAGAATGGTATAAATGCAAGAGTCAATTAACAAAGACCTAAAGAATTAAAGAATAAACGTACAGAGACAAGCAACACAATTACTGAAAATAAAAATACTCTAGACAGAATCAATAGCAGAATATCTGAAGCAGAAGAATGAATCAGTGAGCTGGAAGATAAAATGGTGGAAATAACTTCTGAAGAGAAAAATAAAATAAAAAGAATGAAAAGAACTGAGGACAGTCTCAGAGACCTCTGGGACAATATCAAACGCACCAATATTCAAATTATAGGGGTCCCAGAAGAAGGAGAGAAAAAGAAAGGGTATGTGAAAATTTTTGAAGAGATTATAGCTGAAAATTTCCCCAGGATGGAAAAGGAAATAGTCAATCAAGTTCAAGAAGCACAAAGAACCCCATACAGGATAACCCAGGGAGAAACACACCAATACACATGCTAATCAAACTAACAAAGACTAAACACAAAGAAAGAATATTCAAAGCAGCAAGGGGAAAGCAATAAGAAGCATACAAGGAAAACATCATACATTTAACAGCTGATCTTTCAAAAGAAACTCTGCATGTCAGAAGGAAATGGCCGGATATATTTAAAGGACTGCAAGGGAAAAATCTACAACCAAGATTGCTGTACCTGGCAAGGATCTCATTCAAAATTGATATAGAAATCAAAAGCTTTTCAGACAAGCAAAAGTTAAGAGAATTCAATACCACCAAATCACCTTTACAACAAATGTTAAAGGGACTTATATAGTCAAGAAATACAAGAGAAGGAAAAAAATATACAAAATCAACCTCAAACAGTTAAGAAAATGGCAGTAGGAACATATATCAATAATTATTTTAAATGTAAATGGATTAAATGCTCCAACCAAAAGACACAGACTGGCTGAACGGATACAAAAGCAAGACCCATATATATGCTGTCTATAAGAAATCCACTTCAGACCTAAAGACACATATAGACTGAAAGTGAGAGGATGGAAAAATATATTCCATGCAAATGGGAAGCAAAAGAAAACTGGAGTAGCAATCCTCATATCAGACAAAATAGATCTTAAAATAAAGATTACAAGAGATAAGGAAGGACACTACATAATGAAGGGATCAATCCAAGAGGAAGACGTAACAATTGTATATAGCTATGCACCCAACATAGGAGCATCTCACTACATAATACAAACACTTACAGACATAAAGGGAGAAATTGACAGTAACACAATGATAGTAGGAGACTTTAACACCCCACTCACACCAATGGACAGATCATCAAAACAGAAAATTAATAAGGAAACACATGTCTTAAATGACACATTAGATGAGATGGATCTCATTGATATCTTCAGAATATTCCATCCAAATGCAGAAGAATACACTTTCTTCTCAAGTGCACATGGAACATTCTAAAGGATAGACCACATCTTGGGTCACATATCAAACCACAGTAAATTTAAGAAAATTGAAAATTTAAGAAAATTGAAATCATATCTTCTCTCACCACAATGTTATGAGACTAGGTATCAATTACAAGAAAAAAAACTGTAAAAAACACAAGCACATGGGGATTAAATAATATGTTTCTAAATAGCAAACAGGCTACTGAAGAAATCAAAAAGGAAATCAAAAAATTTCTAGAAACAAATGACCATGAAAACATGACAACTCAAAACCTATTGGATGCAGCAAAAGCAGTTCTAAGAGGAAAGTTTATAGCAATACAGTCCTACCTCAAGAAATAAGAAAAACATCGAATAGACAACCTAACATTACACCTAAAACAACTGGAAAAAGAAGAACAAAATCCCCTAAATTAATATAAGTAAAGAAATCATAAAGATCAGAGCAGAAATGAATGAAAAAGAAATGAAAGAAGCAATAGTAAAGATGAATAAAACTAAAAGCTGGTTTTTTGAGAAGATAAACAAAATTGACAACCATTGAGCCAGACTCATCAACAAAAAAAGAAAGAAAAATCAAATAAACAAAATTAGAAATGAAAAAGGAGAGGTTACAATGTGGAAATACAAAGGATTATTAGATACTACTATGTACAACTATATGGCAATAAAATGGATAACCTGGAAGAAATGGACAGATTCTTAGAAAAAGTAGGCTGGTCTGAATCCTGGCAAGAATGGAAGAAATGGTAGTCCATATGAGATGAGGGACCCATGGGTGTAAAAGAAGTAAAGCTCTCACTGCTTGCAGATGACATAACACTGTACATAGAAAATCCTAAAAATACTATCAGAAAATTACTAGAGCTAATCAATGAATTTAGCAAAGTTGCAAGATACAATATTAACACACAGAAGTAACTTGCGTTTATATATACTAACAATGAAAAATCAGAAAGAGAAATTAAGGAATCAATCCCATTCACCATTGCAGTCTTGAAAAAGAAGGATGGAGCTGGAGGAAACAAGCTTCCTGACTTCAGGCTATACTACAAAGCTACAGTCATCAAGACAGTATGGTCCTGGCACAAAAACAGAAATATAGACCAATGGAACAAGATAGAAAGCCCAGAAATAAGCTCATGCACCTATGGATACCTTATTTTTGACAAAGGAGGCAAGAATATACAATTGGGCTAAGACAGCCTGTTCAATAAATGGTGCTGGAAACACCTGAACAGCTATATGTAAAAGAATGAAATCAGAACACTTTCTAACACCATACACAAAGATAAACTCAAAATGGATTAAAGACCTGAACATAAGACCAGAAACTAGAAAACTCTTAGAGGAACACATAGGCAGAATATTCAATGACATGAATCAAAGCAAGATCCTCTATGACCCACCTCCCGCAGTAATGGAAATAAAACAAAAGCAAACAAGTGAGACCTGATTAAACTTAAAAGCTTTTCCACAGCAAAGGAAACTCTAAGCAAGGTGAAAAGACAACCCTCAGAGTGGGAGAAAATAACAGCAGATGAAACAACTGACAAAGGATTAATTTCCAAAATATACAAGCCGCTCATGCAACTCAATACCAGAAAAACAAACAACTCAATCAAAAAGTGGGGAAAAGACCGAAACATACATTTCTCCAAAAAAGACATACAGATGGGTAACAAACACATGAAAAGATGCTCAACATCGCTCATTATTAGAGAAATGCAAATCACTCCTCACACCAGTCAGAATGGCCATCATCAAAATGTATACAAACAATAAATGCTGGAGAGGGTGTGGAGAAAAGGGAACCCTCTCGCACTGTTGGTGGGAATATAAATTGATACAGCCACTATGGAAGATGGTATGGAGATTTCTTTTAAAAGTAGGAATAAAACCACCATCGGTTCAGTATGTTCGCTCAGTCGTGTCTGACTCCTTGCGACCCCATGAACTGCAGCACGCCAGGCCTCTCTGTCCATCACCAAAACCACCATATGACCCATCAATCCCACTCCCAGGCATATACCCTGAGGAAACCAAAATTGAAAAAGACACGTGTATCCCATTTTTCATTGCAGCACTATTTACAATAGCTAGAACATGGAAGCAACCTGGATGTCCATCGACAGATGAATGGATAAAAAAGGTGTGGTATACATACACAATGAAATATTACTCAACCATGAAAGGGAACGCATTTGAGTCAGTTCTCATGATGTGGATGAATATAGAACCTGTTATACAGGTTCTACACTCTGTTCACTCAGCTATACAGAGTTACAGAGTGAAGTAAGTCAGATAGGGAAAGATAAATATTGTATTCTAACACATAAATATGGAATCTAGACAAATGGTACCCAAGAATTTATTTGCATGGCAGCAATGGAGAAACAGACATAGAGAATAGACTTATGGACATGAGGAGAGGGGGGAAGAGGGTGAGATGTGTGGAAAGAGTAACAATGGAAACTTACATTACCATGTGTAAAATAGATAGCCAACGGGAATTCACTCTATGGCTCAGGAAACTCAAACAGGGGCTCTGTATCAACCTAGAGGTGTGCTATGGGGAGGGAGATGGGAGGGAGGCTCACAAGGAAGGGGATATACGTATGCGTATGGCTGATTCATGTTGAGGTTTGACAGAAACAACAAAATTCTGTAAAGCAATTATCCTTCAATTAAAAAATAAAAACAAACAAAACAAAAGCCCTTTTGATGGTTGTTGTGTTTTCCATTCTGAAGTCATTAACCTCTGTTCCCTACTTGAAGTAAGGGGATGCCCTGTGAGTGACAGCCTTATTTACAGAGAAAGGGGAAGGACTTGACAGCTATTTCAACCTGTCAACTGAGATAGCCTCAAGAATGCTGCAAGTGTCACAAATGGAGAAACAACATCACATAACCAAACTGTTTCCTTGTCATTCACTAATAGCATTCCCTGATGTGTACCTCTTGAGGGAAAGATTTGCCGGAAGGAAGGTGAGCTGGGTAATTTCTTTTGTACCTTTCATATGACTTCCACAGTCTTCAAACTCTCAAAAGCATAGAGAGTGCTTTAAAATTGCAAATAATGAGAATAAATGTTTTTAAAAGACTGTATTATTTTGAATTAAAGCAGAATGCCTTTTTGAGAATGATGTTTTCTATGATTATACAGTGGAAGTGACAAATAGATTTAAAGGACTAGATCTGATTGACAGAGTGCCTGATGAACTATGGACAGAGGTTCGTGACATTGTACAGTAAACAGGGGTCAAGACCATCCCCATGGAAAAGAAATGCAAAAAACCAAAATGGCTGTCTGAGGAGGCCTTACAAATAGCTGGGAAAAGAAGAGAAGTGAAAAGCAAAGGAGAAAAGGAAAGATATTCCCATCTGAATACAGAGTTCCAAAGAATAGCAAGGACAGATAAGAAAGCCTTCCTCAGTGATCAGTGCAAAGAAATAGAGGAAAACAACAGAATGGGAAAGACTAGAGATCTCTTCAAGAAAATCAGAGATACCAAGGGAATACTTCATGCAAAGACGGGCTTGATAAAGGGCAGAAATGGTATGGACCTAACAGAAGCAGAAGATATTAAGAGGTGGCAAGAATACACAGCAGAACTGTACAAAAAAGATCTTAATGACCCAGATATTCACGATGGTGTGATCACTCACCTAGAGCCAGACATCCTGGAATGTGAAGTCAAGTGGGCCTTAGAAAGCATCACTATGAACAAAGCTAGTGGAGGTGATGGAATTCCAGTTGAGCTATTTCAAATCCTCAAAGATGATGCTGTGAAAGTGCTGCACTCGATATGCCAGCAAATTTGGAAAACTCAGCAGTGGCCACAGGACTGGAAAAGGTCAGTTTTCGTTCCAATCCCAAAGAAAGGCAATGCCAAAGAATGCTCAAACTACCGCACAATTGCACTCACCTCACATGCTAGTAAAGTAATGCTCAAAATTCTCCAAGCCAGGCTTCAACAATACGTGAACCGTGAACTTCCAGATGATCAAGCTGGTTTTAGAAAAGGCAGAGGAACCAGAGTTCAAATTGCCAACATCCGGTGGATCATCGAAAAAGCAAAAGAGTTCCAGAAAAACATCTATTTCTGCTTTATTGACTATGCCAAAGCCTTTGACTGTGTGGATCACAATAAACTGTGGAAAATTCTGAAAGAGATGAGAATACCAGACCATCTGACCTGTCTCTTGAGAAACATGTATGCAGGTCAGGAAGCAACAGTTAGAACTGGACATGGAACAACAGACTGGTTCCAAATAGGAAAAGGAGTAAGTCAAGGCAGTATCTTGTCACTCTGCCTTTTCAACTTATATGCAGAGTACATCATGAGAAAAGCTGGGCTGGAAGAAGCACAAGCTGGAATCAAGATTGCCGGGAGAAATATCAATAACCTCAGATATGCAGATGACACCACCCTTATGGCAGAAAGTGAAGAGGAACTAAAGAGCCTCTTGATGAAAGTGAAAGAGGAGACTGAAAATGTTGGCTTAAAGCTCAACGTTCAGAAAACTAAGATCATGGCATCCAGTCCCATCACTTCATGGGAAATAGATGGGGAAAGAGTACAAACATTGTCAGACTTTATTTTGGGGGGCTCCAAAATCACTGCTGATGGTGATTGCAGCCATGAAATTAAAAAACACTTACTCCTTGGAAGGAAGGTTATGACCAACCTAGATAGCATATTTAAAAGCAGACACATTACTCTGCCAACAAAGTTCCATCTAGTCAAGGCTATGGTTTTTTCAGTGGTCATGTATGGATGAGAGAGTTGGACAGTGAAGAAAGCTGGGCGCCGAAGAATTGATGCTTTTGAACTGTGGTGTTGGAGAAGACTCTTGAGAGACCCTTGGACTGCAAGGAGATCCAACCAGTCCATCCTAAAGGAGATCAGTCCTGAGTGTTTGTTGGAAGGACTGATGTTGAAGCTGAAACTCCAATACTTTGGCCACATCATGCGAAAAGTTGACTCATTTGAAAAGACCCTGATGCTGGGAAGGATTAGGGGCAGGAGGAGAAGGGGACGACAGAGGATGAGATGGTTGGATGGCATCACCGACTCGATGGACATGGGTTTGGGTGGACTCCGGGAGTTGGTGATGGACAGGGAAGCCTGGCATGCTGGGATTCCTGGGGTCAAAAAGAGTCAGACACAACTGAGCGACTGAACTGAAATGATACACCAACATTTTAGCACAAAATTGATGCTTTTATCTATTTAAACAGTATATCTGAGAGTATGCCAAAATATTAATTTGATCTATGTCATTGCCTTAAAGCATACATTCAGTTATCTATTTTCTTGTTGCCTTTAGTCTTTTGTTGAGTTCAACTTGCTCACTTTATTTAATAGACGTTTCTTAAATGCCTATCACGTGCAGACAAAATTTCTAGTAGTTAAAATTAAATTAAAAATTCAGTTTTTCAGTTGCATCCAAGAAACACGAGGTAGATTACAGTCTTTCAGGAAAGAGAGAAAAGTGGGTGATAGAGCCATAGTGGTCATGAGCATGTTCCCAAGCTCTGTTCTCCTGTGATCTGTCTGGGCCCAAGTATTTCACCTGAATCTGAATCTGTTTCTTCTAATTTATGGGAACTCCCATCTTCCTTCCCCTCATAGTCAGAGTATTCAAAACAGATTCTGCCATTTTTCCCAACACCAGTCTGTTTCCCATTCCTAGAATCCTAATTGCGAAAGTAATAACCATCAGTGAGTACTTAGTGTGCGGGAGGCATTGCACTGTGTTACACAGATTATCTGATATAAGGTTTAAAATATTATACAAACTAGGTTATGTTATTAGTCTGCTTTGCAAGAAAGGAAACCAAGACTTGTGCAGGCTAATAACAAGCCCAGATAACTAGCAAGTGGTAGATGCAGGCAGGTGATGAAAAATCACATTCTAGGATTATGCTGTCCAGTAGCATGAGTGACCTTGGCATTTGGGATTAGACTAATGCAAGTAAGAAACTCTTTGATCTAATTTATTTAAGTTTAAAGACCAATACTTAATTATTTTCAACTATAAATTTTATGAAATCTACAGATCAAGAATTTCTGATGAAAATTAGCATCCAAGTTGATATGTGCTATAACTGTAAAATACAGGTCAGATTCTGAAGACCTAGTATGAAAAAAAAAAAAAAGAATGTGTAATACTGATAATTCTTTATATTAGCTACATGCTGAAATTATATTTTGGATATCTTAGGTTCAATATAAATATATTATTATAATTAATTTTACCTATTTATTTTTAGGTCTTCCCAGGTGGCTTAGTGGTAAAGAATTCACCTGCCAAGCAGGAGACGTGTGTTTGAACTCTGGGTCAGGAGGATCCCCTGGAGAAGCAATGGCAACCCACTCCAGTATTCTTGCCTGGGAAATCCCTTGGACAGAGGAGCTTGGCAGATTTCAGTCCATGGGGTCGCAAAACAGTTGGACACAACTTAGTGACTTAACATCAACAACATCTATTTTTACTTTTTAAATATGTTTATGAGAAAAGTTTAAATTACAGCTATGGCTCAAAGTGAGCTGGAAGGTAGAGTAGTGGAAATCACCGAAACTGAACAGAAGAATAAAGAATAAAAAGAAATGAGAACAATTTAGGAGGCCTCCACAACAACATCAAGTGCTCTAACATTCACATTATAATGAACTAGAAGGAGAAGACAGAGAGAGGAGACAGAGAACGTATTCAAAGACATAATAGCTGAAAACCTTTCTAACCTGGAAAAGGAAACAGACATCCAGGCCCAGGAAGCACAGAGGCCCCTAGTAGCCAAAATATGGAATCAACCCACATGTCCATCAACAGATGAGAGAATAAAGAAAACGTGTTATCCCTGTAACGGAATGTTATTCAGTTTTTAGAGAAATAATTTCTGTCATTTACAACATGGATAAAATTGGAGGACATTATGCTAATTGAAATAAGTCAGACAGAGAAAGACAAATATTGTATGATTTCATTTATATACGAAATCTGAAAAAGTCTAACTCATAGAAGCAGAGAGTAGCATGGTGGGTGCCAGGGGCTGGTGGGAGAGAGGAAAGGAGAGATGCTGGTCAAAGGGTACAAAGGTTCAATTATGCAAGATGAACAAGTTCTGAAGGTCTAATGAACAGTGTGGTGACTATAGTTCATAATAT
Organism: Okapia johnstoni; assembly: GCA_024291935.2. Classification (NCBI taxonomy): domain Eukaryota; kingdom Metazoa; phylum Chordata; class Mammalia; order Artiodactyla; family Giraffidae; genus Okapia; species Okapia johnstoni. The sequence continues at coordinate 3,685,954 of JAGTYA010000027.1, read as the reverse complement.
TGCATTACATATTTGAAATTAGTTAAGAGAGTAGATTTGAAATGTCCTCACTACTATATAAGGCTTCCCTCATAACTCAATCAGTAAAGGATCTGCCTTCAATGCAGAAGACCTGGGTTCGATTCCTGGGTTGGGAAGATCCCTTGGGGAAGGAAATGGCAACCCACTCCAGTACTCTTGCCTGGAGAATCCCATGGATGGAGGAGCCTAACAGGCTACAGTCCACGGGGTCACAAGTGTTGGACGTGATTTAGTGACTAAACCACCACCACCACCACCACTATATATGTATATGTATGTATATGAGATAACAGTTATGTTAATTAGCTTATTATATCTCTTCACATAATTACATTGTGATTACATTCGATGCATATATTGAAACATGTTATACACTGTAAAAATATACAATTTTTATTTATCAATTACACTTAATAAAGGAAGATTAAAAATTAATTAAACTTTTAACTGCAGACAGAAAATTAGAGTAGAAGGAAAAGGGAACATAGAAAAAGTCAAAGTACTAAGTGAGATCATAGAAATAAACAAAAACAGTAGGAATAACAATAAAAGTAAATGGACAATAGTGAAAAGACATACATTTTAAAGTTGGTAATTTAAAAAAAATATCCAGCTCTATGCAACTTATAAAAGACAAATGTTAAAATACAAAGGACAGAGAAAGACAGTTAAGGCATGGAAAAACTATCCAGGTAAATTTAGCCAAACTAAAACCAATATAACTCTATTAATATCTAAAAGGTGTGTGTGGGGGTGGGGGGTGAGACTAGTAGCTCTGAAACTTAATTGTACATTGGAATAATTGGAGAAAATTTTTCTTTTTTTTAATTTTAAATTAGTTTATTTATCTATTTTTTAACTTTACAATATTAAGTTACCAATGTCTCACATCAATTAACTCAGAATTTCTAGAGTTTAGACCTAAGCATGGATGTTTCTAAAAGTCCGCTAGGTGATAATGATGCCAAGTCAGCATCAAAACTTATACATTAAGGCAAAAAACATCTTTAGGGGATGAAGAGATTCACCACATGTTAATGAACATATGATAATAAAAATATATAACCAGTAAGAAATTAAAATCCTAAGTCTGTATATAAATAATGATACAACTTCAATATATGGATAAAGCAATATTTGACAGATTTGGAAGAATATTTTTAAGATTTTAAACACTTCTTAATAGAAGAGAGCTCAAATACAGAAAAGCTAGAGGGATAAGTAACGTATTTGGGAAATTTGAACTACTGATATACCTAGATATTCAGTAATTACCCAAGAAAGCACATGGAACATTTACAATATTTTTATCTACTTGACTTTAAACCAAGTTTCAATAAAGCACAACAAAACTGTGCCACCATATAAATGATATCCTCTTATCAAAATAAAATAAAGTTGGAAATAAAAAATATTTCAAACTCATGTATTTGGTCATTTAAATTTTTATATAATTTTTATAAATTATATATAATTTATTAATCAAATAAGATATAATAATGGAGTTAGAAAATAGTAGAACTAAATAATAAGGAAAATATTATATACCCAAACTTGAAAAATATTATTCAAACAGTTCTTAGAGAAGAATTTCTAATTAAAATACTTATGTTTTTTAAAGAATATTTAAAACACACTTAAGAATTCATCATAAATAGATATTTTAAAATAAAATAATAAATTATACTTAATGTTGTTTTAAAGGGATGGTATAAAATAATAATAATATCTAATTTGTAGGGGTTAAAAATAAGATAGTCTTAAAATATTGGACAATAATTAGATACAAGATACAATAGGCAAGAGGAAGCAAGTAAAGGTAGAAAACTTTCAAAGACAGAAATAAAATTGTCTCTATTTGCAGATGACATATTCAGAAACTTCAAGAGAATCAATATAAAAAATACTACAAACATTAAGAATGTTTAGCAATGAAATTCTAATTTTATTATAGAGAAAGCAATAGCTTTAAAATGTGCAAGCAATAACTAGGTAGAAGATATGATGAATAAAAAGACTCAGCTTACAGAAACAATAGCAAGGAAAATTACTTGATTACAACAGAGATATGCACATTTATTTGAGGAAATTTTCCTATTACATGTGAAATATAAAACAGCAGACTTGAGCAAATGAAAAGACAATGTTTTTGAATAGGAAGACTAAACATCATAAATATATCAATTCTCCCAAAGTTAATTTTTAAATTTACTTCAATCCCCCAAAAATGCCAGTAAGTTTTTCCCCAGATACACATGTCTGGGAAATATTAAAGTTAATATTTAAAAATAAACAAGCAAAAATATAGCAAGATGGGAAGGTTCTGAAAATCCATTTCACCATAATGCAAATATACTTAACACCATGTAATGCACACTTAAAAATGGTTAAGAAGTATTAATAAATTTTGTTTTTTACCACAATTTAAAAAAATAAAAACAGGACAAGCACTCCTTCACACTGATCACCTCTTCTTAAATATTCTCATCAAGCATTACACATGAGGCCCTCTATTCTTAAGGAGTCTTTGTCTATGAACTAGAAATACTGATCACACTGAACTTTATTTCTTCTTTCCTGGAGGCTCAGGTGGTAAAGAATCGGCCTGCAATACAAGAGATCCAGTTTCAATACCTGGATCAGGAAGATCCCAGGGAGAAGGGAAATGGCTACGCTACCCACTCCAGTGCTCTTGCCTGGAGCATTCCATGGACAGAGGAGCCTGGCAGGCAGCAACCCATGGGATTGCAAAGAGTCAGACAGGACTGAGTGACAAACACTTTTACTTTTTCACTTTCAATACAATTGTGCTTAGCTCAGTGCTTGGCATGGAGTGAGATCAGTAAATATAAACTATAGGTAACTTCCTACTTTCCCTGTAAATGTGCTGTTATCAGTAAATCTATATATATTTTTTAAAAAAGTAAAAAAGAAAAAGCACCAAAAAAAATCTGGGAAAAAAAGAAAAAAATGAGAGAAGTTAACTCAAATAGATATTAAAATACTATTATAATGCCTCTAAATTTAAAATTGTGTGCTATCCAGAAAAATCAATGGATAGTCTTCAAAAAAGAACAGGTCAAAAGAAAGTATGTAGAAATGGGCCTATGTGTGTATGCAAATTTATTATGTAATAAAGATAGTATCTCAAATCAGTAGGTGAGGGCAATACAGAAATATTAATAATGGTATTGAGAAACTGAATAGTCATTTGGAAGACTGTATCAATGGACCTATATGTCACAATATACACCAAGATAAACTCCAAATGAATTAGATATCTAAATGTAGATGGAGGAGAAGGAAGGCAGAAGTGGGGGAAGGAGAGAAGAGGGTGGAAGGGAGGCGGGAGGGGAGGAAAAAAAAGGGAGGGAAGAAGAAAAGAAGGAAGAAAGGAAGGAGGGAAACTGACAGAAGTACTATAATAAGATGTGAGTAAATTCCTCTATTACCTGGAAAAGGGGAAGAAGTTCCTAACCATGACTCAATGCCCATAAGTAATAAAATAAAAAAGGATAATTTTGAAAAATTAAAAATAAACAAGTTTTGTAAGGCAAAAAAAAATGCTATAACCAAACTCAAAAGAGAAATAATTATGATAAACCAGAAAAAATATTTGCAATTTACATCAGAGCACAGCTGACACCCCTGATATATAAAGAGTTTCTTTTAAAAGTCAGAAGAAAAATAAAGTAGTTTTAAAGTAGCACACAAGATGCCTATAGGAATGGCCAAAATCCAAACTACTGACAATACCAAATGCTGGTGAGGATATGGAGCAAGAGGAACTCTCATTCAACGCTGATGGAATGCAAAATGGTACATCCATTTGGGGAGACTGTTTGGCAGTTTGTTATAAAACTAAACAGGGCTTCCTTGTGGCTCAGATGTTAAAGAATCTGCCTGCAATGCAGGAGACCTAGGTTCAATTCTTGGGTTGGGAAGATCCCCTGGAGAAAGGAATGGCTACCCATTTCAGTATTTTTGCCTGGAGAATTCGATGGACAGAGGAGCCTGTTGGGCTACAGTCCATGGGGTTGAAAAGAGACATGACTGAGTAACTAATAAATCAGTCTTAGCCTATGACCCAACAATTGCACTACATGGTATTTACCCAAATGAGTTGAAAACTTATGTCTACACAAAAACCTGCAAATGGCTCATGGATGTATACAGCAGTTTTATTTATAATTGTCAAAAGTTAGAAGTAATCAAGATGTCTCTCAGGAGGTGAATGGATCAATAATCTGTCATACAGATAGACTATGGAATATTATTTAGTGCTAAAAGGCACTGAGCTGTCAAGTCATGAAAAGATATGAAGGAAATTTGAGTGCATGTTACCAAGTAATAGAGGCTCATTTGAAAAAGCTACATACTGTATGATTCTAACTGTATAGCATTCTAGAAAAGGTAAAACTATGGAACAGTCAAAAGACCAGGGGTTGCCAGAGGCTGTAGGGAGGGAGGGGTGTGCAGACAAGCACAGAGAATTTTTAAGGCAGTGAAACCATTTTGCTGTTGTCTAGTCACTAGTTGAGTTCAGTTCAGTCCTGTCACTCAGTCGTGTCAGACTCTTTCCGACCTCAAGGACTGCAGCACACCAGGCTTCCCTATCCATCACCAACTCTTGGAGCTTACTCAAACTCATGTCCATCGAGTCGGTGATGCCATCCAACCATCTCATCATCTGTCGTCCCCTTCTCCTGCCTTCAATCTTTCCCAGCATCAGGGTTTTTTTTCCAGTGAGTCAGATCTTAGCATCAGGTAGCCAAAGTATTAGAGCTGCAGCTTCAGCTTCAGTCCTTCCAATGAATACTCAGGACTGATCTCCTTTAGGATGGACTGGTTGGATCTTCTTGCAGTCCAAGGGACTCTTAAGGGTCTTCTCCAACACCACAGTTCAAAAGCATCAATTCTTTGGTGCTCAGCTTTCTTTATAGTCCAACTCTCACATCCATACATGACTACTGGAAAAACCACGGCTTTGACTAGAAGGACCTTTGTTGGCATAGTAATGTCTCTGCTTTTTAATATGCTATCTAGGTTAGTAACAGCTTTTCTTCCAAGGAGTAAGTGTCTTAATTTCATGGCTGCCGTCACCATCTGCAGTGATTTTGGAGCTCAAGAAAATAAAGCCTCTCATTGTTTCCATTGTTTCTCCATCTATTTGCCATGAAGTGATGGGACTGGATGCCAGGATCTTAGTTTCCTGAGTGTTGAGTTTTAAGCCAACTTTTTCACTCTCCTCTTTCACTTTCATCAAGAGGCTCTTTAGTTTTTCTTCACTTTCTGCCATAAGGGTGGTGTCATCTGCATATCTGAGGTTATTGATATTTCTCCCAGCAATCTTGATTCCCGCTTGTGCTTCATCCAGCCCAGCATTTCTCATGATGTACTCTGCATATAAGTTAAATAAGCAGGGTGACAATATACGTACTCCTTTTCCTATTTGGAACCAGTCTGTTGTTCCAAGTCCAGTTCTAACTGCTGCTTCCTGACCTGCATACTGATTTCTCAGGAGGCATGACAGGTGATCTGGTATTCCCATCTCTTTAAGAATTTCCCACAGTTTATTGTGATCCACACAGTCAAAGGCTTTGGCATAGTCAATAAAACAGAAATAAATGTTTTTCTGGAACTCTTGCTCTGTTGATGATCCAAGGGATGTTGGCAATTTGATCTCTGGTTCCTCTGCCTTTTCTAAATCCAGTTTGAATATCTGGAAGTTCACAGTTCACATACTGTTGAAGCCTGGCTTGGAGAAATTTGAGCATTACTTTGCTAGCGTGTGAGATGAGTGTAATTGTGCAGTAGTTTGAGCATTCTTTGGCATTGCCCTTCCTTGGGATTGGAATGAAAACTGACCTTTTCCAGTCCTGTGGCTACTGCTGAGTTTTCCAAATTTGCTGGCATATGGAGTGCGGCACTTTCACAGCACCATCTTTTAGGACTTGAAATAGCTCAACTAGAATTCTATCACCTCCACTAGCTTTGTTCATTGTGATGCTTCCTAAAGCCCATTTGACTTCACATTCCAGGATGTCTGATTCTAGGTGGGTAATCACACCATCGTGAATATCTGGGTCATGAAGATATTTTTTGTATAGTTCTTCTGTGTATTCTTACCACCTCTACTTAATATCTTCTGCTTCGGTTAGGTCCATACCATTTCTGTCCTTTATTGGGCCCATCTTTGCATGAAATGTTCCCTTGGTATATCTGATTTTCTTGAAGAGATCTCTAGTCTTTTCCATTCCATTGTTTCCTCTGTTTCTTAGCATTGATGACTGAGGAAGGCTTTATCTCTCCTTGCTATTCTTTGAAACTCTGCATTTCAACGGGTATATCTTTCCTTTTCTCCTTTGCCTTTAGCTTCTCTTCTTTTCTCATCTATTTGTAAGGCCTCCTCAGACAACCATTTTGCCTTTTGCATTTCTTTTTCTTGGGGATGGTCTTGATCACTGCCTCCTATACAATGTCATGAACCTCCATCCATAGTTCTTCAGGCACTGTGTCTATCAGATCTAATCCCTTGAATCGATTTGTCACTTCCGCTGTGTCATTGTAAGGTATTTTATTTAGGTCATACTTGAATGGTCTAGTGGTTTTCCCTACTTTCTTCAATCTAAGTCTGAATTTGGCAATAAGAAGTTCACGATCTGAGCCACTGTCAGCTCTCAGTATTGTTTTTGCTACCTGTAGAGAGATTCTCCATCTTTGGCTCAAAGAATATAATCAATCTGATTTCTGAATTGACCATCGGTGATGTCCATGTGTAGAGTCTTCCCTTGTGTTGTTGGAAGAGGATGTTTGCTATGAGCAGTGCATTTTTCTTTGCAAAACTCGGTTAGCCTTTGCTCTACTTCATTTTGTACTCCAAGGCCAAATTTGCCTGTTACTCCAGGTATCTCTTGACTTCCTACTTTTGCATTTCAGTTTAGTCACTAAGTCATATCCAACTCTTTTGTGATCTGATGAACTATACCCTGCCAGGCTCCTCTGTCCATGGGATTTCCAAGATAAGAATACTAGAGCAGATTGCCATTTCTTTCTGCAGGGGATCTTCCTGACCCAGGGATCAAACCCATGTGTCCTGCATTAGCAAGTGAATTCTTTACCACTGAGCCACCAGGGAATCCCTTGAAACTATTTTGTATAATAGTATAATATTGGATATATGTTATGTTACATGGTATATACTTGTCAAATATATACATAGACTGCAGGACACCAATTAGGGAGTCCTAATGCCAACTATAGACTTTGGGTGGTAATGAACTGTTAATGACTATCAAATGAAACAAGTGTCCACGCTGGAGGTTGTGTACATGTGGTCACAAGGTTATATGGGAAGTCTATGTACTTTCCCTGCACTTTTATGTGCATCTAAAACTACCCTAAAAAATAGTCTACTAAAAATAGATTAATAAACTAGAAAGTAAAATTAATTAGTCTAAAATATATGCAATTAGAGTCCCATAAAAGGAGGAAAGGCAGGAAAAAATATTTAAGGAAATAGTGGTTGAAATTTGATGAAAACTATAAAGTATCAGGGTCTTCCATGGTGGCTCAGACAGTATAGAATCTGCCTGCAAATGCAAGATACCCAGGCTTGATCCCTGGGTTGGGAAGAACCCCTGGAGAAATGAATGGCTACCCATTCCAGTGTTCTTGCCTGGAGAATTCCATGGACAGAGGAGCCTGTCAGGCTACAGTCCATGGGGTCACAAAGAGTCAGACAAGACTGAGCAACTAACACTTTCACTTTTTTCATAAAGCAGCAGATCCAAGATGCTCAATAAGCTCCAAGAAGAAACGTTAAAAAGATACATCATAATCAAATTGCTTAAAGTAAGTGACAAAGAGATAATGTTAAGGCTAGAGAGGGGGAGATTACACATATTTATTTTTAAAAAGATAATTATTACAGCTGACTTCTAGATAAAAAATCCTGCTGGCCAGAAAACAATAGAATAATATCTTTAACGTAATGAAAGAAAGAGCTTGTCAATATACAATGCTGTACTCAATGAAACTATCCTCTAAAAGTGGAACCAAAATGAAGCCTTGTTCAGATCAGTAAAAGCTGAGAGTATCTCACCAGCACACCTGCACGTGAGCAACCAGGGTAATGAACTGCAGACCTGCAGGTTAAGCTATGAAGGCTTAACATTAGTTATTTCATTAATCAATTAATTTCATTCAGTAAATTAATTTTTTGGACAGTTGCTGCATCAGATACTCTGATTTAGTGGTACAGAAGCTTGGCTACATAGTAGAACTATCTGAGAATCTTTCTTAAATTATAGTTAACCCATGTCCTAGCCCAGAGCAGTTAAGTAAGACAGTAAGAGGGGCCTGGGCTCCTCGGGTGATTATAATATTCTACTAGGGATCAAACCAGTTTTGTAACTTCACCTCTTACATCTTAGCCCATTTCCAATGTCCAACGTGACCTGCTGAAAATAGCTGACAAACAGGTCAGGCATGTTTTCTACCAGTTAAATAAAAAGAAATATAATTAACAAGGAAAGCCACAGAAGAAATAGCAAGCATACAATTTCACACTTCATCTGCCATCAAAATCCAATTAGAGGTTGTTTGCTTCATCCACTGGGCTGAAGAAATTCCTTGGCCTCTTCCAAGGGCAGCCTTTCCAGATCCTCCAGAACCCACAAGCAAGCCAGTCTTGTGACAGTTCTGTCTTCGAGACAAAACAAAAGGAAAGATGGCAGCTCCTTTTGTCTCTGTGCTGCCATTCTGACTGCTCTTCCTGTCCTCAAGTTTGTCCTTTGCTGAACTGACAGATGCCTGATTCTCCATCACCAGTCCTTCAGGACCTTCTCTTTCCCATCATGTCAGTAACACATTCTGAGTCACTGTCCTATTAGCTGGGAAGAACAAGTCTGTATCTTCCAACTTGACCTAATAGGCCTAGACTTAAGTCTTAAGATAAAACCAAAGTAAATGTTTCTTTTCATAGCCCAATATTTTTTGTTCCTAGATAAAAATTTTTCAGTATTTTCCACAAAAAGTACTTTTTCTGCAATCTCTATCAAATTACCAGGGGCATTTTTTCACATAACTAGAACAAAAGATTTTACAACTTGTGAAACACAAAGGGCTTCCCTGGTGGCTCAGTCATAAAGAATCTGCCTGCCAATGCAGGAGACATGGGTTTGACCCCTAATCTGGGAAGATCCCCTGGAGAAGGAAATGGCAACCAACTCCAGTATTCTTGCCTGGAAAATTTGATGAATAGAGGAGCCTGGTGGGCTACAGTCCATTGGGTCACCTACATGACTTAGTAAGTGAACAACAACATGGGAACACAACAGACCCAAATAATCAAAGCAATCTTGAGAAATAAAAATGGAGCTGGAAGAATCAAATTCTCTGACTTCAGACTATATTACAGAGCTACAGTCATCAAGACATGGCACTGACACAAAAACAGAAATATAGACTGATGGGACAGGACAGAAAGCCCAGAGATCAGCCCTGAGCCCACGGCCACCGTATCTATAGCACAGGAGGCAAGAGCACACAGTGAGGAAAAGACAGGCTCTTTTGTAAGTGGCACAGGGAAAATGGGACAGCCGCATGTAAAAGAATTAAATTAGAACACTTCCTAACACCATGCACAAAGATAAACTCACAATGGATTAAAGACCTAAATATAAAACCAGAAACTAGAAAACTCTTAGAGGAAAACATAGGCAGAACACTCAATGACAAAACAAGATCCTTTGTGACCCATCTCCTAGAGTAAAGGAAATAAAAACTAAAATAAACAAGTGGGACCTAATTAAAACTTAAACATAGGAAAAACATAGGCAGAATACTCTTCGATAAAATTAGCAAGGTCCTTTTTGACCCATCTCCTAGAGTAATGAAAAGTACCTTTTTTTTTTTTTTCACCAAGTCCATGTTAAGTGAATTCAGTTCTCTCTTACAACATAGACAAGAAAGTGTTTCACAAGAACAGGAATATTTTAAAGTCATTGCATTTCTAATAAAAATCTCTGACAATATGGAGTTGGCTGTGTCCTAATTTAATTATTAATAGCACCCCTGCTTACTTTCAAAATTCTCCTACTTTGGATGGTAAATTATATGCTTACCTTGTTTGCAGAACAAATGAAGACCAGTTTTCATCAGTGTCACAGAAGGAACTTTCTCACATTGCTAGCACCCTGAACGAGCCAGTTCACACACCCTAACCATCCTCTCTACTCCGTGTACCACAACCTATGAAAAGGTCAAACTGTTACAGCTCCAGCAATTACAACAGCGGGCAAGTGCAATTAATGTTATAAGTTTGAGCTGTTACATTTGATTCTCCTAAAGTCCTGTCATACATCTGTTGCACTATGGAGGTTTGCTGACAAAATGAAAGTAAGAGTAAGTGTTAATAATGCCGATACACTTGGTCTCTATCTGCTCTTCATTTGCTAAGCCTGGAGGAGCTACCATTGCCCTTGGTAAAACACGCATCTGCCTCTAACACAGAAGAATTTCTGATCAAGTGGTGTCCTACTGGCATGATTCAGATGCTTCTTGCTGAAAATATTTCTTACAGCCTCCAGGTTCATGTCCATCTACCTCTGTTTACCCTCAGGAGTTACATATGTTTTTTACTTTTCCTGGTTCAAAATTTCATCTTTTATAATTTGTATTCTGATATAACCACTGGTAGAATCAATATCATAAGACAATATTCACTAATACAAAAAGTAAGAGGAAATATAATATTAGGTTCACC